>OU565274.1:5449500-6055000 GCA_913789895.3 Seladonia tumulorum
AATTTAACAACAATCACTAAACTCTACACAACACACTTAACGAAATCGTGACAGCAGACGAGAAGATGTTACTCCGACCACGAATAAAATAATACTACGATTTTAACCGTTCCCCTCCCACGGCCGTGTGATACGAAAACAGGGAATTCCGGGAAATAGGGTCGGCGCCCCGCCATAATTTTTTTTTGTTGGTTTTGTATCTAGTGTTTATAGACCCTCAGCGTCTAACCTGCCTAGGATAACCTGACCGTACCACCTCCGTGGAAGGGATCATTGTTAAAATCGCAGTATTATTTTATTCGTCGTCGGAGTGACATCTTCTCGTTCGTTGTCACGATTTTATAAAATGTGTTGTGTGAGTGTGTGTGTTGTGTGTGTTGTTTAGTGATGTGTGTGTGTTGTTCACCTATTCTCGTGAGTCCATAATTGCGTCCTGTGGATCCGACGGTGGTACAGAAAATTCGGAAGTAAGTACAATTTACATTAATATTTTATAATGTAGGATTAGTTTTCGTATGTGGAACATTGGATACAAGGTTTTTTATCATATTTTGCAACGAATATTAACGATCACTAATGATTTGGTATATAGTAGAAAAATTAATAAAAAGTATGCAAGATAGATTAATTTAAATAATTATGCATAACGGTGGACCGATGAAGTACTAAAAAAATAATAAATTATTATAATATGCGATTTTTCTTATAAGACGTATACCGGTACGAATACTTTTGTGGACTGTCATTATGTACTACGTAGATTAAAATTAATATATTTTTGTTATCAATAACCCAATTTTGTTAAAAGTTTGTACAAGTAAAGTTTGTATATGTGTTCATTATGTTCATTATGTGTCATTATGTACTACGTAGATTAAAATTAATATATTTTTGTTATCAATAACCCAATTTTGTTAAAAGTTTGTACAAGTAAAGTTTATATATGTGTTCATTCATAACAAAAGAGTTATTGCAAAATCTTACCTGCATCATTTGATTTCAACAAATTTTTTTTTAAGTCAATAAGGGTACGAATACTTATGGGACTGACTGTATGTCGCCGAGGCTTGGATGATACAGTCCCAAATGATACAGTGTTTTGGTATCATTTTAATCAGAAAAATTCCCTTCACAGGGTATACCCCGCGGCAGCGAGGATAATTCGGCGACCTTTATCATCAAGGCCTCGGCGACACATATCGCGAATTCAGTGTACTGATACAATGCTTAAAAAACAACTACAGTCCGCGACAATACTATAAGACGTCACTTAAAACGAAATAATTATGTATTATATGAAAGAATTTCATCGTCTTTCACGCAGAGTGTTATTATTTACTTCTGGGGACGTCGTTCCACGCGCTGTTTTCGTTAATTTAATATTAACTTTAATTGAAGCATTGCATAAAGAGAACGGAATTGAACACGCAAGCGTTCGGTCGAAGGTGGGTGCTTTTGTGGATGGAGTTGTCTGAGTCGAAGTGATTTCGTATAATTTTCCATTTACAACCGGATTCATGCGCGAAAGTTCGAGTTCGATCTTCCCCGTCGGTCCTCCTATAGGAAAGCGTTTTTCCGTCTGTTCGCAAAGTTCCGCCCGGGGAATCTTAACGTAAAAGTTCTTAGCGGTGATACCTTGAACCGTTTCGATCGTTGATCCGAGCTCGGAGGATCCAGACCACGTTCTCTCCGAGGTCTAAAGGACCGTAGGAGCACGGGTTTCGCGAAACTTGGTCTAAAATGCAGGGTTGCTGTTCAAGGAGGACATGGCACCGCTGCTCGGCGCTAGTATCTTTGCCTTAAGTATAGAAGCTGAGAGAGAGAGAGAGAGAGAGAGAGAGAGAGAGAGAGAGAGAGGGAGGCAAGTAAAATGCCTGTCTTCCGGAAGCGTGTACGGGACGCTTTCATGGTAATTAGTGTATTCTCTGAGTGGCCTGAGTCATTAGGTTCCCTGGCGGTGCTATGTCAAAAGCACTATCTCGCCTCTCTGCTGCGAACATACTTCTTTCGACCCTGTCTGCCGCCATATTCACGACGAATTTCGCTCAGATTCCTTTTCTTTGATAATTTATCGTAATTTCACGACGGGCTGCGCTAATGTCTCGATACTGGCTGCTCGAGAGGATTTGCGGTGAACCAGGTTTAATTATCTGGTCGGTTCGAAAGTAGGGGTTTTCAGCAGGAAACAGGAGCAAATGGCGCTCGAAACAGGATTTTCATGTTTCGAAACGTTTCTGCGGTGTCTCGTTTCACGGCATCGTGGATCATTTTCAATCGGATTGCACTCTTATTTGGTGATTATCAATGTTAAAATCTCCGTCACGAAACATTTCGAATGATCGCGTCAGCCTTTCACTAACAACGTCATCGCCATACACGTCAGAAATCTTTTGTGCTATTCATACTGCATTTTTACCTTTGCGACAATTAGAACAGCATAATTGGACGAGAACGCAACTTCAGGTTGTGTCGTTGCACATTAAAAAATTTAATCAAATGTAAATACACGTTGTGTAAAGAGTGTGTACACTATTCAATTAAATTTACATCGTTACGAACAATTCCGATTAGCAATTTCGATTTCACTAATTATTATACGTAGTCTGCGGATTTTTATGTAACAAAAAAATGTTGAGGGCTGATTGCAGAAAACAGAAGCTGCATAGACATCTATTTCTTCTCTCAATAATTTCAATAAGTGACCAATAACGTAAATTTTTCGAGTCTTTTCATATTTCCATTATTTTGCATTTTTGGCATTAAATCCGCACTCTAATCGTATGTAATATTTAACACATCATAAATGAAGCACACAGAAACAGGAGCCGAGAGAAAGCGGTAAAATAAAACACGGAGTATACAGCTTAATAATTCGTTAATTTGGGTCGTCGGCCTTGAACTACCGTAACCCATTAATTACTCGGATTCCTAAACGAAGGTTCAAGGCACACTCGCGTTCCCGTTTCCTATAAAATATTTTGCCCCCGTGAATTCCTTTCTTATCGTCCCGGTGGTGGCGAGACTTTTTCGCGCGGGAATATTGTCGCGGCGCATCTCTACCGTCGCGTAATCTCCTCGCGTGTAATTAATTAACGCGCGCGAAACGTTATTATTACATGGAAGATAGAAGTATGTGGCACGGCCGGCCGGCCGGGAGTAAATTATCAATTTACCGTGACGCGTAATCGTCCCTAGTTATCGATTTACTTTATCCCTTAATGAATAACGACTGATGACTCGCCGCCGATGAATATTAATTTCGTACCGTTAATTTGGCTAAGTCATCTAGAACACGGTTCAGCCTCTATTAGGTCCTTTGGGCTGCTTCTAGGAATTAATATAATCAGTTCCCCTAGGCTGTCAAACTACAACCAAACAGACTCATATTGAGAACTCGGGATCAGCTGTTCCAATTAAAAATGCTATTTAGCTCTGACGATTCTTACGTATAAAAATCGAAATTTTTAAGGAAAAAGCTGACGGTACATGTTACTATGACTCGATTATCGTCGGGAACTTGGGTAGCAAGAATCTCAGGGAAGTTGCCGCGATGATTTCGCGAAACGCGAGTGTACGGCTCGCGTCCAGAAACGATAAGACAAAAATAATCCGCTGGTCGAGAGGAAGAGAGAATGGCAACAACGAGGGAAGAGAGAGAGAGAGAGAGAGAGAGAGAAGCGTGGATCCGCGGTATCTCGGGGTAGCAGCTTCTCATCTAGTTTTCTGGCTTAAACTCGGCCTCGTTCCCGCTAAACACATAGCCGGCCGACGCGACAGGGTGCGACAGGGGTGGTACGGGGGCGGAACGGGGGTGGACTACAACCGAGCGTGTGTCGTTATTCCAGTTTTCAGGCCAGCAAGGAAATTATTTCGGGCTCTGGCGAGCGGTCCGTGACGCGTGCTAGGGGTGCGCGGGGGTGTAGAGGGTGCGGACCCACCCTCCGACTGCGTAATTCTGCGGCTGCGAGTTAATTTGGTGACGGCGTCCAAACAAAAAGCGAACTGCTCGGGAATGATCCTCCGGGAGTAGTTCCCCCACGATTCCCTACTACAGATAGGCATTATTATGTCAGCGAGGTAATGCGATACCCGATTGAAATTCCGACCGAGTTTCGGCCGGATGGACCGCCCGGAAATTTCGTCTTTTGTCTGACGCCATCCTCCTTGCTTTCGCAGATTTATTTTTTAAATTTATTTTCATGGGACTGGACGCCTGGAAACATTTTCTGATTTGTTCTGCTATCTTGCATTTCTAATCCTTGGATTTTCGGTTTTATCGAACCACAGTGTTTACTCTTTATATGTCCCAAATGCCTAGCCGATAAAATTCCCAGAAGTATCCCCCTTGCCGCTAGGTGTACCCCTGAAGGGCCAAGAAGCTAGAATATAGTATCTCCTGGCCGATATATGTCCCTGGCCAGACCCGTGTTTTCGACATATATCGAGTAAACATTGTTTCAAACTTGAGAGAGAATTTTTAATTAAGTCTGTCACTGCTCTGGTCAGATCTTTTATTTTTCAGCTTTTGAAATTGCAGCACTCCGTTCATGGAGAGTGAATATATTAGTCAAACATATACTATAGTAAAAATCTTCCAAAGCCTGAACAAGACTGATAAATAATGTACCTTTAAAAGCGTGTTTAAAAACTTATGTTTTCATTGAAACATCGTCAATAATCTACATGTCAAAAAGCATGGTCAATACATGAAGGATTTTCAACTTTTGCCTATCTCCTATTGCGCAAAAAACAAATCGGAGAACGTATCGTTAACCTTGCTCTGCCTTTCAATTATTTTATAACGTTAGTTCATATAAAAAATATGAAATTACGGTGAAAGATGGGGGAGAGATTGTCGAACAGAATATCGAATCCATTATTCAGTGAAATTTTTACTCTTTAAAAATAAAATGCATTTCACTTCCATATAAAAATTCTCTCGAAATTGTAGGTTAACCCAATAGATCCTCCACCGAATAGATTCGATAAGTTGAAAATAGTATGAAAGAGAATGAAATGCTGTGAAAATGGTCTGGATTATTTTTGTTGAAAGTTCATATATGTAAGTTGAAAGTCCATAAAAATCGCCATTTCGGCGATAAGATTAGTATTCATTTTGATATCTACGACTGTACGTATTCATTAATTCCAGGAAGATTAAAAATCCATTAACACTAGATCTATAGAGCACTAAAACTGTCGATCATTCATTACTTTACAAAAAGAACAAAAACATTTATTTAACGGCTTTTATCATAGTATACAGTGTGTCTAAAAAAGGGCACGGACACTGAGTTTCTCATGCTCGAGAAATTGTCGACATTCAACCTGCTGTAATTTCGTAAAAAATAATCGCACGGTAACAAACCTGGGCTCATTTTGAATCTCGAAGTCTCTACTTTCGCACACAATTATTCTTTTCCTCGTAAGAAATTTTTGCATGATGCAGAAAAATGGGAAACCGAAGACCTGTTTCTGCTTAACAATGCTATAAATCAAAACCTCTGTAAAAACATTAAAAAATGTTCCCTTTGAATAAATCTTCCACGGATTTGCAGATCGGAGCTTCCACGACTAATAAATTTTTAGAGAACTTTTTCGAGACGTCCAGAAATCGCAGGTCGAAGCGTAACGTAGTCGGGAAAATTTATGCGGTTGTTCAGAATTTTCCCGGCAAACGTGTTCTCATTTACAAGTCAACAATCCAGTTACTGCGTGCAATAATTCAACGCAGATGTCCCGCACACCGGTACAATCAGAAACAAGATTCCCCAAAGGATATTCGCCGGCGGAATGAACGAAGCAGCTCGATGCTGTTTCGAGAGAGAGAAAGAGAGAGAAAGAGAAGGAAATCAATCTGTGCGGCGATTTCGAATGAAAAATTCATCGATATTTATTCCGACCCTTGGATCAACAGATTCCATTCGTAGAATAGTGTTCAATAACGAGGACGATTATTTACAGCGCCGGTTCTACCGATCTGCGGCGCGACCCTCTAACACCGCGTTCCTAATGACAACAATTAGTCTTCGGGGCCGAGATTAATCTCGATTAGCGGCGGCGCGGCGGTAGAAATTTTTTTCCCCGCGGATTTCTCTTCGTGCCAGCCGAGATTTCGAGTTTCTTCGAGGATTTTCGAGATGAATATTCGCGATCGCCGAGCGGAATGCACGAGGTCACGTCAAGATCGCGCGCGATCTTGACCTGGTCACGGCGGAATTAAGTGCCATGAAGCACGACTTGTCTACAATGCGACTGCATGCCGACTGCATAGCTCGCGAGGGACGGTGACTCAAAGAGCTTGTTTCGTCACTATACTAGCGAAAGGCTCTGCGAAACGCTGCTCTGACGTGGCACACGTTCTCCTGTACGCAACGCGAATATTTCGCAAAAATCAAGACTCGACATTTGTGCACAATTTGATAGAAGAAAGATGGAAAGAATTTAACTCTTAACAAGGCCAAAATGTGCTTTAAAAATGCAGTGATTCGATGCAATTGTACGTAATATTATAACAATATTTAAAAATGTAATAATTACTTGTGTATATAAAATTTCAATTCCACAAATAGCTATTATTATCGCTTGTTCAGCATTAAATAATAATTAGCAAACTTACTCGCGGTATTAATTTTATCCATTGTAAATTGCTGATCGTCGAAACTCCTTACCTGTAACGAAACAAAAGAGCGTGTTAAAATATGGCGTCATATATTTCCCAAATATTTGCTATTGAATAATAAAGAATTGAATTTACATGTAGCATCGTTAACAAATATACATATAAACATGATTCATACAAATAATCGTGTTAGCACGTGAACCCTTGTGTTCTCGTTACAGAAAATGCACTCGAATTTGCAAATGAGATTATACTGCGCATCGAGAGCCACTCCGATTTTTCATATTTTGTTATCGGCGTTTTCTAACAAATAAGCGGCGCGCGCGCGCGCACACCACGTCATAATGACAACGATGTGCAAAGTAAATTCGATGACAGATTATTTGCCGGTAATGTTGTCGCACTTTCGACCGAGCGTTGCGTTGCGATTCAGTATTTCCGTTTCAAAATCAGTTTAATTAAAATGTACCCGGCAGAAGAGTTGGGAAATTTGATAGCGAAACTCTCTTTAAACTTCACTTAACTACACATCGCAATTAAAACCGGCCGGATAGAATTTTTTCCGTGTTGCGTAATTTCAATAATAGAACGGGAAACTTTGAAATTTTTTTAGATTTTGTTGTTCAAATAAAAATTCTACCGAAATCCGCAGGTTCTCTTTTTTTTTTAACAGTTTCCGGACGAACCATGAGGCGTGCCTCGCTTTTTCCTGGCAATATCGGTACTTGAAAATTTATAATCAACATTCAGCCCTTGCGTATACTTGAAAAGACGCGTTTTTCCAGGTTTATTAACAGAACGATCTCTAACCCAAATTTTTCGAATACGAGTAAATAAAAATTCCGATTTTAATGAAATTTTACTCGCGATATACTGTATTTATTACTAGTAACGAAATATTTCACGAACAAATTCAAAATCAGCCGAATGATGATTTAAACCATCACCAATTTCCCGCATGCCTCGTCATATTTCATTTTTACCAAAATTCCCGACATCGACGGCAAAAAATGATCGATTTTTTATAGAGTGACCCAGTTTTAGTTTATTCAGAGGTTCGGTGACGTAGATTTAGTGTCTAAAAAAAAAAAACATTGTGTTTCGCGAGCGAGCCGTGCGACTCAACGCGCGATCAGTCAGATTAGCAATTTTCGATCATGGTAGCGACTGCCTGTGCTTGAAGAGGCTACCTTAAAATAACAAAGAACGGATTTTTACGTAAAAATCCGCAGTATAGTCGTTGCAAAAATTTTCTTTTAAACCTACTCGATGACTAACGTCATCGAAATACAGGACGGTCTACCCAGGGACTTTTTATTGGCGTTTCACAGGGTTATAAACCGCGGTAGTCTGGGTAGTTCTGGGACTTTTATCGGCTAGATACTTGTGACATATATCGAGTGAAAAATTGACCTAACGTGACACGGAACGTGTTATTTGAGAAGAAACGTTTCTCGTCGACCTGGTAACCCATCTTTTGTGTCCCGAAGGTGAGCGGCAAAGACCACGGGGAGGGGGAGGGGGGACGTCGATTAACCTAATGCCGAAGAGTCTAATCTCGGCGATTGACCCCGATAAAAGAGGGGGCCCAGCGACGGCTCGCAAAATTTCGGTTCCACCGTTCCCTTGGGCTCTGGTCGAGAGAGACTGTCAAAGCCCTCGGGGGTAGGGGGTGCAGGGAGGGGATGTGCCGCGCGAAACGGCACAAAGAGGATCAGAATGTCTGGGCTCGAATTCCGACGCCGGAAATCGGGGCCAAAGCTCCGACGAATTTCACGATCACACAGGCTCGGGCCACGTTTGAAGGCTGGATGCAAAGTTAACACGGCCAACCGTTTCACTAGTTAGTTAACGGATCGTTGCTGCGGGGCGTCGATTTGTCAAAGGGACGAATGGCGAAAGTTTCGAAAGGTCGGAATTAAGTCAGACAGACGAGTCGCCCCCCGGAATTGCGGATGCCGGCGAGTATGTGTGCGCGAAAAACGTGTTGCAAACGTTGCCGGTTGTTTCGCGAACTTCCCTGCCAACGATTATAATAAACTCTGATTTGCATCTCTTGCAAGGGATGATCCCGAGGCGACGTCACCAGATCTTAACACTAAACCGAGCTACGAATGTAACAGATACGTGTTGGCTTATAAACATGACAAGATTTAATTTATTTATTTAGACTTTGCGCGGTTCTTATTGCAATGCGTGATCCACTAAAGATATTTATTCAATCATTAATTTCAAAAATTGTCAAATAAAAAAACTAAAACTTTCGGAGTCCTCGCAAAAATATTAGAATGATTCGAACGTTTACAGTAGGCCCTCGACTTTCGCACATAATTGGTTCTTGAAAGTGTGTGCGAATGTTGAATGTTCGAAAGTAGAGGGATGTAAAAAGATATGCACCAAAAACTGTGTTTTAAAGTATTTATCTATCAATATGTATACATAATGAAGTTAAAGAGGCGTGTTAAATGCTTTCGGGTGTTTCCTTTATAAAGTTGTCAAGAGTTAGTTGAATACCACCCTTTTTTTTTCTTTTATTGATAGAGATTTCTATAACATGCTGTGTCTTTCTCAATTGCTCTACGTACTTGAGATATACGTTCTCCATTGGGATCACATTCGTCCATGATAGTCAAAAATTTGTCAAGATGCGTGAAGGCTTAATTCATATTTTTAATTGTCAACGTCTTGACGTTTTTATCAGCTTCCTCTTCCTCCCTTTCATTGTGTATTTCACTGTTACTCAATTGTTGCTCAATTAAGTATTCATTTGACAGCGGTGCTGAGTGAGATTCAATCGACTCATTAACATCTACTTTGTTGACGTCCAAGTTTAGTTCATTTATTAAGGTAACTATTTCATCTGTGTGAGAGTTTCCGGTGTTTCTTCAAAATTTATAAAATCGCTCATCATTTCTGGGCATAATTGTTTCCAGGAACCTTTCATTGTCGACTCTTTTATTTCAGCCCACGAGTCTCCAATATTATTTATTGCGTTCCATATATTATAATTTTTCCAAAAATCTGTTAATGTTGGCCCATCTTGCCTGTCAGTTGCTTCGATGGCCTTAGTCATTATATTGTCCTCATATAATATCGTTTATACGTAGCTATCACTGTTTGGTCCATGGGCTGTATGAGGCAGGTAGTATTGGGAGGAAGAAACACAACATTGTTTTCCGGGTATAAATTCTGCAGAGATTTTGTGTGTCCTGGAGCATTGTCTAAGATTAATAATGCTTTAAATTGTAAATTATTATTTTTACAATATTGTTTAACTGTCGGCACGAAATGCTGAGTGAACCAATCTTTAAATATTAACGCAGTAATCCAGGCATTTTTATTTGATTTCCAAATGACCGGAAGCAATTCTTTATTTTTCCCTTTCAATGCTCTGGGATTTTCTGCTTGGTAAACTAACAATGGCTTCAATTTTAAATCATCAGCTAAGTTTCCACCAAGTAATGTCAATCGGTTTTTTGAAGGCTTATGTCCAGGAGCAACTGATTCTCCCTTCGATAAAAATGTACGATTAGGCTTTTTTTCCAAAACAAACCCGTCTCATCTACATTGAATATTTGACTAGGAGAATATTCTTCATTTCTTCAATAATTTTGGATAATAAGGAAATAAATTCTTTCGCAGCATCTTTACCTGCATCGGCCGATTCTCCAGTGAATTTAATATTATGTAAAGAATATCAAACCAGCCATTACTTGCTTGAAATACCATGTTAGAATCTTGATTTAATCTAGTCTTTCAATCTTCATGCAAACTAAGAGCCTTAGCTTGAATAATTGAAAAACTCAGAGGGACATTATTTTGATGTTGATCATCAATCCATGATGACAAAGATCTTTCCATTTCATCCATCACTATGCTGCGTCTTTTGGAAACAATCTTTGAAGATATATTTCCACAATTTTTAACGTATTCCTTAAATTTACGCTTGTTTTTCAAAACTGAACAATACATAGATCTGTTTACACCGTGCAAACGTCTGATTGAATCAAAAGATTCACCGTTTTCAGAACGTTTAATTATTTCCATCTTTGTCTCGATCGTATGAAGTTCACGAGTCCTTAATTTCTTTTTGTTCGTATCAACACTGCAGTTTTTCCGTTTCTGACTAATGTTTATCAATTTATAAGGACGAAATATTTAAACTTAAACAAAGAAATCAGCAAAACACACAACACGTTGACGCACGGCCTAATGCAAGACTGAAACTGTTTTGTTCTCTTGATCCGAACAACATTGTAATCTGATGGCTAGTTTGATGTCCCCTGAGAGGAGACATCCGATCGCAGAGGATTAAACAGTTGAATCTTTAAAAATGAGCGAAATAGCGAATTGTGCGAAATTAGAATGTGCGAAAGTCGAGGGCCGCCTGTATTTCGAACATTAGGTACTCCTCCGAAAGACAGTTCACAGTCACAGCCGAAAGTATAACGCTTCACAGAGAATGAGCCAATTTACCGAAATATTTCATCATATATTCAGCCGAATATCTGGAGCAAAAAGTTCGGGGATCTCAGCCATCAGCTCTCGGCGTCATTCTTGATGAAGCATTGTGAGTCCAGGGAGACACTGATTGCTCATCGGCGGAGGCCTCCGACAGCACCGATTCCACAATGGCCTAATGCTAAGCCTATCTTCGATCTCACGATCCTCGCGTAAAATTCCCCGGCTGTGTTCCCCGTTCGCCTAAACCTGAACCAATTTCGATCTGCAAGTTCGCCCGGCTTAAAGTTAAGTCTTTAGACTAACGATATACCGAATGTCGCTTGCCACGACTTTCCCGATAACCCGATATTTCGAGTATGCATAGGCAGTACACAATGCGGGGACGTGTTACAAGTGGAACTTCTCGAGCGGCTTATTGGCCGAACTTGTTAATTACATAAACATCGATAAGCTCCGCTTTGGCGTCGCGCGTTTATCAGTATGCGCGGCCTAAATTCTTTTCCGAGCAGAGGTATCGAACTCTGTTGAATTATTCGAATGTCAGTGTCCTACAAACGGTCTTTTACGTCTTCGAAGCAACATGATAACAATTAACTGCCAAACTAGAAACCCAAAAATTTCCATCAAGTCAATGTAAGTTATTTAATGAAACAAACATTGAAAAAAGTTATATGTATGATATTGTGTAGTCCTCCGACTTTTTGGCATTCTACAGATCCTTATAAAATTTGGTACGATTAATATATTAGCGTAAAAATTCATTTTAAAACTTGGACAAGTAATTCCGTCACCCACATATGGGTGACATGGCAGACAACGTGTTAATACTGAAATTCATTGACATAAGCATCGGTAGAACTATTTGCATTTAATCTTGGAAAACTAGTGACTACTCAAATGGGATTGCGTTAGCGAATTGTGTGCTCATTCGCCTAACGTCACTCCGTTGCAATTTGCTTAATGTACAGGGTGTCCCAAAAATGTATTTCCCTGAAAGGGACGATTCTTGAGGTCGTTCAAAGGTTACCTTTTCCTTAACAAAGAACATTTCGGCAATTGCAAAAGTTTCTTGGAATCAACTTTCTCAAGGAAGCACATTTCTCGGTGACCCTGTATTATTTATTACAAATTAATTTCACAGGTAGTTTCGTTTCTCTAAATCGAAGAAAATGGTTTCACGCTTAGCTCTCGTTAATTTCGGAAGATATTGGTGTTCCAGGTGGAACTTGGAGCAAGAGGAAAACAAAGATTGATAGTTCAGCAGCGTATTTGGCAACAATGCGTTTGGCAACATTATTGCACAGGAGTGTAACGCCGTATCCTATGCTAATCGTGAACGTATCAACGCTGCGAGCACTGTTGTCGCGATATTCTACGAAGATAGAATCTTCCAGACTGCTAATCTTCTGCATACCGACAAACACCGCACGATCTGCATCGGTAAACACTGTGTCATCTATACGGTACGGTGGTACGAGCTTCGCCGTTAGTCTAGCTTCGACGTTCCCTATAGAAACTACTTGAACTGTGTGTCCTATCCTGTCACTAGCACACCTAATCCGAAAAGTCTGGAAAATCCTGCAGATTTCCGCCGGTTTATTTTCGTTCGCCAATAGCAAGTTTGACCCAGTATCCGAGTTCGATATTAGTTCCGCGTTAGCGGCGGCGGTCCGAGCTTAAATTCTATACTAACGCTTTCGCCGCATCAAACCCGCGATCCATTGTGTAATAAATCTTTAACCCTCTCGGTATGGTTGGCTTTCGATGCGATCCCGCCGTTGTACGGCCGGATTTGCTTTGCGAACCGATCTCGAGCTTTAATAGCAAATTTAAATTCTATTATCGGGTCGTACATAAATTAGTGGACATTCTTTGACAATCTGTGTGGCCGAGTATACTTTTTTATTGCTCGTCTGTGCAGGGGGTAACAATTCAATTTTAAACTTTTCCTGACCAGACAAATTTTAATGCAGGACATAATATTAAACTACATTTTTCACAGACAGACGAACAAGGAGAAATTGTGTGAAAATCCGACTACAGTCGGTGTGGAAAGTATTCGTACAGTGACAAATTGAAAGTAAAACCGTGTATATTCATGCCAATAATAAATTTTATGCGGAAAAAGTAATTAATAAATATTCTTAGATGTTTGTAGAATTATTTCCCTTCAGCATTACGAAAGAATCAACAAAAACAGATAAATGTGCAGAAACAGACTAAGAATAGATATCTAAGAATATTTATTAATCACTTTTTCCTGATGAAATGTATTATTGGCATGAATGTACACAGTTTTACTTTCAATTTGTCACTGTACGAATACTTTCCACACCGACTGTATATTAAACTAGAATGAACTTAGTATTTCGCGAATGCTCAGGATGCAAATGCGCCAGTCTGAAACAGTGGTGTCTCGCACGCGAACTCGCGACGCAACGAAAGTTTCGCGTCCCTAAACACGGTGCCCTAACTCGGGAAATTTCTGTCGAGCATCGTGGACAACGAAGAAGAGGGGATATACTCGGCGAGTAAATGGGAAAATCATCTTCTGTACCGGATGAAAGGAATAAAATAAGGGAGGTGGGGTGGGGGTGAATTGGATTCCGTCGATAGTCGACGGCAGCCAGACACGAACTATCAATAATAATATAACAAGCTCAGTGGCGTTATTGATTTCGCCGTGATGTGCTTCACACTTCGTTTACCACTGTCCCTTTTCTTCTCGTACTTTATTACGGTAAAAGCTTTGTTAAATTTTACTGCTTCGCCGGACCTCGTCGGGTGCGAGGACTGTTTCTCCTCGTAAAAAGTTATCCCTCGATATAGGTCCGCCAGACTGCTTTGTTTCCGATGACTTCGACCCGTTTGTTAGCACACCGGGTTACCCGTAAATGTCGCTTGTTCGACGTTCTCCGGTTCTTCGCGGAAAAAGCTATTCTTTTGTCGCGATACCATCCCAACCGACAAATCTTTCGCCGCCGGAGAACTTTTGACCGATGCCGTGCACCCCTTAACAAGCTCGATTTTTAATAATAATCGTCCGCTTTCCGTAGCAGCCCGTCCGCATGTACAGAAAATATTCAAATAAATTGAAGCGTGCGGTGAAACGTAACGTGAAATACAAAGAAATACGAATTTCGATAGAGAATATAAAATGTAAATAACAGTACAGAAAGAAATAATAAATAATAAGAATAGAATATATTCATAATTCATTAATACACATTCGCGCTAGCCAAAAGTCCATTTTATTCATTAACAATTTTAATTCATCGACGAAGGCATAATGGCAATATTGAATTTAATTATATTCAGTGCACCATTATGTTTCCCACGTACACGTTTCAGAAAAATATTTGAATATATTCAACCCAATTATAACGGAGTATTTTTCATGAATTTCATATTTCTGGCTACTTCTGGTCTCATCCACGTTTATTTTATAACGTAAAGTAATGTATTCTCGTGTTTTTTCTTATCCACAAAGTTAAATTAAATTCATTTAATTAATTTAATTTATATTAATTTTGCGACGTTGATTATTTAATTTCTCCCACATTGTGGAAACAGATGGACGGTTCAATAGAAACTGACTATGAAGGTTCTAATTTAGAGCGATCGTTTCAACGTCTAACACTTTATTTGGTTTCGCGGTGGCAGAAGTTATGCGCGAAACAAAGAAATCGTGGGAGTGGGGGAAGGGTTTCGATCGCGAACGCTATATCCTTGCTCATTGTGTTTCCTTAATTTGCCGGGGATAATGCGGGAACAACGAGAAAATAATTAAAGCGATGAGGCCGTCAGAATCTTTAAATTGGTTTTGTTATAACCGCGGACGCGCGGCGCGCGGAACAATGCGCGGGCGCGTTGTTTGCGTTGCAAAATGCGCCGTCGATAATTCAACAGAAACGACCGTGACGTAAATAATATTAAATACGCGTCGAACGTTTCACCGACGGGATCAGAGCGGATTTGCGATTGTTGAAGCGTGAGGGAAATCATAAAGGACACCGTAAATCAGGGGGAACTGATGAAAAAGGTTCGGAGCGTTCGTACTTTTCTTCCGTTTCCGGCAAATGTGTAAAATTTCGAAATCGTAATTCTAATTATACGTTATTTTATCCTGTATTTGTGGTCTTCTACGGATTTCACTTTCTATGGAATTAATTAAGAGAGCAAACCTGATAAGGCACTTGAAAATTACCGAAAATTACTGAATCATTAAAAATGAGAATTCTTGATTTTTCAATACGCTGGATTCTTTTCAAAACGTAAATTAGTTTCTTGCCGGTGAAATTCAAATCTAATATCAACAAAAAGCAAACAGGTAAACTTTTTACGGACTTTATTCCGGGAATCTTTGACGAAACTTTGTAAGATTCTGCGAGTTTCAAATACTTTATTAACTGCGTTTAATAAGTTGAAACTGACGGGAAAAGAAATTACATTTCTTTCCTGTTGCTCGTCTGCAATAATCCTGTATTCTGTATCTCTGAAATATTAATAATTTATACTTTTGTAATCTAATGTTTCAAGCAACAATCGTGTAAAGTATAAAATCGAATGATCCGTTTTATATTATATTTGATTTTTTAGTGTCGTCAGAATTCGCAGATTTATTTCATGTTAAACTTCACATGATTATAACAAAAGGGAATGAGATAGATGGTCATCAAAAGCGAAAATTACTCAGTGAACACGGTACGGAAAACTGTGTTGAAATTTGTATAGCTGTTCATTAGAGTCCGAACAAACGGGAAACATTTTTTCAACTGCAATTCAACTTCGCACACGTTTGCAGCATTTGTATAGAACAGTTTTACTGAATTCGGAATTGTGTTAATATCCTGATAATGAAACTCCTTTGTGCCACTATCGCCACAGTGTTTACAGATGAATAAAAAACATCGAAATCCCGCGTATACTCTATAATAGATCCATAATAATATTAATTATATAATCTGTAATTGATCGAAAACATATTTCAAAGAGCACCGTGTGTTAGCAACATTTTTAATGAAATTATAAACTGACAATTAGAACCCCAAATAATCCCATAAAAAAATAAAATATAAATATGATTTTTGTCGAGTTTTTCAATGAAATTATAAACTGACTATTGGAACCCCAAATAAACCCAGAAGAAAATAAAATCTAAATACAATTTTTGTCGAGTTTTTCAATGAAATTATAAACTGACTATTGGAACCCCAAATAAACCCAGAAGAAAATAAAATATAAATATGATTTTTGTCGAGTTTTTCAATGAAATTATAAACTGACTATTGGAACTCCAAATAAACCCAGAAGAAAATACAATGTAAATATAATTTTTGTCGAGTTAGCGGCCGAGAGTAATCGAGCACAACAGCAAGTCGATGCCAAGATTGCGCCCTTATCAGTGCATCATAAACGCGAGCACGGTGTACATGAACAACACTTATCACGTCACGGCCAATGAAATATTGAACCAGCCCCGGTTAATATCTTATTCCGGCGTCGCATTTAAACCGAAACAAGCGCGTATTCCGGCGGGCGCGCACGAAATTTCCCTGATAATTTAATATTCCTAGATATTCCGATGGTATAAATCACTGTATGAAAATGCACACTGATCGCAGCTGCAGTTACCAAGATTCTCCTACAATATGGATCATCAGCCACCGGCCGGGTACGGCTACGGGGTTTGCGGGCGAATTCCCTTCGGTTTACGGACACTTTGAAAATTATCGGGTGCCGCGTACCGATTCCACAACGTGAGCTTGAATAAATTATTAGAAGAATATGCGTCGGACGAACAGTGAAAAGAGTTATGCGTCTTCGGGGGTTTTTCTACTTGACCGACAGCGACTTCCCAATGTCGACACTGTTTCCCCACCGACGAGGTATAGGATAGACCTATCATCTTATGGGATTTCGTGTCTCATGTTCTTAAATATCGAATGTTCAAAAAATCAGAGGTTTTGGTACACCCTCCACGATTTAGAGTGGTGAGTTTAGGAATTATATTATTATATTGGGTTGGCAACTAAGTAATTGCCGATTTCAGTTATGGATGAAACTATAACTTGACTCAGTTTTTGGCCGAAAAGGATCAGACTTTCTACGAGCGTGGAATTTTCAAGTTGTCAGAAAGATGGCAAAAGGTCATCGAACAAAATGGGAAATACATCATAGATTAAAGTTCATTCCAAGTAAAAAAAAAAACTCTTTTATTTCATTGAACAAATCGGCAATTACTTAGTTGCCAACCCAATATTTAGGAATTATTTAGGAATTTTATTAACCGTTTGAGTCCCAAGCAGCGCGATCGCGCTGTTGAGATTTTATGTCGAGAAAACCCAGCACATTTCGAGAATTGTAGACAACTGACGGTGCGTTACCGATTGTCGAAGTCGCGCGCTCAGGTTTACTGACGCAAGTACATCTCACAGCTCCTTTTAATGTAAATAGTATATATTACAATAGGTAGAACAATACTATAATAATGCAATAATACATTACAAAATAAAAATTCTCATTTAGAGAAAACGCGGTTGCGCTGTTTGGGATTCTTCGACAGTGTTTTTTCAATACCCCGTGGGACTCAAACGGTTAAGATCTGTTGGAATTTATTTCATAAATGTAGAACAAAATTAATCTGTTACATCTTTAGAAGGAAGAATCGTTTGAATCGACTCTTGGTCTGTGGATGCATACATTGTATCTACAATCAATATACATTGTACATTGTGACTGGCATGGGACCCTCGATCCTCGGTTTTTTATATTGAACTGTTGCTCCTCTGTTTCTGGATGTCTTATGTTTCATTCGTGGCGTTTCTTTCAAACAGTAAAGACGTGTCTCGCAACGTGCTTTTAGAGAACTGTTGAAATATAACTTCTTTTTCATATTATATAAACGAGTGTGGTTTCTTAGTATACCCATATTCCAATAAGATCTTTAGAATTCAAAAGGGTTGAAACAGCATCCCCTATAATACATTTAAAATGTCTAGTTTCGCTTCCTGAACTGAATCTCTGGGAATTATATTTGGTATCTAACGCGTTAATGACATATACTAGTCTCCATTACTTCCTTCCACCGTTCCACGAGTTTTATTAATACGCTTAAAATATGCTTGTAGCTATGACAAGAGCTGGAACAATAATAACAAATGTCCGTGGCCGTTCGCCTGCAATTGCAATAATAACCGTTCTAAAGCCGTAGCAGCGCTGGTCCGTAACGATCGTTCGAGGAACAAATTTTCTTATGACGTCGGGAGGAGGATCGTTCCTGCGAGCTGCCGGAGGAAAAAGGAGAAGACCCGCAGGAAAGAAAAAAAAAAGTAAGCACCCTCGAACCCGCTCGGACCTCCGTGGCTCCATCGACCTCTATCCATTTTTCATCACGCCGGGATCGCATCGAGAGCTCATACTTCACGGAACACGCGCTTCGATAACACGTGGCCCGTCCGCCAAGATAAACTGCCGCTCCTACGCCGATGTATTGTGTGCGGAGCTGGCACAGGGCCGTAGCACGCGCGCGCACCACCTTCGGGGCGAAAATTTAATTCCGCCGGGGTGCCCGTTCGTTGCTTCGCAATCATGCCTTGTCTTTATCTTGGCTCCGGGTAAAAACTATTAACGAGACACACAGCGAAATAGATAGGGGGTAGAAAAGGTGCTGCAAGGGGTTGACGGGGTTCGTAAGCGAGGGTGGAAATGGCGGGGACGGGGGTTGGATGTTCTGCGAGCTTTAATTCCGTCAGGGAGCAAATTCAGATTCAGACTCGAGCAAATCTTTCTGTACACATGTTGGAGAACAGTTGTACTTATGGGGTGGAAGGATGATGGTGGGGTTTAAGAAAGGGGATTGTAGGAGAGGGAGGTTTCGGAGAGCCGTTCATTTCTTTTCGCAATCATGCCTTGTCTTTATCTTGGCTCCGGGTAAAAACTATCAACGAGACACACAGCGAAATAGATAGGGGGGTAGAAAAGGTGCTGCAAGGGGTTCACGGGGTTCATAATCGAGGGTGGAGATGGTGGGAACAGGGGTTGGAAGTTTTGCGAGCTTTAATTCCATCAGGGAAGAAATTCATATTCAGACTCGAGCAAATCTTTCTGTACACAAGTTAGAGAACTCCTGTACTTATATTATTGGGGTGGAAGGGGGTTGTAGGAGAGGGGGGTTTCGGGGAGCCGTTCATTTCTTCGCAATCATGCTTTGTCTTTATCTTGGCCAAGGTCTCGCGCAAAAACTGTTAACTAGTCACACGGGCAAAACGGATAGGGGGGTAGAAAGGTGACAGGGGGTCGCGACTAGGGGGGTTGTAGATGAGAGTGGAGATGGCGGGGAGGGGATGGAAGCTTCGCAAGCTCGGTTGCGCCCTAAGAAAACCTCGGCGGGCCGGCTTATCTCGGCGCGGGGCCACCTTCCGGGACGAACTTTCCTTATCGCTTCGTTCATCGTCCTCATCGGGGGCTGCGGAGGGGGTGGAAGAAGTTTGCCTTCCGGATAACGAGGGAACCTTCTAAGCGAGACGCCTGCAGCGATTCGGCCAACTATGAAAACGCTTGCCCCGATCTAGCCGTGACTTCCATGACGATGAACCTTCCGCCCCCTCGACCCCGCCAGCGCCCCCGCCACCCTCTTATTCTTTTCCCGAACGAAGAATACTTCGATTGTCCTCGCCGCGGACGACGACACGCGTGAACCCCCGGACCATCACGGGTTCAACCCCCGGGTTCATGACCATCGGACTCGGGGAAATGAAAAGGGAAATTGCCGGGGCCGCCGCCGTGGCCGCTTATTAAAATTAGCCCCCGCCACCGCGCACCCTGCTACTTCGCTTCAATGGACTGGATATGCTCTATTTTGCCGAGATAATTAGCGCGATTTGCTAATTGCTATTTCGGCAATTTTTAGAGTCGTTTTGCGACGAGAATGTCGTGCGGGCGATCATCGTATCTTGATGCTGAGGAACTCGAAACTGCCCTTGTATTTGTTTTACGGTTGCAACGATTAAAACTCCTTGGATGTTTATAATTTACTAGAAAAAGAAGTTTATATTTATTGCATGCCGATGTACTCGTAACTGAAAATATAAAGTATTACTGTAAATTTAGATAAATTGATAAGGTCACATAAGAGGCGGTAGCGAAGGAAAGATAATTTCATTGAGTTTAATTTGTATTGTGAAAATAAGTAATTTTTTAATCTGAGAAAAGTGAGATCAAGTAATTAAAGCCGGTACTTCTCGAACTCATTAAAACGAAAAATTAAAGGTTCTGATACCTCGTCATCCCGATTAACGTAGAGAACATTAATTCGTACAATGTCGCCGGTAATATAACTAATAAAAGAGACCGGCCGAACGCTTTTCATCAGTCGATTGTTTTTAATTAATACCGTGGATAATTGGATCACGCAGAACGCGCCGGGCATTGTTAAACATTCATGTACGCACGGTGCTCGGTGCACGTGGTAGTTTTATTATTAGCGAAGCAAATAAACACGTGTACATCGAAAAAAGAAAAGGATGTTAATAAATTCGGAATATCGTAACCGCGAATGGAATATTTACTCGGAGAGCCCGAGATTATGTTTCGATTAATCATAATAACGGGCTCGATTGTGCTCGCGTCGAAATTATTGCTTCGCGTCGTTTCTTCGTTATAACGAATTTTATTTGCACTCGGATAGACGGAGAACGTGCCTCGAAATCGATGCGCAGATTAATTAATTTTTTTTTTCGCGCTAACGTGTCGCGCATAATCGTACGTTAAGTAGAAATTATCGTTTTCTTGAAGGCAACAATAATGGGGCACGTTCAACGTGAAATTCATTACGCTGTAAATAACTTCGAGACTGTGATTTATTGTTCTCGGACAAGGCCGTTCGACCTTTCTGTTGTTAAACTTTTCATATTATTTACTACCGGGACGGTCGATCAATAACGAAATTCACCGAGGAACGTGGTTGGAAAATTAAACGGGAAAGGATGTTAGGAAAGAGTGTATTGTTACTTTCGGATCGCTAGATTATTTATGGAGGCTTGATCACGTGACCTGTCTGATGACTAAATTCTTCATTGTATCGAAAGCAACGTCAACTAAAACTTTACAGACCCACGAATGAGCTGAGTATTTCAACGAATGTTTTCAGAAATGTCAAAAATATTAACAGCTTGATTTTGCAAAACTTGAGAGTATTATTTTATCTAATATTGGAATATCACAAGATACTAATTTCCTGTCAAAAGATACTCCGTTATCTTTATTTTCTTCTGTCTTTGGGTGTCTTGTGAATTTACTAAATGCGTTTCTCTGAAAAAGTAGTATTATTTTTACAGTACGAAGCAGTTGTTTAATAGAAGCGACCACGCAACAAGAAATCAGACAGTGATCGTTCGCATTAACGCATGAAGTATCGGAACGTCTCGAACGTTAATCAACAAGGCTCCCCGCAATTATCTGGCCTGTCGTAGTGGAATTCAACAAGATCATAAAACTCTTAAATCAACGGGGCAATTAAACACGGAGAAGGGTTCATTATCTTCGAACGCTTGCGCGCGCTGCGCGCCATTACCGTCGAGTCTCAGAAGCGCGAATTATAACAAAAAAAAAAAAAGAAAACTCTTGGTCTTTCTCACGAGATTGAAAAAGAGAATCGCTAATCCGTTCTAATTCCCCGGCTGTTCGATCTCCGCACCCCGTCATCCCCCATTCCACCCCCGCTGCCCCTCCCCTTTCTCCCGACAACCCCATTTCACTGGAAACTAACAGACCTCCGGATTTCACTCGTCGTCTGGCACATTCGTTCTCAAACGAACCTCTCCTCTCGACCACGAAAGTTTCCTTCCTTGAGGACAATCGACGGATTCCTCTTCCTCATTTTTTTTTTATTTTCCTTTTTCATCCTCTTCCTACCCGAGAAGCGAAAAGTCTCCCGCGGAATCCGTCACCGGATCCAGACGTTCGATCGTGTAATTAGACATCGACAACCACGGACAGATCCATTAGTGTCTTACAGCCGTGCTTGATTAATTCAATCCGACCGTGACGTCTCCCCGGTTCGATTAAAGCTTCACATCAATTTGCAGACGGTTAACGACGCCGATCGAATAATTCTCCGCGCGAGAATTATTATCTCCAAACATTTTGCTAACGTTCGATCGATTTTTGTATTCCACAAAATTATCGAAACTACGGAAAATAGTTTGAAAATAGCCTTCTGTGAGACACGTTTCAAATTCGTGTACGAATTTAACCGTTTGAGTCCCAGGGGGTATTGAAAAAACACTGTCGAAGAATCCCAAACATCGCAACCGCGCTTTCTCTAAATGAGAATTTTTATTTTGTAATGTATTATTGCATTATTATAGTATGCAATAATAATGGGCAGCCATTTTAACACTAAACGCACCAACACCGGCCAAATGACCGGTTCTGGATTTTTTATTTGACAATTTTTGAAATTCTAAAGACGCTTTCACGAGCAATGATTCAATAAATATCTTAGGCAGAGCACGCAAAGTCTAAATGAAATAACACTTTGACTGCCAAACTAGAAACCTAAAAGATTCAAGAAATCAAAGTAAGTTATTTAATGAAATAAAAATTGGAAAAAATTAAATGTATTATACTGGGTAGTCCCCTAACTTTCTTGAATTTTACGGATTATAATCGAATTTGGTACAATGAATATATTAATGTAAAAATTAATTTTAAAATCTGGACAAATAATACCGTCACCCACACATGGGTGACATGGCAGTCAACGTGTTAAATCTTGTCATTTTTATAAGGCCACATGTGCCTGTCACACTTATAGCTTGGTACGTTTAGTGTTAAGACGTTTAGTATTGATCGGTTCTAGATATTTTGTTTGATAATTTTTGAAATTCTAAAGATGCTTTCACGAGCAATGATTCAATAAATATCTTAGGTAGAGCACGCAGTCTAAATGAACTAAATCTTGTCATTTTTATAAGGCTACATGTGCCTGTCACACTTATAGCTTGGTACGTTTAGTGTTAAGATGTTTAGTATTGATCGGTTCTAGATTTTTTGTTTGCCCTTTTTTGAAATTCTAAAGATGCTTTCACGAGCAATGATGCAATAAATATCTTAGAGCACGCAAAGTCTAGATGAATTAGATCTTGTCATTTTTATAAGGCTACATGTGCCTGTCACATTTATAGCTCGATACGTTTAGTGTTAAAATTGGCAAAATGCATCGGGAATGTGAATAAATTGCGAATCTTGTTTAACAGTTTGATCGCCAAACAAGAAAGCTCAAAAATTCCATGAAATCAAAGTAAGTTATTGAATAAAATAGAAATTGAAAAAAATTTAATGTATGGTATTGTGTAGTTCTCCAACTTTCTTGCATTTTACAGATCCTAATCAAATTGGGCACCATGAATATATTAACGTACAAATTCATTTTAAAGCCTGAACAAATAATTCCGTCACCCATATACGGGTGACATGGCAGTCAACGTGTTAACCAGGATCAGTGAGGTGAAAAACTGCAAAAAAAGGGAAGAATCGCGCGAGGTCCTCGTTGGTCGACACCCCCTCTATTTAAGAATCAATTCCGACTAGATAATGGGTCCATAATCGGTCCGCTCTTTTTCAATTTCACAGATAAACATGGCCGACTGGTTCCGCTAAACACGGCCAGCATCCGGCCAATATCAGCCAGTAATTACGTTATATCGAGTTCTCCAGTGTCCAGTAATTTCCTCCCGTTGGACGGGAGCGCGTCGGTGTGCTGGTTCCGTAACATTTTTAATTACCGTCGCTGCGACCGAGGGGCTAAGATCTAATCGATAGCGGAGTTGTCCAAGTATTTATTAATCGGCTTGACAGCGAAAAGCGGGGTTGATTCACAGCAGAAACGGAGCAAGAAAAATCGAATTAACTTCTTATTATTTCGCCCCGGCGCCGTGATTATCTTTCATTAGTATCTGCCGTTTCTTTTCCTCTCTCTCTCTCTCGCTCGCTCTCCCCGGTAGAGAACGTTGCCTGTCACGGGGGGAGGGGAAACTGTGTTCCCGTATTTTCTCGATTATCGATAATAATTCTTCGAATCGTCCCTCGCCTCGTCATTAGTGCGATCTGCGAGCGGAATGTCCTCTACCCCGTCGCGTCGTCGTCGTTTCCGGCCGGTTATCGACGCTATTCCTTCGAGCTTCCCCGACCGCCGTGTCTGTATTACGTCGCATTACCGCGAAATTGCAACCTTGTCGGCGCGAGTCGCTCGTAATTCTGATTCTGATTTCCTACAACGTGCTCCGAATGCTCGAAACAACACCCGTGCCCATCCACCCCTCCGTTAGATATCAAATAACCACATTTCTTCGCCGAGTTACCGGAGCACCGAGACCCGGACACGCCGAAAATATGTGTTTCTTTTAAATGAATTTACGGTCGCGAGCCACCGCGAACTTAACGGGCGAGCAGGAGAATACTTTTCGGTTCGTTTACGCGCGCACTTTGTCTCGCGTTCACCTCGAAATGGACCCGCAACACGTGCCATTTAATTCTGGAAATTCTATGTTCCATCATTTCTTTTTTTCCAGAACATTGCCGAGTGTTTTAGCTGGCCGGAAGAATATTTGGTGAGCTGAAAATGCAGAGAAACACGGTGTACTGTGCTTATATGAAAATATAGTCGCGTTGAATAATGAACGATAAATGATGTCTGCAACGTTCTTTCTTGAAACGGACAGAAAATTGTTCCGGTCATAGGTGGCAGCAGTATTTCTTTCGCGAATCAATTTTCCAGTAGTTCGGGAACCGAGATAAAAATGTACCACCGTTTCGCGCGTCCCGCCTCGATGATAAACAACCGCGAAGACGAGGCGGAGCATTGTGAATCGCAGAATTCGCGAAGCTCGTCGCGAATAAATTCACCCGCTGTCACATTTGTACTCGTCGCCCTGTACAAACGCGCGCGTGCAACCGAGCGTGCGTCCGTGTTGCGTCTACCCTCCATCATGCCGTTTAATTTTTAATTCAACGTATCCGTGGTTATCGGCGATTTGCCTCGATCCGGTGGAACGGATTGTTGAGAGAATCGGTAAGTTACACACTGTAACGCTGGGTTTACTGTTAACCCCTTGCACTACTATTTATTTTCTGATTATAATGATTAGAAATTCTTGATCGTTCAGAATTTCATAGAAAAAGAAGATAGTTTATATTCATTGTATGCCTACGTTTTCTCCAAAGGATATATACAGGGTCATCCGTTTTTAAACGGCCAAACGTCAACCAGCTATAGAGGGCCCCAAATGGAACAACTTTCACCCGTAACACTTTCTTTGATTTGGCCTTGTTTATGTTAATTTTTAATTTCTTGAAAAATCGCAAAATTTTGAAATTTTTCCAATAATTTTGTGTTAATTTTTGTCTTGAATTAAGCAATTTATTATGCATGAATCCGAATTTTTCGAAGTTATTTCATTCAGTCTCCACGGCGTGCCCCATGTCAAAAAAACCAAGATCCGAAGGTCATACAAAAAAGTTAACTTAATAAAAAAGATGCCCCTATTTATTTTAAACCAAACAAAGGAAAGATCATCAAGATACATAATTGCAGTCCTAATATATTTAATCTTAAGTGAACGCAAAAATGACGGGTTTTTGCAATTATCTAAAAATCAAGACCGAATCAAAAAAAGTGTTAGGGGTGAAAGTTGTTTAATTTGGGGTCCTCTATAGCTGGTTGACGTTTGGCCGTTTAAAAACGGATGACCGTGTATATCAACTACAACAAAATGGAATTTTATTTCGGTTTAAAGGAAATTAATAACGTTCACATTTATTAGACTCTATTCAGAATCTTCTTCACGAGTCTGGCTCGTTATTGTAGGGCAACGGGTTAAAACGAGACGGGTTCTAATATTTTTGATTGAAAATTATTCGGGTTCCAAGGAGGCATACGTGAGAAATTATCTAGCAAATTTATTTCCTTAGGTATACATTATTTTAAAAATATTGCTAAAAATGTAGGTAGCACGTTCTTATTTTTATGAAGTGATGTAAAATAGTCACTTTTAGTGTTCTGTAAACCTAGTGTTAACACTTTGACTGCCAAACTAGAAACCTCAAAAATTCCATAAAATCAAAGCAAGTTATTAAATGAAATAAAAATTGAAAAAAATTAAATGTATGATATCGAGTACTCCTCCAACTTTCTTGCACTTTACATGTCCTAATTAAATTTGGTACAATGAATATATTAACGTACAAAATTCATTTTAAAACCTGGACAAATAATTCCGTCACCCAAATGTGAGTGACATGGCAGTCAACGTGTTAAGAGATCTATCCTCTGTGAATATTATGACTGCGGATCTTTAAGAAAATAAAATTTTCATACATCAATTGCAATCTACAGGAGCCAAGTAGAAACTTATTTTGCTCATTAATAATTTTTATATGTTAAAAATGGCGTATCAACGTTTTTAAACTCTTTTAAGCTTTTCACTGATTCAATTACATTTTTGTCCTAAATTTATAAAACCCGCAGTCTAATCATGGCCCGATAAAATGAAAGAATTATTCGTTGAGTTTAGACGAAAGTGAAGGAAAATTCGAACGAAATCATAAAAATGTTGGCAAAGATGAAAGATCAAGCTGGTGAACAAGGTTGAAAGCTCCTGAAAAGGAACGGAACCCATCAATTAACGGGGGAAAAAGAAACCGAATAAACGGAGGTACAAAGGTCAAAGTGGACTGAGCCAGGCCAGCGTCGTCAAGTCATCAAGCCCATCGAGCTCCCCGGGGTTGCCAAGGAAGGAGCCATAATTCGTGGCCGCGAGGAAAAAAATTCGCGAGGGTGTGCACTCGTGTGGACAAGCAGCATAAGTCGGCAAAGTTCTCGCGGCTTCTCGTCGAGTCGTTCGTGCGCGAGCGGACCTGGAGGGTTGGCACCGAGTCGATTAGACTTCTGACTTCCTTTCTTTTTTTTCCATTCGCGTTTTTCTTTTTTATTTCTCTGCCACGCGTCGAAAGAACAAGGGAGAACAAGGTCGCGTTGTTCGGCGGCCCGTCACTCGACCGTGACAATTGAAAACTGCCTGGCACGCGAAAATTTCGCACTCGCAGAAACTCCCGGCTGACCCTTCGTTTATAGACGGGCGGAAAATTTTCCGTCCCGCCGTCTCGCAAGGACACTCCGTGGAAAATGCTTCTCCCGGCCACCGGTGTTTCTAAAGACGAGATATTCCGAGGAAATCCTCCCTCCGAGAAAACTAAATTGTTGCCCGCGCTGCCTTTTTCTCGTCACCGAGGGCTGCTGCCCTTCCTGGCCGCGATATTCTGTAATTGGTAATCGAGCCCGCGGTGCCAAGGTTTGCGAAAGCACGCCCGGTGAGCTTTCCGAAGTCTGGGTTAACAAATTTGTAATATCTTACAGCGACACGCAGCCCGGTCCCTTCAGACACATTCCGACGGAAAGAAAAGACAAAAGCTCCTGGGTATCTCGGTTACAAAATTTGCAATATCTTACACAGACTCGAGGGGATTCCTTTTCGTGTGCAATTTGCAGACGAATTTGTGAATTTCAACGTGTTTCGGTGGAAGAAAGACAAAGGCTTCCAGCTTTAGTTATAAAATTTGCAAATTTTTGCGATTCTTTAAATCTGTTCTATTCGAAGGAAATATTCTATAACATGTACCTGAGCTTTTAAGCTTGGGATACCTTCTGCTAAAATAGAAGGACAAGGATTTTTGTATATTTGCAATATTTTACAGAGATTTCTAGGGTTTCCTTCCGCTGCAAATAATTGTAAATTATTATAGATCACAGAAACACATTCCTGAGAGAGTGAAAAACAAGCATTTTTGGTGAATACAGGTTACAATATTTGCAATATTGCACAGATATTTATAGTATTGCATTGTATCGAAAATATTCTTTAACACTTTGACCACCATGTCACGCATATCTGGGTGACGGAATTATTTGTCCAGGTTTTAAAATGAATTTTTACGTTAACATATTCATTGTACCAAATTTGATCGGGATCTGTAAAATGCAAGAAAGTTAGAAGACTATTCAATATCACAGATATAATTATTTTCAATTTTTATTTCATTAAATAACTTACTTTGATTTCATGGAATTTTTTAGGTTTCTGGTTTGGCACTCAAAGTGTTAATCAGCCTGAATTTCGAACTGCTCTTAATGAAAAGGGAAAGAAATGGGGTTTTCAAAAATATTTGTCACGAAGTGTCTAATTTCTTCCTCGTGTCCTCCTGCGAAAAATGTTCTACAATTTTGAATCGACTCATTAAAAAAAAGTCATTAGTAGAACGCTGATTGCACAGTTGATTTCCTCAGAAGCGAATCTCGGTCTTATGTAATAGTACAGACACTGAATGTTCCTAATCCGTGCTGAAAATCTCAATTCCCGTGTTAATTTAATGAATCTACGCGTTAAAATCCCGATCGGCGAGAATTCGGTTCTGCAGAGCGGTCGGGCAATAATTTTCGTTTCGAAGCGCAAGAAATTTTTATTTCGAAGACCCGGTTAACGAGAATCCGCGCGAAATTCAGCCCCCGTCGATTTACGATCGTCGCGCCCCGATGAAATCCAGAACACTCACGCGCACGCCGCCGCTGCAAATTGCATTTAATGTCCGAGGGGTTGAATTGGCCCCGGCGCAAAGGGAAAAACCCTCCGAAGAAATCCGCCTCTCTACCCGATCTTTACGTACCTAGCCGGCGCCGGAAAAATTTTCTGCAAAAATTTCGCGCCTCCGATTCCCTCTGTCGTCGACGTCGGCGTCGGCGTCGGCGTCGGCAACGAACACGACCGATGAGTTCGCAAGCCGTTATCGATTCCGTTGGATGGCAAGACGGAAATTCGGGGAAATCAAGACCGACGGCACTGGGATTTTAATTTTCACCATTACCGCTTACCAACGACTGTCGAGAACCGTACCGGTTTTTAAATACCGCGGCGGAAATCCGGCAGAAGATATTTCCGACCGTTCTGCACAGCCCCGAAAAATTAAAGCCAGTCAAAAGTTCCGGTACTTTTCATGTTTTTACTTGAACAGAATATACAGGGTGTCCCGTAACTGGTGGTACAACCGAGCAGGCAGGGGATAATTCTACATGAAAAACTCAGTCGAAAATATAGAATAACATTTTTTGATACAAGACTTTGTTTTCGAGAAAAATGAGTTTGCATTGCGGCTCAACGGACTTTACTCTGAGTTACCTAAACCTTTTTTCGCAAAGGTTTCCGAGGTTTGTATACATCGAATAAATCGAGGTTACAATGTTAGAATTACCTTTGAGGAATTCGTTTAATTCATATGTTGCTGGAAGTGCTGTCCACGTTATTGTAGACATCAGTGTGCTCTTCGTATTAAATTCCTTCGAGCCTCTTGTAATGTGCAATTATTATGTTGCTTTAAGTGTTCGAACGCTATCACAATTTTTTGTTGTAATTGTTCGATGCTCGTTATGTCATCACGATACACAATCGATTTCACCTGACCCCACACTATTAAGCCGAGTGCACGCGCACTAGACAAATTTTCAAACTCATTTTTCTCGAAAAGAAGGCCTTGTATCACAAAAAATTTATTCTATATTTTCGACTCAGTTTTTCATGTAGAATCACCCCCCCCGCTCGGTTGTACCACCAGTTACGGGACACCCTGTATTTTCACACTGTTTATATCTTTAAGCAATATAATTGCAGGTATCGTTCAAGCTTTTTCGCATTTTATTAACTCAACAAAAAATTTGGGATCGCACAATTTTCACGCAATGCTTTCAAGAATCTTAGTTCCAAATTTCTAGCGATATTATGAAATAATAACACTATATAATATAATTTTAAATGCCATTAAAAGGTCCACTTTCATTCACGTTATAACGGCACGAAAAAAAAGATTAAAAATTTCAATTCTCATTTTTCGCTACGGAGCCAAAAGAAAAATATCGTCTGCGTAAATCTGTTTGTCTGTTTCTGTTTGTTTGTAAATGAATTTTGTAATCAAGAACTTTTTAGTTTTGTCTCGTTGGATTCGAAAGAATATGTTGTCGTTTATTTGATAAATATGTGTTCTCTTTCGTGTAAATTGCGTGTATATGTTACTGCATTCGTATTGCGAGATACATTTATAATTATGAATTCTTAGGTTCCACTTTGTTAAATTAAAATTTGCGCTGCTATTTATTTGGAGAATGTATAATTACCTTGTATCAATCTTTTAGTGCGAACAGTAATAACAGCAGGTCGTTACGATGTTATTTTCCGTATTTAGTTAACAGCATTGTTGAAGCATTGTTCGAGCACCAGTGTTCACGTAAACAAAATATACTAATTTTAGTTTGCACTTCAAAATTATTTCGACATTTCTACTCCATTTCTACATCGTCATAGTAGACACATTCTTGACAAATTTTATTTAGTATTTAAGAAAAATTTATTTTTGGTGGAACGCATTAATGTTCGTATGTCGTGATAAAAATACAATAATGGACAATACAGTGTAACAATACGCAAACACTTTCCGAAAGGAAATTTTTCGGAGCCTAAAGCACGATTAAAGTTGTAAATTTCTACCTTCTATTTCGGAAACCATTTTCCCAAATTTCTCGGTCAGGAAATACTGTCTCTATCAATTTGGGAAAAATTCTGAAAGTACGAAAATAATTGGCGACTTGTCGCACACGTGTTTCAGCACAGACGATTTTCTCTGTGTGGAAAAAAGTGGGACAGAGATTAGAGTAGAAAATGACCGAGAGAGAGAAAGAGAGAGAGAGAGAGAGAGAGAGAGAGACGCGTACGGTTGTAATTCGTAGAGTGTATCCACCGAAGTCGACATAAAAGCGGATTCGATTGAACGAAAAAAAGGTGGAAAAATACATCGCTGGAAAAACCAGATTTTTATCCGGTCCGATCGTCGCTCGATGGGGGAAACCAATCATCGCGCGAAACTTGTATCACTGTTATCGGAGCGTGTCGCTGTGTTACTAATTGCACGTTCCACGTTGTACCGTCTAATCCTCGCGCTCTTATTTTTTTTTATAGTTTAACAGCGCTACGAACTGTCACGTGCGACGAATCATCCAGCACTTTTTCCACTCCGAGCGTAGATTTCACATAAACATCTTGCAAGAAGCGCGAAGAAAGATCCGCGAAAGTGTCTTCCGAAATATTTTCTCGATGATACGTTTCAGGAAACGATAAAATGTCGGAATTTATGCGCGCATCCGGCTGTGTTACTGGGAACCTGTTCTTCAATTTTATAGTCTTTTTGTACACATTTTGAACGTCCCATTTTAAACCACGTTTCACTCCGAACGTGTAACATAATTACACGAGACACATACATACATATACGTCTGGCAAGTCATTAGTAGATTCGTCGAGATTTTTAAGAGAAAGGAAAAGCAAAATGTAGAAAATGTTTGATGTATTTTTTATCTCCAATGAAATACGCGAATCAAAGGTGAAGGATTTTTATATTCGAAGGATTTTTATTTCAAGGAAAATTAATTGGGGCAGAACCACCTAACAATGGTAACATTTTTTGGTACGTTCGACTATTGTTTTCGAGAAATCGAAACTATTGAAACATTGAGAACATTTAATGGACAAAAAATTTTTTCATGGAGAATTCGAGTGTTCCTGTAATTTTGCAATTTTTACCAGGCGTTGAAGTGCACCTAATGCAGAAAATTTGAACTTTTTACTATACTAATCCAATACATCTTGACGAGAAAATCTCTGTAACTTTTGAACCAGTGAATTCCTCGCCTTGAAATTTCGATTTTTGGCATTTTCTCGTCAAAATGTACAGCATTGGTATAGTAAAAAGTAAAAAATTTCTGGATTGCCAAAGTGAAGTTTACGGAACTATCGAACGATTCCGCTCGCCTATTCGCGTGCGCCCCGTTGATCTAGAAAATAAGGAATACCGAATCGGTATTCGACATGCGTTCACGAGCGGGAAAAAATTGCCGGTGTTAAAATAAACGAGCGATGAAACGGAATAAAACACTGGACGGTCGGCAAGTTGACCGGGTGAAAATGAACGGAGGAATGGGAAACAAATACAGAAGGCGTGCGCATGCTGGCTACATAAATCGCAATCACAGCACCAGCGAAATAAAAAGTAAAAAAAGGAATGGCAGAGAGAGGGGGGGGGGAGATAGGAAGCACCAGTAAGTGACCTCGACACAACGTAACTTTTTCCAGTCTAATGCGCAGTCATAGTTTCTCATTCAGGGGAAATCAAAACATATGTAAAGTTCGAAACGACGCATCCGCGAAATCTCGCATGCATCTCGTAGATTTGCATTGCAACTGCAGTTCTCAACGGGATAACTATTGAGCGTACTCGAGAAAAAAGAACAATTGCTCCACTGCTGGCTCGGAAAGTAATTATTGCATCGAGTAAATAAACGAATTTACTGTTTGTTGCAAACTTTCAATATACGCGGTCGATTCTGCAGAAAATTGTGCACCGACGAAGCGTATGATTAAACTAATTTACATGTCCATACTGTTTACGGACTATTTTATAGTGTGGGTATTAAGTTTTATAATGGTACTATTAACACGTTGACTGCCATGTCACCCATACGTGGGTGACGGAATTATTTGTCCAAGTTTTAAAATAAATTTTTACGTTAATATATTAATTGTTCCAAATTTAATTAGAATCTGTAACATGCAAGAAAGTTGCAGGACTACTCAATATCATTTAATTTTTTTCAATTCTATTTCATTAGATAACTTACTTTGATTTCATGGAATTTTTGACGTTTCAAATTTGGCAGTGTAAGTGTTAATCTACACGTCAAATATTGTCACCACAAGAAATCGATACTTCTTGTATTTTAAATAAATTTAATAATCTGGCGTTCCTTAAAGTTTTCTTACTTCGTCTGAATAATAATATTATTTTAAAAATTTTGGATGCGTATCGTCAATTCTTTTGTACTTGTATGTTTCGTGGACTCCCTCGTGAATTGATATGAATTTTATTTTTCAATCTCATTTGCGTCCTAGTAATTAAATGAAACATTCACAACGCCGGTAATAGGAAAACGATCAGATGAAATAAATCAGTAGATAAGGGGGATAAGGGTCAGCCGCGTCGAGTATAAAATTGCCCAAGATCCTATTGTTTGAAAAATCGCAGTGCCGTTCGAAAAATGTTAATTTTCCCGTAGATTTACGAATTTGCGAAAAATTGGACGTCTACCAAAAAATTCTGGTTCCCTTATTTCACGTGGTCAATCCATCGAAAAATATTAGCTTTTCTTCGACGGTATGGAGCGACGCATGAATAAACTATTGGCCAATTATGAGGACGCGATGCCCATCTTGCAGTATTCTTTTCTGCGCGTGTTTCAATGTCTGTGTTCTCGACGCAGAAGGCGGAACCGAGGAATACACGATACGCGTCGGTATCGATCCAGCAGCCGAAACGCAAAAATTTTGTAATTTAAAACGGCGTTGTGCACGCGTTCGATAACGTTCCCGATTGTTGTATTAGCAAATTAGCTTTTTTTTTCTCATCGCTGTTTATTTTTTTTTTTTTTCGGCTCGTGAGTGCGTTCCTTTTTTTCGGAGGCTGTTGGATGCCCCGGTGTCACGGCGAAACGCGTGCGCAGTGAAATACGTTATTTACGCGCGGGGATTCATGGCCGCGATTTTGCAGTGTTGTTGAGCCGCGAAATTGACGCCGGGGAAATATTCATACTCTCACTTTGTAGTCACTTGACAAGGAAATAATGTCGACGGTAAATTTCAGCGCGTCCTGCGTCCGCGAGATTTTCCACAATGTTCGGATCGCTTTCGATTCTGCCTGGTTTTCCTCTTTATGCGGAATTGAACGACACGCAGCCTGTAATCGTCTCTTCCATTTCATTGGAAGCGCCAAGATGCAAAATAATTTGTTGTTTTATGCGTACTTAATTTTATAATGTAGAATCACCCCATTTTCGCTTGTACCAGAAGTTACCGATCACAAAGAAATTTATTTGTTGAATAATTTCACTTTAACACTTTGACTGCCAACCTAGAAACCTGAAAAATTCCATAGAATCAAAGTGTTGTTTAATGAAATAAAAATTGAAAAAAATTAAATGTATGATATCGAGTAGTCCTCCAACTTTCTTGCATTCTACAGATCCTAGGTACAATGAATATATTAACGTAAAAATTAAGTTTAAAATCTGGACATATAATTCCGTCACCCACATATGGTTGACATGGCAGCCAACGTGTTAATTCACCCTTACAGTCTCGATCAATTTCGTTAATTTCGAATACTAGAAAATTGTCCAGAAATTTTTAGACAACCGAAACGTGCTACGAAGGACGTTCATACGTCAACACACGTTTTTAATATTAAAAGATTGAGCGCTGTTGCGAGAATCGCATAGCGCGCTTCCTTTTCAGCCGAAATGGAAAAGTGCATTGCAATAAATTGTTTTCAGGTAAATTTTTAATGTCAGGTAGCCTTGCAATAAAGTCCGCTGATATATTAAGATAAATTTTGAATGCTCGGAAAAAATGTGGTTATTTTTCATCCGACTTTGCGTTTTAAATATATACATATAACAGTAATGAATATGCGGCGAAATGTCCGAAATTTATGAAACGCGTCCAAAAAATACGCACAACTCAGGGACTGTAATATTTTCTACAATGCGGACACATGGAAGTAATAAAACAGAGAGTGGCTCGTGACTATTTATGCGTGGAACTGTGAAAATAATTTTTTATCGAACAATACGGACATTATTCAACGTTGCAACGTGCAACGAATGATCAGACAAATTTTAACGTGTTATCTTCGCTTATTCGTTTTTGAAATTTTTCAGAAGTGACACCTAAGTGCATCAGATCTGTATAGTACGTTGGAATCGAACTGAGTTACATGAAAGTTTTACGGAAATTCTAAATGTACAAATATAATAGATTGATGTAAAAATAGTATGTTCAACTATGCGGGCAGTAAAAATTTAGAAATATTACCATGATTTTAAACGACTTGCGGTTTATCTAAAAAGAACTTAAAAATCAAAAAGTCTACAAATAAAGTCTACAAGTCTTAAAGTCTACAAATTTTGATAGATACATTCGTGTTATTTGTATGAAGTAATGTAATTTCATTTTTAGTGTTAACACACTATTGGCGGGTCGGGTATTAATACCTTTTATGCAGAACGTACGCTAAATGTTAGTAAAACACTTACACAATGCTTGTTTTTTTTATTGTCACTAATTTTTGGGCAGGAATGATGTTTTTGGTTGTTTTTCGTAAAGCCTGACCAATGTTTAGTCCTAAATTTATTAATTTTTAAGAAAAACGAATAATTGTATGAAATGTGTGCATTTTGACACTGCAAGTTTCGTGCTTACAAAGTAGCATAAATTCAGTTGATTGATTTTGATAGCATTGAGTTTAAGTTTTCTGTAAGTATCAAGCGCATATGTGTCGTTTTACGGAAATGACAAAATACAAAGTTTCAGGACATAATAATAAGAAATTTGCCTGTACTATCAGAGTGCGTATAGATAAGGGGCAAAAGAAAACAATTGACAACGCCGATCGTGTAAAAATATTATAGTCTATAAAATTACTATATAAGAAACCGAATAATAAAATATTCCTAAACATTATTACGCTGTTCTCTTACTACATGAACTTTTAAAACTTTCAAACATTAACTATTATTGTTTGGTCCATGTTATACATTGAATGAAGTAATAGAAAACTAAATTAAAAATTGAATTATTTTTTTAAATTTCATCTACATCTTCGAAATACTATCTGATACCTATTTTCCAAATTTCATTGAAATCCTGTGTGAAGATATTACATGTTTTCTAAAAAGTGCACTTTTTTCATACTTCACTAATTTTCGATAGAAGATAGTGTGTTAACGGTTTAACACGTTGACCGCCATGTCACCCATATGTGGGTGACGGAATTATTTGTCCAGGTTTTAAAATGAATTTTTAAGTTAATATATTCATTGTACCAAATTTGATTGGGATCTGTAAAATGCAAGAAAGTTATAAGGCTACTCAATATCACACGTATAATTATTTTCAATTTTTATTTCATTAAATAACTTACTTCGATTTCATGGAATTTTTTAGGATTCTGGTTTGGCACTCAGTGTTAAAAAAAAATTCTCTGAATCCTTAAATTCCAAGATACCCGAGAGAACTGCATCGTGCGCTAGACCCGCACTATATCACGGGGAGGCTTTATGCGCGAATCGAAGATCGAATTAAACAGCAATCCGGGGTAGAACAGTGTGCTCGAATCTGGGTCGTGGTTCGAGGGTCGCGTCTTATTGAAATGCTGGGTACGAAACTGATATTCGCGATGTCGCTTCCTGACGAAGCCTCGCCCGCTCGTAAAATATCCTCTTTCCTGACGGTCCAGCAGTTTTCTTCCGAGCTGGCAGATGGGCTATTATTTGCGGAAAGTGTTATTCTAGTCCCGCGGCGTGATTCGAATACGAAATTCGCGATCCTGTGTGGTACGTGTAGAATCTTCAAAGGTAGATACACGGGGTTAAGGGAGAGGGTGAGGGGGCACCCAGAAACAACGAATCCGACGAATACCAACGGAGGTGGTGGGTCCCCTTTGCCAGGAAAGTTTACCATCCCGATCGTATCCTTTTTTACGCAGGATGATTCACGGCGCGGCCATAATTCCGTTATTGTCGAGCGAAGTGGACCGACGTATCCAAAAACTGTTCGCGGGCACCGGGCACTAAAAAGATTCTTTTTAGGGGATTAGAGGCGTAACAGCCCGGAGGAATGTTGCACCCGTGGAAAACGCGAATCCGTTCGCGTCCTTCGACGACCCGGATATTCGAATCCGGAAATTTTCGGTTTAGGAGCACTCTTCTTCCGGTTTTGCTCGCTTGGCTCCGACCGAAGAAGAAATAAACAATCGTACGATACTTCGCCGGGCATACACTTTTTATGGATCTGCGTCAATGCTCCCCTTCTAGGAGACGTGTCATTTTTTTTTTTATATTTATACAATATTTTACGACGCATCGGCCGAATTGCACGCGCTTGTCGTCGACCTATTTTTTTCGGACGCTTAGTGCTGCGAGGGTACCGAAGATTCTTTGCTTGAAGACAACTGAATGGTTTACGAAGTGGCATAACCGTGGCCAATTTAAGCCTAAGAGTAATTTCTGACCCACGGCGATATTTCACCCACAGTTCTCTTGTTTGATATAAGACGATTGCTCGGGACCGGATGAAGAAGAAGAAGCGAGAGGAAGAGGGGCTTTTCTTATGAAAAGCGATGTCTTAAATCGGAATAAAATTGTACATACTGACTCTATTAACACGGAATTATTTGTCCAAGTTTTGAAATGAATTTTTACATTAATATATTCGTTGTACCAAATTCGATTAGAATCCGTAAAATTCAAGAGAGTTGGAGGACTACTCAGTATCATACATTTAATTTTTTCCAATTTATATTTCATTAAATAAGTTACTTTTATTTCATCGAATTTTTTAGGTTTCTAGTTGGGCAGTCAAAGTGTTAATCTAGAGTCTCTCAGAGAATTTCGTAATTTCGTAATAAAATAAAATTTAATTTATTTCGTTCCCTCTTGAATTGCACCGATTCGTTTTTATCCAAAACGCGTAAGTAAAGTCCGTGTTTTAATTATACAAAAATAGGTTAAAAAGAAAATGTTTGTTCCAGGGCAATTCATTTCGGAAACGAGCGTTTTTAAACATTCTCCGACCGAAGCAACAGACAACAACAACGGGATCGATACGGAATAACACCGCATCATTGCGGATGCCCGCAGCAAGTAGAAACTCCAAGCACTGGTCAGACCAGTCGAATTGGATTCGGTATCATGAAGCTCGATGAATATTCAAAATCAATTTCCTCGAAAATGGAGGTTCGCGTAAACAAAGTTCATTCTAAATTTCGAGATAGCTTCGCGCACACCTTTTCGATACTGTATCACGATTTTGAATACAATATATCTCGCGTAAAGGAAACTTTGGAATACAGGTCATGGCTTCGAACTTCCAATGTGTACTAAATACAATAAAAAAATAAAAAAATAAAAAAAAATAGAGAGCAATAAAGTTAAAAAATAATTTCATATCAAGGACGGTAATAACTACAGCAATACGCATAAAAAATTCAAAAGGGTGTAGTTTTCGCCCACGATCGTTATAAATAATTCGACCGCGTCTACGCCGATAGCCCGTGCGTACCGAGACATAATTAAAAAAATCCAATTCTACGCTCCGGTCGAACGAGACTGGGCAGAGTTCACCGGTAAAATTGATTGCGTTACCTAAACACAAAGCCGGTTGATAAAACAAAAATTCATTTTCGGCGCTCGCACGCACCGTTTCTAGATCGATCGGTATTTGCGCCGATATGCGTAAAGTCGACGCGTTTAATCAATAGTTGGAATCGTATTTCCCGGTTAAAGGTGCAACCGTATTACGCGGCGGGACGCCATTGAACATTTTAAATTCGCGTCGGTGCAGGTGGAACACAGAGCGCCGCGCTAAACGTATCATTGGTGCGGTTCGATTCACGATTGTCGGGGGCGTCCCAGGGCGAAGAAAACAAAGCGGCGGGTAACACGCGTGCACACGCTCGCCGGGGGCTATCGCGAACAATTTCAGCGTGGCTGGGAGGGTAAAAAGAGGAAGGGAAGGAAGAGGGATAGAGGGGCCGGAAGCGGCGAAGAATGGTTTCCGGAACGGCAGAACTTTTAATTCCGTGCATTATCACTCTCCGTTGCGCAGGATATATCTTCCGTTACCCTCTCTCCATCTTTTCCTCCTGGTTCCGGGTTTCGCTTGCTTTCTTATTTTTCTCCACCCCCTGTCTCTCTCTCTCTCTCTCACCCTCGCTCTCTCGTGTCCGTTCCTCATTTCCCTTTCCCAGCGGGGAAACGCCGCAAGTTTGCTGGAATGAACGGCAAGTTCCTCAAAGTCTGAGGTCGAGCGCGGTTCCTCGCGGCGCAAAGGGGATGGAAACACGCCGGGGGTTAATCACGAGTTCGCAACGATGCGTTTCGCCCTCTCAATCGGAGCAGAGGGTAGGAGAGCAGAGTGGAGGAGAGCCCGTCCTTTGCGTTTTCATCCACACCCCTCATATCTTCTCCCCTTCTTTCCGGTCCGCGTTTCCTTTTTTTTTTCATCCTCTCTCTCTCTCTCTCTCATCCCCCTCGACTCTCTTTGTCTCTCTTCTTACCGTCTAGAGATTCCCTTTTCTCTTATATTAGTACGTTATCCTTCTCCGGACGCGTTCCCTTTTTCTCCTTATTTTTCGGCTGTTCCTGTCTGCTCCAGCTTTTTAGTGCGCCGTAGCCAGCCATGCTGCTTGCGAAATGCAGCAACGTTACTTACCGCGCCGGCCCTTTAACGCGTATTATACTGGAATGTAAGTGCCCGCGTTATTAGGAAAGAGAACCCTTCGGGGAGCTGCTCTAAATTTTTTGGAGAATACGCGCGCGCGCGCGTGCGGACCGTGCTCGGAGCAGAAACTTCTGGAATTGTTTATGTTCAGCGACGACGTTGCGCAGACGGCGTAAATACCTCGCTCATGCGAATTCTGCGTGTGTAAATATTTTTTTAAATTCCTCTCGTACCCACCGGTCTCGCGTTGCAACACGATACAAAATTGTTCGCGAAAACTATACACGCGACTTCCGCGACAATGAGCGCACGGTTTTTAAAGCAACTTTTCGCTGCACTTTTATTGCCACGCGAAACAAACACCTGTACACAGCACTTCGAAACAATTTTTTGATCACGCTCTACAGCAGTATAGCGTATGTAAACCGCGGTCGACTTTTGCGCGATTGTTATCCCCGCCGGTTTATTCAATCGAGGGTTGATATTAACAAAAACCCTTGTAAATTCTTTCAAACGAAACAGTTCGATTTCAGTATTTATTTTGGGAAAACCCAGCCATCCTCGTTCGATGGTTAATATACAGGGTGTTTGGCAACTGGTGGTACAAGCGAAAAGGGGATGATTCTACATGAAAGAATAAGTCAAAAATATAGAATAAAATTTTTTCATTCGAAGTTTCGTTATCGAGAAAATCGAGTTTGAAATGCAGCGAATAAGCATGCTATTCGATAGGAATTGTCTGACGCGTCTGATCATGACCGACCAAATCTACTTCCTGCATATACTACAGCACACAAACCTGACAGATCTTCAAAGTCGATTTTCTCGAAAACAAGGCCTCAAACGAAAAATGTTTATTGTATATTTTCGACTTATTCTTTCATGTAGAATCACCCCCTTTTCGCTTGTACCACTAGTTACCAAACACCCTGTATATATGAATATATATGAATATACGAAGAATATTGGAATTTTCATGTAGATTTTTGTTGTAGTTTTTCAACCAGGATTACGTACCGATTCTTTGTGTTTCTCGAAGGAAAGGTTTCGCAGGGCTCGATGGGACTTTTACGTGCGCGTTACAAGAGAATTATTCGATCGCTTAAATCGAGGGTGGCTAATCGAAAGCCGTTTTCAGAATTCACTCCTTCCGGACGATTTATCGATCGTCCGTTTGTTTATCCCGGGAGAAAATCGATTTCTCGCATACATTGCCGAGGGAGAGGGTAGGGAGAGGGGTGAATTGTTCGATGGCTTTAAATCGAGGGAAGCTAATCGAAAATCTGTTTGAGGACCGGTTCCTTCGAAAACGATCGGCAAGAATTAGCTGTTTGTTTGTCCCGGAAGACAAACCGATGGTTAAATACAATTTCTCGCATACATTACCCGAGAGGAGGGGTGAATTGCTCGATGGCTTAAATCGAGGTAGACCGATTGAAAATCTTTTTGAGGATCGACTCCTTCGGAACGATGGTTTTATCGATTAGGCACGCTGATCCTCTTGGCTCTCTTTTCCAGCGTCGTAGGAACTGGAACGATTCGAGTGGCCGTGCGACAGAATTTCTATCGACCACCGGTTTTTACATCGAGTCGATCGATAGCGATTGTTTGAATTACCGTTTTCCGCGAGAGCCCCTCAGTCTTTGTGATCCTCAAAGAGAGATGTTTTGCAAACGGTCGGTCGTAATAAAGGAAATTGACCCGGAATTAGCGTCTCAGGGAATTTTCGATTAGAATTTTCCGTCCGATCACGGAAGTCGTTGCTTAGGGAGTTTTTCTTCACGGCGTGTATGGTGTACGACGGTGTCGATACGGGACCACCATTCCCAGGGAATTGGAAGATGTTACAAACGCCCGACCATGCGATTTTATGACATTTATAACCCCCAGGGTTTTCATGCCGGTCGATCGGCTACACGACTCGAAAAAATAACTGGCTGATAGATTTTTCCTCGGACATATACAATATATATATGGCAATCATAAAAGCAGGGGAAACTGTTCGTTTATTGTCTACTGCGAAACCCTTTTTGATAACCCCTGTGCGTCGCGTGCGAGGGACACGATTTGGTAATAAAAAAAGGGAAATCGAAATTTGAACAGCCGAACATGAGACTCCATTTGCGTTTGATCAAATATCAGGTAATGGGGAAAGATAAAATATAGAAATATAGAAAAAATGTAAAATTAATGGCTTTAAACAAGTACTTCTGGTAATATTGAAAATTCAAAGTATTATCTACAATTAAAAAGTCGCTTATTTATTCCTTTTTAAAAGTTATGCCTATCGAGAAACATATTAAAAACATTTTGGGTTTACAAAGAAAATAAAATTCATCAGAAAACGGTTCAATACATTTTTTAATACATTTAGTCGATGACCCTATGAGTCGAAGTCAATAACGAAATAGATAAAGCAACATATTTTTTATGTAAAGATCTTCTTTGTAACAAACTATAAGAAATAAAGGAAAAAACATAAAATTGTAAAATTAAAAAAGGAAAACGTGTTGTTTGGTTCATTACGGATTATATTCACTGACAATTTCATACGCAGAGCTCTGTCATTTGTTGTAGCAGTTGTAAATATTACTGCACTTCTGCATGGAAACATTATGAAAATTTATATTACATCTCTCATGTTTAATGAGGACATTTATATATCTCAAAATTTCTCCTGTTGCTCCGGCATCATTTATTTAAGCATTCCTGTCAAATTCCTTTCCATTTATCGAAGAAATTTTGAACAAAAACTTTTTTGCAGATTCCACGAAGAATTTGGATGCAATTAACTTTCCCAATGGGAATATTAAATTTGGAAGTAGGCCAGATTATCGTGCGTGAAAATGTTCGGAGAATTGGGACGTCGCTTCCTTTTAATATAAACAGTTTTAATTCGTTTCGTCGAATGATTCACGAATTAAAATCGCGTCCAATTACATTTGGGAACCGAAATGAACGTTCAACATGGACGATCATACGTTTCAAGCGTCCCTCCTTGAAATTCGATTGAAAACGATTTTCGACGATGTATCGCGAAACATTTTCATACGCTGATTTAGTGGCCCGATTTGCGCCATAATGTTACCTCACGCCGGTTCGGTTTTTCCATTCATAAAGAGCAATTACCCATCAAAAACGTATAATCTGCCGCGATTCGCTCTAAATTCAACGACACAAAAGGTTTATTGTGATTTATCAGCGCCGAAGCAATCCGCGCGGATTACTTAAAATGTTTTAAATCGAACGTAATGCCGTAATTTCACAGGAGCTATGGATGTCCCAAATTGCATAAACAAGCGAATGAAATTTAAAACGGTACAAGGATTCAAAGAGTACAAATTTTCATCTTGTAGAAATTCTCGAAGCAACTATGACAATTTTATTTGAACAATTAGGGCAGACAACATTTACTTTTCATAAAGAACCACAGTCAATATTTATAGACAATATTGTCCCGAATAATACGATACCGGTCAACAACAATTTATTCAACACGAATATTTTCAGAAAATATATTCTGTCGCCGAAAGCAATCTCCATCACTGCGATAATTTCATTTCGATTACCGACGATTGATCGGTGACGAATTAAAATTTGCACGCCTAATAGTTATGCTTGTATTTCAAGGTCCCACGTTGCATAAAATTTAGCAACACCAAGCGTGATTTTACAGTTCCCGGGGTGAAACAATGATCGCCTGCTCAATCGAAATGGGCCGCACGTAAGTGAATCCGTTTCTCGAATATAAATTCGTTCGCTGCTTCGCGAACCATATTTTTCGAATGTTAAACGCAAATGCCCTCTCATATCAACGACGTCCGCGTAAAATTTATTTCTCATTCGGAACGCCCCGGGGGAGGAGAAAAAAAAAGGAGCGATCCAGCGAAATTCGATGCGAAAAATGCATGTCGTGCGCTAGCGAGGCGCTGATAAAAAATATTTTATGCGTCCGCGCTATATTATATCGGATGTGTTCGAAAAAAAAAGAAAAAATTATAAAATCCCCTCGAAACGTCTATTTTTCCCCCTCCGCCTTTCATTTTGCGAAAGCGCAGGGTAAATTTTTTGTGATTCTGAAACGGAATTCTTGAGAACTTTAATTACCCGACGACTGATTGCATACGTCGAAGCAAGCGCGCAGTTGATATCCCTTGATGAAACATTTGTTTTTTTTTTTTTTAACAGAAGTGCAAGACAACTTTTTCGCCTATATTAAAATCTGCACCATAGTCCTTTCGTTCGCGTACCTGGAAAACACTTGTCAGAGGTTCATATGAAAATATTCGTCAGCTGCGGATTTAATTGTTAAGAGCCTATTATTATGCGTTCAGAGTAGAAAATCATGTAATGTATAGTCATGTTACGTAATTGTATAAATATATTCATTTTGTGAAATGTACGATAGTAAAAAGAATTTTTTAATCTATTTTAACAATCTGTTGTACCAGGATGAAACCGAGAATAATTTTACCATTAGGAACATCTTGACAATGTTCGTATTATGCAGTGGATTAATTCTATCATTAATTACACACTGTCTACTATCTTCTATCCGTTTGTAACATAACCTGTACACATAAAATGCAATTTATAAATATCATCCTCCGTCGTTGGTACAGTTATTCCCACGTGAACAATGCGAGGGCAATGTTAATCAAGATAGATGGCAAGGAGTATCATTGTTATATTATAATGACAGTAAACGATATCAGCTAATTAACTGGTAGAAAGGAGCACTGTCTTTGCGAAGCACAGTGTTCACTCTAATAAGCAGTAGCATAAAAATATGAATAAAAAAGCATTTAAAAAATGCCATTTACGTCTACTTAGAACATAATACAACATTATGATATACATCAAATATAATATGAGAGAGTGGCTTTCTAAAAACATGAAATTTCGAGATAAAATTTTCTGGACTTGCGCCGCAATTTCATTAGCGTATAAAAATAACAGTTTCAACGATAGAATCGCATATAAATCATAAAAATAAACATTCACATTTTTTAGTGAACACTGAAACCACCATGGAATCAAACAGTAATGCTATAAATCCAGACAATTTAATAAAAATGGGGCCATTCAATCAACTCTATAGTGCAACGGATATGGAAATATAAAATTATTGGAGCGAGAAGTGTGTTTATTTTTAGTGCAACAATTTTTCCTGCCAAATATTCGGTCCAGATATGACGTTATTTAATTTTAATTTCGTGCAAGTGGGTTGCAGTAATTTGGTCGGCCACGGTGCACAAGCAAATATGACCCGGCGCAGCGAGTTTCAGAAAAAGAGTGTCCCGAGAAACTTTAGGGTGCTACAGAACTCGATAAGTATGTTAAACAAATGGCGAAAATTTCGGCGGGGAACGTGTCCGGGAGCAAACTATTAACGATACGAGGTCCGCGTCCGGCAAACTCCTCGTGTTCGAACAAAGTTCGCGAGCTGCGCTCTCTTAGGACGTGTCTTCTAAATCAAACCTTTCCGGAACACCCCGTCCCTCCCTCCGGGGGTCGCGCAGGTGGTTGCTCGCCGAATAAACCGGGCTGTGTCCCGTGACCGGGGGGTCGCGTGACCCAGGATGACCCGGCTCGATGACCACCGCGGCGGCTAGGGCGAAGGTCAAAAGCCTAGACTCGGCTCCGGAGACGAACTTACAAAAACCGGGGAGGATCCTAGTGAAACGTCCTGTCGGGGCCGAGTCCTTGGGGAGCCATTCGTTACGCGCAGACCCGCCCGGAAAGCGGCCGCAAAACACGACCGCGAGCCGTGCAAAGGACGAGAAATTAAGAACGAGACAAAAAGGGCCTGAGACAGACGATTGAACGACAAAGAGAACGGGAGAAAGGGCGCCGAAGAAAAATGGCCGTAACAAGGTGAGAAAGAGGCGTTTGTACCTGTCGGGTATTATGCACGTTTGAGGACTCGCTTTTTTTTGTCCTGTGAGCTTACCAGCTCCATTGCTGATGTATTAGGACGTCCCATAAGTTCCTGCCGTGGATATGTTTATATTATTCACCATTGAAAAGTATTTTAATGAAAAATTTTATAGTGACGGTGTGATGTCTGCCAAAAAGGTCAGAAGAGGTTGTAGAATGAAAGGGTGATTACCAGACATCGGATTTTATGCATTTATTACAAAAATGAGCAGGTGTAATTTAAAACAGTAAGAACATTAGAAAAATTTAGAAATACTGTTATATTATTTTCAACCTATTAAACATATTAGGAAAGAAAATAAATTTCTATTTCGTTCCAGTTTGTTGCAATTTAGGTAGAAAATTTTTATTTTGCATAAAGATCCGCTGTCTAGTGATTACATATTTTATTTTTAGAATTTAAATGGTAACCTGTGTAATGGTAGTTTAGAGCTTCACGAATTTCGAAACTCGTCTTTCCTTGAAAAAGTTATATGAATTTGTCCGGTTGCAAATACAGATCTAATTCTAACGATTCACTGTAGTTCACTACTTTGTTAATAAAGGAAAGGAAGATATTAACCTTCGGACTCCTGCGAGTTATATGCCGGAGTCTTTCGATATAAGCAGAAGAAAATTTCCTTATTTCGAAATCAAAAGCGTCGTCTTATATCGCAATAAGGTCGGTTTGTACTTATATGTCGGTTCGAAGGGTTAAGAACTTACCCATTCTAGGGCCCAACATTGCTTCAATAAAGTATAAAACGTACCTGAAACAAAAATGTTGAATGCGATTATTGACTCGTGCAATATTCGTAAAATGTTAAAATAAAATTCAATGAGGACTTTGATCACTTCGGAATGTAATAAAATTCGCGCAATATTGAGAGATTAAATGTTTGACAGGACACAGAATTGTATATTTGCACGAGGATCGGTGATTCTGCGATTATGCGTATTATTTGTATTTCCATTGTTCCATTTAGTTTGCGAATCCTTCGGGAATATATAGTTGCTCTCTGTTATCACTCTGCCGAAAAATTATAATATATTATGTACGTTAGTTAATGGATGTTAGCTTTCGAATACACAATGAGATGTCGAAAATATGTATAATGACGTTTATATTGACTTTAGAGGGGGTTTATATACGTATGTAAAATTCGAGGAAATGATTCCGATTGGTGAACATTAATTTTGGATAATGGAAATATGATTGAATATGGGGAGGGACATCATTAATGTGCAATAATTGGAGTTGAATGAAAATCGAGAACAATTGTATCTATATATTTTATACATTTATTTCTTTGATTTAGTATTTAGTATTTTAGTATTTACTAAAAGTTTCTATTCTGTCTGTATTTCGTCTGAAGTCAGTTATTTATTGATAAAACAAAACCAGATAAGACAACATTATAAGAGAGATTGAGATACTGAATTCGTAGATTGCAGATGTTCATGCAAATATAGACTTTCACGGGCCAATTTACACAAACTGAAATCAACGAGGAATTCGTATATCCATTAAGGGTCCCATTAGTATGATTACCATATGATTCTAGTGATTTACTTAATCACTCACCTTCGTTAACCAGGATAACGCTAAGGAGTAGCTCAATTATCCGTTTGCATTACATTTTATGCACTTTGCATTGTGGTCAATTTCAATCGGGTATATATTGTCCTTTGTGTATTTATTTTTTCAAAATAACTCAAGAATTGATTGCTCGCAATAACACAAAAATATTAAGTTTGAAATCGTAACAATTATAGTAATCATCGAAATCGTAGACTACAGCCACAATTAAGCGGGAAGATTATACCTACAGTGATTCCAAATAATATTGGCACACTCTTAAAAATCGCATAACTTTGTCAATATTGGACTATACTACTTGAATTTTTTCAGAAGTTAGAACAATTGGATCGTTACATAACGTGAAACATTTTTTTTACAAAAATTACAATTAGTCGAAATTGCAGATAAAAAACTAAAATTTGTATTTTGCAACTTTTCTATGTGGACTTACATTGAAAATTTAGGAAAAACGATTTGTAGATCTGTATCAATTATACATATTCTGAGAATTCCATCAAAATCGGTCGGTTGCAATGAGCTGCAGATGTTAGAAAATGATTACATAAGAGCGAAATTCCGTGTCAAAGCCAAAATTGTGCGACTTTCGCCCTTAAGTTTTCATCGTTAAACGTTTGTAGCTCAGTGCAACGTTGACCGATTTAAATGAAATATTCAGAATATGTATAATTGATACAGATGTACAAAACGTACTTTTTAAATTTTTAGTGTAAGCCCGGATTAAAAAGTTGTAAAATACAACTTTTAGTACTTTCTCTGTAAATTTGACCAATCGCAATTTTAATCAAACATTTTTCTCACGTTATGTAACGCTCCAATTGTTCTAATTTCTCAAAAAAAAAAAATTCAAGTAGTATAGTCCAACATTGACAAAGTTATGCGATTTTTAAGAGTGTGCCAATATTATTTGGAGTCACTGTACATCGGGTCCAACAATAATCGCAATCTAAAAACCGAATTAAAGTCCCCATTCCACTGTGCTCGCACGAACATGAACAAATCCAAAAGAACCATCCACGTCTTGCAACTGATGCCACAAACTTTTCACTTTGCATAAAGATCCGGAGTCTAATTGTATATAATATTCGCTATAATACAAATTGCATCGATACAAAGCAGTCGTCAGATTTCTTGGGAAAGCTGTCCTGTCAAGACCAGCAAGATGATGCTCCAAGACACCCTTGACTCCATCGAATATTTTTTCGAGGCTGAGGATCGAACAAGTGTCGCCGCGCATTCGCGCGGGAGTGTGTGTGCGTGCGTGCAGGTCTGGCAGGTGGGGTAACATTTCACGCCGGTTCCCCGGAAGCGGAGTTGTAAATATTTATGCCGTCGGAGCGTGAGAAAATTCTGAAGTGCTCGGGCGAGCGTGCCGTAAGTGCGCCCCGAGATATCTGTCCGTTCGGAGGCCCCTCGGTTGCTCGCCCGGCGAAAAGAAACGGTCAGAAAAAGAGGTTCGTTCGCCAGGATGAAGATATATCGTCCGCGGAAGTTTCGAAACTCTTTCTCGGATCGCAACGGAGCGGAACGAGCCCCCTGGACCTTGGCCTTTGACACCCCCGTTCGCCGGTTTCGACGATGAATGAAATCCGTCGGGAGTCGGGGACCATTTCGACGGTTTATCGCGCCGATCGTTTTGCACCGGTTACCCTCTCCCCTCTCTCTTTCTCTCTTTCAGCCGATGTCCTGCGACCGGAATTCATTAATCCGCCTTTTTTATCCGCTATCTCGGCTACCGGTGTTCGCGGGCCGGGTTTTGTACCTTGGCCTCGTGGAACAAACGTCCAGCCAGGACCGTTTGTTTGCCCGGATCGGCCCACGAAACGCCCAGACCATTCTTGTCTCCCCGTACGCCGCGGGAAAAAGGATTGCTCAGATGGACGCCCCCGTTCGCTGCACTTTGGTGCACGCTGCTGCTGCAGCTCCGCTGCCTATAGGTGCACGTTTCCAGGGGGATCCTGGCGGCTGCGTTATTGTTCCACGGATCAGGATTTGTTTGTCGATTTCCCCATTGTCGAGGCCCAGCGGTTAGGGCTAATTTTGCGGGAGGAATTGCGTGGGATGCGTGGCGAGCAGGCGCGACAGCGTTTAAATGGAAATTATAGGAATATTGGTAGCTAATCATCAGATTTCGAAAACGGTCTTTCTGCTTTAAACCTTTGACTACGGCAGACTTTGATACGCACCGGTCGTACCATACGGCAGAAATTAAGTTACGTTTTCACAAAAATGCAAAAAACAAAAAAAATAATCATATTAGTCATATTAGTAGAATTAGTATAAGTATCTAATAATCAGTATCTAAATAATAAACGCAAAATTTCTGAGCGCCTATAGGCGCCCATAGTAGTCAAAGGGTTAATACTGAAAGAGTTATTTACGTAATAAGAGAGAAGGTAACTTAAATTGATAATATTTTTCCGGTACATTCGACAATAGTAATTCTCGAAATATACGTTTCACATTAATATCGAGTAGTATGCCACACGTAAGAACGCTTAAACTCTTCCAGCGGAGCTTATTTAGCGGGTTTCTGAAGTACAAACGCGACGCAACGTGGAAAGCCACCCGGGAAATGAAGATAAAATTAGGGGAATTAAGAAAAGCACAACCCGCAACGCGAACGTAACTAACTTCACCCCGAGCAATGATAAAACACATGCATATGTTCTATTCATATTTACATAGAAAGCGTGAGAGCAGTCCACCAATCCGCATACGTGCCGCATACTCGGCGCACATCCGTGTTTAATGCCCTACAATTATCATTATAATTACCGTTATGATTATTACGTAATTATTTATGCGGCCGCATTATTCAGGCCAGGAGCAGTGCCATTCTCGTTTTTTACGTAGCCGCCTCGTTTCCTCCGCGGCCAGCCTCATTATTCGAAACTAAAAATACGCTTCGTTATTGAGTTACAAATGGTTTCGGCCAATTACTTAATGAAATTCCGACCGTTCTCGGAATGCAAACCGAGTGTGTTGTAAATGTGCGTTGTCATTTTTCCGTGTCCAGCTCGACTTGAATAAATCATTCGTCTTACTTCGCAAGAATCGAACTAATCGGCTTGCCTACTTTTTAATAGTCAAGCTTGATATTCAAATCATCTGAAATTTTAATTCAAGACCAAAAATATTAGTATTACTTCACCGATTAATTCTGCAAATCTTCTGCACACTACAAGCATAGCACAGATTTAACACTTTGAGTGCCAAAGCAGAACCCTAAAAAATTCCACGAATACAAAGTAAGTTATTTAATGAAATAAAAATTGAAAATAATTATATATGTGATATTGAGTAGTCTTCCAACTTTCTTGCATTTTACAGATTCCAATCAAATTTGGTACAATGAATATATTAGGTTGTCCCATAAGTTCGTGCCTTTTACTCTTGTACCATTTAAATTCTAAAAATAAAATATGTAATCACTCTTTTATTCCACAACCTCTTCTGACCTTTTTGGCAAAGACATCGTACCGTCACTATAAAATTTCTGCGGTTTTTCATTAAAAAACTTTTCAATGGTGAATAATATAAACATGTCCACGGCACGAACTTATGGGACGACCTAACATTAACGTAAAAATTCATTTTAAAACCTGAACAAATAACTCCGTCACCCACATCTGGGTGGCATGGCGATCAACGTGTTAAATTTTGAAAGACCAAAAATTGTTGGCACTCTGTGCTCGGTAAACTAAATTTTTGCTTTCTCAGAAATTTGCTACGAGTGATCTGCAGATATTTATGAATCTGCGACATCTGCGTCTTGATAAAATTTATTTCAAATTTTTTTCCAGAATACTATTATATTGCTTCAGGGCTGGTGCTTATATTCAAAAACATGTGGTTTCACGATCGAACGCACTCCGGCCGTAGAATGGTAGTAATGACTCGATGTGAACCGGAGTGTAAAACAAAAGCAGGCAGGAGAAAGGTGAAGGAATGAAAGAGGGAGGAGCAGGTTCGAGGTCTCATTATCCGTCGCGAAGAAAGGTGGCCTGGGGCGAAGTGGGCCAAAAATTTCGTTGCTCGAAGAAGGTTCACCTGTCGCGGGTCGAGAACCCTCCGCGACGCGCCACTTCCGGCTACGAATCTACTTAAAAAGTTCCGAGGGCTCGTGAGGCGCCGACGAAGAGGACAAGGTTGCCGGGGGAAGACAACCGAAAGATGGTTCCGGTGCGTGAGCCGTGTGGGACTCTCCCACGGCGTGGATCCTCGATCCGAGGGCTTCCTCTATCACGCCAGGTTTTATCGGCCCGCGAAAATCTAGCCTACCTATCGACGTCATCCAGCAGCGATAATTAGACGTCAGCCAGACGCTCGTTGCACGAGCAGCGGCGAAAACGTCGGCCGCCATTGCTGCCTGAAATAGTCCTTTCCGTAGACTCGAATTAAACGCTGAATTAAACATTTCATGGCTACACTGAACCGAGGATCGTACAAAATTGTCTGCACCGATTGCACGCGATCCTTCAAAATAATTGCAAGGAACAATTCTGCGTTAATTTGCTTCTGCTTTATACCACGGATCAATAAATTCGACTTTACTTCTTGTATCGGATTTTATCAAAATTTTCAACATACACTGGGAATGTGAATCCAACATTTTACGGTATCCAGAAATAGGAAATTGAAATTTTACTCTGAAGAATTTATGGGAGCTAAAACTTGAGAAAATGATTACTTTGTTTTACGGCGGAAGGTAACTCTGTAGGAAATACGATATTTTTTATTATCTAATATTTAGAGACAGTTTAACCAAATACTAGATAATTTCCAGACCCACGGAGACATTTTTTCGGTTCGGATGTTTTTCGACAAAAGCGAAGCGTTTCCTCGGATCCGACTCCACAGTTTCAAGTATAAAAATGATCAAAGTAAATAACGTACAGCTTCGGACGAGAGAGTAAGCACCGCATAAATCCTCCGTTTCGCTCGCGATAGATATACATTTTTGTTTATTTTGTGTATTTTTTAACGTTTATTGGATGCACGGATCTATTTATAGCCGACATTTCATTGCGAGAGTTGTAAATACGGTGCAGAATATTTCTGTTTACACAGTGCTTCAATATTTTTTACATCAATCCTTGCGCAACAGACCTGTCAGTTATTAGCTAAATCCACTGAGATTTATATCAATTCGAGAGTTCGGTATTTTTTTTTTTTTTTTTTTTCGCTGTTTGAAGTACCGCCAGCGCGGATAGGTAACTGTGCAAGCTGTTATGCGTCCAATGCGGAATGGCATAATCCATTACGGACGACTCGACACGGTGTCAAATGGAAGTCGTGTAATTCATCGAATCAAGAGGTGTACGTGAAAATAGAAATTTTATTCAGCGTTCCATATGGTAATAGAGTTTTTTCCAAACTCGTGCGACCATTGTAAACTCTGATCCAACCGTGTAATTAAAATCATCTTTCCGCCCCTAAGAATCTGAATGCTATTTCTCTCGCTATGGCGTAAATTAATTAATGCAGATACCATTCTGTTATTCTCAAAGTTATAAGAAGTGTGTACCATCTGTTAAAAATATCATTACCTCGTTTCTGAACGTTAAAATAGTTAACCGAGATTTAATTAACACACTATGGGCGGGTAACATAAGTATACATAAGTATAGAAGTATGAAAACAGTGCACTTTTTAGAAAACATGCACTTATTGTTACGTCCTGAAACTTTGTATTTTGTCATTTCCGTAAAACGACACATATGTACTCGATACTTACAGAAAACTTAAATTAAATGCTATCAAAATCAATCAACTGAATTTGTGCTACTTTGTAAGCACGAAACTAGCAGTGTCAAAATAGCACATTTTTAGTTTAATAGCAGAAAAACATCATTTCTGCCCAAAAATTATTGACAATGAAAAAAAAACAAGCATTGGTAAGTGTTTTGCTAACACTTAGCGTACGTTCTGCATAAAAGGTATTAATACCCGACCCGCCGATAGTGTGTTAAGCAAGTAACGTGATCTCCGGGTTACATGTCATCGGTATAGTAAGCTGTCGTTCTCCGATTAAAGCAGAGGATTTGATTGAAAAATAATGTGTCTCGATTGGCTAGGGCAAAAGCTGGGCAAACGGAAACGGATGCTTTTTCACGTCTGTAGCGGAATTGCATCGTAATTCCATTGCAATCGACAGTGGCGTAGGGATTCTTCTTCCTGCCCGTGTCAGCGGCAGAGTAATTAACTGTAGCGCGGCGAAAGGCGAAGGTAAATTATAGCTATTCGATCAGCATTCTCGCTCGGCGTACCGTGTACCGCCCGTACACATGTACGCGAATGTTTCTCAGCGGCGCTGGAATGCACGGGCAAATGAAAATCTAACGCCCTGACTTTAAAACCCTTTAAAGCCGGCAACGTCACGACCTCAAACCGCAGACCGTTAACGAGGAAGGAGCGCAATAATTGGAAACGTCTGCTCAAGTAGTGTCCGCTATGCTGGTTTCTGTTGTGTGGATAAAGGTAGATTACTGTTAATTGAAAAAAGCTCAGCTGCCGACGGATTAAAGGCAACCACGTCGGAAAGGAACAATGGGGACGGTTATTGCGGGAATAAGGAAAGATTATTAAAGGCGACGCGAGGCGTTCAACAACGAGCCCATCCGACGCGAACAAAATGGCGGCGAGACCAGCGGGAACACTGCTAAATCCACGAGTCATCGACGCCACTGACACATATCCGTTCTAGACCAGAACTGGGAAATCACTCCTCCGCAATCAGTATTTTACTTACAAAAATTTTATGAAAAAAGAACTTTGAAAATTATGGTAAGGTGGAGTGGGGTAAGTGCGTGAACGGGGTAAGTGCATAAACGGACTCTTATTAATATAATAGACTCTTATACGAACTCTTATTCTTTTTATATTGATCTTATTTTACTAATCCCTTTGTATTCATTTATTTATATTATTTATTTGCTTCACTCCGAAACGAAACAACATACACTACCGGCCATAAGTGTTTACCCACCTTCAAATTTCGTTACTATTCAAATAATAGGTATTTTATTGTTATGAAAATGTCCGTAGCATTAAATCCTAATTATAAGGCTAATAAAAAACATCCAAAATATTCTGTACATACACAATCAGGTACTGTAAATGAGTTTACAGCTTTTTATGAAAAACGACAATTTTGGAGTTCAGGTAAAGAAACCCATTTTTCTGAAATTTTTATAACGGTCAGTAGGGAATATGAACGCAGGTAATACAGGTATCTTAGTCTTCTCAAATTTCATACTGCATTAAGCTTTCATACAGTAAACAGTTGATTTTCACGTGCCTAAATAATTTTGCGAAAATTTCAAATAATGTCAGGGAGAAAAGAATTATCGATTGAAACGCGCGCTCTAATAGTGTTCCATCATAGCATCGGAAAAGGTAACAGAGAAATAGCAAAGTTATTGAAGCTGAACCGTAGAACCGTGGACTACAATGTTAAAAAATATGTGGGTGGGTAAACACTTATGGCCGGTAGTGTATTTGAATGCGGTAAAAAGCATTTTGTAGCAGACATATGTATCAATAGTTATGCTCTTGCCTCGTAGCATACAATATAAGGCATCAAATAGATTTTAACTGTCGATTGTGCACTTGCCCCATTTTCTGGGAAAGTGCACAGTTGTTGCAATTTTTTACAATTTTCTTAAAAAATTAAAATATACAAGTGGAATTGGTATTATTGCCAATGTTAACCCTTTGCACTCCGAACCATTCTGGCAGAAATTTACAAATCCTCGTATTATTTCGTATAATTTTGGAACCAAGTAACGTATTATAATGATATTGGACTTATATGAATTGGTTGACATCGAGGAATATATATTTGCAAAAAATCAATATTTTATTTAAAGTTGCGCTGGGATAAATTAATTCCGCGTAATCGCTAATAAACTTTAATGTCCCATGAGAGGGGACAGCGGAGTGCAAAGGGTTAATTAAACAGTATTAACTCAAGTATTCGTTGATATCAATAAGTGTGAAATTATTATAAAACAAATTCAAGATATTTGGGTTGAAAGTCAAACTTACTAAAAATTGGGGTGCACTTACCCCACTCGACCTTACATCCTGCGACAGTGGGGATAGTTCTTAGAACAACTTTTAGACTTTCTAAAATTTCCTTCGGAAGTCATAAATCGCTTACAAGTTTAACACTTTGAATGCCAAACTAGAAATCTTAAGAATTCCATAAAATCAAAGTAAGCTATTTAATGAAATAAAACTTGAAAAAAATTAAATATACGATATCGAGTAGTCCTCCAACTTTCTTGCATTCTACAGATTCTAATCAAATTTGGTACAATGAATATATTAGGTTGTCCCACAAGTTCGTGCCGTTTACTCTTGTACCATTTAAATTCTAAGAATAAAATATGTAATCACTCTTTTATTCCACAACCTCTTCTGACCTTTTTGGCAAAGACATCGTAACGTCACTATAAAATTTCTGCGGTTTTTCATTAAAAAACTTTTCAATGATGAATAATATAAACATATGGTTCTCCAACTTTCTTGCATTTTACAGATCCTAATCAAATTTGGTACAATGAGTATATTAACGTAAAAATTCATTTTAAAATCTGGACAAATAATTCCGTCACCCACATATGGGTGACATGGCAGTCAACGTGTTCACTACCAATAGACATCACTACCAAAGGACATCATTTTCAAACAGACTTTTCAAAATGATCGAGATAAATAATCGTTTAGAGCAGAATGCTCGAAACAACAACGTGGATCGTAAATTTAGACATTTGCGTGCATTTTCGCGGTAAAAGTTGAAATCCGCAACCCGGTCGGCAATTTGGCGTTTTCGTGCGAGGAAATTTTATTGTTATGCGAACAAAAAAAAAAACGAGTCTACCGCACACGCGTTGTCCCCCGAAATTGCATTTTTGTCGAGCGTGCGGCACGATATCTCAAAATCTAATAGTTCGTTACGGGCAAATTGTCCGGCTGCGGATTACAAAATGGCGGTTTGTTCGCCGGAACGAAATCGATGAAAATGGTTGAAATCGTCTCGGGTGGGGAGTTTCGGGGACGCGCGTGTCGAAGGGACACACGTCCGTCTGATAGGGCCGCGTGTCGTTTAAGTATAACGAGTGTTTGTATTGCGACGGGTTAAGCAAACATTGTTAGGCAACACTCAATGGAAGTTGAAGTACTCGCGATGGGGGCCACGGTGCACACCGTGAATTATAAATGTCTGTGTTCCTCCGAGTCACGTCCCTCTATCATACGTTACTGAATAGTACAACTAACGCTGATTTGCATTCACCGGCGAACACGCCAAGGAATAATACCGCCCGTCTGCGTTAAATATGAGACATCGGTTTTAGGATAGTCGGTGCGTGCCGAAATCGCCAGAAACGTATTGGATTATGGCGGAACACCTCGACGTACAGGATATTGCTGTTGCCACAATACTTTTATGCTTCTGTCGCGACCACTGCAAATTTTAGCGAACCTTATTCCACCTTATTGACTAGCAAAATTATTAAATTTCGCTGGACCTGTCGAAACATCGTTATAAATTCTATTTTCGTTTGATAGCTAAGGTCATTTGAAATCACTCTTTCTTTTACGAAAATTTTCTATGAGGGTTTGTTAGGAAGTTATTAACGAAAAACCACGGACCAATCAATCGCTCTGATTAGTTCGTGGTTTTTCATTAATAACTCCTTAACAAAGCCGTGTAGAACATTTCTGCAAAGGAAAAAGTTTCTTCAAATGACCTCAGCAATCACTGTTCTCAAAGAAATAAAGTTTTGGGACAGCCTGTAAAAGGATACGCATTTCTAAAGTTTCAAAGTACCTAACACATGAGTTTTGTGGAATTATAAAAATTAATATGTTGTATCTCGCGAAGAACCGAGACAAACTGAATGGATTAAATTTTTGTGAAACGATCTGCCAGAAACGGAAGATAACTAAGCGAATAAAATGAATGGGTTGGAATCGGGTAACAATTTATAACAGGGAATCGAGTGCCTTTATCGAACTCCGCTCGAAGGTGGTAAATACTCGAGCATTACACCGTAGTAACAATTGAATGAAATACTGCATTCAATAAATGATACGTTCGACGCATAACAAGCCCTATTTCACGCCAAACACAAGCTCCCTCCCCCCATCCCTTTTCAATCTCCGAAAAGGGTCCATTATTCAAACTGCCTGTTTCCAATTAACTCGATTAATCGACACCCCCCAGAAGGACCACTCGAATCGCCCGCCTCCTTGTCCTTTCAGAATCGTTCGAACGAAACCGTTCGAGCCTCGAATTTAGGGGAGGCACGCCGGACCCGAATAGAGAACCGTGAATACAACCCCTTGAGAGACTCGTAACTCGATGTTCGAATACACTTAATAACAAGTATCAACATTAAACAATACCGGTTCCGAGCCCCGTAACTATTTAACGAAACGCCCGTGGATGAAAATAAAAAACGCCCTGGGGGTTTCTATTAGTTCGGCGTGATTAACGATTTCCTCGAGGCGACCGGGACAATTTTTTGGAAATTTATTTTTACCCGATGAATTCGTAAGTGGAGAATAATGAGAACGACATCGTTTAATGGCCGGTTTACTTGAATGAGTAATGAGAATGGAACCGTTTAATGAAACTGGAAATTTAAATGCGTGCAATAACGGAATCGTTCAATATTAATTCCGAGCGTCGAACGCGCGCAAAAATTATGATTTATAATTCATGTTTTATTGTACGTTGAAACGTCAATTATTTCAGAAATGGAAGGACGTGATCGATACGGGCGTTAATTCGACGTGAAATTTCACCAAGAAATTCAAATCATGAAATTCGAGGTCGGAGGGTATTGACAAATGTATACTTATATTGTGGAACTGTATATTTTGAAAAGTGAATAAAAAGCTGCTAATTAAACTGATGAATAATCATATATTTCAAACAGAATTTAAAATTATTTAGAACATATATTCGGTGTCACATTCGTCAAAACTAAAAAGAGCCTCCAGGACTGATGAGATATTTCATGAAACACTGGCCATCGTATAAAATAAAATGTCCAATTAATTTTAAAATACAATTTCATATATTTTACAAAAGCCTCGTGCGTGCGATACTTCGAGGACCTTTCTCAACAGTTGCCGCAAAAGCCAATTGTTCCTTCAATTAAAAGTCCCAGCGGGCAGGGGTTAACCCGTTATTAGAACCGCCATAAATTGCATATCGAGCCTTGGCGACTGCCATACATTCTTGCGATCATTACAGGTCACACGAATCCTCTTCCCCCGCACGTGAAGGCGGGGAGAGGTAAAGAGAAAAAACGGCATTGTCTCCCGATTATGGGCACAAAGAGGGGGAGGGGGAGAAAACGTTGGTTTTCCAGAAACCGGGCGAACGAGGGTGAACAAGATAAACGGCTGCAAATTAAACGTGGACACGATATCCTCGAAGACGGTTGTGTCACAGAGAAAGAGAGAGAGGAGGAAAGGAAGAAGGGGACGAAGAAGACGAAGAAGAACCGCAGACGGAGCTCTCTCTGGTCAGGGGTCACGGTTCTTCGCTTTCTTTATTGTCTCGTTTCGAGTGACTTCGCGTGCGCCAGGGAAACTTGAATAGTCCGAGGAATGCTGACAGGGGAGACAAAGCGGACGACGCTGCCGGCCCGACGACGACAACAACAGCAGAAACAGTTTAGAGGGACACAAGAGAAGCCATGTCACTTCCTCTGAAACCCCGGGGCCAGACGCCTCTCTTCTTCTTCTTTCTTTTCCTTTTTTTTTTTTGTTATCCTGTTCTTACGTGAGTCACCGGGCGACGTGACTCCAGGTTCGACGTCCCCGCGTCCTTTTGCAACAAGCGTTCCCAAAGAAACAGTGGCTGGTACCGTTCGTGCCGATATCTTTCGCGTTCGCTGAAATTTTTGTTCAATCATTCGTGCAACCTACATTCCAGGAAATATGGTACAGCCCTGGACTATATTCGAATCTCAGATGCGGAATTCAGCAGCGAGTGTAGGAAGCATTCACGCGGCAGCCAATTTCGACGAAACTGTCGTTAACCGTTCGTTAAAGCAATTTTAAGGAAACTTAGTATAGTATATAGTATAATATATTTATTGTTCCCCTCAGGGTTATAATCTTCTTACACACCCTTCCTCTTGCTGTACTTAACCTAATCTTAACCTATAACTACCTTATCTATACCTAACGCAGAGAGAGGGAGAGAGATGCTGTCGGTTTTCGTATAATACAATATATTAAGTTGGCAAGAAAGTAATTTCGGTTTTCACTAATACCTGACGTTATGTTTTGTTTGATTGATTTCTGTTAACGTTGCGTTTGTTTTCTTTCTGACGTTTCATAACTGCATCCTTTAGGTTACTTTTGAAGCAAATTACACGTAATTGAACAAACAAACACGGAAACAAGAAATGTTCAACAAAATGTACAAAACAAAGAATTGTTCAACAATTGAACAAAGAAACACGGCTAGAATTGGCAAATCGCAAAGGAATCGTGTTCCACCATGACAACGCTAGGCCACACACATCTTTGGTAACACGTGAAAAGTTATTGGAGCTTTGTTGGGAAGTGATGTCACATCCACCATATAGCCCTGACATTGCACCATCAGATTATTATTTATTCCGAAGTTTACAAAACTCTTTGAATGGTAAAACATTCACTAATGATGATGATCTGAAATCGCACTTGGATCAGTTTTTCACCGAAAAGGATCAGAAGTTTTATGAGCGCGGAATTATGAAGCTACCAGAAAGATGGCAAAAGATCACAGAACAAAATGGAAAATATTTTATTGATTAAAGTTCATTGCATTGATAAAAAAATTTGGATTTTATTTCACCTAAAAATACCGAAATTACTTTCTTGCCAACCTAATAAATGCAAAAATAAGAATAAAAATAAAAAATGTAAGGAAACTTATGTCCTTGGAAATCTGTGGAATTAATTTCACGAAGGGGGTTTATTTATCAAGTATATCTGTATGTATTCCAGCAAGCATCGATGCAAAATAAATTTCAAATTACTGAATTTCTAGGAGACGAGTAAAATTGCTGAAAGAACTATTTCCCAAAGAGGGTTAAGAGCTAATTTGTTTGCCGAAAGAGCGTAATTTTTGTTCGTTCCATTGGCCACTTCCTTTGGCTCGGATCATTTTCTTTTTTAGCCGTTGTTTCACCGCGGAACGGTATATCTCGCTCTTTGCACTACATTTGACGCTTGCACCGAAACGCCACTCTGAATTTTCTTGCAAACTTTGTTTTTCCTTTTTTTTCGTTCTCTCTCTCTCTCTCTCCGCCACGGTTCGCTTCGTTTTATGCGGTCGGGAGCCAACGCCATTTTTGAGGTATCGCGCGTAAACGATTGGCGTTCTCTTTTTTCGCGCGAAAGAGACGACGATGCACACTCCGATTAGGGATGTATATATCGTGAAAAAAAAAAGTTCGGCACGGACAGGCTCCGGCCGAAAATATGAGTCGCGATGTTTAAACATTTGGAAGGCCGAACCGGCTGTGTAATTGTTTTGAGCGGCGTGTTTCGAGTAAGCAGTCTAACTTCCCGTACGACCTTAATCTCGTTCCCCATTCCCCCGGTTCTGTCTACCCAAGAAACATCCTAATCTCCTAACTAGGCTAAATTCCTATAATTCTACTTCCAAAGCAAGCAAACTTAGGGAACTTCATTGTGCGCAACATCTGAATCGAGCAAAGCTCTCCTGACATAATTAGAGGCTTTTTCGGTTCAGTTCTGACATAACTATATCGAACACGCATCCATTCCCGTGTAGACGCGTTAATTTTCACGTAAGCACGAGAACGGAGTCCTGTAGCGATAAATTTGTGTCGCAATTTCTTTGATAAATTGGTGCTACACTGGGCGTAGTATATGCAGGGTGTTTGGTAACTGGTGGTACAAGCGAAAAGGGGGTGATTCTACATGAAAGAATAAGTCGAAAATATAGAATAAAATTTTGTCATCCGAAGTTTCGTTATCGAGAAAATCGAGTTTGAAATGCAGCATGCTATTCGATAGGAATTGTCTGACGCGTCTGAACATGACCAACCAAATCTACTTCCTGCGTATACTAAAGCACACAAACCTGACAGATCTTCAGAGTCGATTTTCTCGAAAACAGCGCCTCAAACGAAAAATGTTTATTGTATATATTCGACTTATTCCTTCATGTAGAATCACCCCCTTTTCGCTTGTACCGCCAGTTACCAAACACCGTGTATATAATTTTATAACAACGCTTGAACAAGCCGAAAAGAATTCGAACCATATTTTCTGAACACGTTAATTTTATTTGCAATTTAAATGCTCTCAGAACGCTGCAAACAAATTCCAAAAAGACACGTACTAAACGAGTCGATTAAATAATACTAATACAAGTGCTACAGCGAAAAAGAGAGCAGTTTTTCCGCTCCGGAACGCTAGCGTGCAGTACGATTAACGAGATAGTTGAAATTCAATTAACATATCAATCCCCAAGCATTTGTCGGCGTGTTTTTCCAAGATGCTCGAAACAAAAATCCTGCAGGACTAAACGGAGCAGCATTCCGAAAACGTCTCGCCAGCTAATAGTGCTAACAACCCTTCGATCCATCGCGAGGGAAGATCGACCGATCCGTCACCGGACAAATTATCTAATTAACTGGAATCTATTCGCGGGTAACATTCCCGCGCGGAGGAAAACCAACGCTTGGCCGCCGTGGAAAAGTGGAGGGGGTAAAGCCTCGAAAAATACCGACCCATTTCGATCAATCTCGACAGAATTCCGCGAACACACCTGTGTGTACTCCCATCTGCCGATCCGGCACGCATTCCTCCCCTCGGTTTAAACAAACTCTCGGCGTCTTTTACGCGACGCGTGCACGCACGCACGCACGTACGCACGCACGCTAACGCATCGGCACGGCAAGCTTCCACAGGCTCGCACACATAATCATCGTCATCATCATCGTCCCGCAAACGAGGCTGCGGCATCGTACAACCGGCGCGCGCGCACACATCCTCGCGCGTACGATCGCACACGCTCGAGCGTGCATAGGCGCACGCGAACGAGGGTCGCGAGCATCGAGGAGACGAGGGATCAACAGCAGCAACAACCGAAACGGTTCGAGTGGGCGGTAGTAATGGCGCCTCAAACAACGTGCTCGTGCCTGATGAATAGGCGAAGGGGTTGCTCGGGGGACGGTAGACCGAAGGGGTGCAGGAGAACACGGGGACCGGGGGAGAGTGAAAGGGGTGTGGGTGCTCGGCTCGTAAGCGGATCCTTGTGTTCGAGCCGGTGTACCGGTGCATTTACCAACGCGCCGCGCCACCGGCTCTGTTTTCTCAGAAACCGAAATTCTCCGGGGGGTTGGAACGGTAGCTAACGGTGCCGGCAGACACGATGGAAAGGGTTGCCGCTGGTGGTTGGGAACGGTGACGCCGATGCGATCCGAGCGATGGGTTCGTGGTTTCCGGAGACCGGCCCAGAGCGAAAACACGAGGAGGCTAATTAAGGGTGTATTTTCGGAATTTTTTCGCTAGAGAACCGCCCTACTTTTCGTAACAAAATTTCACACACGTATTCACGGGTGTTTGAAGTACAATAACTTATTTATTTCATGTAAAAGCAATAAAAATTGCGTTAGTTATACAGGGTGTTTGGTAACTGGCGGTACAAGCGAAAAGGGAGTGATTCTACATGAAAGAATAAGTCGAAAATGTAGAATAAAATTTTTTCATCCGAAGTTTCTTTATCGAGAAAATCAAGTTTGAAATGCAGCATGCTATTCGATAGGAATTGTCTTGACGCGTCTGATCATGACCAACCAAATCTACTTCCTGCATATACTAAACCACACAAACCTGACAGATCTTCAAAGTCGATTTTCTCGAAAACAAAGCCTCAAACGAAAAATGTTTATTCTATATTTTCGACTTATTCTTTCATATAGAATCACCCCCTTTTCGCTTGTACCACCAGTTACCAAACATCCTGTATATTTTTTTATTTTTTCGCTGCAATTCCGGAGCCGAGAGAAAGGAACGAAGAAACATATTAATCTGCATGGTCTGTAACCAGAATAAATTAAAAATCTTGATTGGTTACAAATTACTGACTTTTTAAAATACTTTTCCGCCATTAGCAAGTTAAAAGAAAAAAATTAGAAAAGGCAGTAGTAGTAGTAGTAGTACTTAATAGTGTACTGAAGATCCTCCAAAAATTTTGAATCAACTGGTCGATTAACACGTTGACTGCCATGTCACCCATATGTGGGTGTCGGAATTATTTGTCCAAGTTTAAAAATGAATTTTTACGCTAATATATTAGTGGTACCAAATTTCATTAGGATCTGTAAAATGCCAAAAAGTTGGAGGACTGCTCAATATCATACATACAATTTTGTTCAATTTTTATTTCATTAAACAACTTACTTTGATTAGATGGAATTTTTGAGGTTTCTAGTTTGGCAGTCAAAGTGTTGAAGCTTGAAATATATCGTGGCAGCAGTTTCGGAAAAAGTAGTTTCGAGTTTAAGGATTGAATCGGTACTGGGACACCCTATACAGATTAATTTACTATTTCACTCTTCCCGTTTTATTTTCCCGACCAAAATTCTCCGGGGAACGGTGGTGGCGACAGACAACGGTGGGGGTTCGCCGGGGGTGGTTTTGGCAATGGCGATGGGATCCGGGCGTCGGTGGGTGATGGAGACCGAGGACTAGCCGAGGAAAACACGCGGAGGCTAATTAACGCCATTGCTATCTGCGGTTTGGGAACGGGGATTATGCCTCCGCAATAGGTATCGCCGGCGATAATGCACGGACGGTTCTTACCAAGTGAAATCGACCGTTCATAACTATCGGGCCGGTTTAACGAACGTCCCCGCGGACGGTGCCGGGCTGTTGTATCGTTGCTTCGAACGCGCTTTCGAAACCCCTTCCAACCCCCTCGAACCCCCCCCCCTGCAAACCCCATGCCGCTCTGCCACTTCACCGTGTTTCCGTATGGTTATTCCGTGTTTAATTGAAGAGGCTTGTTGCCCGGACTGTTTGCTCTGCCTTCGTCGGGATCGTTCCGGAGAAGGATAGCTATAGGGACGGTCGATGATGATGCCGGATGCTGTTTTTGGACGACGGGAGCTGCACGATTGGTTTCCTCGTGTACCGGAGAAACGCAGCACCGCACCCCACACCATCTCGCTATCCCGCTGACGAGCGTTAATTACCGGAATGTGTTGAAACGCGAAACGTTATCGCGGCTAGAGAGAGCGGCTAAGGCCACGGTTTTTCGTTCGAAGACGATTGTTTTGCGCGCTCTGGCCGATCGGACGCGTTATCTACTCGACTGTTATCGATCCCCGAGTTCCGAGGATTGCCAGTGCTGTCGGCCTTTTTGCGAGCTAGCTGGCGGATGCGGTCATTTTTGCCGCTGTTGGTTGTCGAGGTCGGAAATTGTTAACTCACCGTGTAGCAGCGCATTTTGTGCCCGACGTATGCTAGGTTTTGCAATGAAACGAGATTATCCGAAAAGCTAATAAAATATGAACATCGAAACAACATCGGCAACAACTACTATGCTGAAAAATACATCCGCCGCCGACGTAATAATGCCTTAATAATAATGGAACATCGCGGAGCGCAAGCAAAACGGTCGAAAATCGAATTTTATTCCCGCGTAATCGGCTAATTCACCGTCCATTTCATTTCGCGAAATACCGCCGTTACAAATAAATTCTACTCGTCGTCGCACACGGACCGAGTGAAAATGCCCTCTCGAACCGTTTCGAAAATGCGGCCGGTTCCTCGATCCGAATCAGAGAATCCATTCACGCGGACACTGAAATGCCAATTTCGCGGCAACAGAAAAATTCGGAGTATCGTCCGGAACTGTATTACCGTATTACACGCAGCGAGACCGTATTGGAAATCATTACATACGGTTTTTTTCCGCCGTTGACACGCGAAACGATCGATCGAACGAACTCTAAACATTTGAAATCCGAAGCTTCGCGCGGTCGAACGGAAATTCTATTACCGTCGTACGACCAATTGCAATGTTTTTTTTTTTCGTCCGGTAAATTAGTCTCTACGACTTCGAAAAAAGGGAACTCTCGACTGTTAGAAAGCTGCATTCTGGTTTGAAGGATGATCGAATATTACCGGTAGTCACCGTAAATTGCAGCTTCTTTTTTCCCCAGCGAAGAGATTCGAGTGATTAGCGACGATCCCGTGCTGTTCCGGGCGTATGTGTTTGACCGAGCGATTACGTTAACGTGTTATTATTTTTTTTTCTCTCTCTCTTCCCTGCTCGATGGAATCGCGACAGGGACGCCCGGAGGTGGGAAAAATAGAGTAATAGATATAGAACAGGAGCGGCGCGCCGGTTCCCGGGGAATGACGCAGAAATGATACTAAATCAACGTCGCCGGCCCGGAGATAGATGACCGTTTAATTGCACGGGTCGTTAAACAGAGTGTCAATGACGACTTACGCCGTTGCCCGGCTCGCGTCTCCCAGGAAACGCGCGCGAAACGATCAACTCGACGAACAGGACACCGGAAGTTAGTTGCAATTATTGTTTTACCGGGGCTCTGAATGCCGACGCGCTAATTGGAATTACACCGTTCGACGTGAACTATCGGCCGGGCGCAGAACACGCTGCAGACAGGCTTCAACTGTGCTGAAAATGTCCGACCTGAAAAATCCTGCTCAATTAAACTGTATAATGCGACCGTGCATCAGCGTGTTTTTCACAATTTCTCACAATATTTTTAATTGCTTCAGCCACGTTAACGCTACCTCACTTTTCGCGCGCATAATTTCCATTCGAAACAATTCCCTTACTTCAAAATTTATTCGCAGACTGTAATTACTTGTTCAGCACTGTTTTCAATTTCTGTCAAAATCCATGAACATTTTCTTTGACTTCTTTTAAGAATGAATATTCAAAACATGACACAGTAGGGAGATTATTTTGTCGATACATTATCAACTTAATTACACTGTCCAACAAAATAAAACTTTTTTCGGTTTTTGCAATATCTGTTGGGTGATTCTTATACACATTGTCATTCTAAAGCCGAATCCGCAAACAGAATTTCTCCAACACGCAACGTTCTCGAAAAAACTTGGTTTTTGTAAAAATGCATAATTTTGATGAAAAAATGATGTGTTACGCAAAAACTAAACACGCGAGAAAGTTCAAGTTTGAGTCAAGAGATAGAGGGGACTCTCCTCTACATATATAATACATATAGTGAATTATATTTTTATGTACTTCCTAATAGTTGTAAATGGTTGTTAAAGTTTGAAAATGTGCCGATGCGAGTACTTTTTATGCTCTGTTTTTGTATTTATGTGAAAAATCCTTTATAAAATTATGCATTTTTACAAAAACCAAGATTTTTCGAAAACGTTGCGTGATAGAGAAATTCTGTTTGCGAATTCGACTTTAGAATGACAAGGTGTATAAGAATCTGCCAACAGGTTTTTTTGGTTTGGTGTTATCAATAGAAGAAACATGTGTTTCCAGTACCTTGAAATTGTGAAGAATTTTGATTTAGCAGGAAGATCCACAGTGGTGACTATTAAATCAGATTAGAACATTTGCAACCGAAAGAATTTACGTTACAATATTATTTTTTATTTCTTGGAGTCCTCAGTATGTATCTGCAGAGAATTTACACTCTGTGAATTTTTTATCGGATTCGTGAGAGGTTACAGATAGTTTTTAAGACATGCGGGATAAATATCGTAGAAAATGAACTGTTGAATCGTTCTTATACCGCGATGCATCGGACGCCTTATAAACACTTCGTTGAGACACTTTTTCCCGCAACAAAAATTGAATGTCCTCGTGTCTAAAGCAGGATCTACTAAGTAGTTATATCGGTAAGACCACCAAGCAAGGGCGGCAAGGTCTCCTTCCCTTTTCTCCCGTTCCTCTCCATTACCTCCACATCCTTTTCAGTCGCCATATAACCCGAGATTCTACCGCAATAAAGCCCTGGATCCTCGGTTTAATGACAGAAACCAACAGTAATCAACTTTCCAGTCAACCTATATCGAACGCGGCGTCTTTCGCGAGGGAATGTGCCCGAGTGACTTCCGTCGATTGCGCTGCGTTCACGGAACGTTCATCAAAAAATATTTAATATTATCGACCTGTCTTTAAGTTGGAGAAATATGGTCTCCAAAATTGAGATAAAAAATGGTTCTCTATTGGAAAGTATCGGAATAAAACAGTACACGTAGCAAGTCAGAGAATGAACGAAAAGAAGTCCATTAAAAATAGCACTGTATTTTACTAGTGAAACATTTATCCATTTTCAGACCTGCAGTAGAACCAAATACTAAAAATCACTTTAAGTAGGAATCAAAGTTTTATAAAAATGTCTATGGATTGTAGCTAAGATCAATGTGGCGAATAACCCTGGTTGTTCTTGTGGTCATGAGACACAGGATATTGATCACGTCTTGTGGCAGTGTCCTCTATACGACATACGCAGATTGAAGTTTATAAAAAACTTGAGATTACGGGGTTGTTTTCTTCCCATGTCGTGCAACGTTCTACTCCACAGACCTACAAACGCAATGTATGCAGGAACTTATGTTCCTTCCTGAAGGATTGCGGATTGTGTGTATAATGTCAACGTCACGTTCATTGACAATTGAGCGGCTCCAACTGATGTGTATCTATTGCGTTACCTTCACATTAGAATAAGGCTATAATACTACGTTATAATATATTAAACACGTCGACTGCCATGTCACCCATATATGGGTGACGGAATTATTTGTTCAGGCTTTAATATATTGATTGTACCAAATTTGATTAGGATTCTGTAAAATGCAAGAAAGTTGGAGAACCACCCAATACCATACATTTAATTTCTTTCAATTTTCCATTTTATCAAATAACTTACTTTGATTTCGTGGAATTTTTTAGCTTTCTTGTTTGGCGTTCAAAGTGTTAAGGTTGTAATATTATGTATGTAATACAGAATGCAGAATAACCTCTTATCGGAGGGTTACAACTGTACAATAAAAAAAGAAAAATGTCTAGATTCAATTCATCTGTTGAATTTATGTCTCACAATTTATATCTTGTAAAAAAATAATTCGTCGGGTAGCTGGTGATAAGTATAAGGTCAGGCAAAATACAGAAACAAGCTTGTTAATCGCAGCCAGTGAAACGTGTAACAGTTTTTCGCGGTATTTCTCTCGAACGGCGTCGAAAAGGTGAAAAGGGAGGGCCACAAATCACCGTATACGGGGTGCCGTCGACAAAAGGCATCGTATAAATTTCCGGGTACAGACAAATTCCGCGGATCCGTCTACGGCGAGTGTCAACAAGCGCGCGGATCCGTTGTCGGTGGCGCGAATTTACGGATAGAGACGTCGCACGGATGGGGTCGCATTTGTACCTCCTCGAAATTTCTCCGTCGCGGATCCCCTTATTTTTCTTTGTCACCCGGGTTCGTCGCGGGGAAAAGTGAAAAATATTAAAATACCGCGCGGGGGGCGGATTCTGTGCGTGACAAGGGAGATCCGCCGACAGAAAGAGATGGCTATACATACGTGTGTGTACTTGCATATACAGGGTGTGCCGAAACTCGTAGCTACCGGTCGGAAGGTGATTCTGAGGGGGGTGGACCAGCTGACCGAAAACGTGCTGACTTCGGGAATTTTTTGGAGGACAATTAACGAGTGAAAAATTACGGTTCTCTTTGCAGTGATATCAACGAAACACTTAACTATATTCTCCATTTTTTTTTATAACAAATTATTTAAAAAGTTATTATTTAAAGAGTTATTCGTTGTTTTTGAAACGCCCTTTTATTGACGCAGTCCACAATTGCTGATAAAAATTGAAACGTCTGAAATAAAAATTTTAGTATTATCTAGAATGCAGTGCAGAATTTTAAAGAAACTCAATTATTTGTAGAAAATGGCAACAGTTCGAATGGAAACGTTATTTTTACGTTGGAGAATCGTAATGAATTATTTATAGCTCGAAAAATATTTGAAATATCAAGAAAATTCTACGCAACATTTTGGACAATATATTCTAGTTTGAGGATAAAGAAGATTGTTCATTTCAGCCGGTTTAATTTTTGTCAGCAATGGGGGCCATTCATCGATGTACCAATAAAAGACCGTTTCAAAAACAGCCAACAATTCCTGCCACTTTTTAGGTTTTTGTTCCGGAAAATTTGGGAATAAAGTTAAAGAGTTATGTTGATATCACTGCAAAAGACTGGAATTTTACAGTCATTGTCCTTAAAAAAATTCTAAAAGACATTTTCAGATAGTGAAGGTAGTCTACCGATTTGAATAAAATTTTTTGGTATACCCTGTACATAGAGGGGAGGAGAAAGAGAGAGAGAGAGAAAGAGAAAGAGTGATGGAACACGGAACGACAAAAAAGTGCATGCTGCACCGAGGTTCGCGCCTCCTCGCCGTTTCATTTCTGCAACCGTTCCCATTCCCCCCTGTGTCTCCCTCTCTCCTTCCCTCTCTCTTACTCGTTCCCCTCTATTCCCCAGGTCCGTGCTAAGGAAAAATGATATTTCAAATATTAAAATAGACGATGGATTTTATGCGGACCAGGCACCGCAAAAATGCATGAAAACCAACGGGGACATACGCCGCGCAGGTACGTGTCCGACCGTTCACGATCCTCTGTCCCGTTACGCCGTTGCCATTTTTCTTCCATTTAACAATACGGAACGAAAAATATGAACACACGCGGGACCCGTGACTGGCCATTTTTTTGTCCCGGATTTCAAAACATCCGTAAAATCGCGAAACGGTAACTGGCCACTGGCTGCGGCTCGCTTTTGCACGCTTTTGGCTTCGGGGCTCCGTAAAAGCTTCAAGAAAGCACAGAAAGTCTTCCTCACGAGCTGAAAATTTTCACTGTATCATAAATAAACCGTGCAGAGTTAATTTTCTGATTTCGTTCACCTTGGAATATCACTGTTAACCTTCAACCCTTTGCAGAAAAGATTTTTTAAGAAGAAAATACTCGTTATCCCCACTACCGGGGTATACCCTGTGAAGGGCCACGAAGCTCGAGAGACCTTGGACTCCGAGAGGTGTAAACATAACACGGCTCGAGCAGGACTCCTAGACGATACATGTCGCTGGCAAGACCGGAGTTGTTGACATGTATCGAGAATTCACTGTATACGTAATTAAAGAGGTTTGCAATTTTAGAAATACTATCCCGAGGTGGTCGAAATCTTGGAATTTTATAAACAAACATTTAAAAAATGGTCCTGCTACAAATTGTGGATAAAAAAATCATTAGGGCACTCTACATAGAATAGAAAGGGTAAGATCGTCACAGATAGTTTTCTGTTCTCAAGCACCCAAGATCAAGAGATGCCCTCGCAGCAATCCAAAGCGCTCCCAGGGCAAAGAGCACTTGTTGCCCATGCTCGCCAGAAACCTTCATGCGAATTTACACCTTCCACGACTCTTTATCAGCAACCGAAGCGAATAACAATCTCATATTTCCAACTAGATGCTGCATACATTTAGAAATAAAATAAGACGTTCATTAAACCTTCCATCCCAGTTCTTCTCTCCCGTAGCATTTAATCGCGATGGAATGCAATTCGAACAAAATTCCTCATATTTTAGTCATTTTCATTGAAACTCGTTTATTATATCTGCTGTATCTTTGCATTTCTTTGTTTGTAATTTTTCTGTCTGAGAGAATTCGTCCTATTTCGAAATATAACCTTCCAAATTGGTAAATATATTCGCAATGCGGTTCGATGCGCGAGAATAATATCAATAAAAATGATTTCAATATAGCAACGCTCGTATAGATATAACCGAAAGCGTACAGTATAAAGATATACAACATCAATAAAATAGATACCAATTGAACATTCGTATGAACGGTATAATTTCAGTTTGTTACAATTGAGGTGGGACATCTTTATGCGACAGAAAAATTAGCACCGAGCAATAAATTCGAGCAGCGAGCAATTTATAAACCGGAAGCGTTGATCTAATATTTCCGCAAGATGGCGGGATGCCGACTTCCGGCGGAATTCGCGCGCAGAACCGGGGCTCTCGTTGCTGTCTAATTGTTCCCTAAACGAGGAAGCAGGAACTTAGGGCTCGGCGAAACTGAAGCAATCGAGATAAGTTACGAGGATGTTTCATCGCCGCTCGACTGACAGCGGGAGGACGACGGTTCGGGTTCAGGGTAGCGAGGAGAGGGTTGAGGCCGAGGGTTTAGCGGGAGGAAAGTTTAAATCCATGTAAGAAAGAAGAAAGAGCGCAGTCGTTTCGCGCCGCTTATCCCGGAGATAAATGATTTCATGCTCAGCTTACGACGTGTCATCGTCGTGGTCCTCGTTTCTCTTCTTTCCCCCTTGGCGCACCCCATAGCCGACCCCCACCCCCCTTCTCTGCATTATCGCAGCAGGAGCGTGCACTGTGAATAGTAATTTCGAAACTTCGTTTCCCAGTAATTCCGGCTGAAATCGCTGGGTTTTCTGTAGGCAACAACACTGTGGATTTTTTTTAGCGGAATAACGATTTTTTGCTACAGTTTTAACTGGTCGAAAATAATTAAATTCTTCTGATATATTTGCAGGTTTATTTCCCACTCATTTCTCCCCTAATTTCTCTTACCCGCCCTTACGTAAAATCCTACCAGAAATAATATTATTCAAAAATATGGGAAAATACTGCCCAATCTCAAAATTCAACATAACAACTACGGAACGTACTCGTTTCCGACAAAAATCTGGATTTTTATGAGGAGAAAAAATTTTCGACAGATTTGTTTCCTCCTCGAGCAATTTTAACCTAGAAATCTGAAAAATTCCATAGAATCAAAGTATTATTTAATGAAATAAAAATTGAAGAAAATTAAATGTATGATATTGAGTAGTCCTCCAACTTTCTTGCATTTTACAGATCCCAATTAAATTTGGTACAATAAATATATTAACGTAAATATTAATTTTAAAATCTGGCATGGCAGCCAACGTGTTAAATGTCTTTTCCTTAGTTTCGATTCGTTAACATGACTAAGAGAAGAAAAACTTTTGTACTTAATATTTTTATCTGGCACACAAATTCTTAGTGTAATATTTAAACTACAGCATGTTCAACCATGGGATATTTTATTTAGACAATCTTCTGATTAGATAATCTTATGCATAGGATGCAATTTCCATCTTCTTGCGAAACAACTTGATCTCCAACCCATAATTTCACTCGTACACCTTTACAAATATATATATGTATATATATATTTTTTTATTGTAACTATTCATTGAATTCGCAATGTACCGAGGTTTTTACGAACAGTGGTGCATTAGCTGTCCGTTTGCACAGCTCGAAGTTATTTCAAGTAACGCCGATCCCGAGGAGATATTTGCGTAATTGATGCACATTTCGCATGCCCAGGGTAACCTCGGTCGATGGGGTTCCGTAGGATGGATTGTCTACGTCTTCCCCGGGCAATGAAATTATTGTAAAATTCATAGAACGGCATTCAACATCTGTAACAGCCGTAAAGCTCGCGCGTGCTCTCGTCTGTTACCGCAAACACCAGCCAGATTTCCCAAACGAGCATAACAGTTTAATTAAAGGAATACATGCCTGTATATTTCGCTTATCGCGAACGTCTGCATAATTCATTACTGTTAATTACTTTGTCGGAACTATGGAAATTAATTAACTTTGCCGCCGCGCGGCGAAAGCCAAATGTTTATCAACTTCAATGAATTTCGTATTCGTCTTTAATTTTCAATCTGTCCGTCGTGCCACGACGACCGCGGTTTTTGCCGGAGACGGTAACAATTACCTTTAATGTTTTTTTGCGTTCATCAACGAATCTGTCCGTCGTAAATGGGTGTATTTAACGATGGTACTTGAGTGGTACGTTCATAAGAAACAGCGACGAACCTGTCCGTCATAAAGACACATGTTACGTTGACATTTTAAAATGTCGTATCGTCACAATTTTAAACGAATCGGACTGTGTCGTAAACACGAACAATTACCGTTTAACGTCCTGCCATAAGAGCTGACGACGAATCTGTCCTCCAGAACCGTTTAACGTTAATATTTCAGTGTCGTTTTTATCACCCTCGCTAACGAATCTATCCTCCATAAACAGGACCATTCAACGTTCAGTGTCTTTTTATAAGACTCACACGTTTAGTAGGCTAATCTGTGCGTATCAATTTAATCGTAATCGATTCTTCATTTAAAGTCACTTAATTATAATTAAATCATATTTGCTCCTACTAATCACTTGGAAATTTCGATAGCATTCGTTTTCGCAGTCGTGGGGCTTAGCAGCGACGCTAAAAAATGAAACGAAAGCGAAATTGCGGCAAAATTCGCTATAGTGATTGGCCGGGCACCGTTCCGAATCATGGAAATTCCGATAACGTTCGATTTTCGGCATAAACCTCGTCAGAAAACACAGTTTCACCTGCGTGTGGAACAAAAATACAAAACGAAAGCGAAATTACGGGAGCACGTTCCCGAATACGGTCGTAGAGTCAGCGACAATACTACAAGACAAACATCAAACACAAAATGTAATTGTACAAGACATCACTTAAAACGAAATAATTATATATTGTATGAAAAAATTTCGTCGTCTTTCATGCAGAGTGTTATTATTTACTTCTGTTATTATTTAATCCTTTATTAAAACTTAATAATACTCTATATGTATCCACTATTGAAGGACCAGACGAAATTGATGCAAGATATTGAAAAAGTACAAATATGCTCCAATTACGTCCTGTGATGTTGAAACGACATTTTCAGCATACAAATTAATCTTTAGCAATAAAAGACATCAACTTACCGTGGACAATATGGAAAAAATCGTAGTTACATATTGTAATGCAATTTACAACAAACAATACATGAAAATATGTATACAATGTACAATTGGTTTCATTATTTTGCATATATTTTTCATATGTTTTTGCATATGCCGTGCAAATATTTCGTGTATACTTTGCGTATATCTTGGATATATTTTTGCATATTTTGCATATTAATTTTGCATAAAGATCCGCTGTCTACTAATAACAGTTTGCATGAAAGACGATGAAGTTCTTTCATATAACACTTAATTATTTCGTTTTAAGTGATGTCTTATAGTATTGTCGCGGACTGTATCCGCGATTAGTTTCGAAAAGCCGACGGTTTTACCGGATACAAGTTGGCCTCGGAGAAAGAGAATGGGATATGCACGGGGGTGGGGGTGGGGGTGGGGGGAGGTCTTAAATCTTTCGTGACGTTGCAACGAGGCGGATTCGCCGGTATTCCGGCTACGATTTTATCGGCTGGATAACTAAATCAGCCGGAAACCGTATTAAGAAGGACAGCCGGCGGAATCGGACATTTACCCTGTTCGTCGCACTCCGGGCTCTGTTCGTAAATCTGTATAAATAAACAGTCGGCTCTCCGCGTCGAATGCACGGCGAAACGACTGGTTTATCGGACAACTCTCTGCGCGTATCATGACACATTACCGAAATTTCGGATCCGATAAACACAGCGCGAAATGAATTCGCGGCGTGGAAGCTGCGCGATGAAGCTTCACGCGTCGCCCTTGAATATCAATTTTCCGGAGAAATGTCCGTGTTTCAAATTTTGCAATTCCTCCCCCCCGCGTCGGAATTTCGTGTTTTTCGCGGATAACGTGCGTCGGCAATTGGTATCCGCGTTTATAGAATTTTAAATGCGCCGGACATGCGAAATGAACAGCGGAACGGTTTTTCGTTGCTTCTTTTCTGGCTTTTATTGTGGCGGTATTATATAACGCGTGAACATTGGCGAAATATAATTGCCGCAATCGATTCGTTCGACGAAGTTGTGTACGTTCGTGTCAGCGATTATAATGTTCCCAAGTTTACGAGGCCAAGGATGTTTTAATAGCTATTTCGATCGTGAACCAATAAGTAATTTAATAATTTTGTTTGGGATTATTACGCACGAATATTCCAGAGACGATTAAAAGGAATTATTGGATAGTACAAGTTTAATAGTTGATGAATATTTTAAGTGAGAGAAATCTTTCTTCTGGAACAACGAAATTTATGGAAATCCTATTAATAAACTCCCGGTCGGTGAAGCATTAATAATTTGGTAATATTGATCTGCTTGTCAGTAATGATTAATACATATTTGTGAAATTCGGTGAAACTGTGAAAGTTAAATGACTTTCCTTCGGAACGTCTGTTCCGCCTAAAGATATGTTAAATATTTCTCTGACGAAGTCGCTGTTAAATATTCAATACAGTTTGGTTTATTTCGACGCAGTGATGTACATATAATTCAGTCTCTTTTTCATCTGGCCGGTTTGATTTCGATTTTATCAACGTTAATTCCAGCTTGCGGTTTTCGAATTCTTACGGAATAATTAATTCCGTATTAACGATATTGTTATTTGGGAACGCAGCGATATAATAATAAACGTTAAAATTTCGTAAGCGTGAATTCAAGCTTGCCGGGGATTATCGAACTTATTCGAAATAATTCATATCAAAATGACGATTATTATTATTATTATATGAATATGTCTCTAACGTGTAATATACGGTGTACGTTCCTAATTCCCTGCTTCTAGGTGACAAAGCAACCGGCGCGTATATTAGCGATATAATTAGCAAGTCTCCCGTTTCGTGTCTTTATCATCGCATCCGGAATTGTCGTGTAAAATTTGATCTCTTCGTTAATGGTCTTGACTATGCCCGGGTCAGGATTTACTACGCAATTAACTAGGATTTACCGCATAATTATTAACAGATATTACAGAGAACCAAGGACCCAAAGGATAGCATATATTTCACAAATGCGTAATGTAGCCAGATCATTTTACCGCGGTGAATACGCGATCGTGTAATATCCGATTCACTTATCACTGGTTTCGAGTAATTGATAAGTCGGTACAAACGCAGTCTATCCTCGAAATCCACTGTACCTCAACATGGTCGCTCCGAACGAGTAGAAAACAGAAAATTAGTCCATATCAAAAATTAACTTTCATCCGCATCGATACACATTCGGGATTTATTTATAATAAAACTATGAAACCAGCTGTGGTAGGATTTCGTGTATAGTTTTATCCGTGTTTAAAGAATATATAAAATAGTAATCGATTTCTGTAGTACTTTCCAGGTGGATTTTATCGTTTTAGCTCGTGGGTCGAAACGGACCCGGTCACGGGCAGCAGCGGTCCGACACGAAGGAATAGTTGGCGTAAAACGGAGAAGAAGAGCCGGAACTGCGGCCGGCACGAAGAAGAGCCTTATAAAGCAATTATTTCCGAGCTTGTGGATATTTTCTCATCACGGTGCCCGGCGTTACGAAGTTTCCAGCTCGTTTCATCCGTGACGTTAACGGAAAGTTCCTCTTTAATTTTACGCCCGCTTTCGAGCCTCTTTCTCGCTCGGTAATCGCATTGTTCAGTTTTCTAATTAGGTTCGATCGCGGCCGGAGAAGAAACGTAACCGAGCTCTGGTATTATGCATAGAATAACGGCTTCGGGGGTGGCGACGGGGGGATGCAATAAAGAATAACAAACACCGCGGCGGGCGGCGGGCGGCGGGACAAGCGTTCCTCGTTTGCGAACTGCTTGTGCTCGTTTCGGGACGATGTCGTCATTGTGTCACGTACACCACGAAAGTTGCAGTTACGCTTGCAACTTGTCCGCGCGCGCGCACGCGCGCTCGTGGGCTCCGGAGAGCTGCACACCGCAACGGAAAACCGACGCGCACGTGAAACGTCGACTAAATTAAATTCCTCGAACTTGTAATTACTTCCGCTGCGGTGTTTTTCTTCCGAATGATGGAGAGCGAAGAAGTTTTATTTCTGCCTGGAGATCGTTTCCCCGGTGTATTGTTCCGAATGGGGAAATTGCGATTTTTCCACTGATCCTACCACCGCCATCGGAACAATTTTTCATGATGGCCGATCGACTCCAAACACCGTCTCGTGCCGTAGTTTGTATGCAAAGAGGTTGTTATTAGACCAACCGAGCTGGCAATGCACAATGCACAATTTCTGTAGCGGCGAAGTATTGTTATCGTGGGGCCAGCAGGAACGTGATCCCAATTAGTTGAAATAACCTGTGAATCGAGACTTTGTAAATAAGGAAAAAATTAATGCCATATAAATCTTATATCGTTCAAAGCAGTAAATAAATAACAATAATATTGCCATGTCAGTCACGTGTGACTCACAGTGATTTTTGACTAGGTTTAGCGATTCTAAACTAGAGAAAAGAATTTCATTAAGATCTTTAGAATTCAAAAGGGTCGAAACAATATCCCCTACGATACATTTAAAATTCCTAGTTTCGTTTTCAGTAATTAAACTAATTCTGATTTTGTAAGAATCTCTAGGAATGTAATTTCCCTGAGAATGACAATGATTTTTGACTAGGTTTAGCGATTCTAAACTAGAGAAAAGAATTTTATTGAGATCTTTAGAATTCGAAAGGGTCAAAACAACATTCCCTATGATACATTTAAAATTCCTAGTTTCGCTTCCATTAATCAAATTATTCTGATTTTGTAAGAATCTCTGGGAATGTGATTTCCCTGACAATGACAATGATTTTTGACTAGGATTGGACATTCTAAACTAGAGAAAAGAATTTTATTAAGATCTTTAGAATTCAAAAGGATCCAAACAACATCCCCTATGATACATTTAAAATTCCTAGTTTCGCTTTCATTAATCAAATTATTCTGATTTTGTAAGAATCTCTAGGAATGTGATTTCCCTGAGTATGGCAGTGATTTTTTACTAGATTTGGACATTCTAAACTAGAGAAAAGAATTTTATTAAGATCTTTAGAATTCAAAAGGGTCAAAACAACATCCCCTATGATACATTTGAAATTCCTAGTTTCGCTTTCATTAATCAAATTATTCTGATTTTGTAAGTATCTCTAGGAATGTGATTTCCCTGAGTATGACAGTGATTTTTTACTAGGTTTGGACATTCTAAACTAGAGAAAAGAATTTTATTAAGATCTTTAGAATTCAAAAGGGTCAAAACAACATCCCCTATGATACATTTAGAATTTCTAGTTTCTAAATTACTCTGATTTTGTAAGAATCTCTGGGAATGTGGCAGTCAACGTGCTAAAGAAAATTAAGAGCTGTTTATTTCGATGCCGGAAGAAAATCCCAGAACCTCGATATCAAAATGCGAAGAGTCGAGTGACGGGGATTGATTACGGCAACTAATTAGACAGGCTATAAATGTCCGGCGGAATTTTCGGAATAAAATGGTGTGAGCTGTTTATTTGGACGGCCGAGCGGAGTCGCGAGGGAAAAATATCTGAGACAAAGCCGACGCGACGGCCGATCGGGAAAATTCGGAAAATCGAGTGACATTGATTCGACCGAGCGTCGCTGTCGTTTCCCACGCGCGACCGGCGCTCATCGATTAATCATTCGCAGTCGCGCTGTCCCGTTTCGGCTCAATTGACGTCAAACGATCGCGCGCGACTTTTCGCGTTCACCGGCAATCGGAAAACTCTCGGCCGGACATTGTTTTGGTCGACTGCCGCGCAGTATCCGGCACGGGGAACGGGCTCGACCCGATTCCGATCGCGAACCGGGCTCGGTTCGTGTTCCGCTTTCGATCGTTTGCGTCATAGTTCGCAGCAGCAGCGACGACGACGAAGACAAAAACGTTTCGCGTTAAAGTTAAACAGCGACCTAAGAACGTTCGTCAACGACGCAGCCCGGACTGGTTTTCAACTATGCATCACCCTGGGCTTCCGGTTTCGGGGGACAATCGACCGGGACACCGGGATCCCGAGGCCCATTGTTCCCGTCCGGCGCGGAAATACGCGCGGATTTGTTGTCGCACGGTACACGTGGACGGCAATTAATATCCCCGGGATTCAAGACGTCGCCTCCAAGGCTCCGAGCATTTTGATGCTGCGCCCATTGTGCCCTCCGACCACCATCTCTTCCTCTTTTTTTTTCCCCCCTCGCAAACCCTTTGCATTATGACCCCGTGTCACCCTCACGACGAAGATTTCTGACCGAATTTACGGGTCGCACCCTATGGTGGTGCAGCGAAACGATTTATTCCTATTGTACGTTGCTTGCTTTTCATAATTTCTTAATAGCGTGAAACGCGCTTTAACACTAGAACTACCAAGCACTAAATGCAACTGACGTACATTGCCTTATAGTAACAACAAAATTGCATTTGTTTAGATTTCGTATCAGTTTTATTTAAATAGCTATTAGGATAGAGGAGTCTATTAACAAATTTTCTCATGGAAATATATTTCTAAAAGAAAAAATTAGGAGCAAGTCATTTTGACTCATTAGGTAGTTCTAGTGTTAAACTTCAACACCGAACCTACTACCGGTCAAAACGATCGGTTCCAGGTTTTTTATTGTACAATTACTGAAATTATTTAGATGCTTTATGTAGAGCACGTGTTATAATACGAACGGCAGAAAATTTAAATAAATTCAATCTCTCTTTAAGAAGGTATAGCGTTAAACCGCCTTAATCATTAAATGATATTGATACCATCTTCAACGCCTCCAGAACGAGCGAGTGAACGTCGCAAGGAAAGAAATTGCATCGAACGTTCCGGAACTGAATATCTCCCGATGGAGGATAAGCTAATTAGTAGCCTTCGGGGAAAAGTTCCAGTCGATCGCTTATGCTCCATTTATCGATACTTAACCTTCGGAGTGAGTGCATAGACTGGCAACGAATTCCTGTTGCTCTATTCACGCTGGCGATTAAAATATAATAACACAAACTAGTTTACAGTCGAGTTACCGACGGTCGAGAAGTTGACGAAAGGAACAAACGAAGAATTATTTATAGTTGAGTAAATTAGAGCGACGATAATAAAGTAGCTCTGATGAGTGCGGACGACGACAGAAATTATCCGGCGAAAGGTTAATTACATCATATGGAGATACTTGGAGGAAACGAGTTCTACGCGAAACCTGTTATTATTGTTTTTCTCGGTGTACAATTTGTTTGACGCTTCAAACGGTTGACGATTTTCTATCTTTGGTGTATCTTAATTAACGGCTTAACGAAGCAGAACCTGGCCGTCAATTTTAGCCGCTAAAAGCGTAAACGTTAAGAGCAATGAGCATTAAGAGCATAATATTTTCGTACGATAAACGAAAGAAATTAAAACAATCTCGTTCTACTCTCGCAAATCATAGTTGTATCGTTATCCCGAAGCTCCCAGATATGGAGCAGCGGTACTGCTTTTTCAATAAACATAATCGCGCAAGTTATGGAACGGATGAAAGTAGAAAGGCTGAAAACAGAGAACGATAAACCGATAATGAAACCGAGCTCCGAGCCCGTCAATTTTCGAAATTCAGTCGGAGAAGTTCGCGGGGAGGGGAGGGGGGCGACGGTCAAGTTTCCTTGGAAAAATTTCGGACTATTGAGTTTCCGCGATATTTCGGAAATGGCGCGTTAAATTGCGGATTCTGCGACGACCGGGCAATTTTTGCGAAGAGGTTCGTTTTCGAGGTTCCTGTTACGTACGGTTATGGGTTATGATCAAAGTTTCGTGGCCATTGTCGAATTGTTGAATCGCATCGCGGTGCCCTCCCGTAGGTACTCGTTGGTCCGAATGCCGTTCGAGAACTCGTACGTACCTGCAAAAAGAAAAGAATATATTAGCAACTCCGACAAACGGGCCAAGTATACCGAAAGTTCGATCGACATAATTATTAGAATGTACAAAAGCATTCGCATTCGATGGGACATTGGAACGTCAACTTTCAATGAAGTGGTTCAGAACGGATCTATACTTTCCAGGAAAAGACTATAAAGTAATGGTACGCTGTGATTAGAACAATCCCGAATGTTAATGCATAATTCGCTGTAGAGCTCGCTAAAAGTTTGTTATCCCGCAGCGGTGGAAGCTATTAGGTTATTGGCGATAGATAAGAATTTCAAATTTCAATGTTTCAAATATTTCTAATTCTTTGTCTCACCATTACTGAAAGACAATCTAAATTTGATTACATTTTTGTTGTTTTTATAAGACATATTTATGTTCGAAATTGCAGAGCTAAAGCTTTCTCAGTTGGTACACACTTCATCTGTTAATTAAACAGTAACGATTCCACTAATTTACATATTTGTGCAGGTTAACATGTAACTAGTGTGTAAATTCTCAAATCTCTGTGAAATCATTTTTTTTTCTTCACAAAACAGCTATCAATCGTGGTTGAAGAGTATAAAATGTAATGTGATCAATATGTTTCAGAGGCTCACATATTGCATCATTTATACCAGTGGTTCTCAAACTTTTGTACTTGACATACTCCTTAGAAATTGCACATTTCTAGTATAGTTAGGTACTTGTAAGCTAGTATAAAATTGTATTACATGCAGAAAGTGATACGTGAGTTTTCTATCATTTTTAAAATAATCCTCATTTTCTATGCTTTCTATGTGCTCTATCTTCTAAGTAACTGAAATACTTAATATATAATCGAGGCATTTGACGGACGTCAAACAATGTCCGTACGCCAGCACGGTATTTCTGTGTTTGACGACTATATCCGTCATGGAGATGTGGCAGAATTTTATGTCATGACGACTATATCCGTCATGCGTAAAATTTTGTTACAGTTTGATATTTAAAATGTAATTCTGGCGAGAACTAAATTATATTCGTAAATTTTAATATGTTTAAAATGTTTAGAGGTCAAGACGAAATGAAACAATCAAATGAAAATTATAAATAATTTGAGTTGGATTTATAACTTCCTGATAGCTAACTCGTAAGCAGTATCTAAGATTATCGCGACACACACTGGTGGGCGCTTTGCAAAGAGATCGCCACAGTTAACTGGTTAATAATAAATTATATTTCATAAAACCCTGCGCTCGTGGACTCGATAATTACAGTAGAAAAACGGGGGAAACGTCGAAACGGATTACATTCGTCTTAAAATTTTGCACACTTTTCTAGGTGAAACGGGCAGGTCTGCAAACCCAGCCCAAAAGTCATCACATTGAGATCCACTGAGCGACCAGGCATCTCGAGTACGTTCTCTCCAATTTCCTTCAGCAGTCGACGCAGCTACAAGGATCGGGGATTATCAGATGTTCAATATTTCAATACAGGTTGTCGATCAAGCTGCCAGGTTTCAGTTGATAAGCACCCAGACCTAACCGCAAGAGCTTTCGGAGCTGCGAGCCATATGCTGGCGGTGCGCGCGATGCCAGCCATTTTCCAAACGGGTAAACCAGCTCGCAAAGGCCTCGCGAATTTTCGCGGTCGATGCATCGACTCTCCTCGAATCGGCATGCACACCTTACCCGTCGAGGAATTCATTCTTCGTCGACGCGACTCGACGGTTCCTTGCGGTCCTCGTTGCGCAATTACGTCGGCGCGGCGTCATCGCGAAAAAGTAATTCCGCGAGCAGCCCGAGACACCGGCGGCAAACAGTAACCGGGTGTTATTAGAGGCCCGTCATTTCCGCGACCGAACAATCGCGGTCCCACGATCCTTACGCGCTCATTCGCGCTCTCCGGGGCTCGCCTGTTCACATCCTGCGATTCAAGGCGTTCATTTCCTTCCTCTTTTTGTCCCGGCTGCCTTCGCGCGTACCCGCCCCCGAACCGCTGCGACCCGCTACGACCCGCTACGGACCGAGCAAGCCCGAACCGCTGTTTATCACCGTCGCGTCCCCAACACCCGCGAATTCCCCTGCTTCTGCTTCCGCTTCTCGTCGGTAATAACTGGAACGATATTGACACTGGACTCGTAAATATTGGACCCGGGTCCCTGAATCGCTTCGTTTCGCCTGGATAAATTTGATCGGAGAATTTTTTAACCACCCCAGTGATGGATCGGGCGAGCCCATTCTTCTGGTGGACTTTCTACCCTTGACCCAGCAAGAAATTCGAAAAATTATGAATTCAATTATTAAGGTTCATAACTTCAGGGATATAGTGCATATGTAGTTAGATATGACGCGATTATTTAAGGTAAAGGCACCAGTAGTTGACCACCATGTACCAGTAGTTGACCATTTGATAGAAAAACATAAAAAATAAGGTTTGAAATGTTTTTATCGTTTTGAAATTTAAAAAACAGACGGCATGGCATCCGAGGTTCACTTTCATCAAAACTGCACTTATAAGTGCGCTTATAAAAACCTTATTTTTTATGTTTTTCTATCAAATTGGTCAACTACTAGTGCCTTTACCTTAGCTGCCGAAATTCTACCATTTTTCGTTTTTTTTTTTTTTCTAATGACGTAAACGATTGACAAACGTTTCACCAATCCTCGTTAAAAAGAACAACTTTTTCCCGATCCTTTATAGAAATTTATAACGAAAATGAGTAGATCAAATACGAAACTGTAGAAACATTTACAGAATTTAAATACACCGTTGCATTATTTCCAGGTTACTACGGTTCTTGATAAAAGGAGTACATGTCTATGCAGCTCTAGCAGTTTGAAATTGACTAGTTATTAACGACTACATGGTGACTGAATTCTTAACAGCATAGAGAAAAAATCATACGGTCCATGATAGAGTCGTTATCGGACAACGGATTTTATGCATTTATGATAAAAATGGATCGGTCAAAAATTGTGAAGACATTAGCAGAACCGAATTATGTTTTTATTTCAAAGAGAAATGGACTTTAACTTCATTTCTGTTTCTTACAATCCCCTTGGACAATTTGTATTATTTAGTCATAATTGTTAACACACTATCGGCGGGTAACATCATGAGCTTGACTCACACGTATAGCGGGCGAAAATTAGTGAAGTATGAAAAAAGTGCACTTTTCAGAAAACATGTAATATCTTCACATCTAATAGCAGGATTTCAATGAAATTTGGAAGATTCTTTCTTTGAAAAGTGATCAAAAGAACGGCACATCTGCGCAAAGTTCTTTTTTCTGTATCGTTACACGATCGGCGTTATCAATTGTTTTCTGTTTCCCCTTATCTATACGCACTCTGATAGTACAGGCAAATTTCTTATTATTACGTCCTGAAACTTTGTATTTTGTCATTTCCGTAAAACGACACATATGCACTCGAAACTTACAGAAAACATAAACTCAATGCTATCAAAATCAATCAACTGAATTTATGCTACTTTGTAAGCACGAAACTTGCAGTGTCAAAATAGCACATTTCATAAAATTATTAGTTTCTCTTGAAAATTAATAAATTTAGGACTAAACACAAGTCAGGCTTTACGAAAAACAACCAAAAACATCATTCCTACCCGAGAATTAGTGACAATGACAAAAAACAAGCATTGGAAAGTGTTTTACTAACACTTAGCGTACGTTCTGCATAAAATGTTTTACCCTTCCCGCCGATAGTGTGTTAACTGACATATCTCTAATTTCCTGATTAAAGTAAACACAATTGATTTTTTTTTTTGATGGACACTATAAAGCCAGTAGACGATTGACAGTATACCAACGTCGGAGTAACGGACGTAATGTAGTCTGTAAATAGTCCGTTGTTTTTCCTGGGAATCATCTGACTACCGTAATTTCCTGATTAAAGTAGCTGTTTCAAAATATTTCACAGCAAACAGCCAGGTGAATTAAACTGAATTTTATTTGTCGCAATTATAGCAAGAGTTTCGGTCCCCCAAGGGATCCGTTCGAATCATTACCCATTACTCCGTGAACCGAATAAATTACATTTCCATTTATTTCCGTCCGGTGCTCGCGAAAGCTATCGCGCGTAGCTCGCGTCGTGACAGTGCGTCGAATAAAATAAAAAGAGAGAGAGAGGGAGAGAGGGAGAAGGAAAGAAAAAAAGAGAAGCGTCCCTTGCACGTCGAACCCCGGGCACCGAATTCGGATTTCATTCTGCCAGTGAATCCCCCGATAGCGAATCTCGGGCCGGATCTCTCGTTTCACCTTTCTGAAAGCTTTCAATTCCTCGAAAGCCCTTCCTGTGTCGCTGGCTGCGCGGACATTCGGCCAGATTGAATAATCCCGAGCAACGTCGCGTGAAAACGCGATCCGAAGCGATCGCGGCAATATGATAAACGACGACGCCTTGATCCGCTGCGCTGCGACGCGCCGCGCCGCGACGCCTCGGTCCGCAGGAAGTTGCCAGGCGACGCGCATCGCCGTTTCCTCAACTTTTTCAAACAGAATCCCCGGTGACACGCAGCGGCCCACACCGATCCGGTTTGATGGACCGGAGTCAAGGTGTGGAAAGAGATTGTTAGGGACAGCTGTAGAATCGGGATTTACGATACCAACGCGCCACTGCTTTCCTCCCGTGGCGAGGAACACCGGTCTTCAACGTGTCCTACCCCCTGCCACCCCCGTTCCACCCCGTTCTTACCACCCCCGACGTTCCCCATTCGCTATCTTTACCATTCGCGATTTTTACACTTGGCCGGTTTTATCATTTACCGTTCATACCGTTTGCCATTTTTAGCATTCGCCGTTTGTTGATTTTATGCCCCCCCCCCCCCCGCCCCGTTGTTCCTGCCATTTGCTGGTTTTCTGGGTTTATGCTTTGACATTTTTTACCATTTCAGGTGTTCACCCTTCGACGGTTTTATTATTCACAGTTCTTAGCCTTTACAATTTTCAGCGTTCGTTCGGTTTGTTGATTTTACATCTCTCCTATTTTCGCTGTCTGTTGTTTTGCGGTTTTACGCTTCACCCCGTTCTTACCGTTTGCGCTTTCGCACCCTTTAGCAATTTACGGATCGTATCTCCGACCACGTTTATTGTTCAACGTTTGTTGATGTTTACGCCCTTCGCGATGTTTAGTATTCGCCATTCGAAATTACTACTAGTTGCCGTTTGGAACATTCGTATCGTATCATTTTTACCATTCACGCTTTCAACGGTTTTATCATTTTCCGTTCGTACCGTTTACGATTTTAACCTGTTAGTGTTTGCCGATTTTGTGGTTTCTGCCATTTGATGTTTTTTCGCTTCGACGGTTTGGCTATTTACAAGTGTTACCCTTTACGATGTTTACCGTTCGTTGTTTCTGCCCGTTCCCCGTGCTCTGATATGTACCGTTTGCTACTTTTACCCTTTGAAATTTGTGTTACTTGCTATATGCTTGTTTGAATTTACGCTTCCATCCGATAATTTGAGGAAATAAAAATCAAGTAAATTTTCGTTCTCTTTGTCGTTGATTTCGGTAAATCAAAAATGAAACAAAGCTTTATATTTCATCGGAATTTATAGTTCACGCGATCCTGACAACCGGCACACTTTAACAATGCGAAATCTAGAAATCCATGGAATTTTATGTAAAGACGTCCATCATCGTGTGAATTATTTACAGAATTCGAGAATCAATGTTTTCCGGCTCGGTATCCATCAACTCCTAGTAGAAAAAGGCTTTTACCTTTTGCAAGTGATAGACGACGAGCGAGACGATTCGATATGTTTGAAAGAAGGTAAGGATTAGTTATCCGTTTTTTATTCAATAGTAGAACTGCGGACGACAGGTAGTAGAAGGGTTGAGAAGGTCGTAGGGATAGAGAAAGAGGGAGAGGGGAAAGGGAGGGGCAGCCGGCACATTTAGTTTCAGTCGGTGAATGCGTGAAATCGGATTTCTAGATAGTGGACGTATCAAATTGGATTTTCAGACAGAAGGAAATACGAGACAAGTCGCGGAAAAATTGGGAATACCTGAGATAGATGGGAACGGAAATTGCGACGAAACGCGTGACAGAGTGCCAAAGTGGCTGGGGGGGGGGGTGAAGGGGAGTCAGACGTATCGGAAGTAGAAGGGTGCACTCTTCCATAGGGAGACGAACTTAATGAATAATATTAGGAACCCCTTTCTGATATTAAAAATTTGCCCAACCTGTCGCGCTTGGAATTTACTTTGCCACTGATTTAAAAAATATCTTTTATCAATTACACTCTTCAAAGTTTTATTCGTATCATCGTTAACACTAGAATCACAGGACCTGTCGAATATTTTTAATTTACAGTTACCGAGATTGCAAAGATGCATCCACGAGAAATGATTCACTTTTATAAAAACAGCTAATAGAATAGAATAGCTAAAAATTTCGATAGGTAAATTCTGGCGTTTCTTATTAAATAATGTGGAATAGTAATTTTTAGTGCTCCGTAAACCTAATGCTAAGCAGAAACGAATCAACGTCGAGCATCCAAGGCTGTCGTTTGAACGTTCATGTACAGTGGGGGGACAAAAGGACTTCATTAACCCTTTGCACTCGAAACTATTTTAACTTCAAAACGAAACATTTCGTCCGACCTAGAATATTTCCCTTTTATATATATATTTTTTCATGTTATACATACGAATATGTAATATACTTCAGCACAATACAGAAGTGCTTAGTAATTTATTAAATACAAACAAATTTAATAATGTAAAAGATATTTTGAATAATGGCTCAGCCATTTTTAGTGGCGCCCTACAGTCGCCATTCGAGTGCTAAGGGTTAAAAGTTTAGTATTATCAATGCCCAATAGATTACACGAAGCAATTCGTCAGAAGGGCTATCCTACTAAGTATTGATTTAGAAAATTCCCGTTAAATGAATTGCAACACTTGTAATAATGAAATGTACGAATACTTTTGTCCCTGAAGTTTCTCGTTGCCATTGTAAGTTACGAAATAATGTAATTAAGTTTTGTTTTTGCTCATTTGTTGTTATGAGTGTTGTATACAATAGGAAGCTACATATGTTTCAATACAATTAATAACATAAAAGATATTGTTGCTTTTATTTCTATATTCCAAGTGTACGAACACTTTTGTCCCCCACTGTAAGTTCACAGGGCTGGTTCGGCCGCAAATCCGCAATGAATTGATAAATACGCGGTTCCGCGACCGTTCGTAATTGCAGCGGCCTGAAGTTGCGGAGATAAATCGGAACGGGGTTGCACGAACCACGTTTCGCCCCGATTCACAGATAGCGACCGGGAAACGACGCGGCGGACAGCAGGTTTTCGCGGAATCTGATTAATAGCTAATTTTATTTCATTCGTGTCACCTTATCGGGACGGGCGCGCGAGAAATTGAATTAACCTCGGCCGCATACGGACGTAAAATTTTTATGCTCGGAATTACGATGCTCGGCATCTTCTGAATCGTAGATGGAACATTTTCATCATTCATCGCGAGAAATAGCCTTTCGGGCCGTCTATCGCGTTAGGAGTTTTATTGAATTCAACGGAATAACTCGTTTGGCTAACATTCGCTCATCGAAAACGCACAATATTGCAACACAATGATTATGTATTTATCTCATGCTTAATGAGAATGCAATGATATTTCGATTATTAATTGTGGACATTTCCTGTACTATTCTCCCCGCGATAAATATTGTCGGTAGATTGTGCACTTTTATGCAGAGTAAAATTTTTTTGCCAGAAGCAGGAGCCAAATGAAAAATTTCAATTAATTGGGAATAATTTAGTGATAATAACCCTCGGAATCCTACGAGTTCTATTCTAGAGTCATTTCCGACCCACACCAGTTTTCCTTCGATATAAGACGACTGCTTGGAACCGGCTTTCGTCGTCTTATAACGGAACAAAATTGTACATTAACAATTTCAGGTCCGCGTTTATTCGGACCGCTTTGATCGAGGAAACGCAAGATTTGTTGCCAAATCGTTAAGGTTGTTTAGCACTCGGTTGTGCAACATTGTGCATTCGAGTTCCCTTCGGAATTGCCCTGACAATGCTATCGTTAAAGGGCACTTGGTCTTAATCTCGAGGAGAGTTTCATCGCGGGAAAGGGCAGCAATAAAGTGCTTCTTATTCTCAAAGGAACGACATTATTCGACAAGCTGATACCCAGACATCAAAGACACGGCTTGATAGTTATATAGCCAAAGTTAATCCAATGAACATCGCCTTGGCAATAACCAGATTTTCATTAATTATACGAGAGGTAACGACCGGAACGAGTTCATTGTCCCGTATGTAGGTCAGAACGCTACTGAATCAGATTTCGCGAGCCCGTGGTAACAAATATGCTTGTTAACTCGGTAAACTTGCCGCAAAAACACTCGCATGAATTTGTAAACGATTTCGCAAGCGAAAAGTTTGAAAATGACTGTTAAAGGGTGTCAAAATTCAACATAACAACTACGGAATGTACTCGTTTCCGACGAAAATCTGGATTTTTATGAGGAGGTAAAATTTTCGACAGATTTGTTTCCTCCTCGAGCAATTTTAACACTTTGACTGCCAAACTAGAAACCTCAAAAATTCCAAAAGTCAAAGTAGGTTATTTAATCAAATAAAAATTGAAAAAAATTAAATGTATGATATTGAGTTATTCTCCAACTCTTACATTTTACAGATCCTAAACAAATTTGGTACGACGAATACATTAACGTAAAAATTTGTTTTGACATGGCAGTCAACGTGTTAATTAGTCGGTGATAGTATTACATTCTTCTGATCTTTCCACTGTTCCAATTATTTCCAAATTCTCAGATCAAAATCAGGAAAAACTTTTTGTTCCCATTTCTCGTAATCGGCGCAAGAAAATTTTGATTTCTCTTACTTTCCTGAATCTTGCGAAACCGAATTGTCAGAGCCTTTCGGTATGTGTGCCGATAAGGAGTTATTTTTTTTCGGAAAAATCAGCGCATAATTGAACGGTGCAGTTCGGCCGGTGTATATCAGGCATCAGGAATGCAAATTGTCGGACGGTCGTGGCTGGCGTGTTCTCGATATCCGCGTTTCGCGCCGTTGTTCTTATTGGCAGATTACTTTCGAACAGTTTTGCCCGGGCACGATTTGCATAGTCGGATAGACGGGCGGGATTATTCTCTGTCGCGCGACGAATGGCGGTCCCGTACACGAACGCGGCGCAATTAATCCCGTGCCTTAACAAGCCCGCGCCGCGCGGATTTTTCTGCGTTTCTGAATACCAACACACCGGGCTCGCGAGCCCCGGGAACCGTTCTTTTGGACGATTTGTCGGACAGATGTTGGCCGCGAACGAATTTCTATCGTTTTGTTTCCGGCCGGACATCGGACGAGTACCGATCGCGCCGGCGGAATCATTATTTCTTGCGTCCGAGATGCGATCACTGTGATCCGATCGATATACCGGCGACGATTGCCGATCATGTCCATTAAACGCAGGAAAAATTGCCCGGTAAGCGCGTATCAATGATGCAACAGGAATCGCGCTGTCGAACGGTCTCGCTAATGCATCGGAAGCGGCGAATACGTGATCGATGTCTCGTAAAAGTATTAGAAGCAATTACTCAGCCGTGATAATGGTAATGAGATTGCGTTTTGCATGCTATACCCCTGGAAATTGTAAATCGGAATCCGCAGAGATAGTATTTTATTATTATTATCTTACTGTTAAGTGTGCGAAGTGTAGGAATGCCACTGTTAATTGAAACCAACGATTTAATACCCTTTTTATCGTACACCTTACGGTGGGTAATTTCATAATAACAGAAGACACGTATAAAAACCGTCGCGTCACACGAGAAACGGTGGAAGTTCCGCATCGCTTCGAACACAATTAAAATTAAGCGAAAAATCGACGAAGAAATGAAAGATTACATGTTCCTAGAAAAAGAAAAATAAACTTTTCACGACATCAGGAAAACGGATATCACTCCGAGTACCGCGAAAGTTACGACTAGATCCCGCCGAGTAATTCCTTCGTAAATAATTAAATGTTCTTCGACTGTTGTTGCATTGGTAGGAATACTGAAAATCGTAACTTTGTTCTGCGGGCAAATTGTTACGCCCAAGCCTAACAGAGAAACTTTCGTGACTCGAGAGTTTTATGTTAAATATTGAATTTTCCGCAGATCTCTGTTTAATGGAATAAATAAAGGGGGAGGCGGGGGATGGGGGTAGGAAGAAAATTTTTTCTCCTTTTCATTTTCGCGGTTTTTGATGGCCTCGTTTACCCGTGGAGCGGTGAACGAAGGAAACTTTTTAAGGGCTCATTTCTAACAGGAGCTTCGTTTCTTATTTATTCGCTGCTTCAAGCCCGCCACATTATTACCCGGTCCCAATATGGCCGTTTCGGGGCCATAATAACCGGATTTTTCATACTTCCGTCGGCGGTTCACGGGTTGCGCGTTCTTAGCCCGAGCCCGAGCCCGATCCCGAGCCCGCGCCGCGTGTATCCAATTTTCGCGGGATGCGCCCCGGCTCCGCGGCTCGCGAAATTCTCGCGCATACATCCGCCGAATATGAACGAAACGGAACTGGGAAAAATGGCTGACGCGCGCGAGCAGCCCAGCGCGTTCCGATATGAAATGTGTTGCCATTTTCGAGCGTCCGCCCTTAACACGGGCCGGATACCGTGCATATTCCGTTGCGAAGCGACAATTTCGTCCGTCCGGAATCGGTATTTAGTATTTGCACGAGTTTTTACGAGTATTTACGCGGACGTGCAATTATCGGGCCCACGTCGTTCGTACTCGTTCGCGGGAATTAAAGAATGGAATATTTCGAAACCAATTAGCCGACTGCGAACGTGCGCGCATTACCCCGGCACCAACGTTTTCGAAATTTTGTCAATTACCGGCTCCAGTGAAATGTAATTCACTGCTGCGTTTCATTGTTTGTTCGCGGAAATCAATTTTGAGACGACGCTGTGTCTTACCAGTGACGTCACATTTTTTTATTCATTTGACAAAAAACAAAAAGTACTCGTGAACATTGCAGAAATTACGAAGGGACCCCACGATGTTGTGCAAAGAAATATTGTTTAGAAAAATAGTAGCCTTGGAAAATGTTTCAAACAGCAATTAAGGTAAAGGCACCAGTAGTTGACCATGTAATAAGGTTTTTATAAGCGCACTTATAAGTGTACTTTTGATGAAAGTGAACCTCGAATGCCATACTGTCTGTTGTGTAAATTTCAAAACAATGAGAATATTTCAAACCTTATTTTTTATGTTTTTCTATAAAATGGTCAACTACTGGTACATGATGGTCAACTACTGGTGCCTTTACCTTAACACGTTCACGACGGGGCTGTATTTTGACCATTGTATTTGTACCACCGGTCACATCCCGTCGTGAACGTGTTAAACAGTGTATTGAAAAATCTACTTAGAAACGTGTGATGCTGTAAACTAGGACAAGGGGTATTACAATTTTTTGAAATAAGAATCCAAATGATTATTCGACAAGTATGCAAAGAACATTGTGCTATTTACAAGTAAAATGGAGACAAGTTATCTGCCCGAGAAAAAGAGGAAAATTTCATTCGATTTAATCCTTTCGAATCTTTCGCTAAAAGTACAAAATTGCATAAAATTCCATGGTCTGGTCAAAATCGAAGTCCAAAGCATCGTATCTCCATGGAAACGTGAACACAAGACCGTTCACCCCCGCTCAAAGTGAATTCGTTTCCACCGTGAATGTTTCGTACAAAAAAAGCTTTATTACAGTCGAGCCGCCTAAAGAATCAGAAGCTCGGCTGAAAAACAAAAGGACTCGCAGCAACAAAGCGACTCTACAGAGAGACAGGGCCGGCAAAGCTACCAAGAAAACAACGATGGGCCGCGCGGACAACAATGAAAATTCCAACACGGAACGCTAAACCAATAAACGTCTTTTCCCTTCGGCTCCGTTTTCACTGGGAAACCGACGAGAACTTGCCGACAGTGGCTGGCGAGCAAAGAGAGAGAGAGAGAGAGAGAGAGAGAGAGAGAGAGAGAGATCGGTTAGGTTCGAGCCGATCAGGCGGAACAATGCATCGTATAAACATTATGATCGTCGTGGTGCTACCGCCGGACGATCGGTGGGGCAGGTACAATTTTTAATCGGGTTAATTAAACAATAGGACGACGCGGAGCGAGCTGGAATTTCGGTTTTAATGCAACCGAGCCGATTAATGGAACGAGAAGCGAGTCTGACAGCAAACATTAACAGGCATTTACATTTGAATGGGAACGATGGAACCCGTTCCTCTAATTTTCCGGGCGTGGACGGTTGCGCGCAGGAAGTTTGCAACCGATATTCCCAACCACCCCCCATCCCATCCCTCCCTGCCCTTTGCACCCGTTTCGCCGCCCATCTCTTTCGTGGCCGACCCTTTCCAGCGTCTCCTCAAATAATACGTCGGTATACCTTACGTGCAATTAGTACGACGCGGTCGAACAATACCAGAAATGATCAAAGTTTGCAAACGATATTTGGCCGGATCTCCGCAAACAATACAAAGCCCTGGGAACCATGGTCAACACCTTTGCTACCGATATATAGATACGTATACCGGCTTGGCTTCAATAAACACCAAAGGCGACCGCGCTATAGCGCAATCGAACAATACCGTGAGCGGCGTGCACGCAATGGGATCCCGCGTGCAAATGATTTCCGTGCCCGTGGTCCAAGGACCGACCTATAATTGCGTGCTGCCCCATCCCCCTCCCCCCTCGGTTAATGGAAGATTTATCGGGCCCGAGATAACCGTGTCCCATCCAGAACGGAATTAGGCGATTTCTTATCGCGGTACACCGAGACCGGGATTTTTAATCCCCCGTTTCTCATGGGGCCCGATCCGATGGGGTTCTTATGCAAAATAAAAATTGTTGCACCTGTTACATCTGTTGAGGAAAATGTATCGTTAATTTTAAATCAATTACAATTTTTCAAGTGCCGTTGTAAAGACTTTAATCTTTAAATCTGTGAAAATGTATCATTAACTTTAAATCAATTACAATTTTTAAGGTGCCGTTGTAAAGACTTTAATCTTCAAATCTGTGAAGAAATGTTGTGATGTTTTCGCAGAGGTTTTAACTAACGGTTTCGATTATTCGAACATAATATCCAAAGGAAGAAAGAAACAACAACTACAGAAATATTAATCTCCCGAACAAAAGTAATGATACCGAAATGAGTGTTTGGATTCGCAAGAATTATTTTTCAATTTCATTTTACACGCTTTTGTGCTCGCATGAAGATATTGCGACGGTTGAATATTTGCAGTTTAATTATCATGATCATTAATCGACAAAAATCTGGCGCGCATTCTTTGATTGTTATGAGATTGTTATTTCGTAAATTTGCCACGCAACGGACGAATATTTAATTGGAGCTGGAAAAAAGGGAGCAAAAGAACAATTCATTTGTTTCCAGACTTTCAGATTGTACGCAAATACGGCCACGTGAAAATAATTTCAATGTTAATTGAATTTCAGAACAAACATGCAGAGGCGACCATGTTTCGGTAGAATAATGAGTTCCTTATTTTTACACCTAAAATGTTTCCCGTGAACCAGTACAATCATCCACTAACTTGAAATATGTATTTCTTGACAAATATGAACTATTGGGACTGTTGGTCAATTTAAATAAAAATGGTAAATGCCCAGTTAAAGAAAGAGCAGGAGTACAGTCTTTTCTCGATATATGTCCAGGCTGATAAAAGTCGCAAAACTGTACAGGGACGCTGAGGAGTGTAAACATAATACGGGTCAGGCAAAGAGAATAGTATATCCTACACGATATAGGTCACTGGCAAGATCCGTGTTTTTGGCATGTATCGAGAAAACACAGTATCATGTTACAAGAAGGTTTTCCTGAATGTAACATAAGCGAAATTTTCGTTTCCTAACTTTTTTCTGGATACACTTCTCAGAAAATCAGCTACAAAATCGTATGAAAATTCCTAGTCTCTGTGCATCACACTTTGATTGTGCAATGAAAAATAATTCTACCGGATTGGCTGACAGAAAGTCGAATTGCAGGACGGAGAAACGGGATCCTTCAGCAGATTCCAGGTCCTGTAAATCGCGAATTGAAGCAGCCTCATTAGCAAGTTCGAGGTTGTTCCGGCCGTTCCCCGCAGATAAAATCTATCTTGAAACGATCCAGATCAGCAATTCTCTTTATTACAAAAGCTGCACCGCAGTACGTTTCCTCAAGTTTGCTTAAAAACACTCCGACAAATTTCCACGGGGCTACAACGTGCCTCCGCGCCCTCGTCCAATTAATCGACCAAAACCCAAGAGCCACGCCAACTAAGCTCGAACTAAATTAAAATCAGAATTAACTTAAATCGTCCCGAACCGGGGCCAGAAGCTCGGGGCCGGCCCGAATTAACCCGGGTTTAGCTGGAAATATCCAACTTTCCCAATTTCTTCGACTTTCCAAATCCGCTCACATACCTCCGGCAACCCCCTCGCGCCCCCTCGCTTGCCCCGTTTTTAACGCGGGGAACTCGTGGAACTGGATATTCGTTACGGCCAGTACAATTCTTCGACGGACGAGCGCCATTGCTGAAGCGAACGGCGGATGATTCGAAGGTCGACGAGTTTCCTTTTGAACGGGACAAATTTTTTTTTTTTAACCTACCGTAATCGTTCTTTGCCCAATTAAACTGCTTTTTGCTTATGGTCGTTCGTGGACGAGAGAGGATGACAGTTTCGTTAACAATCTCGTGCCGTTTTCTGTAGATTGTTTCGTACGAATATTTATATTTATGGGTAGATCACATTAATATTCTTAGTGGATGCAGACCGGGGATGATGAATGAAATTACTTTGCCGAAAGATATTACCTTGCCGGTGAAACCAATTAAGAACCTATCAATTAGCACCCCGAGAAAGATCTACCTACAATCTTAAAAGACCCGGCGCACACGTCGAAACCCGGGACCCTGCTCGTGTTAATAGTCGATCAGCTCCGGAGCAGAAGAAGCCCTTGAACTTTTCCATCGCGGCCGAACGCACACCATGACCCTGTTAGGCTGGCGCGCCGACACCGTTCAACGCGGAGGCAGATGGCGACCGAGCGATCCACGTAACACTCGACACCGTTCATTGTGGATGTCGAAAGGAGAGCCCACCGCACCCTGCGCACAGCCGCCAAACAGATTCGAAATTCGTTGCCGGTTTACATTCACTTAAGAAGGGTGGAGGACCGACAATTAACCGGCGGTTAGCACTAGGGAGCTGCTTCCCATAATCGGCCGGGCCGATCGTGCACGTGTGCGGATCGACGGATTAATTGATTAGCTTAAACGCCGGGCTGAGAAACACCCCGGCAAAATCGCCGCAGAAGCCTCTTCCCTCTGTTGGCTTGTACACTCAATTGTTTACAATTTTCTGCATTAACACTAAACCTACCACGGTCAAATGACCGCTTTTCTATTTCACAATTATTGAAATTATAAATACGTTTTCATAGGAAATTACCGAATTGACTTCGTTATTGAAGCACATATTATAATAAAAATAGTACGAAATTTAACTAAAGTAAATCTTCTCCTTTCTACAAGACGTTTCACTTTCATATGTTTTGTGCTTGGTAGGTTTAGTGTTAAATGTATACAGAAAGTCGATGAAGTTCCACGAAGTCTTATGACGTGAAATATTATAATCTCAGAAGTATATACAGTGGGGGACAAAAATGTTCGTACACTTGGAATATAGAAATAAAAACAACAATGTTTTCTATATTATTAAGTATATTCAAATATACGTAACTGTATGTTATACGTTACACTTCTAACAACAAATGAGAAAAAAACAAAGACAATAACATCACTTAGTAACTTGAAATGAATTCAAAATTCACACTACTTTAAGAAATTGCCAGAACAAAAGTATTCGTACACCACCATTTCTGTTGATAAACACAGCAGTTACGAAGGAATCACAACATTCCGATCAATGTAAACATTACTTTAGAAGATATCATGTTAGTTTCATTAATTCTAGTCGTGGCGAGTACACGTTATTAGTGAATATTTGCAATATCGGGAGAAAATGCAATGAAACTACGTTGGAAGAACGAAAAATTATTATACAGTTACACGAAGAGGGCAAATCATATAGAAGTATATCAGAAATACTAAAAAGAAGTCGATCAACTATACAGAGTATAATAAGTAAATATAAAAAAGAGAGAACATTTAAAGGAGCGTAAAATCGTCCGAATTATTAAAAAAAAAAAACCAGATACCAATGCATCGGATATCGTGACACACCTTCAAGAATATATGCACAAGGAAGTTCACCCGAAAACAGTACGAAGAGTGCTACATAGGGGAGGATATAACAGCAGACTTGCGAGGAGCAAACCACTCATCAGCAAAGTAAATAAAAAAAAGAGATTAGAATTTGCAGAAGAATATATAATCGCTAGCGTTGTGAAATTTTTGCCACTGTAAGTTACGAAATGATGTAATTAAGTTTTATTTTTTCTCATTTGTTGTTGTAAGTGTTGTATACAATACAAAGCTACATATGTTTAAATACAATTAATAACATGAAAGACATTGTTGCTTTTATTTCTATATTCCAAGTGTACGAATACTATACTCCCCCACTGTATAAATCTCAGAAATTCATTCTGATATTTTTAATTTAAAACTATTAAGATTCTAAGAGTGCATATGTGAGAACTTATTTAGCAAATTTATTTCTTTGGGTGTACATTATTTTTAAAATATTGCTAAAATTGAAGGTACGTTTTAGTGTAATGTAAGTGTGTTTTAGTGCTCCGTAAATCTATACTTTTAAGAATTTAGAAATAATCTTGCATTGTATCGAACCTAGTACAGAATGCAGAGAATTTCTATTTTGTGTGAACATTAAAAATAAAAAAAAGCGTAATAGTTACCCCTAAAAGTCACAGAACATCGGAGCAACATATTCCACAATACAGTGAAGCCCGCGTAAATGTAATGGATGAGCGTAATTTTAGGAATTCATCCCCTAAGAAGGGTCTCCGGGGGTCGAACCGTGAACTTTTAACAAAAGTCTATAAATCGTGTTGGGGCGGCGGCAAACAACCCGATAAACAAGACGACCGGCTAAAATCGGGGCAGAAGTTGCTTCCGCGAATATTTCTACGGCTCGAGCCCTTCTCGAGTGCACCGTTCTAGATCGAGAATCGTGTACCATCCCGGCGGCAGCCATCGGAGGAAACGCTCGTCGAAGGAAAGAAAAGCGAAGAGAGATTCAACGGTTCGGAATCTCCATATCCTCGGGCTGGTTCCTTCGAGTATGGTATAAGGGTTGGTTCCCGACGTCTGAGGATACGGTGTATACCCCTTTCCCGGCCCCCTAGCAGCAAGAAAGCAAGAATTCCGGGGGTTCCGGTTTGCCCCGGGGTTACTGAGACATCTTTTGCACTTGCCTTGTTCTCCTCCGCCCCCTTTCCGGCTGGTTAACTGTCGCCCGGAAATACGACGAAGAAGCTGGATCGCGTGGGCTTGGCACCAATGGATTCCTATGGCATCTCTACACCCGGAAAACCACCAGGATTTCATCTCCCCTTCTCTCTCTCTCTCTCTCTCTCTCTCTCACGCACACACACACACACATGGTCTCCTTCATTCTTTCGCCCTCTCCTTCGAGAATTAAATACGCCCCGCGACGTGACTCGGACCGTTTCCGCTGATCATTCTTTTTTCCAACCACTACTCGACGACCTCTCACGATTTATGGCGTTACGCTTCATCGCGGCGACACAAGAGCTTGAAAAGGTATTCGTGCTTTATAGCCTCCCCTCGGGATAATTATTCAGATTATCGGAACCTCTAATTCCATTCCGGACCTGCAATTGTATTTTTTCCTGTTTTTCCTTTTTTTTTTTTTATTGCGGTTGAACGCACTCTTTGGTTTCCCTCTTTGGTAGATAGTTTCGCTGATTGTGGATGGTGTTTGTGGATTTTGTATTTGAAATTTCATGTTTTTGGTTCGGTATTGAACGCGATATACTTTTCGCTATGTAGAGCAGAGTGTTGCTGAAGCGAATATCGAAGCAGTTATTGAAATTATAAGAATATTTTCACGTGGAATGTTTTCTCTGATAAACTGCTTTGTTCGAGCACATATTATTGGCAAGCGTATTAGGCAAAATTACGACGTTTTTCCTTGCCAGATTTATTTATACTGATCGCTAGATTACTGACTCCAAGCGACTGTGATAAACCGAATTAGTAAAATACAAAACTGCGAAGAGACTAGAAAAATTCCAGTGTAATATAAAACTATTTTTGGCTTATCGAAATTATTAACAGAAGAAGTACATATCTATTTAACCAGTTAACTGTGGCGATCTCTTTGCAAACCGCCCACCAGTGTGTGTAGTGATAATCAAGCGATGACGGTTATAGTCGTCATATTTATAGTTATAAATCCAACAAATTATTTATAATTTTCATTTGTTTGTTTTATTTCGTCTTGACCTCTAAACATTTTAAACATATTAAAATTCTACGAATATAATTTAGTTTTCACCAGAATTAAAATTTTACGCATGACGAGTGAACTCGTCAATACACAAAATCGTGCCACTTCTCCATGACGAGTATACTCGTCAATCACAGTTAACTGGTTAATATCTTGCTCGTGAAGTTGATTTAGAAAATGTTTTTCCTATATAAAATTTTCCTAGTCCACTGATGACCAGTGAGTAAATTAATGACTCGTAGAACCGGCAATGAATTAGAGCACCTAGATGAAAATTCCAGCTTAAACACAGCTAAGTATGTACGTAAAGGAAAATCAAAAATACTCAGTTCGGCTAGACATTCGTATAAAAATTGATTGTTAAGCAAGAATTCGGTGCAGGTGGACGTTCGTATAAAAATTGATTGTTAAGAAAGAATTCGGTGTAGGTGGACGTTCGTATAAAAATTGATTGTTAAAAAAGAATTAGATGTGGGTGGATGTTCGTATAAAATATGACTGTTTCAACGTGAACACGTCGATCCGTGATTCTAATTTTATCAACCATTTCACGCGCAAAGAGATCTCAGAAAGAACGACTAACGGCCCAACAGAACTGCCCGTAAAACAGGGAAAGTGTGATCCGCGCTTAGGTGAAAATCCGCGTAGTCTAAACACAGCTAAGCACACGACGACAGCCGCAAACATCGCCGACAATCACGGGCCAATACGATCAATCGCTGCGACGATCCTCGCACGTGTGCCGACCTACACAATTCTCCGGTAAGCTCAAACAATCTGATCGGGAATAATAAACGTCCGGTTCCATCGTCGAAGACGTGGCCCGACCTGGCGGCGGAGAGCTTCTATCGAAATCCGATGGAACATCGCAAGCGTCTTGTTTACCGGTTTGACCGGGCCAGGGGTAGGGGGTGGCAGGGGAAAGGGAAGAGGGAATCAACTAACCGTATCGTTTATGTCCCCGGGTGTCGATTTCAAGGTATCCAGGGTTAGGTGTGCCCGGTTAGGGGGTCAAGTCGAAGGATTCCCCGCGTCCCGTCCCACCTCATCACCCTCCTACCCCTCGTGCCGAAGGCGTGCAATCAGCCTGGAACGTCCGATTCCTTCCTTTTACGAGGTGCAATGGGTCCCGGTTGAATTCGGCCCCGCCTTTTCAGAACCTAACCCCTCTCGGCTTCCCACGTAGCACACACACACACACACACGCACGCACGCACGCGATGAAAGGGCTCGTCGAGTGTCGCCCGATGAAATACAATGTGTGCGCACTTAGCATGTATCACGGGCTAAGTACGCGGGGGGCAATAATACCCCCTTCGCCTCCGGAGCAAAGTGTACCGGCAATAAACTGCGGGGGCGGCGAGGGGTGGGAACGCGGGGGTGGGCCACAGGGTTGCAAAGGGCGTGCAGCATTTTACTACGGTGTAATTTCGCCGGCGTTCCCTCCCCCCTCCCCCCGAAGATCCGAGCGGCAAATGCGACCGAACGTCTACGTTGAATTACGATCGAGCGATACAAGATCGTGATTCGAGAACGCCGGATCGAGCTACGAATTTTCCGCGAAGCGGGCGATCTAACCGTTCGGTTGCATGCTATGAAATCTGATGGTTTTTATGGACAGTCGTTTCACGATGCTCTCTGTCTCTCTGTCGTCATCGATAAACTGCAGATCTTCATGCAAAATCAGAAATGTTTGCATCAACGGGAAAACACAGGAGGCAAACAGAAATCTCTTTCCAGCTTTAATGATTTTGATAAGCTGGAAATAGCGTAGAGATTATTTTAATTCTTCTTAATTCCTTTCAAATTGCACTAATTTTTGGTGTAAGAGCAGATTTATGTAGAATTTTGTAGTGAAATAAAGTGCATATGTTACCTTTCAATGAATATTCCAAATAAATAAAGCACTGGAAGAGAAAATGTAAAAATCCATGGATTAAAAAACAATAATCTGGTGGCTGCCAAAAGGATGAACTTTAACCTAGCAATATTTTGCCTACAAATAGTTCGATCTCGCTTTGAACGTTTTATTTTCCCATGAAATCAAAAAAGCTATTAACAAACTGAGGCTCCCTTCGTTAATAATATTGAAACTTTTGAAACACCACTGTATGAATACAGAAAATTCATAATCGCTCGTACATTATGAAAACCAGGCTTTAAGCAAAAATGTGTTCCTTCTGTTGATAAACAATTTGAACGCGTTGAAGAAATAACAGTGCACGTTATTTCTTCCGATCTTTTCACCGTTCTCTGTACTTTTTTAATCACCCACCGTCAAATATGCGTACGCAGTATCATAATCGCAAATTCAATTACCGGAATTTTAATTCAAAGGCAAATTGTTTTCATCGAATATTACGGAAACGATTTTCAATTTTCGCGGAACTAAGGTTCAACGAAATTTTCACAGGTTTATTTATCGCACACAGTCCGCGTATGTATCGTGTAAGTTGATTGCAAACTCAAATTTGTTCGTTGGAGTGATGAGCTATTATTATGTTAAAATATTGTATTTTTCTGCGTGTAAATTTACCCGAAAAAAGTCAAACACGCGGAATGATTTTGTTTCGCGAACATCTCTGCTCTGTTTTATCAAAGTGTCTACGTGACTACAACACCAGGATCAGGCTTAAGGGTTTAGATCGTGGATTAAGGATAGTGGAAGGCACTGTACTGTCAGACCCAGCAGGTAATCCGGGAAAAAAATAATTAAACGAATCCATTGTGCAACCTGTTTCTGTGCTAATCCGTCACCGTGACTCTTTCAGTTTATATAGCAACGTTCTAGTCACAAATAGTCGAAAAAATTTTAACATTTCTATTATAATTTCCATACACCAAACACCGAGAATTTAATAATCGATAAAACTTCTACAACTTATTAAAATTTCTACAGCTTGACAATTCTATCAACGGTACATAAAATATTAAGTATTTAATTTAAAAATAAAAATCTGTATCGTGTCTGTTAATTTCTAATATGTCAACCATCCAGAGTATCTAAGATATTAATTTTTTCACAATTTTGATCGTCCACGAAACAAATGATTTTTATTTGCCAGAATCGATTCTCCTCGTTGTCGAATATCAATTTCACGAGACCCATTAATTATTCGTAGAGCAAAGTAGAAAAATAAAATTCAACTTGTCCCGCGGATTGACATTCGAATTTCGCTCGGCGTGTAACGTTTGACGTTTGATGCACCAGGCATTGCACAGTTTTATATTATCCACGGACGGTGCGCGTCCGCTCTGTTCGTTTATCGCGAAACAACAATAGTTAGCCGACGAATTTTGTTAAAGGGCCTCTCTTTTGCCGTGGCGCAACCAGATAAGGTAAAAAATATCCTCGTGGTTCGGCCGATCGGTCAAAGGGACCGGGGACAAAGCCGACAAAAGAATATTCGATCTCCGCGTTTTCCTCTCCATTTTGTCGGGAGATACATTCCCCTAAATGGAGCGTGCGAGGCCTGCGGACATGATATCCGCGGTAAAATTGTTAAATCGCCGATGTTGTCTCGAACCGATACGCGGGAATTACGAACAATTTTCTTTGTAATGAAACGGAGAAGCGACGCTCGTGTAATTCGCTTCTGCGACGCGGTTTTTCACACAAACGAGGCTCGTGCACATTTTTATTTCTCCACTCATATAAAAAGCATAACAATCGCATCGATCGACATCGAAATAAACTTGATCTGAAAGTGAAATTTGACGTCTAGATTACGCGAATAACATTTTTATTTGACGATGTGCCAATATTTAAAAATATTTCTTGTTTTGCTTTGCAGAGTCTGTAGAAATACGTGCCAAAAAAGGCAGCTCTTTGCTTTCTACATACTCGTTATACATTGCACCTCTCTCTAATAAACGAAACGAACAAAAATGTTTCAGAGGAAAAAAATGTTTTTATAGAGGACGGAGGATTAAAACGATCCAGTGACTCAAAAATGCTCGAAAATTCTTAACAAGCATCGGAGAATGTTTTGCAATTGAGACTAAAAGTTTTCGTCCCTTTAAATGGTAACGTCACTGTTGCCACAATTCAGTGTAAAGTTCAATACCATTTCCTGTAGATTTCTAAATTATTGTTTAAATGTTCCAATATTTCGACTTGTAGCAGATTAATGTAGAAACTTCAGTTTCGTGGAAACAGCTTTTGGAAATTCGGCAGAAGATCGTGCGTCTGACCAATGCTTGTCACTTCTACTGAAGATTAGTTCTAGACGAGTTCACTACGATTCGCTGGTATAATAATGTTTGTACAGTCGCGTCGGAAAGTAAGTTAACATTTGGTGATATGTAGGCAATGAATATGATGAATAAAATCAAGTTATTGTATTGTTTTTATTTAGGAGGTGTAAGGAAATAAACACATATGTTAGTAAAACATATATTATCATTATTAAAGATTAAAGACATGTCATATTCATTTGCCTGCATATACCAGTCGTTAACTTACTTTCCGACTCGACTGTATGTACATTTTAAAAAAATCAGTTGCGAGCCACTTGTTATAGTTATTCTAAACCTAAGATATTAAAATATTAATGGTCCACATTTATGATTAAACTGCGGATTTTAGAATAAAAATTGTTTGGATCGATTTCGACTAACAGGAGCTAAATAGGAAGTTAATTCTCCCTTTAATAATTTTGAGCAGCCGAAATTAACACGTATCACGAAATTCTTTATCATGAAAGCATAAAATCTACTTGCAGGTAATTAAGTAATCTACTTATATGTTTCCAGCGAGTCTACTTGTGAGTAATTATTTTCCGCAAGGTTTGGCGAAACGCGAGGAAACCAGAGGGTAGATTGATCAGCAAGATAAACGAAGCTCCGTTTAATTTCTTTCTTCGACGTCCGGGGCTGTCTCGCTCTGACAAAATGGATGCTCCTCGTCTGATCTGCGGAGCGTTCACGAGGTGCGTGGGCGGGCGGGCCCCCGGTGAATCCGTCCATTGAATCCCGCTCGTCATTGCAGTCGACGCTGACGAGCCTCGAGAGCCACGCCAGGTGTACGTTTCACCCTCCTGTTTCACCCTCGTGGCGTCGCCGGGACGTCTGGTTTACGTTCGACGTAATAATTTGCCGACGCGAATAAAGTTACACACTTCGCTGCAATAATTGAGCTCGCGAGCGAGATTTCATGGAAATTGGAGAAACTAACCACCGGGCTCTTGAATAACTTCACCCACTGGTTCTAATATTTTTGTTTTACAACGTCCGCGCCCCGGGAATATACATCAAAAAGGATTCAAGATTTCCAGCCTGGTGAATATCCGCCGTATAAATTGCAACTTCTGGCGAAATTAACGGGATTCAGTTCCCCGACGCTCTTCCATTCGCTTCTGGCATATTTTAATTCCTCGACATTTGCTGTTTTTCCCCGGAAATTGATTCGACAATCCTTGTCTCAATATTCTTAAGATAACAATTTCCCAAGAAAATTAAAAAGAATTAAACAGTTGGACGTATATTGTTCAAAATTTTCTTAGTATTTTCCTTGTATAATATGGAAAAATTTTCAACCAAAAAAAAATGATCTGCCGTGTCCGAATTACAGTCAGTCTCATAAGTATTCGTATCCTCGTTGCATATAAGAGAAATTGATAATTATTGATCTTGAAATATGTGATGATCTTGAAATATGTTGTCAAGGTTATCATTCCGAACAACTTTTTCCTATACATGTTACCGCCGCTCAGCTTTAGTTTCCGAGATATTCGCAAAAAAGTTTCAACATCTCAAAACGTGATGGGAGTAGGTGTGTGTAGGACTGTGTAAAATAGTATTTCAAATAGTTGACAGTAACTTATATTTTTAACTGATATTTTGTTGCCTGTAATGTTATTACGATATTGTAGTCTGTTTAGCAACATGTTACATATTCGTAATTAAACTACAAATAATACTTTGCTAACTATTATAGCTTCTCATGTTAAAAATTATAATTTATAATATTAACCACTTGCTCAACTTATTTTCATTGTAAAGAAATATTTGAAATACAAAATAAAAATATTTAATTTTATCTATCTGCTTATCAAAATAAAAATATTTCATTTAAAGTAGTATCTTATTTGAACCACATTAAATTATACTATATACCAAATCATTAATGATCGTTAATATACGTTGCAAAATATGATAGAAAACCTTGTATCCAATGTTCCACATACGAATACTAATCCTACATTATAAAATACTAATGTAAAGTGTACTTACTTCTGAATCTTCTGTACCTCCGTCGGATCCACAGCACACAATTATTCACTCACGAGAATAGGTCCGAATAATTGAACAAAAATCACTAAACAACACACACAACACATTTTTAAAAACCGTGACAACGAACGAGAAGGTGTCACTCCGACCACGAACAAAATAATACTGCGATTTTAACAATGATCCCTTCCACGGAGGTGGTACGGTCAGGTTATCCTAGGAAGGTTAGACGCTGAGGGTCTATAAACACTAGATACAAAACCAAGCTAAAAAAAATTATGGCGGGGCGCCGACCCTATTTCCCGGAATTCCCTGTTTTCGTATCACACGTCCGTGGGAGGGGGGCGGTTAAAATCGCAGTATTATTTTATTCGTGATCGGAGTAACATCTTCTCGTCTGCTGTCACGATTTCGTTAAGTGTTTTGTGTGTGTTGTTCAGTGATTGTTGTTCAATTGTTGTTCGGACCTATCCTCGTGAGTCAACAATTGTGTGCTGTGGATCCGACGGAGGTACAGAAGATTCAGAAGTAAGTACACTTTACATTAGTATTTTATAATGTAGTTTGTAGTACATTAGTATTATATTTTATTATTCGTATGTAGAATATTGGATGCAAGGTTTTATTTCATATTTTGCAACTTCAACGTCCCTTTAACACTAGATTTACAAAGCACTAAAACTGACTACTTAACATTATTTTACAAAAATAACAAGAACGTGTCTATCCACATTTGTATCAATTTTTTAAATAATATATACCCAAAAGAATAATTTTGTTGAATAATTCCCCATGGATGGAATTGTAAATTATAAATATTAGATCCCGTCATTTTGACAGGCCCCGTGAACCTAGTGTCAAATTTCGTTTGTCTCGAGGCACGCACACGATTATGTTCCATCTCACACACTGTACACTTTACATTAGTATTTTGTAATGTAGCATTATTATTTGTATGTAGAATATTGGATGCAAGGTTTTCTTTCATATTTTGCAACTTCAACGTCCCTTTAACACTAGATTTACAGAGCACTAAAACTGACTACTTAACATTATTTGGTAAATAAATAGTAATATTTCTCACCGGCCGATCGACACGATCGATTTGAACCGTTATTTACCGTCTTCCGATAATGCATGACGACAAAACAAAAAAAAAAAAAAACTGCGAATTTCGTTACGCCGGTAATCCGAACGGTGTATTTTCATTTCGCTCGGTGTATTTTCGCGACGATCACTTGAAACCAGTGGCTTTTCCATCCGAGCGACACGTGTCCATTTTATCCTTTATCCGCCGGTGGTTCCTGCAACCGGAAACGGGTAACCGATAGGTTCTATACAGCGGAATTGTTATTTATTGACGTTCTTTTGGCATCCGAGCTGAACACAATCGAAGCCCGCTACTTTTATCTATCCCGCTCGGTTTTCATCGAACCAATACACCTCAAGGCCTCAAGTAGATCCATTATTTATTTGATTATTTCCCATGTTCCCGTGTCGACTCTCCAGCGATCTTGTCGGCGGATCGATCGACGCGATCATTTCCGCGTCGCTGAAAAAAATGTATTAATCGAAGCCCAAAGAAACTTCCCGGCGAAGTTATCGGATTCCATTAAATCGATTGTTTATTCCCTGCATTGAATTCTCTCTTGAATAAACGATTTGTAGAAATAGTTTGTGCGAAGGAATATTAATGCAGCGGTTTCGGTTCCTTTTATTCCGGAGATATGCGTGACCCGTAGTAAAAAGTTGAATTTTTTCAAAGAGTAATTATTAATAAAGTTTAGGTTTTAATCCCCGACTGCTAACAATTACAATCGTACCACGAGTGCCAGCCGAGTGCTAATAAAAGCTTCCCTAGCGTTTAAATCAATTCTAATTCTCCCGAGTTCGAGCAGTAAAATTTCCTTCTATCGGGATACCATTAATACAGAACGTCGATTTTAGGGGCATCTATTATGTAGAATATCGATTGCTCGAAATATGGCTTGCGGCCTATAAAAGCGTAAGAATTAATCCACCAGCGCTTCCATAGAGTATACTCGCCCCGCTCTCGGTGCGGAAGAGATCGCGCGCCGCGTGTCGCCCGATTTCATTCGATACCAAAGGGAAAAAAATCCCATTAACGAAGCGAATTTCAAACCGAAAAAGTTATTAGAATTTTATCAATTTCCCATAGAACCCGCCTGACAATCATAACTATCGGCGAACGGAAAATTATTCCTTTTCCTGCATTATTTTTCTTTAAACCGTCGTTCGACCAAGCAAATTCCTTCTAAAACGATAATAACTTCCTCTTGCTAAAACAATAATTGCCCGAGCTCGTCCACTGAAATATTCACCGCTGTTATTAATATTGACCTATACCGACCTCTGCTGCGATCTTAGAGATGAATAAACCGCCCCATTAAAAAGCAGTTTTAGACCGATAAAATCATTCCGACATTTTTTAACGTTACCAACTGATTTAAACATTTTAAACGACGTTACAGCGATCTAAAGAAATGATAGTAGACAAGCGGATCTTCACGCAAAATGAAAACTTTGACTTGCAACAAACTGTATCGAAATTTATTTTCTTTTCAACAGTGTTTCGAAATTCTTTTAATTTTCTTTGTGTTTGAAATTACACCCATTTTTGTTATAAACGCATAAAATCCGCTGTCTAGTAACGAGACAGAGCTGCACGTGAAAAATAAGCTAACAGTGGACAGTTTCCCCTTTATAGACATTGCAAATTATTTGCGCGATTTCAAGCACGGTTTTGTCGAGATTCAATGCAAACACAGTACTGAATAATGCAGCGAGTGCAATTGTATACACCGGTAATTTATGAAGTTGCGTCGACGTATTTCATTATTAAGTGTTCTGTTAATCGTTATTGCGACAAAACCGTGAAGTAAAATATTCAGTTGCTCGGGAAGAGAAGCCCTACAAGTAAATTATCGATTGCTAGCAAAAATTCCGCGGAAAGAAACGATATTCCAAGCCCAGATGAATAAAGGGACGCTCATAAAAATTGATGGAATTAGTAGCAAATATCCGGTGCCGACATAGCGTGAACACATGTACCGAAACGTTGAAATTCATTTAGCCCCGGCGGTTGATCGATTATGCAAAACAATTGCTCGCCGCGTGTTTCACGGTATCCCGGGCATTATGGTATTTAATTTGCAAATAAATTCCGGCAAACGAATTCGGGATTTCGTGTACCTGTTTATTAGAAATCCTCCTGGAAATCAAATCTCACGTCGGTGCGAGAATCTGGTATGTTTAACACTTTGAGTGCCAAACCAGAGCCCTAAAAAATTCCATAAAATCAAAGTAAGTTATTTAATGAAATAAAAATTGAAAATAATTATATGAGTAGTCTTCCAAATTTCTTGCATTTTACTGATCCCAATCAAATTTGATACAATGAATATATTAACGTAAAAATTAATTTTAAAACCTGGACAAATAATTCCGTCATCCACATCTGGGTGACATGGCGGTCAACGTGTTAATGGAATTTCTATTTTATGCCAGTAATAAACAATTTTCTTACTACGCTTCATAAAATAAAATATCCACGCGGTAATGACAAAATGAACATTGCCAAACAATAAACGGATATTTACGGTCTCTATAATGTCAAATTAAGAAGTTTGGAGCCCAACAAAATGGCGGGGTCCAAGTCCAATTCAAATTGGAGCATCGGATCGAGTAATCAGTCGGAATCGTTTAGGCTTTTTTCGCATGTACACTCGGGGTTTACAGGTGGGTTGGGCGGCTTGTTCGACGGTGGGAAAATGTAATTCAAATAACGGGGCTGAAATTGAGACGGTGGCTCGTAAACTCGTTCTGGTAACTGATACGATTACTCCCGCAGACCGGTAAAAAGTCATCCCAGAAAGGCAAATTGTACAGTTTACCGTCGACTTAACTCGATTGACGTTTTCCCTACAGCGAAGCCGACGTCGCGTTTGCTTTCCACCCCCTTTCACCGTTCCAACCCCCTTCCTAAAACGTCGCCCTCTAATTTAACCGCAACAGAATGCACCTTGCAGCAAGCTTGCAGTCTGGATCACGAAACGAGCCCCTTCATTCCGGAAATCAAATTCTCGAACACTGCTGCAACGTTTGACAATTTTCTGCCATACTATTCTCCCTCTCACTCTCTCTCCCCCCCCCTTTCTCTCTCCCTCCCTTGCTCCGGTGGCTTCGCTCAACTCTAGGACCGAGACGGTCGCGTGCAACCCTAAACTCGAATTCGAGGAACTTGCCTACAAATACAAGTTTTCGAAGGGAATGTTTAATCGAGACAAATGCTTACACCGTGATTCGTCTGATTTGCCTTGGAACCAGCTCCACCGTTGTGCCCCGATTGTTCCCGAATTTAATCGAGCGCCTGGTAATTGATATAAATGCTTGTCTATCGTGGAGATTATACTTTTGGCTTTGTGCGTGTCGCCTTGATCCTCGTATCCGTGTAGCATGAAATAACTGAAAATATTGCTTCCACCGTTTTCCAATTTTTATCCTTTGCGAACGGGGATTTTTGAAGACATTATGAACATTTCCATCGGGCAGTTAGATTATTTATCACTAAAAAGATATTATTGGTGTTTAATATATACGTACACTTCCTCGAGTTCTATGAATTTGCATATAGGTGCGCGGTTTAGTCATAATGAAACAAAAAATGAATGAGAAATGTTGCTTATACATGCCAATTACTCCTCAAAGCAAATAACAGCGATACGAACGTCCGTTTTATTACACATTAAACAGGAAAATGAATTGCAATTATGTAGCCGGACAACATTTTAATCGGAATGATTAAGTCGGATAACGTTGTGCATTTCTATTTGCTGTAACTGTTGTTCACCATTTTTTCGGCGTTAAAGAATGTATTATAATTGTACATAAAACGCGTTGATACAACTGTGAATAGATAGAGATAATTTTTCATGCACAGACGAACCATCCTTAAATTCGAAACGAAAGTTTAATTTCAGTGGAACGAGTTAAACAATTGCTGAAGATTTCTCAGACTGTGTAATCTAACTTGTAGTCAGACCTCCGCGGGATTTCCAACTTCAGTACCATAGATCTTTCGTTTAATATTGCGTTTCTCGAAGTGGCTAAACGCGAACTAATTTGCTTAACAGTATTTGCAGAAATTCGGCGAGATAACAGCGAATACCCATAAATTTGCAAGCAACTCCATCGACGTATCTACAGTGCACCATGCTCGGTCTGTAACGTGCCAAAATATAATAAACCGTCGCCGTCTCGGTTCGTGCTTAATTTACTGTAACCAATGTTCTTAATTCCATCGATCATTATATTTGGAAATACGTGTGCACACAGTTCTAACACTTGTGACTTCATTCTTTTCACCAATTTAACCCTTTGCACTCCGAACCATTCTGGCAGAAATTTACAAATCCTCGTATTATTTAGTATAATTTTGGAACCAAGTAACGTATTATAATGATATTGGACCTATATGAATTGGTTGACATCGAGGAATATATATTTGCAAAAAAATCAATATTTTAATTAAAGTTGCGCTGGAATAAATTAATTCCCCGTAATCGCTAATAAACTTTAATGTCCCCTGAGAGGGGACAGCGGAGTGCAAAGGGTTAAATATATCTCACTGCAGATGTGATTTCAAAGATATCATTTTTGAGACGTTCTTTGTCAAAGAGATACTTCAATCTTTTCAGTTTTTCCATCAACGGTCACTTATTTTATAGATTTATAATATAACAATTAAATGGTCCCTAAAAACAATTCTACTGTTCGAAATAGTTTTCTCACTCGGATTGTTTGACGTTTGCGAAAGAAGAAACGAGTTCGAAAAAGTTCGGATTCGCGATCAGTAGAATTGGTTGGCCATGGTCAGACCGCCTAAGAATCATATTTAACTCCTTTATTGTACATTTGCTGCCACGTGAAACATACGTTGCGTACAGCCTTTTAAAACTGTTTTTTAATCGCGTTACATGAGAATTTGCTACAATTCATTATCATTAAGGTGGAGTGGGGTAAGTGCACCCCAGTTTTTAGTAAGTTTGACTTTCAACCCAAATATCTTGAATTTGTTTTATAATAATTTAACATTTATTGATATCAACGAATACTTGAGTTGATACTCTTTAATTAACATTGGCAATAATGCCAATTCCACTTGTATATTTTAATTTTTTAAGAAAATTGTAAAAAATTGCAACAACTGTGCACTTTCCCAGAAAATGGGGCAAGTGCACAATCGACAGTTAAAATCTATTTGATGCCTTTATATTGTATGCTACGAGGCAAGAGCATAACCATTGATATGTTTGCTACAAAATGCTTTTTACCGCATTCAAAATATGTTGTTTCGTTTTGGAGTAAAGCGAATAAATAATATAAATAAATGAATACAAAGGGATTAGTACAATAAGATCAATATAAAAATTGACTTAGAGTAGATTACTACATATTAGGTATTGCAATTTCGCTCATATTATATTAACACTTTGAGTGCCAAACCAGAACCCTAAAAAATTCCATGACTACAAAGTAAGTTATTTAATGAAATAAAAATTGAAAATAATTATATGTGTGATATCGAGTAGTCTTCCAACTTTCTTGCATTTTACAATGAATATATTAACGTAAAAATTCATTTTAAAACCTGAACAAATAACTCCGTCACCCACATCTGGGTGACATGGCGACCAACGTGTTAATAAGAGTCCGTGTATGCACTTACCCCACTCCACCTTATTTCAATTCACCGTTTTTCTGGGGTACTGAGGGGGGTCCCAATTAATTCACCGAGTGGAGAATGGCGGAAGAAGCCGCGAATCGAATGAACGAGCGAGAGAATGAAATAGCTGTTGCTGTACCGTGGAAGACGTACAGCTCTCGTAAACAAGACTAAGCGCGGGGGTTTCGCCGAGAAATTCCGACGAGATAAGGAGGGACATGTTCGCGTCCCTTCGGGGGACGGGCGCCCGGTTTTCTCAAAGGGTTAATCCATTCCGTGCGACCGAGGTGGAAAGGAGTCACGAATCGAACAAGCGGCCGAGACAGGCGGACATAAAAGGGTGCATCGAAAACAACCACTTCGCGCAGTTCCGGGGCTACGGTTACGATCAGCACGTCCTGGCGATTCGTCGCCAGGAGGAAGATCCAGAGAGACAGAGAGAGAGCGAGAGAGGGGGGGGGGGAGAGGGGGAGAAAGGAAGATCGCATACACACCTACAGGCCCACCCCCGCTGCGAACTTGCATCTTCTGGTTCTTCCACCGGTTTTACGAGGTTTCCACGGGGGCCAGATCCACCGGCGCATACGCTCAAAGCGATTTACGATCGGCCAGGCCATTCGTGACCGTGAAACGCGATCGTGTTTACTGAAACTTTTCGCCCGCCGGCCACCCCTCGTCTAGCAGACTTATTTACGTTTTAATTCGTTTCGTGAAATTGAACCACCCCCGCGTGCACTGGCGGAAGAGAGAGGGGAGTCGGCGCTGTTGTAATTCTTTCCGCTTGGCACCGACGTTTTACGATATTTCGCGATGGCTGTTAACCTCGAAAATTCCGGGATGCGTTCATGGCTCGGGTACAGTCGCTTCCAATAGTTGGCCAGACGGTAATTCAGCGTTGTGTTTACGGGATTGTGTGTGTCTTTGCTCGAGGTAAATAGTCGGTGTGCCAATGTAGTAATGCAATGTATTAATTTCGTTTAGTGGTCGGAGGAAATTAGTCGGAGAGATTGCCGGTCAGATTTAACTTGATTCATGGTTGGAAACGTTAACTTTTATTGTGTAACTTGATCGAGTGTCGCATATCGAGCTGATACATTTTGAAAAAATCAATGCAATTTATTTAACCGAGATTTTCCATTTATATGCATTCATTTTCATCTTTTAGTTTAATCCGACCAAGAACGTTTTATTTTATGCATTTCGTCCGAACTTCTAAGCCATAATTTAAAGGTGGGAATAAGATAATCGATTTTGTGTGACACCACACAATCTGTACTTTTCTATGTTCGGCGTGGATCAAGGAATATCATTTCCTGGCCGATCTATGTCCTGGCCAGACCCGTGCCGTGGACATGTATCGAGTAAACGCTGTATCTACGAAACGCGTTTGAAACATTTGTCTCTTTCGTTGCTTCTGCAACAGACTGTACGCCCCGTGCATCGGTGTACACAAGTAAATTGGGAATTTTGTGCATTCATAGCGTGCACGATTATCCGTGGAACAGTGTACGGTGGACAGCGTAATGGATAGATTATGGATCTTTATGTGAGCATAGATTATCGCGTGTTGTTCTGTACGGAGGAGAATGGAACAGATTATTGGGTTTTCGGGTTAAAGGTTTTGAGACAAATTAAAACGCGAGTAAACACGTATGGATAACTGTTTCCATATTTCTTTTTCGATGTTTTGCTTTCGCGTGGTACACTCACTGACCATTTGTGAATTTCTGTTTTCCCGATAAACTCGAAGATTTACGCAGAAGATATATAACGTCGGCCATACAGGAACAAACTGAAAATCCACCGTCGTAAGACAATTTGTATTCCGAGTAAAAATCCACCGACAAACATTGTTACAGTCGGTGTGGAAAGTATTCGTACAGTGACAAATTGAAAGTAAAACTGTGTATATTCATGCCAATAATAAATTCGTGATCCAAATCTGTCGATAATACTTTGAACAGTAGACCTTGATCTACCCACTATGCTAGCAATTTCGCTAAGCGATTTGCATTGATTGTGCAACCGAACAATAATGTTTCGCAGTTCTTCCGTTGTTTCGGAACCTTTACGATCCATGTTGAGACCAATTCAAATTTTCGACTTTAATTCTACGAGTGATCTGTGCTAACTGAACAGCTTTGCTATTATTCGTTATATTCGGAGGTCACGTTGTGTTTATATCTATATTAAGTATACAAAATAAGAAATGTACGAATACTTTCTACGCGTTTGTTTCTGCGCATTCTTCCGTTTTTCGGAAGATTTTGTTTACACAAAATTTATTCTAGAAACATGTAAGAATATTTATTAATCATTTTTTCCTCATAAAATTTATTATTGGCACGAATATACACAGTTTTACTTTCAATTTGTCACTGTACGAATACTTTGCACACCGACTGTAATTACAGTAAAAACCTGCCTATACGTCGAACACGTTGCACCGTACCCGGGGCAGTGCCGATCGACAAAAATTCCATCACAGTGTCGAACTGTTTTTCCTCGAAAACCGGCAAAACTAATAGAACTTTCGAAAAGCTCTTCTACGTCGGGTAGTATTACATTGCGCTCGAGCAAGACGCGTTACAAACAAGTGTGCAACACCGATAGCATTAATTCATCATTAATCCGTAAAAACCGCACTGGTTTCACGATTCACCGAGGCATTCGGGGTCGGCCAAACGATGTTATCGCGCGCATTTATCAGTCTTTAATTATCTGGTCGCATTGTGTGTCGGCCCGTGTTAGCGTTCTCCGGCGCTGGGTCAAATCGCGTTCAATTACAATAAACACGTCGCTACGATCGACAACGGTGATATCGATTTCCATTCGCGATCCTCGAGGCCCTCTCTCTCTCTCTCCCTCTCTCCTTCGTATTAATTCCGCGAGAGAAACAGACAGACAGAGAGAGAGAGAGAGAGGGGGGGGGGGGACCAGAGATAGGAGAAAAAAAAACGAAGCGAGAACGTCGCTAGAAAATTAACGAAGCTTCAATTAATTCTCTGTTCCTCGTTTTAAATATTCCCCGCGACCCGGAGCGCCGGAATAATGGAAATGAAAAGAGAAGCATCGAACGAGGAAGCATCCTCGGGGCGAGTAAAATTCGCTCGTGAATAATTTCAATGAAGAACCCTCCCCCTCTCTCTCTCTCTCTTTCTCTCTCTCTCTCTCTCTCTCTGCCCCGATGTTTTTGATCCTTCGTTTCCTGACCCTCCGACGCTTTTCCTTTATTTCTGTTACCCGCGCCGCTCTGTTACCATTCGATAATACCCGCGTGTAATTAACTTAATAGCATGTTTTAATCCCCTGAAAACCAGCAACGCGATGAATGCCGTCCGAACCGGCCGCCTAACAACTTGTGTGTTCCCCGCAATGTAAAAGAATGTTTCGAATGAACGTTCTGTTCCTGTCTCGGTTTTACCCTTGGCGGCGCTTTTATGGCTGTCTCGACGGCCAGCAACCCCTTTGACGTTGTGTAATCACTGTAGAATTCATCGGTAGGTACTTCTTCGGACCTAACATGATTTTTACTATACTATGCACTAGAATGAAGAAGTTGGCTTAACTTTACTTCAGGAAACCAGGGATTTTCAACTTTGTTTTATACAGCGCCGTAGATTTTGGCGAGAAAATGCCGAAAATCCAAATATCAATCTTACGAAAGTTCATGCGTGTGCAAAGATTTTCAGCGTTCTTGATAGGTAAGGGCGTCGCCATGTTGGTGTATACAGCAGGAATAAAAATAGGAACTAAATGACAGTAAATGTAAATTTAATCTTCCGTTAATAGTTTCCGTGTGTTGAAAATACGATGCTCTTAAATTTTTTAAAACTTCACCTATCTGTGTTTGGTATATTTGCAGCTAGCTACCGATTTATTATGCAAGCTACTGGAGATTAACAAAGAATTAAGCACGGAAAAGGAGTGCCGATGAATGTTTAAACGACTCGCGTCTGGGTATTATAAATTTTAAACACACATGCATTATCGCTTATAAATCAGTAAGCGTTTGCCTATTCTCGGAAAAATGTAGGTACAATTTATAGAAAATATGGTTCACGTTTTTTAAACTAAATGCATTTATTTATTTCGTCATAATCGCACGAAATGGAGATAGTAAAATGATAATACATTAATAATTTAACATTATAATGTATTAATATTGAGTTCGTGGGACTGTAATTTCAATATTTCCGGTGGAAATATCAATTGACCGTGTTGTCACTGTAATCCATGATCAATTAAACAGTGCTGATTATATTCTGTGATTTTATCTCGTTATTCATTAAACTTTTAAAGTCTGTATTAATAATCGGTAATAAAAAACAGTAGCTAACAGTTGAGGACGATATTAAATTCATATTGGTAGATCAAAGCAGATTATATTTCAATGAGTATGGTTTTCATAATTTATAAAGACTGCGTGCTAACTGTATCTACTAATAAAAATTTATTCAGCGTAATGTGGCCCAATTCTTATTTTTATTGAAAAGAATGGGGTCCAGTACAGTCGAGTCAAAATAATTATGACAAATAGTTATTGAGAAATATGTGATGGAATTAATGTAATTATTTAAAAGAATATGGTCGAACTGCGAGTACAAACGAGAACCGATAATTCTAATAGACAGTTACCGAGCGTAATACATAATTATTTAAAAGAAAATGATCTAAGTAGTAGCACTGAGCGTCTGTATAACAACATTCGTTTAGAAACGTTCCGGTGGCTGCGCAAGTACTATTCCAAATGCGCGTCTTCCCTCAATGTTCTTTATAAGCTCCAGCATCAGACCAGCAACGAAGCACGCAGCCTCCAGCAATTAGTCTTACACTCGTAAACCTCCCGAAAGCTCGTGTTTCAAGATTAATGAATATTTCCTACCGGGAAACTTAATGAATCTCGATTAACCCTTTTATCTATCGAGTTACCCTGCGCCCGAGCCTCTTAAAACAAAGTGATATACTACGGTGCTTGAAAAATTAATCCTGATACCCGCCTTTGTAATTTCTACTCTCCGATCAGCCGGCAGAGTTAGGTGGATATAATCAACGAGGTAATTTTATCGCGTGCATTGACACGTCCAGACGCGGCGAATCGATTTTCCCCGGGGACGTCTGGCGAAAAGAACCGTTCTCGAAATAGTCGACTCGCTCGAAATTATTTATACAGTCGATCGCGACCGTGTAGAGCTACAGGATCGTTCATAAACATTATAACCTGCGAAGTTGATCCGCAGAACAGTAAAAACGGTAAATACCATTTCAATTGCAATATAATACATTCCCTCGAATTTTTTTTTCTTTAACACTAAACCTACCACGACCGGTCAAATTGACCTTCTCAAACTTACATATATGTACGTTAAATTTTCAACTATATAGTGTTTTCAAATTATTCTTAAATTTTCAACTGAAAGTGTTAATCTACTGATTCATTCAGCAACAAATCGACTATTGTCTACATTTAATTATATTAACACTTTGATTGCCAAACAAGAAACCTCAAAAATTCCTTGAAAACAAAGTAAGTTATTTAATGAAATAGAAATTGAAAAAAGTAAATGTATGATATTGTGTAGTTCTCCAACTTTCTTGCATTTTACAATGTTTACATTGTACAATGAATATATTAATGTGAAAATTCATTTTAAAACATGGACAAATAATTCCGTCACCCACATATGGGTGACATGGCAGTCAACGTGTTAACGATAAATTTTTTAGGTCCGGTCATTTTGACCGCGCATGATAGGAATAGGAATACAATAATTGTTGGTAGGTTTAGTGTTAAGTTAAAACTTTCTTTCGTTAAACTAAATTTCTTTCTCATTCTTTGAGCAGTCCAAAATGTGTGAACAAAAATAAATAAATAGACTTTCTGTCCAATATAGAATTTGCAATGGAACGCGAAATGAAATGTTTACTTCCATATTCTTGAAAGTTGATGCGCGCTCGAACAGCTTTCACCAAAGCGCAAGTAATTCTCAAGAACGGTCTCGTATTTCACACGGTTTCCCACACATTGCGAGAACAGCGTTATTAGCAGCGCTTGGAACCGAAAATTTATTTACGACGTGAAACCACCACCCACCGACGCACACAAACTCGAAGATAGTAATTTTGTTTGTTATAGCCTTCCCCTCCGTGGTCGGTCTTAACTAAGAAGTATAGGGACAAAATGTTACATCTTTCTTCCGAGAAACGCTTTCTGACTCGAAGATTCCACCCCTTTAATGAAAGTTTGTGGCAGCCTGGAATAAGCTGAATCGTGCGACAAACTTCCGGGAAAATTTACTGAAAAACCACAGCTTCTTGCAGAACGGCGATCATTTCGCTCGGCGTTCCTCGTCGACCAGACATTTTCAGCATCCTTCAAATTCTCAAGAAAATTATTTCCGAATTAGAAAATAAATATGATTACACAAGGGAGGAGGATCTGCATCGTTTCAATGATGCAGGCGGCGTTCTAAAAATGTGTCGAAACAATGTGACACGTGCCGACTCCGTCTAGACGACCGACGACCTAGAAAATCGCGTCTGGTCCGAGGGAGATAGAGGTCGCTGGAAAAAGCCCGTTAATTGAATCTCGAGGTAACTGAAACATCGCGTTAACCGATCCGAGCCGTAATATTCCTCGAGGGCCGTTGGAGAGAACGACGAAAAGGAGACCGGTGTAACTTTTTTCCGACCGACGGAGCCGTTTAAACGAGATTTCCAAGGGCGAACCGGAATCGCCAGATCAGGGGAATTGACTCGAATCAGGGGGGAAAAGTTACCCTCTCTCCGCCTGTAACGGATTAGTCACGTGACACTGCGTCACGAAGCCTGGAACCACGCCGCAATAGATGCTGACAAAACAAATGGATCTTCCACAATAAAGTCCATCAACTCAAGCCAAAAACACTGAGCTAGTGATCTCCTAAGATCGAAACCTGGATTTTTGGCATTTATCCGCCAAAATCTACAGGATTGCATTAAAAAAGGTTAAAAATATCTGGTTTGCCGAGGTAGAGTTTAACCTAGCATTACAGTAAAATACTATCTTTCGCTGTAACGATGCAACGAAACATCAAACGGAAGCAAAAAATGTGTAACGTCAAAGGTGCACAGCATCACGAAGGGTTAACAGATTTCGAAAGTAATGAGGTAATCGTCCTGTGGAAAATTGTGCGTATTGATCATCCGCGCATCTATAAATTGAAACTAGCGGTAGACAGGTATTACAGGAAAAAGGACGGTGATAAAAAAGAAATCACAGAACCCGCGTCTCGTCAGCGTTGATGTCTGGTCTCGCAACCCCTTCGCGGTCTGTTTTCACCCCCGTTGTACACATGAAATGAACGAATCGCTTTCACCAGCGGCAGCCGAACCCGATGAAACGAATCTTCGATATTATATTGACTGATGTTCGCGAGCGCACTTTGAGGCAACGATATAATGAGGGCGCGCAGTCTTCACAAAGCGCGGCTGATAATGAAAAGCCCAGGCTCTACAGAAGAGGGTGGAAGAGGTGAAGACGGCCGAGGGTACGTTTCGCTTGTCGGTAGACAGCTCTTCAACCCGTCTAATGGGGCGCTCATTTTGGATAAGCAATATTTACTTAGCTGCAGCCAGCGAGTTAACCTGCTATACGACCGGGCAACGATGGCCTTGAGAGCCTCTATCAGGCCAAGGTTTCGTTAATAGACGGCGAAAGCTGTGCAAACTGACGTAGAGAGAGAGCTCAGCTGATACACTTGGCGTACCACTCGTCTTGCTCTGTTTATTATAAACCGGGCTCGTTAAGCGTCCGATCTTCAACAAGCCTGGGGAACCTAACTTGTCTACAGACTCGAAAGTTACCTTCAAAATTCGAACCGATTCCATTCGTCCGCTTCTCAGAGAACGTTGCTAGGCCTCGAAATCTTATTAGAACGCCCTAGATCTTAAAAAACTGAACGTCAATGGACTTTTAGCTGACCTGAAGACTCTAGTTGACTCGAGGATACTCTAGGTCTGAAGAAACTGAACGTCAATGGACTTTTAGCCGACCTGAAGACTCTAGTTGACTCGAGGACACTCTAGGTCTTAAGAAACTGAACGTCAATGGACTTTTAGCTGACCTGAAGACTCTAGTTGACTTGAGGACACTCTAAGTCTGAAGTAACTGAATGTCAATGGACTTTTAGCTGACTTGAAGACTCTAGTTGACTCGAGGACTCTAGCTTCCAGGATGCCATAGACTAGCTAAAAAATTCTAGCTCATAGAAGGATCCTAAAAGTTGTTTAGGATCAGTTCCAGTTAGCTTGATTTCTCTAGTTCTTCAGGTAGAACAAGAACGTTAGATTACTAGAGAACTTCAATCCACAGAAACTGAGTGATCAGTACAACTTGGCTGTCTTGAAAACTCCATCAAAAGATCTCGATTAACCTGAAGATCTGAGATTCTAATTTTTTCGTAGAAGTCATGAGACATCGAAATTTTAGCTACCAGATATTTTTAATTCAAGGAACGAGTAAACGATCAATAGACTCCGGGTAGTATGAAGGCTCTAGCTTCTGGGATAACGCTGGCAAGCTCAAAAATCCTAGCCTATCAAAGGACTCTACTTGACCAGAAGATCCTTGGCCAAGGGAGGCTAGCATGTTCGGAATCTCTCGTCGATCAAAGGACTCTATCTCGCACAAAGACGTTCTCCGGCTAGAGGATTTTAGCTATCCCAAAGATCTTAATTGATCGAACGTTTCCGGAAGTCCCAGCTAGGTTCGCGTTGCTTCGAAAATCCCCGGATCCTGGCAGGACGACTCGAGCTCTCCTGACTCATAAAAATTCCACCTGTTTACAGGCTCCTGCTTGATTAATACATTGACCGGCGGGCACGATTAATCACACCCATCCCAGAGAATGAATGATTGTCGCAACGAAAGGATTAAAAGTGTACTGGTCGTGATAAAGTTTAACAGTTTCGGTCTCACTAAACAAATTTCTTTAATTTCATAGAAGCTCGCAAGGGCGGTGGCTGAAACAGTCAACGGCGCTGACTATCGATCAACGTCGCACGGAACCAACGTTCCCGGGACCGAACCTCGCCACTTATCCACTAACACTCTCCGTCCGGTGTTGTATCACTGTACGCGTCGCAAAAACTTTAATGCACTGCGTCATCTGCTTAGCAACGGCGTAAAAGACGATTAATAATAATAATGATATCGTTAGCATCGCGCGTATGTATACACACGCCCGGTCCGGTCGCTAACGATGGCATAATGACAATACGGGAACGAACAAGCGTGTGCGGGATGGAAAGAGAGGCGCGGTCTTACAGAGCTGTCCGGGGCTGGAGCGCGGAAATTAAAAATAGGAACGGCCCCGAAGAAGAAGGCGAGTATGTCGGAGAGAGAAAATACTAGAGAGGCGCGCGCGCGAATTTTTCGCTGATGCATGCGCGCAGAAAATGATACGCGCGGAGGGAAACCGGCTCGGTTGCAAGAGGAATTTAGACGGGTATCCCGTTGCGTTTCGTTATTTTTGATGCCGTGGAATCGGCGAGCCGGGTCTTTTTGCGCGCGACAATACCGACGCTGCTTTTGAAGCCGCGTTATCGCTCGTCGCATTGTGCTCGTCCGCGTACTTTTTTTCTTTTTTTAATACCGGAGCAGACGCGACAATATTTTTATAGCAATACGTCTACGCTCTAACAAGCACCGAGGTTCGTCTGGCTCTGTTAACTTACGCTCCGCCAGAAATGTGGAAAGTTTTTCGCCGTTTCTGCAAGTTTCGCAGAATTTTTAGTTCCACCATTTAATTTCTTACACGGTCTAAGAGAGACTCGTCTATCTGGACACTGTGCAGGATTTAACGATTTAGTAAATATAAAAGATTTGTTGTGCGCATTAAACTGTTCCGAATTAACACGTTGACTGCCATGTGACCCATATGTGGGTGACGGAATTATTTGTCCAGGTTTAAAATGAATTTTTACGTTAATATATTCATTGTACCTGATTGGGATCTGTAAAATGCAAGAAAGTTGGAAGACTACTCATATAATTATTTTCAATTTTTATTTCATGGAATTTTTGAGAGTTCTGGTTTGGCACTCAAAGTGTTAAAATAATTCTGTATCTGTTTTACCTCCATCGAATCCGTTTAAATAAAAATAATCCGACAGCGTTTCTAAGTACCTTAAACGTCGCCGTTGTTTTGCATTTCGCCGACCCATTTCTGCGCTAAATGCGCAAGATCCGGTTGTAATTCAAAGGTTATACTAATTTCGCCGTCGTCCAAGAAAACGGTGCCATTAGTTCGCGATATGACCGGGATAATAGGACCGTTTCAACATTGTTTTCGCCATGCTCCAAGTTCCCGTTCGTCGTACACCGAATACTCAATTCGGAAGATAGGGGTTCAAGTAGATCGCCGGCCGATGATCGATAAGGAACTACCGGGCAAAACAAACTTATTTCAAACTCGGGCGCAGCATCGGGCGCAAATTACGTGATCCTAATTAGTTAACGTGGTTTACGTGCCGGGGAGTAGGTGACGGAAGTTACGTCATTTTCTGCGGACGTACTGCTTACTCTCCCTCGCGGCTCTCGGACTTCGCAATATCGATCTTATCTCGGGAACCATGACGGCGGACATTAGCATCTTGGATATCTTGGACAACGAAATTGCACGCGTTTAGGGGACGTCGGACGATGTTGGACACTATACTGGTGTCCTCTGTTGCACACCTGGTGGGGAAGGTGGACGATAGTAGAATTCCTTGTAGCCACTAAACAATTTCACCGTAGAATGCAATTTCTCGCGACAGCGAAGAAATTTTGGACGTGTCGACGTTTGCATAACAAACTGACCAATGAGATCCGTCCTACTGCGTTACTCACTGCAATACCTACTGCATTATCACGTTGACTGCCATGTCACCCATATATATATGGGTGACGGAATTATTTGTCCATGTTTTAAAATGAATTTTTACGTTAATGTATGATATTGTACTAAAGATTAGAATCTGCAAAATTCAAAAAAGTTGGAACACTACTCGATATAATAAAGTTCTCTCCGTTTTTTTTTTTAACAGGTACTATAAATTGGATCAAACGACCTGACATTTTTTGAGCAATTAGAAGAATTGGTTTTCCAAATGATGTGCAAAAAAGATTTTGAAAAAATTGCAATTGGTAAGAATTACATGAGAAATTAAAAATGGCACTTTTCACAACTTTTTTATTTGAACCTGTAGTGAAAATTTAAAATATGAGTTTTGTAGATCTATGTTAATTATACATATGCTGAAAATTTCATCAAAATCGATTAATATACACATGAGCTACGAGTAGTTAAAAGTGGTTAAAAAACCGGAAAGAACTTAATAACCTAATATATTTAATTTTTTTCAATTTTTATTTCATTAAATAACTTACTTTGATTTTATAGAATTTTTGAGGTTTCTAGAGTGGCAATCAAAGTGTTATACAAATAACGAGAACTTTATTCCACTACATTTTAATCGCTGTAACGTGTGCTTAAATCTATTGAATTGTTTTCTCGAGAAGGATCCTTGTAATGGCAATAATTGAAATTGTGCAATTTAAATAGTTACAATCAATTTGTACTTAATCAGCCTAATATTTCAATCAGTACAATTTTAAGTGAAACATGAATACGGTTGGCCAGCCCGACAGCAAAGCGTTCAATTCGAAAATAAGAAATATGAAACTCATTGCACCAGCAATAGTATATTTAGTATTAATTAGAATTTTTTACTGTCTACCTGTTCAAGGATGAGAATGTGGGCCACAGTTCGCCAATCGAAGTTCCCGCGCAATTTATATCAATTTTTGCCGGCAGGGTAGCGAGACGCCGGTCTTAAACGGCGGGATAATTTGAACGCATCGTACCAAAACGCGCATTACCCGTTCCAGTGAAACTGAATATTCGTGGTTATGGATTAAACTCATAATTAGTTTGAAGATTAGGGAAGTTGGGTTAACTGCCGTACACACAGGATCCTCCCGCTCCCTTCCCGACTCGGTCCCCTCGCCGTCATTTATTTATTATGAGTTCAGGGTAAACCAGCTTTGTGGTGGAACGTGTTATTGATTCGAATATCGTTCGCATCGTCGAATTGCCAATCTTGCGTGGAAAACCACAGTGCGCAGGTTTTACAAAGAATCGGGGCATCTGAGCGTGCGGAGAATTTTTATTTTGCATGGAGATCCTGTCTATCGAAGATGTTCGAAAATATATATATGAAAAAAGCAATTGCAGCAGGATTCGAATCGGATCTCTCCGCGGGATCGGACGCGTTAATCTAGCGAGAGAGTTAGCAAATAAACCAGCAAAGCTGTACGGCTGCGGATCGACATTTTTCTAGCGCGAGAAGCGGAGGGGAAGGTGTTTTCAATCAAGCTGCCGGCTGCTCGAGCGGGACCACGGGTATTATTACAACATTATTTCGTTCGATCCGACGGTTGCTTAAACCGCAAAATAGGATCGGGGTGTAGGGGGTCGGAAAATGGGGGCACACCATCCCGCGATACGATTATCATCGCGATTGCAGTTTGACGCCTCGGCCTGGGGGTGGAAATTCTCGGATTCCGTCGGATCAACGAGGCTTTTGAGAAAAGTACCCGGGCGCGGGATCGCGGAATAACAAAGGAATCGGATCGCAGAACCGGCGCCTCTCGTGTCGAAAAATTGGATAGGGAACGGGGCTGCTCGGAGTCGAATCCAATATCGGCCGGGAGCCGGTTGCCTCGAATTTGTCTCGCGCTTTGTGCGCCGAACGATCTACTTAGCTCGGTTTTTCATTTGTTTCGGCGAAGCCCGTTCGATTTTTTACGTTCGTCGATCCATTGCGCACTCGACGCCGTTCGCAAATTAGTTTAATTCACGGTCGACTTCCGACGGAAATAATTTTTAATTCGAGGCAAGAGACCGAAAGGAGAAGTTATCTCGAGCGTAAGATTGTTTAAAAGTTTGAGCCGGCCTCGCGTCGCCTGCTCTTTGACGATTAACACTTTGAGTGCCAAACCAGAACCCTAAAAAATTCCATAAAATAAAAGTAAGTTATTTAATGAAATAAAAATTGAAAATAATTATATCTGTGATATTGTGTAGTCTTCCAACTTTCTTGCATTTTACAGATCCCAATCAAATTTGGTACAATGAATATATTAACGTATTAAAATTCATTTTAAAACCTGGACTTTTCGCCGTAATTTTTAACCTTTTTTTATGCAATCCTGCAGATTTTCGCGAGAAAGTTCCTAAAATCCAAGTTTCAATCCTAGGAGATCGCTAGTTCAAAAGTTATATGTGTACAGAGCGATCTCCTAGTATTGAAAGAGTGTATTTCTTGCCAAAATCTGCAGGATTACGTTAAAAAAATTTTTAAATTTCTGGTTTCCCGAGTTTTAATGAGCGCAACGAAATTGCAATCGGTTTGATTATTGATTTTCGACTGTATCTCGCGACGATACGGATTCAAAGCCATTTAATTACGTGGAATTAATTTCATCAGTCGGAATGAGATTTTAGCAGATGCGCTCGAGTGCGAATAAACAACAAAAGACTGCGAGCGGGGAATTAGCTGAAAGCTGATTTTGATGCAGCACGATTTAAGACCGGCTGTTATTGTGTCCGGACAAATATCGGCGACCCCGAACTGGAGACGTCGTTCAACGAATTCTTTAATTTCGCAACGAGCACATTTCGCGGATTAAAGTTTTCATGTCCGATAAGGAGATATATCTTTCGCCGACGTTAAAGTGGCCGTATCGGTTTCCCGAAATTACAGGGACTGTTAATGCTATCGAATTTGTGACCGAACCGCGAGATTCGATTCGAACGTTACACCGTAAAATACAATGGCCCGGCGTTAATTTGCAATTAACGCTTAATTCGTTGTTCACTCCGGTATTACGGGTAATATGTTGGCACCGGTTAGTTTGAAAAGATAGGCTAAATGATATTCACAATGGAGTTTGTCGAATGGGAAATGAATAAACTATTAATAATCGCTTGTTTGCGTCGATTCTGCGCGCAATATCCTATAGAATAATTCCAAAAATACTCAGGATATTATTCTAACAATATAAGCGCAATATATTATTCGCTAATACGTTAAACTGTCGTATTTATGCATTTGTGACAAAAACGGATCGGTACAATTTCAAATAATGAAAAGATTAAGAATAGTATGGTTAGTGAAAAAAGGGAAAGAAATTTTTAACTGTTTCTGACAAATTGATGCACAGCATTTTTTACTTACACATTTAACACGTTGACTGCCATGTCACCCGTATATGGGTGACAAAATTATTTGTTCAGGCTTTAAAATGAATTTTAATACGTTAATATATTCGTTGTACCAAATTTGATTACGATCTGTAAAATGCAAGAAAGTTGGAGACACAATATCATACATTTAATTTTTTTCAATTTCTATTTTATTAAATGGCTTACTTTGATTTCATGGAATTTTTTAGCTTTCTTGTTTGGCGATCAAAGTGTTAGTATTCCTTTCTAAAAATTGAAAAATATAATTTCTAGAATTATATAATTTTATTTCTCGGAATAAAAAAATTGGAACTCTGAGTATTTAAACTTTTAATTTTACTTTACTCCATTGCAAACATGGAGCAGACATGAAATGTCCTACAATTTTAATCCTGCGTTTTGAATTGCAATTTTCAGATATAAAATATTAATTTTCACGATTATCAGGAACAAATACGTATGATGCAGCTAATTTTAAGCTTGTATAATTTTGATGTTCATCTAATGTAATTACTGTTTTGTATTTCGCCCTCCTATTTCTGTCATAAATACGCTAAATAGAATTATATTGCAAAATTAGCAGAAGATAATGCCACGGAGATTAGAAAATTAAACACAAAAATGGAGTGGAGCTCGCGCTGAAGTTTCCGTGTTTCGAAACGTATGACGTTCGTGTGGCAAACATATTTGTCCGAGGAGAACGGGTAAATTAGGCGCGTTCGCCGCGACGGTATAATACCTGTCAAATAGTATTTTAAACGAGAACGTAGAATTTCCTGCGGTATTTCAGCCAGTCCGAACAAGACAAGCCAGCAAACTGCTGTTCGAGCGTCGTGACCCGGTTTGTATGCATCTGTCGTCGTCGCGGTCGGAAATTTTCTTTTTCCCCGGGTTTTCCGCGAAGCTTCAAGCGCATTGTAACGACGTATTCTGATAAATGGAAGCTAATTAAGTAGTCTTTACAATTAATTATAACTCGCTCAGTATTCATCGTGGCTGTTGCGCGCCGCCTTTGCCCCGGCGCGGCCGCGCCCAGAAAATTTAACTTTATTGCGAGCGCTCTGTTAATTGCTTCGTGTCAAGTTGCAAAATTAACGAGGTCAAAGCGTTCGGTACTTTCGGAACGTTCGCCGGCGAAACGTGGCGAATGTACGAAATACGTGCGGTTGTGTTCGCTCGAAAAAGGAAAGGGGAGAAAAAAAAAGAAAAAATAGACACACGCGTGAAAACAAGACGAAACAAAAGGAGAAGCACGGAGAAGCACAGAAGAAAAGAAAGGAATACGAAGATCGGAGAGCACGCGAGAGTCGCCGGTCTCCTCGAGAGGGTTGTTTATTTTGACGGGAAAATTTTCACGGTATCTTCGCCCCGTTAATTTTGTGCAAAAATGTAAAACGAGGATTCGCCTATGCGCCAGCAATTTTATGAATTTTCCAGCGGTGTTTTCAACGCGGCGAGATGTTCGCGCGACCCGAACTGAAGGAGTGTTATTCAGCAACTCGAATCTGTTTGCGAATGCTCTTTTTTCTTTTTTTTTTTTTTTTTGTTTGTCCGTCGGAAACACAGAATTCGAAAGTGAGCGGGAAGCCGCGCTCGTAAGTAGCGATAGAAGGACGGGGTAATTCGCCGAAACGAACACGATGAAAATAACTTTCGTGGAAATTTAATTAGGTCTGAACGGTTTAGAAACGCGAAATATTTTTATTTCTACGGCGCGCATGAGGTAATTAGCGCAGAGTGCGCTCTTTTGACGGATTGCCAGTGTAATAACGCGCCAGCGGAATAGCAAATATTTGAATACAGCGATCCAACGTGTAATGAAGACGCATTGCTATTGTTGTTTAATGAATGTTAGAATAACCGAGAGTCGCTTCATGAAATGTGAACACGCAACTTCGATCCTCAGTTTAAATTTTCTAATTGAAACCAACTTCCGTCGGATAAGTAGCAGCGGTAACTTATGACGGTATTGTTGAACCATGTAGCAGTCAAAATCGACTGCTTTTACAGGTTTAACATTTGTTATTAGACAATTAGATTGCCTCAAGTTTGCACGCGCTTGAAAGTCGATTCGCAGTGGTCTAAAATATTTTCGACGATTTTGCGCATTTTTTCCGGGTGACAAATATTTTTTTTTTTACATGCGACTGTTTGACTAGCGTACACAGAGCTTGTGTACGAATGGTCACTTTTCGGATTGGTTTTTCCCTTTTCGAGGAACTATGAAAAAACGCCGAATGCAAATTCTATGGTCGGATAGATTTTTACTTTGCAGTTCAAAGAGCGGTGTCTACAAGAGCTTCAACGAAAAAGTTTGTCAAAATATCAAATATTATGGAGCATACGAAATGGCACTCACACTACGCGCAAACTGTCGGCAATTTATTAAATCCAAGCAGACTTAAGCTACGTCCACACTGAACGAAGACGCACAAAAAGCACGCGCCTAATATGTTTCTCATCGCTAAAAGCGCATGAAAATCATCGCGTGTCAGTTGCCTTCATCCCTTGTAAGTACACGTCGAGAAGAAAGGAAGTGGTGGCTCGGTTGCCGAGGGGTGGGGGAACCGACGACAGCGTTTCTTGGGCAAACACGTATCCATCGGTGAATTTTCGGATGCAGGCTCGACGGGGCGTAAAACTTCCGTCAGGAGCGCGATTTCCGGGGGGCGGAAAAGGGGGGCCCGCCCCGTGCGATACTCGGGATGCGCGCTTGTCGTTGCCTCTTGAGAGGATCTAAAAATTTCCACGGCAATTTCCGCGCGCGACGCAGGCGCATTGTTCGCCTAAACTCGAGACAGGGTCGATGCCTCGTCTGGTCTGGAAACAAGGCCTGGCCGAAACCGAGTTTTTGATACCGCGAAACCGTACGACGAAATCAAACCTACCCCTGCGATCTCGCCCAGCCGTTTTCGCCGCGAAAAATGGAACGAGAAAGGGACACTAAATTATTTATTCATTCGTTTCAAGAATTAAGGTAAAGGCACCAGTAGTTGACCATTTTATAGAAAAACATAAAAAATAAGGTTTTTATAAGCTGTGCACTTTTGATGAAAGGGAACCTCGGATGCCATGCCGTCTGTTGTTTAACACGTTGAATGCCACCCGTTTGTGGGTGACGGAATTATTTGTCCAGGTTTTAAAATGAACTGTTTCGTTAATATTTTCATTGTACCAAATTTTATTAGGATCAGTAAAATGTAAGAAAGTTGGAGGACCACTTAATATCATACATTTAATTTTTTCCAATTTTTATGTCATTAAATAGCTTACTTTGATTACGGAATTTTTGAGGTTTCTAGTTTGGCAGTCAAAGTGTTAAATTCCAAAACAATAAGAACATTTCAAACCTTATTTTTTATGTTTTTCTATAAAATGGTCAACTACTGGTGCCTTTAGCTTATTTATTTATTTGCTCGCTGAAAATATTAGGTCGTACGGCAATTTGATTGTTCCCCATGAAAACCACTTCTGGGAGATAGGCTGTCGCCGTGGGACCCTTTTTCAAGATTTTCCAGGAAGAAAATTCCTAAAAGTGGTACAATATATGTACTTTTTAATAAGATAATTGCTGAGGGGAACGATCCATTAATTTTCGTGAAAAAAATTCCTAAACATCGGGCTCTTGTCAGATACTATGATAGATAGGGTGACTGCGGGAGCAGGCTGTTACTCAGACATTTTTAATGATTTTGTAGCAAGAAAATGACTACAGGCTGCTCAATGTATGTACTTTTCAATCAGCTAATTGCTGAGGAGAAAGGTCCGTCAATGTTCCCGGAAAAAATTCCTAAATGTCGAACTTTTATCGGACAAAGACATCGTCCAGCAAAAACGAATTCAACCAGCACAACGTCCAGCTACCTTTTTCGTTTCAACCCTTTGCAGAAGTGTTAGGGGTAAAACAAAATTCGCTCGAACAAGAGAACGTCGCCTACAACAGGTTCAGGATTCTAAAATAGCTGAACGATTCGAACACGTTCCTCCGAAGTGGTGCAAGATTCATCGAGCAAGCAAGCGGCCGAGCATTTTTCCCCGATTATCGCGCAAACTGATTAACGCGCACTCGTCGCCCCGGCAATTTTCCCTCATTCCGGATCGATCTCACTTCGTAAATCAAAACGCGCGACTCTCCTCCTCCTCCGGTCCGCGAAGAACCAATTAAACGGTGCTCGGGAACGCGGAAAGGAAAAAATCTCTCTGGCTACGCGAGCAACGGGCGTGGGTATGTGTGCGTGTGTGTGCAGACGCGTGTGGATAAACAAGGAGGAAATATATTTCTATCGCGTTCGTGCGGCCAGAGGATTTTCAAGATCAGTGCAAACGCGGGCCAGCATAATCATCCCCAGTGACCATAGCCGAGTAAAAAAGGGTTGGATGCTCGGCCCGAGAAAAAGTTCGAGAACAGCCAATTAAATTTCCCGGTTGAAAAGCCCGCGGTGTAGCTCCGACTACGATTCTTTCGCGTTGGCTTTTTCCTATTTTTTTTTTTTTTGTAACAGAATTTCCCCATGCTCCCCTCCATCCCGTTCCCCGCGACCCAACTTTTTTTATTCTTATTCCTTGTTGCATCGCGGATGCGTTCTTCGCGCGGCACACCGCGTCTCCGGTTTCGTTGCAGTTCGATAAGCGAAGCGGCTTCTTTGCGGCTCGGTTTTGACGGTTCAGTTTTCAACGGATATTCCTGTCGGATAAAATAATATTTTCGAATATTGTTCAAATTCTCCCTCTCGTTTTAATTTCCTCGAAATAAGCCTGGGAAATGTGCAATTAAACTTGTGCTCGGTGCTCCGGTAGAAATCATCTCCTGAATGTTTCATATTTTTTTTTTTTGGAATCTACTGTTCAAGCTCCTGTGAAGAAAACGCGTCTGCAGACAGGCAGTAAATCTCGGGGGAAAAAATTACGGAAATTCATTTTACCAGTGGGGGGGAGCGAGATCCAGCCAATGGCATCGCGCAGATACGGAATCGCGGTTCGCGCCGGGTAAAACGAGAAGGAAATATTGTTCTCCTCCGTATAATTTTAACGAAAGGTTTCCACAGGGCAGAAACGCGAGGCGATCAGTTTCATTTCCCGCCGCGCGGAAAACTCTGTCCACAGAAACCTCGGAGAAACGGCGCGCGAGACTTTTCTCTCGTTTTTTTCCCGCTCTTTCTCGCGCCGTTTCCCTCGTCCCTTTTTCGTCAGACACAACTTGCTTCCTGCTTAACGCGGCCGCGGCAAGGAATCCGCGAGAGAGGCACCTTTTTGTTCGTCGCGGGGCGTTGCTTTAATACAAATTTTATTGCGGACAAAAGTTTTCGCTCGGCCTTTTATTCCTGGCCCGTGGATACGCGCGCGACCCCGAATAATCATATCGTAAATAAACTTATTTGCAAGTGAATTCCTTTTCCCTTCCTGCCGAAAGAGAGAGAGACAAAGAAAAAGAGAGTTTTTTTTATCCCAACGGCGAGGCCGTCGGGGTGTTTACCGGCCTCACGTGGTAAACAACTTCATTTATTGTCCGTAAAAACAGACATTACCCGGGAAGAAAAGGCCGGGCCTCGGGAATTTCTACCGGCACTGAAACAGTTTCACACGGGTAAATTATGCGCGGCGCCGTTTTTCAACCGCTGGATGAGAATATTTTAATCTCGATCTTGGATTCACCGCAGCTTATACCGGCGGCGGGAGATTGAAATACTTTCCCGGGCCGGGCTCAAGTGGATGAAAACTGCGGGAAATAAAGCGCTGGCTCTCCTTCAGCCAATCAAACGGAATAATGCTCCCAAACACCCTGTATGCTAGCTATAAATGTCCTAGCTCGCAGATGTATAGTCTACCTACAGCATACAGGCTGTCCCAAAAAATACTTCCTTGAAAGGGGTGATCCCGGGATCATTTGAAGAAACTTTTTCCTTTGAGAAAATGTTCTCCGAGGCTCTGTTAACACGTTGACTGCCATGTCACCCATATATAGGTGACGGAATTATTTGTTCAGGCTTTAAAATGAATTTTTACGTTCATAATTCATTGTACCAAATTGGATTAGGATCTGTAAAATGCAAGAAAGTTGGAGAACCACACAATACCATACATTTAATTTTTTCAATTTCTATTTTATCAAATAACTTACTTCGATTTCGTGGAATTTTTTAGCTTTCTTGTTTGGCGTTCAGTGTTAAACAGTTATTCCCGAAAAACACGGACCAATCGGAGCGCGGCTACGGTGGACCGATTCCGACTCGACCAATGGCAACGCCAAGCTCTGCCGCTACAAACACGTTCTTATTGGTTCACGTTTTTCGTTAATAACTGTTCGACAAAGCCACCGAGAACATTTCTGCACAGGAAAAAGTTCAGAAGTACAATATTTTTGGGACATCCTGTATCAAGGATTATTCTAAATGGACATTTTCAAGATTTTATACACAGAGTATAACTTGTAGTATCATTATCCAATTATTCTTATTGAAGTAGCTCTGTAATGAACGTTCTGTTATCCGAACGAAGAGTCTGCCATTTAATAATGCATAAAGGATTTCATCGTGGAAATGGACGGTTTTAACATTTTGTGAAAAGAATACTGATAAAGATATTGACAGTAGAGACTGTCTTAAACTTACATTATCTCTTTCATTGTTATCCCAGCACTATAATGGTCCCGCGTTCTGTTAACCGGGCAAGAACGACTGTCGACAATGTAAACAAGATTTTATCAAGAATATAGACGCCTTGAAAATTTTATGAAAGGAGAGCGGATAAAGATATTGACAAACAGCTTAAACCATGTTGCAGAAGCAGTCTTGAAGTTTTATTATCCAATTAACTATTATCCTAACACTATAATGGCCGAAGTAAAGGTACCTTCCGAATAGGAAGCCTGCCAGCGAAGTACAGTGGAATTACCAGTGGAGATATTTTATAACAGTGTAAACTGTGTTGTGCAAAGCTTGAAGTTTTATTAGCCAATTAACTGTTATCCTGGCACTGCATTGGTCGAATCTGCTTTAACCAGCATAATGTGTTACAGGGAACTCTTGATCGAACGGAGCTACACGATCTTAGTCAGTTCGCCTATCCCCTCCAGTGGGGGGTTGCCCTAGTAGTGTAAAGTGTGAACAAGCTTCGATAAGAAAATAGTAGTCCTACACGATCCATGTCACAGCACGGACCCGAGGATTGAGCTTAGATCGAGTCTTTACTGTAGTACCAAAAAATGTTACCGGTACACACTTTGAAAATTGTATTTAAAATAGTAATAGAAATATTGGGAATTAGCCTAAATTAGCTTAGAGCGATGACCCTGAAGTTTCTTTAGAGCAAGTTAAAGTAACACAGCAGAATCACGCGAAAATATTTTTTAATAAGGACAAGTGACTTGCTTTGAAAGTTTTTACTTTGTACTGCTACCGTCGAAACTCTGAATTACTTTCGATCAAAATTCTCGAAAGTTGCAAAATTTGATTCGCGCAACGTGGCTGCTTCTGCGTGTTTGTAGTTATGGATTTTGCAGAGATTAAAGCATTTCGGCGAACAGCACGGATACGTTCGATCCTTTGGAAATCGAAATTGAATGCCTAACGGTAACACTGACGAACGGGCATTGTCGATCATCTTTGTAACGCACTAAATTGACGAAACGAGGTATTCCATGTAACATTACGTGAAAAGCGAATTACGCGATACCCAAATGACCAGGGTAACGAATGTCAGTGCCCGGAACAAAAGGTTCGGCAACGAACGCTCGTCAATCGTTACGCGAGAGGCTCGCGCGGCAACGAACGAAGCAAAACGTTATAACCGAGGCCGAAAAAAAAAGAAGAAAAAAAGTGAAAAATAAAAACCGAAATAACATATGAAATTGAGAAACGAGTATACGTTTTTATGTTGCCGGGCGAGCATATAGCGGCGCGTAGCATAATCCAGTTATAGGTGAAATAAAATTGATTTAACCGACACGAGGGATTTAATCCGCCAGATTAAAAGTGTTGAATTAAAATCAATTTATGAGGACGACATATTATGAAATTAATAATGTTATTCAAATCGATTCCCGCTCACCACTGGAATTATTCCGCCCACGACATTTATTATGTTTCTCCTTTTTTCCGGCCGAAACGAATCCGGTCACGTTATTAATTATATTATTATATCGATATACATATTCATAAAAAATTTTATTGTTCGTGCGATAATTCGTGTATTAATTTCACAGCTCAAACCTTGATTGCTCGCAGTAAGATAAATGCATACAGCGACGCACTTTGTCATAAAAATAGCTCGACTCTCCCTAACAATATTTGATACAATCATTTTTCCGCAGGGCGTTACAATTTTTGTAAACTTTTCTGAAATCGATGAGAATTCTGTATTTTCGATTTCTCCAAAGAGAAAGAGTTTCCATAAACATTGTTAAATCTTATTAACGCTAAATCTGCCATCACATAATAGGCTTCAAATTTTTTATTTCGCGATTAGTAACTTTATAGAGATACTTTTGAAAAGATATCTAATTTTAATTTCTATAAGCCGACACGTATCTAGTCACATTTGACGTTTGGAAATACTTAGAAAAATACGAAAAAGCAGAATCAACTTATTTTCGTGATCTATACTTTCTACTTGACGCCAAGCTAAATTGATAATGGGAAAATTGGGCGAGAACGTTAGTAAATTTTTTTGGAGGGTTTAACACTTTGACTGCCAAACTAGAAAGCTCAAACATTCCATGAAATCAAAGTAAGTTACCTAATGAAATAAAAATTGGAAAAAATTAAATGTATATGATACCGAGTAGTCCTCCAACTTTTTTGAATTTTACGGGTTCTAATCGGATCTGGTACAATGAATATATTAACGTAAAAATTCGTTTTAAAACCTGGACAAATAATTCCGTCACCCACGTATGGGTGACATGGCAGTCAACATGTTAAATGATCTAAGTGGTCTACATCTAACTGCTCAGTAAATTTAGCGTTAAAAATCGAATATTCCAAGCTGAAAATTTTGGTATTTCTAACTGTCGTCTAACGTTTCGCGTTCAGCTGTTCATTTACCGCTGTGGAAGTCGTCGAATCGGAGCCATCAAGAAAAATTGGAAGAAATGCTTATGCATCGAGAGAGAGAGAGAGAGAGAGAGAGAGAGAGAGAGAGAGAGAGAGAGAGAGAGAGAGAGAGAGAGGAAGAGAGGATCGTTGGACGAGCAGCGCGGAATCCCAGGGTGCACAGCGAAATCCATAACAGTTGCGGAGTCTCGGTAGCATTTATGCGAACAATTCCATTCAGAGCTGTCGGTGGGGCGTCGGCGTCGGCGTCGGCGTCGGCGACCCGGCCATCTCGAAAATACAGTTCCCGGGGACTCGATATAAACTTCGACTTCGATACCCTCTGTGCGGCGTTAATTGGCTATCCCGACGAACCTCTGTTTTCTTCAGTTCGAGTGGAAACGTTGCAATTAAATCGCTCGCGGGCCCGACCTGCCCGAACAATGGTTCTCGCTCGAGGACAGGGCGGTGGTGCAACCCTAACTTCCACGACCTGTGGTCACTTCAATGAGGGTTGGTCAAAAAATAAAAAAGAAGAACAAGAAACAGGGATAGAGGGAAAAAATCTGTAGAGCGAAAGAGTCGGACGAAAAAGGGGAAAACAAAGAATCACAGCCGGCGGACGCAACGGCGAACAGTAAATTAACGAACAAACAACCGGCGTACCGGAACACGGTTGTATCGACACGCGTGTGCGGCTCTCGCGAATTTGCCGGAGATATATTCATTGTGGTGTGCTCGAAACACTCGGCAAATGGACCACCATCGATAAACTCCGCGTTACCGCGAAAGGGTGGAAAGCGAAGGGAGAAAGAGAAGGGTCGAGGAGACATCCGCTAAAAAGATTAATCCTTTCAGTGCCTTGAGCGCGCACGGGATCCGTCCGCTTTCATTTCTTCGTTAATAACGTCCATGTGTACACGAGAGCTAGCTCGTCCCGCTGATCAAACAGCATGCCTCGAAATGTAGACGGAGCCCATCCGAATGTATATTAAGCTGACTAATAAATTCATGAACAACTTCGGGCTTTAATAACGTTTCGGGAGCCGGACACGCGTTTAATGAAATTTTCGTGGTAATTATGCCGGCTGCGCCCCGCCACGAATACCTAATCCCCGATGATTTTCTATCGCTGACGAGAACCAGAGATCCCAAACGTTTTCTTTGCGCCCGAGGCGGGAAAATGGCCGCCCGGCGTGTATGTACGGCTAATTGCGCGATTAATTTCACGCTGATTAACGCAAAGTCCACGGGTATTAATCTAGAAATGTTTTGTACGCCTGAACGGAAAATTAGATTCAAGCAAATTGGGGCAGCGAAATGTTGTTATCTTCGGGAATTGAGGAATATATCGTCGGACACGTTTGAAAAGAAAAAGCTCTTGCTTACAGCTCTTCGGCCATACATGCGCACAGCATCATGGTTCGACCGGTTGTTCCCGAAGAAGTTACTTCGAAAGTACGGCTCTTTCTCACCGGCCAGGTTTCACTTGTTGCAACTTCGACGTTCGTTTTTCAACCGGTCGAGAGATTTTTTCGTTTAAGTCCTCGGGGTTCGTTGTTTCTTTTTCATTCGGATGAACCGTCGAATTTCTCCGAGAAAAGTTACTTGATCCTTCGGTTCAGTTTGCTATTCCTCCGTTACCGATGCTCGCCAAGTTTTTCGATTAGACAAACACCGTTACTTCGCTGGAACCAATTTCACCGCACCTTACTTCTCCCCGTGTACACACAAAAAACACGTCAGCTTAGGACATTTTTTTTGTTAACTTTTTTCTCTCGTGTTCCGAAAAGAAAAGACAAAAATGTCAATGACAGGGCTACATTTTCGATCGCGGATTTTAAATGAAATTCAATCGCGTCTGGAAATAGCTAAACAAATTAAAAAAAAAAAAAAATAGAAGGAGAACGAGATCGTTCACGAATTTATTTGTTTGATAGATTGCAAATTTTTGTGTACTTGTATCGGTTGAATAATAGAAGTAAATTAACAACTATGTCTGTTTGGAGTTATTATCTTCTATTGTATTTTAACACTTTGAGTGTTGAAGTTGAAAGTTGAAATATATTGAGTAGTCTTCCAACTTTCTTGCGTATTACAGATCCCAATCAAATTTGGTACAATGAATTGTATTAATCGTATTCGAAATGGATTAATTGTATGAATCGTATTAAAATCCATTTTAAAACCTGGACAAATAATTCCGTCACCCACGTATGGGTGACATGGCGGTCAACGTGTTAAAATTTCTGAACTTTTTTTGAGCCACACGACAAAAAATTGACGGTGTAGTTGTTCAAGATAATATAGATGGCGGCTTGGAATTAATAACAAATTTTGTATCTTGTTATAGTCTGACGAAAAATTGTCTTGTTTCCTCGAAGAAAAAGATTGGGCTGATTTTTAAGGAAACGCGTGTGCAGGATTTTGAAGGAACCGTTGCTTTAAAAATGAATAAACAACGCGTCTCGGTCAGGCAAATTAATTTTCTCGTTCCTGGAGGCCGGTGAAATATTTATGTCGGCTTAACGAGGCCCACGGTTCACACTCTTGAATTATTCCGCGCGGCGCGCCCCGTCGGATAGATAAAAATGAAAGATTGATAGATCGGGAACGATAATACGGGACCCCCGGTTCAAAGTGAATATCGATCAGCCAGCTGGTTTCCTTATTAACCCAATTAATCGGGGCCGGGGCCGGGGGAGGGGGGCTGTGGCCCTCCCCGGTCGAAATGCAAATCTTGTCACCGTTCCAAGTGAAACAGGTCGATGGAAGTTGCGCCCGACCGAACAAATCCGATCCAACCGAAGCGCGAATTTCCTCCCCCTGGAAATTCGTTGACTCACCTGAAACAGAAGCAAAAGAACGCTGTCAGTGGGATTGTGTGCGTCAAAATGAATGATAGAAATGTGTCACGCCACCGCGCCGGACCCCGTTTTTCCAAAATATAAATTGTTCGGTCGCTAGAACAGCGCATCACCGCTACAATACGGTAACTGGACCGTGAACTTTATGCATTTATAGTGCGCATACAAATTTACATTATAAAAAAGAATACCGGCAAAAATCGCTCGCTTACTATCGTCAAACAAAACAGGATGTTAACGTGATTGCGGATCCGCGTGCAAAAATCACATTAATCGCCGGAGCTGCACATAATTTCTTCTCTGAATCGTTTAAATAAACGATACAACGGTGTTTTCAAGTTTGTTTCTCTCTTTTTCTCATAAATGCATTTAATTAAATTTTTTTTAAATACAGTCCAATTGAAACAATGAGCTAAACTATCCTAAAGCTATTAAAAGCTACATGAAATAACATAAAATAAATTTACGGATTGCGGCATCTCAATTCCTGTGAACGTGACCATTTCTCTAACTTTTCCAATTCGTATCGTTAATCTTCAATAAATATCCGTACCAATTCTAATCAGTTTATTTATAATCCTCCGGCCGATTAACATAAACGAATCCCCCTGCGAGTTTCTAAATTGAACACGACCGTACCCGGCGTAGAACGACTTGCTATAACATTGGATTAAATAATTTTATGCAGGCTACGGCGCGGGCGCGCGAGCTCGGAGTATCAAGTGAATTTCGTGCGAGAGAATATCCGGGACAATGTAATATCGTTTGCGAGAAGGAAAAAAAAACGACGAAACTTTCAGTATTTCCCATGATTATCGACTGCGCAAACTCTTTGCACCATCGCCGATCAAAGTTGGATGCACGCTAATGACTCCGGGCACTCTGCTAACTTTTCCAAGTTGCGCTCTTCCGCGTTACTTGTACACCTGCACTCGACACACATGCACTCCCGTGCAAATTAAGTATATGGGCTTAGGATAACCGGGTCCATAATAAATTTACTGTAATACATGACGGCGACATCCATTAAGATTGTTAGAGTCACGTAAGCCGCATTACGCGCTCGTCTTTCTGTCGTGCACCCTCCTATTTCATGAAACCAGAATTTCTTAGGGCTCTATTAACCCTAAACGACCATGCTTTTGGAAAAATAATCAGCATCCGAATCTCGTTACAGCATTTTCTGAAATTAACACTTTACCCTAGTGAAAGGCTATGAAAACAGGCTTTTTAATGACTCTATGTATGAAAAGTTCAATGATTTTCGTTTAAATAATAATTTCAGAAGAACTGGTTACGTTATATTAATTCCAAAAATTTGTACAAGTTTAACGAACATTTTCTTTTTTCTTTTTATTTTCAATGAAATATACTTGTAGAGAATTTCCATTTGAATTCTAATTTCGTAGATTGCTTTATAAAAATTCATACCTGCGCGAAACTCTATCAGCTAGATTAACCAAATTATTTTTTGTTAGGTTGAACGATAACAATGTTTTCGGTTATTCTCTCGCGGTCACGTTTCAAACGTACAATTCCGGTGGAACCTCGGAGCGTTATAATTGCTTGAATAAGAATAAAGTAAGAATTGTTTGTTCAGTGGGAACACAGACACCGTTAAAAATATTGCATCACTTGTTGAGCTAAGATTATGCAATGAAAAAGACCCGCGAAGAGAGTGAATCCTCGAGACTTAATTAAATTTTATGCCCGTAACTGAAGAGCAACGGTAAAGAAACAATTATGGAACAATAGACAACAGGCTCTGTTACTTTTTCTCGGTTAACTCTTGTACACCGCTCGGATTACAATTTGACCTAGAAGGAAATTTCTGTTTCTCATTATTGTACGCCGTGATAGCGTCTAAATTAATTTGATATGACCAACTTATCAATTTTCTGTCGGGTATCCTTCTTAATTGGATGTTGCCAGTGATGAAATTACATTTACAGAATATATACGTTCGTAACTTTAACGAGTCTAAAATAACGTGACGGTACTTATTAACACTTAAAGGGCTTTCACTATTTCGTGGTTCTTCCACTCATTTCTGTCACAATTATGAGGACCGTTATAGGGACCCGTCAAAATGACAGGTTCTGATTATTTTACAGTTATTAAGATCCTAAAGATATGTCCATAAGGAATTATTCAACGAATTTATTTCCTTGTGGATATGTTAAAACGTATAATTACAGATTGCTGTTTACAAACAACATTGGTACCGAATAAAAATAGGAAGCGTTTCGCCGATTAATCGAAATTGTTTTGTTTGGCGGTGGCGATATTTCCAGGGCAGGAAATTCGATTCGCCCTATCAGCCGAGCCCTTCGGGAACCCGGGACGGCATCCATCGTGGTTTAACGAACGGGCCAACCTTTCCTTTTGGCCGCGTTTTGCGCTTCGCGAGCATTTCGTTTTTGACTGCACGTTCCGCCGGCAGATCGATACGCGGCAGAGATACGCGAAGGAAAATGTCTGTTCGTAAGCCGCGCCCACGTTTTGGCATCACGTTCCGCGCTCTCCTCTCTCTTTTACGTCGCCCTCGTGCCCCTCTCTATCGGCCCACACCCGCCCCCCACCCCTCCGTCCTCGCTCGATCCTTCATTAACCCTTTGAGAGGAAACGCTGCTCACATACTGAAACGGTTCGTTCGAGTGAACCAGCTCAAATTGCATGCGAACTGCTCGACTGTATGGCAAAAAATTTCGGATCGCGAAAATCCCTCATCGGTATCGGCGGTGAACGTCTGCGAGGGAAACCCGCCTTTTCGTGGCTGCGTAATTGTTTAACCGAATATTCCTGTTTTTCCATGCCATGTGTTCTTCTTGTCGCTCACAACCGTGCTATAAGAAAATTAAACGTGTATCCTGCAGCTTCTTGAAGTAAATTTTCTGTTCTCAATACTTTGTTTTTCTCAGTTACATTTTTATTACCGATGAGAGTTATTGTTTATTTAAAATTTTTATCCGTTGTATCTGTTGCATCTATGTTCTTTTTTATTTTATTTTGTTTTGTTTGTATTTAATTATATATATTTTTTAGTTTAAGACAGCGTCTCTCTCTCTCTCTCTCTCTGCGTAGGTAATGTTAAGCTTGGCGAGAGAAATGTGAAATGGATTGTAACCCTGAGGGGAACAATAAAGAATTGATTGTTCTCAAAACTTTTACAATTTAAAAAATTTCTACGGCGTTAAAAAATATTTTCCTCGCATTCGTTTCGATGAGATCTCATTGAAGCATGTTTCCCTTTTACGACGAGCTCTGGAAAATTGATCTGCGATTTTTTATTCGCCGTCTTAGTGCGTTTTAAATGGAAAATAGAGTCGTTTGAAATCGTTGGTACAAAATAGCGTGTAATAAGGGATACAATGGCGGTGCCGCCTTCCTGGCCTGGACTCGATCATTTTAATAAATTAGCCGAGCACACGGGAACGGAATCAGTGAACTCGCGGTTGCGTTACCGCCGGCTGCAGAATCGTTGTCGAATATATTCGCTCGAGTTCTGTGTACCGATCGGCCGGTGTTCGCACGAGTTATCCCGAGCACGTGAACATTCGCACGAGAGTTATCCCATAATCGTCTCAACGATCATATTCACGGGTAGCGAGGAGAGTCGCGGCAACGTTATAACAACGGTAGCCCGGCTCGCGAATTGATTTCGCGGTATCCGCTCGGTGTAACCGTCTAATGAGCCGTGATCGGTTAAAGGCGAGTTTACACCTCCTCGATGGAAGCTGCGACCCGATAGAAACCGATCCCACTTCGTTCGATGAAAATTTCATCCGCGACGAAATCTTTGAACCTTTCGTTGCGGACGAATCGTTACGGGGATGTTACGTACAAAGCGAATAGTTTAAATTCGACTGAACAGACGTTGTCGGAGGTCTTGAATGCAACGAATTGAAACGAATCGAATCGCGTTGAATCGAGTCTCGACGGGTTTCGCGCCGCAACCGGAACACGGAATGGCCGCAATTAAAACGTGGAAATCGCGAACGTCGCCGCGACGACGGCTGCATTCCGATGCGGAGGATTGACGTTACAATCAACGACTTCCCCGTCGAAAACGTTCCGCAGGAAATCGAGGTGCTTCGCGGGTAACGGTAAAAAGTCTCGTTTCCGTGTTATTTCGGCTGTATCGGCCAAATAACCGCCGACATTTTCGTCGGGCGCAACGATGGGTTCCTATTACCACGGCCCCGGCAAATTTTCTTCGAAATGAAAATAAAACTCCTGGCCGTCCGAAATAATATTTTGGTTCTTCAAGGCGCTGCTGCTTGGAAATAGGGAACGCGTTTACTTGGAATTTTATGCGTTTATTAATGCTTCTTATGATATCGTGGACAGTCAACAGCGGGATGTCTAGCATCACCTTAGAAACATATTTTTCTTTCAATTTTAAAAAAATTGATGAAACTTCGCCTTCTGCGACCAAAAATTGTTAACTTTTCTTTTACGTAATCGTGTACATCTTGACGAGAACCTGCCAGAAATCGAAGTTATAATACGAGGGAATTCACGGGTTCAAAAGTTATGCGTGTTACGCGCAGTCGTAGTTGCAAGTTTGTGTCTAAATGGAAGTCATATCGGTAATTACTGTACGATGACAGCTTATCTCAGGACAAAGTGTAATCGCTCAGATTTAAACGCGCATAACTTTTCAACCAGTGAATTTCTCGCCTTAAAATTTCGATTTCTCGCATTTTCTCGTCAATATCTACAAGATTAAGTAAAAAAAAGTTACAAAATTTTGGTCCGAGAAAGAGAAGTTCAGCCTTGTTCTTATTATTTCTATAATGTGAAATGGTCGCATTCGGTACTCCGCAGACCCAGTGTTAAAAGGAGCACACTCGTCCCGTTCGCATGATAGAATTAAAGCTAGGACTCAATAGGTTCTCATCGGACCTAAAACAATAACGCGAAGTAAAAACAGAATCCAGGGGCGTATCAATGAATGAATGCTGGTGAATATTATATGCTCGGACGATTTCAACGAGGAAATACACGCAGCGGTCGGTTCGAAGCGAGCTGACCTGAGAAACGGCACAGCGAAATTTCCCAATAGCACCGAGGGGGTTCGGAAGGGCTCAAAAGGGCTGATACTTGGATGGAATCGACCGGGTCGAAATTCTGTTTGCGCCGGAAGTAAGAAATTGTTAAACGGTCAGAGGGCGACTGTAAACGACGAAGGAGACGCCCTTTGTCCGGCGTAAAACGGTTTCGGGGAGCTCGCGGGAGCGGAAACGCGCCCGCCTTTTTGAATTAACAAGGCGGGGCCGGGATCAAACGTTTTGTTGACTGCGCGAGCCAATTACGGGAGCAACTGCTTAAACATCAAACAGTGTATTCCAAATGTTCGATTGTGTTTCCGTCTGTAAACGTTTGCGCAAAGTGACTCGGAGCCGCGCCACGGGACAGTTGCCCGATTCGCGCACACGTCTGTGTTCGCGTCGCCACCGAACAACAAGACGGAAAATTGTTTTGTGCTTCTCTCGGGTCGGAGGGGAAGAATTGGATTCGTCCACGACAGTTCCAGCCTGTTCGCTCGCTGCTGTAGGATTCGTTTGAACTTTCCGCTGATCGATCAATCGCGGAACGAGAGGAACTCATCGACGTCAGCAATGAACATCGATTGATATATTCAATCGGCGTTAAAAGCGCGCGGAGAATCGCGGATCGCACCTTCCCTGTCCATAACTGACACATAGGCAAGAAAAGTATGTACAGTAAGGAGTATAACTGAACCATGAACCACAACTTTTCTGTAAATTATTATTTATTGCTAGGAATATAAAAGAATAACAAAAAATCAACATTATAATTGTTTTTGTCATAGTTTGAAGTAACTTAAGAATTTTTTTTTCAATAATTAATGTCTCCTCGATTAGCAATGACGACAAAAATAGATTGACTCGGTTTTGCACCGGTCCCTACGAGAAATATTTCCCTTGGAAAAAAATTCTTAAGCTACTTCTAACTATAATAAAAATAATTATAATGTTGATTTTTTATTATTCTTCTATATCCCTAGTAATAAATAATGATTTACACAAAACTTGTGGTTATTGGTTCAGTGTTGCTCCTTACTGTATATGGTGCATAATTTTGTGCATTAACCTGATTCTTAGACACTTACATTTGCAAGAATGTGTGCACGTTTAGTAACAGCGTTTTCATATTATTTTTGGTAGGAGAATCTTCCTGAATGCTGAAAGCAATTTCGGAATGAATATTTTTCACTGGTACGTAACTTTTCCTCGCAAACAACAAACGATTCTCGCAACGTTGTGAATAATGCAATAAATATATTTGAAAATCGAGGCTCACAGCAATTGAGAACGAAATTAGGGTGTTTCGGGGACGAAGGTCGCGAACGAACTTTGCATTGCGGTTCTCGGTCGAGGAAATAGGGATTGTGACATTGACCAGTTTCTATTCCGTGTTTCGCAAACATATGTACAAAGACACGCGCGTTACACGGGTCAGCTCAAAATTGCGACGTCCCGCGACCTGTAGTTCATTTATATGCTAAATGATGGAAGATAATGAGTTTTGGCGCTGCAATAACGTTGCTACTACCTTGGCCCAACAGCGGCGCGACCTTCGCTACCTGTGCACGCCATATTGTGTTTGCGTTGGGGACGAAATTACCATTACCGTAGAATCTAAGCTGTAGATATTAAAGAATAATAGGGCGATGGTAAATCTTTGTCCTACATGTTATTTTATGCAATCAAACCTTTGTGAATGCTTCAGCAGTCTTTTGTTTCTTCGAAACTCCGAAACAGGTCACCATTTTATTTTCGTCCCGGCGGATTATGTGCATCCTCAAAGAATTTAATTAGCATTCCGCCATCGGTTCGAAATTAATTTCGTGACACGGAGCTTATTTTTGCAAATTTATTCTTATGCTTTTAATTTCAGGATACTGAGATGTAACATTGTTACTGTAGAAATAATTCTAATAATTTTGCAGTAAACATCGAGTTACCAAGAGTTATCGATTGGCAGCTGAGAATGAATTTAAAGTGATTATTAACTAATAATTATTTAAAGGTTTTGTCTTGAAAATAAATATGTTTGAGTATAAAATTAGGAAAACCATGCGCTTCGTATTGCGTGCTACAAACAGTTAAATGCTATTAGTGTAATTAACGTCTCTTCCTGCACAGTTGTTACTATCAGTTTCAATGGGCGCATACAGTATAATACGTTCGCGTAGAAACACGGTTCTCGAATAGGGAAGCGTGTTTCTAAATAGAGGTATGTCAAATTTCATTAGCTGGTGGATTGCTCTAATTACGTTGGAGTAATTTACCCTACTAGTTTACTATTCCGTATTGAAAATAGCTGATCTGTCTCGGTCAATATTCCGGAGCTCTCTCCAGATCCACAGCAACCAGAAGTGGTTGCCATTTTCAGTACGATCCTTGACCTTGGAGAAGTGCAAAAATAGTGATAAAAACATTGGTAGAAAACACTTCCCAAAAAATTTTTCAAGTACATTTATAAACCTAGGACACCAAAATTATTAATACAGAAAATACAATTTTATTTTCACATTCTTTCTGTGTAAATAGTATTTTTGATAGAAATATTATTACAGTCAGATTTTGGGTTATTCAGGAAATTGCCGGACCAGCATTAACACGTTGTCCAGGTTTTAAAATGAATTTTTACATTAATATATTCATTGTACAATGTAAACATTGTAAAATGCAAGAAAGTTGGAAGACTACTCAATATCACACATATAATTATTTTCAATTTTTGTTTCATTAAATAACTTACTTTGGTTTCATGGAATTTTTTAGGGTTCTGGTTTGGCACTCAAAGTGTTAATCCTGATTATAAATCTCAGAGGAAGCGAAAAGCGAACAATTGCGTAAAAAATATATTGAATACAGTGTCGTGAGAATTCTCAATCCGTGGATACTTGGGAAGCAATATTTTCGTGTCGAGTGGATAAAAATTTCTCATAATATCTGCAGGAATATTGTGGCAGATCAATCGTTTCATACCAAGTATGCATCCTCTGCGTCGCTGTATTAGCATTTTCTGTGTAACGTGCAGCGATTTATTACATCGTGTATCAGCTACTATTTGTCAGCAAACCTACGATACGTGTGTTTGCAAATATTTATGGAAATATTCCGCATGTATCTGTCAGATCAGCTACGACCTCCGCCAGAGTCAACACTGGAAGGATCTGGCAAACGATGCGTCTACTTTTTAATATCTCCTATAATTTTTTTTTTTTTTTTATATTTCATCCTGCAGTCGGAAGCGATCGGAAAACGTCGCACAAATTATATAAATGCAGGCGAAAGGAAATAGGTTATTTTCTTAAATTGAATTAACTCTCAACGGGACTCTAGAATGGTACTTTGGACTTTGGCCATTTCTGCGTTAGACTTCAATAAATGTGAGCCATATTGTGCGTATAATTATTTTTAATAGAGAAACAATAAGCGAGCAGGATAATCGTATCTCTTTGACAATGCTTATATAAATTCCACAGAGAAAATGTCAATAGGGTACTATGTCGTATTTATAACTTCGTGTATGTTCTTTGAGCGCAAATTCGCCCACTTTGTGTCAGAGGTACTTAATCATATTGACATATGCAATTACGGATACAGCGTGATTTGTACATTTATAAAGTGCAAAAAGGAACCGGACGAATATTAACGGAGATTCATCTGTGCAACAATAACTGAGAAGCGTACGAGAATTAATCGAATACATTAAACAAATTTTTACACAGAAGCACGAGGGGGGTTACAAAGAACTTCGTCAGTTTCAGAACAAAGTGATTTTTGCAAAAATGTAGCCAACGGGAAACTGAAGACTCGTTTGTCTTCGAAAATGCTTTAAATTGAAACCTCTGTAGAAACATTAAAAATCTCTGTAGACTCCTTAAAAAATGATGTACGATTTTTTTTCACCGTTTCATTCGAACAAAAACGAGGTAGAAGTGTGGTCGAGTAAAATCCTCATGGTTGAACGCACACAACTGCAAAGTTGCCAGTACACCTCTCGTCCAAAGCTCGATAAAACGACTGAAAAAAGTCGTACATCAATTTTTAGGTTGTCGTTGTAACGGGGGAACTTCAATCTTTAAATCCATGATAGTTTCAGTCACGAAATAAATATTTCCAAAGTTTTCACAGACGTTTGAATTGTGCAGCAATTCGAGAGAAAATCGCTGCGTCGTGTAAAAAAAAAAAAGAACGAACGAAGGATTATGAAACCGGAGGACTTCTATTCTTTAATGACAGTCCAAATTTATCGTCGTACGATCGTTTCTCACGAAACCATCACGGTTCAAATGTGGCCGGGAATCGAATATTTAATATTCAAAAACACTTTCTGTATACACGGTGTGTGAACGAGTTGAACAGAGTGCTTCGTTAATCGCAGAATAAAGGATATGACAAACCGAGCTTATCGGACAGATTCGGTTTTTCGTTCGTTGTGCCTTTGATCGACTAAAATTCGTTTGTGGCCACTAAGAATGCATAGTCGATTGCCGGGAAGCCATGACAGTTAACGCTGTTGAACCAACGGTGGTTCTCGGTTCTTTATTACCGTTGCCACTCCGTCAAGCTTATCTCAACCCGGGTTTTGATAGCACTCCAGGCCCGAGCAATGGCTCGTGCAAAACTCCGCGAGACGTTCGATCCCGGGACCGCGTACAGAATTTTCAGTAGTCATAAACGGCCTTTTAATCGGGCCGGTTACCGGGGCCGGAGGAAATCAATTTAGCCGAGCGTAATGCGGCACGATAAATTTCACGCCGTCAGTTTATCAGTCGCGACCAGCGAATCGACGGTTGCGCAAAAATAAAGCCGCGTTTTCATCCGGCGGATAAACTCCCGGTCGAAACACGGCTACGTAACAAACCGACACGAATGTTCGATTTTTCCCCGTTATCGGCCGACTAACGTTCGATTCCTAAATCGGCGCACATTATCAGGGTCATAACGATAATTAATTTTCCATTGATTTGCGCCCAATCGATTCCCCGCATTCCGGCCGCGCGTTGCCTGAATAGCCTATGATCCGGACAATAAGAATCAATGGGGAATTAATTATCGTTTGCAAGGCCGGGATCGGTGTTGTCAACATTTTTCGAGCCAACGTTTGTCAACGAATCGGAGGCCTCTTTCATACATTATCGGGACGCAACGATTCAGATAATTCCTGTCTGTTCAACCGAATTAGAACGATGTCTCTCGTTTAATCATTTTCTCGCGAACTTGTCGTTGTGATGGAAAGATATTTGTTAGAAGTATAATGCGTTAGAATTAGAAACCTTCATGGTGTACCTTATGTCACTGCAAAATTGGCTGTACACCTCCATTTGTAGCAGTAGTAGTACTTTGTTTTCGTACTTTGTTAGTACTTTGTTTTCGTTCCCGTCAGGGTTATAATTCATCTATCCTCACCCTTACTTCTATCTTAACACTAGAATTACCGGATGAGTCAAACCGTCTTTCTCCTAATTTTTTCTTTTAGAAATAATGAAATTACAAATATGTTTTCATGAGAAAACTTTTTAATAAACTTCTCTGTCGAAGTAGATATTTGAACAAAACTGGCATGAAATCCAAGTAAATGCAACTTTGTTGTTTTTATGAGGCAATGTATGCCAGTTGAATTTACTGCTTGGTAGTTGTGTTAAAAATGATGTTATTTTTCTAACGCTTATTTCTACCGCTTACATCTAGTTAATCTATACGTATATCTTGACTTAACGTTTCATTTGAACGTTAACAAAACGACTGGAAAAAACTTTTGATCCACTCGGACCGCGAGAATTGAATTTACGTCCGCGCGTTTTGGCGCGCGCTGTAAGTTTCTTACCGCCAGAGCAGCGCAGACGAGAAACACTAAGACGAGTAGAGTACGCTTGAGTGCCTCGGCCAGCAATTTCGAGTGCGCTCAACGGAGAATCGCATCGACGTTTTAGGTGGCGAGAGTATAGCAGTTCGGCCCCCGTTCCTGTTTGTTTTCCCCAGAAGCTCTATCCCTGCGCGTCGGCCGGCCCGATGAATGCATTAGCGGCGTCAAACGAAGCGGTTGATTTAAACAATTTATTATGAGCAGCCGTTATCGATTATCGATTAACGGCCGCGTTTACAATGTGTACCTGTAGTCGAGAGGATTGATCGGCCCTCCACCTCTACCCTACCCCTCATCCCACCCTTTTCACCCCGTGCACACCGGTTGCGAGGCGAACAAACAAACGCAGCCTGAAGGTGTCCGATTGAATTAGGTCCGGGTAGATCCCTTTGGAGTGGGAGAGATCCACGGCGGAGAAGAGCGTGCTCCTCGAAATTTCCTCTTTAATTAATCGACCTTCTTCCCCCGGACAATACCTTCCAATCCCTTTCTCAATTTCCTCCCCGGGGAAGAAAAGATTCTTCGCTGAACGAAAACGTTAAATCCCCCCCCGCACCCTCTTCCTAGTCTCTCTCTCTCCCCCACACCCCACCCGCAAGAACGAAGCAGTCGTGAGTTTGATGTAACGCGCGTTTTCGCCGTTGTCGGTTAATTGTTCCGCCCCTTTGTTTCCGCGGCGAACGGAACAGGACGCCTCCGGCAATACGGAAATCTACCGTTACAATTTATTTTGTATTCTTTTCGACCCCCTCTCCTCACCCTCCCCTCCCCTCCGTGCAAACGAACGTTTCAAAGGGCATCCGTCGACGGTCGTTCCTCAGCGTAAATCCCTTGGTTTACCGACCGCAAGAACGAAAATCACTTCCAACGCTTCTGGGCCCTTCGATCTCAGGAACAGAACATTCCCTAATTCTTTAAGGGACTCGGTGGATACTCGGTAAATATTTCAAATTTTTATTGCATTGAAATGAATAGATTTTCAGAAAGTGAAAATTTTTCACTGTTCTTCGTGATATATAATTATATCACGTATTATACAGGGTGTTAACTGGTGGTACAAGCGAAAAGGGGGTAATTCTACATGAAAGAATAAGTCGAAAATATAGAATAAACATTTTTCGTTTGAGGCTTTGTTTTCGAGAAAATCGAGTTTGAAGATCTGTCAGGTTTGTGTGCTTTAGTATATGCAGGAAGTAGATTTGGTTGGTCATGATCAGACGCGTCAGACAATTCCTATCGAATAGCATGCTGCATTTCAAACTCGATTTTCTCGATAACGAAACTTGGGATAAACAAATTTTATTCTATATTATCGACTCATTCTTTCATGTACAATCGCCCCCTTTTCGCTTGTACCACCAGTTACCAAACACCCTGTATATCGCCCAGGAATTTGGAACATACATAAACACTGTACAGGTTAACACTAAACGTACCGAGCTATAAACGTAGCAGCTGTCTTATAAAAATTACAAGATTTCATTTATTTAGCCTCTACTAAAGATATTTATTGAATCGTTGCTCATGAAGGCATCTTTACAATTTCAAAAATTGTAATATTTACTTTGTTACGATCGAGTAAACTAAATGCGATGGAAATTTGGAAGGTTCCGGTTGAATACCATTGTAAAACAAACGGCACAATAATTGAATGCCGTTCGAACACTTGTACGATTCGGTGTACCGTTGAATGTTTTGTAACTAGTATGGCCGTTATCGCTCGAAATTGCACACAACATATGTGATCCTTATACGTTTTGTGCGAAGTAAATATTGCAATATTGCCGCGAATTCGGGAGAGGAACAAAAAGAATGGAAAAATTTTCTTGGAAACTGGTGTTGCATACGTTTCGTACGTACACATGTATCTCGTTTTCGAATTACCTCTATTTTCGTGTAGCGGCCGTTGTTTACCTGTCCTCATAGAGTTTGCTCGAAGTGACCATGTCATGCTTGAATGCACGTGTAAATGCATGCCGCCGTGGATTGTCTGGCAGGTTGGAAAAGGCCGGGGCTGTTGCACGGATTCGTCGACAACTTTTTTTTTTATTTTTTTTCAACAGCCTGACGAAGTGTTTCAACGCTGTCCATTGACGTTGCATGGACCAATATACTACAATATGAACGAGAATACACCGCGACAAAAATGTCACAGCGCGACACAGAAGGTAACTCTGGAACAAGGTCATATCGGACACCGGCCGCTCGGTTCTGCGAACTTATTTCACCACGATTGTAACCCGAATACCCCATCCGATACTCGCGTCATGGAACAGCCTGTACTCGAAAGACGATTCCGAACTTGAATTCGAACGATGGCTGAATAAAGTCCGCCATTGACTCCGTTTGTACTTTTAGGGGGAACGGAAGTTTCTGCGCACATACAACGCCGCGAAGTGATAATTGCTTTCGGGCCCCGCCGAAGAATTCTACTTTTCATCGGAACTCTTAAGTAGACACGTAGCTTGCTAATGAGCAGGGAGGATCTTTCATCCTCGGAGGGACAGAAGAAGTTCCCTAACAGAGTTTGTTAATGAGGTTTATAAGTAATACCGAAGGCAAAGTAACGACATTCAGGAACTAATAATTGTGGAAAAGTATGAAATTGATAAAGCTACATTTTACGTTGCCCGGTTATCGTGGAAGTAAGCTTTTATTACAACTTCCGACAATTCGCGACGGACTGCGGTCTTTCAAAATTAAGAAGCTCCGGACGCATGACAAACGAGAGGAAATTTTAATTTGTTGAAAAGGGACGTTAGATATGCAAAATATTGTGCTGGAAACAATAATTTTACAGGCAACTCGCGAGCCTGGTAAAAAATGAGAAGAGAACGTTAAAATTGACTAATCGCGAGGGCCACGAATGAAATAGCAGAGAACAGAATTAGTATTAATTTTGTAAAATAAGAGGATTTGCGAGATGGTAATCGTATAACGTCTACGAGAATTTTGGGTGAAATCCCCTAGGGGTTGTAAGTCCCTAGATCGACGGGGAAACGCGTTTGCTCGGATTATCGCCCGTCAAATTAATTTTGAATGATTGATTCACACGGACAGCTAGCAGTGTCTGATGATTTGTGTTTCGCGATTCATGTCACAAACACTTCGCGCGATAATGCCAATCCTACACGGACAGTAGTCAGCCATTAACGAGGCATTAAAACGTTGCTTAATTCTTCGCCAAGCAACAGTGAAAAAATTTTTACCATTCCTATATTTGTCTCCTTACTCGACCGTGGATTTCTCTTCATCGAGACCGATTTCTACACAGGAGGAGAAATGGCTATTCTCCAGCAGAACAATCGGAGGAGGTAAAGATCGATCTTCCTCCTGTTTGAAGGGTGTGGGGAGCGGAGAGGAGGAAGGGTATCGATAGGAAGACGCAAATCCTGGTCAAAGAAGGATATTGCTAGGACCAGCAATTTTTAATATCCATCGGTTGGGGGTCGATCAAAGGGTGAGCGAGAAGCGACGGGTTCGGTATCTGCTAGGGGCTGGTCGATTTATCGTTGATCGTGGATCGATGGTGGAAGCGGGTCGGGTTAAAACAAGCAACCCGAAACCAGGGGGGCGCGAGTCGTTTTTTGCGGGTCCGCGGATCGATAACGACTGTTTTATATCGACGTCGAGGCCGTCCAGGAATCGTTTGTCAACGTCCAATCAACGTCGCCGGGGAGATAAGCCTCGGGGCGAAAAACCGGTCGCGGAAAAACGGTGGCTGGTCTCCTTCCAGCCGGTTTTTTTTTCTCTTCTCGTCCTTTCCCGACGGTTTCCTTACACGGCCACTTCTTTAAAAAGGGACTCCCTCTCCCTTCCATTCCCCGGCTTCTATTTGTTTCTTCCCAGTCAGATTACCCTCCTGATCTTCCGCAGCCGTCTCTCTTTCCACGGCTAATCTCGGCGTCGTTCCGCTCCGATGGACCAGCCGTCACTCCTCCACCGGCTACCCTAACCGTCAGGACACCGTTATCAGTCGATCTTCGGGGCCGACTTATCTCGTCGTTGCCACGGAAGACGTTCGATCGACTCCGTTACGTGTCCCGGATGGAAGATAAGTGGTCGTCGCCTTTTCTTCACCGTCGTCGTCGACCTCGTCCTTGGTCGATGTTTCCGCGGCCCTTCCGCCCGATGTTTGACGCGTCTTTTCATCGTTATTGCTACCGGAGGCTATAGAGGCCTTGATGGATCTCCTGGCCGCGAAAAACTGCGTGGGCGGGGCTCTTCGGGGTCTCGAGAGTCGGTACTCCGGCTTTGAATGCCGCTTCTTCCTTTTTTTAAGAATCTACAAACATTTTTTCCGAACGACTGCTACACTCCGCATCGAAGCGAAGTTATAACTTATTAACACTAGAACTACCGAACCAGTCGAAACGACTGGTTCCTAATTTATAAAAATGTTTCGAATGAACTTTTTCACTGAAGCACACGTTAGAATAGAAATGGTATTAGGTTTGAATAGAAGTAGTCTTGTTCTCATTACGAAGCAATACTAATCAGTTGTATTTATTACTCGGTAGTATCTAGTGTTAATTATCAGAGCCGCGAATTAATTTCAACGCTACTGCTGCCTCCAAACGCCTGCAACTGAATTAATTTTTCGCGACTATCTGAGCGTGATTCTGATAAAAGTTTCCTAAAGAAATAATTAACACACTATCGGCGGGAAGGGTATTAATACCTTTTCCACAGACTGGCGCTTATCAGCGGGTCGGGTATTAATACCTTTTATGCAGAACGTACGCTAAGTGTTAGTAAAACACTTACGCAATGCTTGTTTTTTGTCATTGTCACTAATTTTTGGGCAGGAACGATGTTTTTGGTTGTTTTTCGTAAAGCCTGACCAGTGTTTAGTCCTAACTTTATTCATTTTTAGGAAAAACTAATACTTTTATGAAACGTGCTATTTTGACACTGCAAGTCTGTATGTAAATTTGTGGCACCACTTGTACATGGATTCCAATTATTATAATAGTGTACACACATGTGAAATACTTCTCCAAAAAAAAATAAGGTGTTGCGGGACGATTAGAATAAATAGAGGACTTCCTGAGAGGTTGAAGAACGTTAGACTTACACGAGGTGATTCTACTTTCCGCCGTCGTGAGGACATTTTACTGCAATGCTGGCAATCAAAAAGGCAGGTGCGAATGATTTCTACGATACATTCAGCCGAGATATTTGAAAGCCATAACATCGATTGAAACACCAAACAAAAGATCTGGAAACCACAGTGTGTTATTTCTTACAAGTACACGAAGGGGGTCGATCGAGCAAATCAATATCTTGCTTATTATTCTATCACCCGAAGAACAAAAAAATGGACAAAGCGGATTATCTTGTATTTGCTAAACTGTGCACTTTTTAATGCGTTCCAAGTATTTAGAAAATTAAACCCAGCGAGAACAATTACTTATAAACAATTTCTTCACGAAATTAGCAAAGAGTGGATAAGTGATCGGCTTCCTGAAAACACCGCTTCCGAAGATCCTCAACCATCTACATCTGGCGTTAACAGGACTCACAGTAAGTAGAGATCCTCCTGGGCGATTGTCATTAGACTTGCGGAAACATGAAGCTACAAAAATTATTACTGGCGTCAAAAAAAAAAAAAAATTCCACAAAGACAATGTCGTGTTTGTGCAGTGCATAAAAAGAAAAGTTTAACTTCTTATATGTGTAAGTTTTGTCAGATTCCCCTTCATAGGGGCGGGTGTTTTCAAAAATACCATACATTACAAAATATTAGAGTCAATAAAATTACTATATAAGAAACTGAATAATAAAATATTCCTAAACATTATTACGCTTTTCTCTTACTACATGAACTTTTAAAACTTTCAAAAATGAACAATTATTGTTTGGTCCATGTTATACATTATAAATGAAGTAATAGAAAACTAAATTAAAAATTGAATTTTTTTTTTTCAAATTTCATCTAAATCTTTGAAATACTATGTGATACCTATTTTCCAAATTTCATTGAAATCCTACTATTAGATGTGAAGATATTACATGTTTTCTAAAAAGTGCACTTTTTTCATACTTCGCTAATTTCCGCCCTCTACACGTGTGAGTCAAGCTCACGATGTTACCCGCCGATAGTGTGTCAAGAATCTCTGATAAGGATTATGTGTCACCAACGAGCTGTAACACGCAATCACGAAGAAATCGAGAGTTCCTACAGTGGCTTGGATCAAGGAAAATGGCGAATTCCGAGACCGCGTAGATCAAACGAGCATTCTCCAGCCCCCAAACCCGAGAATTTGCATAAAGACCGTTCGCCTACTTATTAAGAAACAATCACGGGGCGGGAGCGTCGGGCAAAAGGCGTCATTTACGTAATATTCGCATCGTCGCGCGGCATTCGCAGCTGGCCGAGTTTTACCGGGACGAGGAGCCGCGCGCGTGAAATAACATCCCGTATAATAAATAGGAATTTGACGATCCGGAAACGGACGGGACACTGTAACCGGGACGTATACCACGTCCCAGGAACGCGTCCCGCGGGACTCGTCGCAAAAATGAGAGCCCGGAGTCTGCGGACTCTGCTCCCCGGCTCGGCTCAATTTAAGTGCATCACGTTATATTTTCTCGCGAGCCCTAAAACCCTCTTTTTCCGGCCTCGGCTCGCGGATACACGCGTCTACTTTACCCGTGGCTTCCTTCCTCCCTTCCATCCCTCCCACCCCTCTTTCTCTCCCAACCCCTTGTGTATCTCTAGAGCCCCTGCGTTGTTATCTTCCGGGCCGGGGCTTCTTACAATTCATGTGCATATTTTCCTAATAAATTTTTCCAGGCATCTACACGAGCCGCTTACTCACGCGTGCCTGGACCCCAATGGCGGCTAAATAAAGTCAACGGATACCGGAAACGCGATTACACGCGCGTGCCCGACGGTAACTTCGACCGTGAACGCCTCCTTTCTCGAACGACGTTCACGGTTGACATTTTTTTTTTTTTTATTATTGAGCTTAAATGTAACTCCCCATACGAGGGTTATGAAGCTTACACACATTGAAGCTTTCACATTGGGATTAATAGGAAAACAGCGTATTTGACATATACATAATTTCAAATTTGTAGATTACATTGTTTGAAAAAATTTAAAAGAAAATAACACGCTTGAATGTTCGGTTTACAAAGCAACGATCTGACATTCAAGGGTGGGAACAAATTGAGCTTATTCAATCCTTTCATAAGATCAACTCGTTGTGATTCCCATAAGGTACACTGCCAAATAATATGGTTAAGATCTTGAAACGGTTGACACTTATCAGGTTTTTTCGCAAGGTAATTTAATATTTCCAAGTCACGAAATCATTACATATCTCGACGGGTGACATTTCGACGTCATTTCGCGCCTCATAGTATTTTCCGAGCTTTTTTGATCGTCGCATCAAATAGGGACAATTAAAGTGAACATTTTTATCAAACATGTTATCCAAAAAAATAGGGGAAAACAATATATTTTTACGGTTCGCAGAACTTTTGAATGCGGTTTTGGTTGCATGCGAACGAAGGCAATGAAACAAGCGTGTAAAATTGTTTGAATACGCTCGCGGAACCGAGAAGAGGGTCTGGCGAAATTCAAGACAGACGCGAGTGAAATGTCTTTTCGCTGTTGCGCGCCGCGGCAATGAACTTTCGAGAACCGTGGAGGATGCAATAATTAAAATCCACGCGCGAACACGGAACGCGAAAATTGTCCGTGGGAAGGAATTTTGTCTTTTGAAATCTCCGGGCCCGCTCGTCATTAAAAATTCTTCCGGTACGTAAACATTCATTCGCGGCCAGCGTGCTTTGTGCCACGGAGCCGCGTGGTTTCTTTCATTATATTCCATCAAGTGGGAAGAATTTTCGTACGGAATGTCCGCCTTAACAATCCCTCTATTTCACATATATTTCACCCTCGTCGTGTCCTCCATTACATGTAAACACGTTTTTACTCGGTCAGCCACTTTCTCGATACAAAAACAATTCCTATAAAACTTGTGTATTTTTATAAACTGCCTTGCAGTATCGGTTTGATCAAGCTGTGAAGGTTTTCATTTAATCAATGTACAGAGGAAAGAGTCAGTGTGTAACTTCTTTTTCAGGTAAAAAGTTGGTCAAAGTTTAAAACATTTTGTTCATTACAGCCGGAACACCGTGTCTCAATAAGGTTTAAATGAATTATTCAGCTCGTGCGAACCATTTAATGTTAAACATTCAATTTATTTCTTTCTCTCATCGATTCATATTCTCCATTTTTAATCCGGTCCTGATCGCGCACGAATGTATACTGACCTAGTCAAATTCTAAGTTGATTAAACATATACTAAACATCAAGTTGTAAGGGGTCACTCTAAAGGGAAAGCTGTCTTAGTAAAGGGAGTTAAGTGTAAGAGTTGAAAAGAGTTCTAAAAAAAAAACAAAAAATTCAAGTTGTTTGAGATCCTCCTTCAAAAAGGCTTCTTTGCACCCTTTGCGGGCAATTGCAGTTCTCGATGATTGTTTTCTCTATGAAAGATTACGCACCGAGAATCTGAAGAGTAAAAAATACTGTCCTGAACGAGTATCATATTAGTTGAGAATTTTTACGCTGCTTTTTGAATACTTTATGCAAGTAACTATATAGTTGGGTACAAGAAGTGGCCCCGGAGGGCTCGGCGACGATGCCCCCAGGAGCCGGCGGTGCTCTCAGATGCGCCATCTCCACGAGCAATCGGTAATTGCCATAATTGATCCGTGAGAAGCGTGAAACCTCGCGCCGGAAGTCACCGCGTCCATCGAGGACGCCTTCGTTCGAACGAGCGCCGTTAACGGCGTAGTTTCGGCGCCGGATCGATTCCAGCGCGAATTTTTATGGCCAATAAAGGTCGCTTTCTCCCGGCGTACCCTCGCCCCGGCGTTTTATTCCCGCGTCCCGATCTGCTTTGAAAAGAAATAACGAAGTTCGGCCCGGGAGGAAACGAGCGCTGGGACCGAGGGGCCGTTCCCCGCTATCGGGCCGCCGATTTTTTCAAAGAATTATTTCGGGCTTGTCCTCCGATTGGCAACAGAGCACACACCGGGAAATAGAGACGCGCTTTTTCCCTGTGGCCCTTTGTTTCGCGTATTCCGGCCGCAGTCTGCTCCGCGAATCAGCTGCGAATGGAAACTGGTGCAGCCCAGCCATGGAAACCATTTTAGACGTTTGTTGGTCTTAGACAAAATAAATGTTTAGATTCGCACATTTTTTAGTTTTCTTTCTGCACGAACTTTGTTCGGAGGTGTAGCTTTATTTCACGCGGCGAGGACATTTATTTGTGGCCTCGTAGTCACAGCTTTTATACAGAGCGTTTGGTAACTGGTGGTTCCAGCCAAAAAGGGGGTGATTCTACATGAAAGAATAAGTCAAAAATATAGAATAAACATTTTTCGTTTGAGGCTTTGTTGTCGAGAAAATCGACTTTGAAGATCTGTCAGGTTCGTGTGGTTCAGTATATGCAGGAAGTAGATTTGGTTGGTCATGATCAGACGCGTCAGACAATTCCTATCGAATAGCATGCTGCATTTCAAACTCGATTTTCTCGATAACGAAACTTCGGATGAACAAATTTTATTCTATATTTTCGACTCATTCTTTCATGTAGAATCACCCCCTTTTCGCTTGTACCACCAGTTGGACCAAACACCCTGTATATTATCAGTAGATTGCGGATCTTTATGCAAAATACAAATTTTCTACCTGAATTGCTACAAATTGCAGTGAAATACATATTTATTTTCTTTCTTATTATGTTCGGCTTTATTTCATATTACGAGGACATTTATCTGTGGCCTCGTAGGCACAGCTTCTATGTATTATTAGTCGACTACGGATCTTCATAGAAAATAAAAATTTTATACCTGAATTGCTACAAATTGCAGCGAAATACACATTTATTTTCTTTCTTATTATGTTCGGCTTTATTTCATATTATGAGGACATTCATCTGTGGCCTTGTAGGCACATCTTCTATGTATTATCAGTAGACTGCGGATCTTCATGCAAAATAAACATTTTTTGCCTGAATTGCAACAGATTGCAGTGAAATACATATTTATTTTCTTTCTCATTATGTCCAGCAGATTGAAGATAATACATGTTTGAATTTTCCTGTTAATGTGCCTGAAATTACAGGTACCAATTTTGGTCAGAAATGCATAAAATCCGCAGTCTAATTATTATAGGTTGTAAATACGTTCGGTATCTTTTTGCATTTATTGTCGGAGTACTAAATTCTTTTCAGTCTATGTACGTTCACAACGAGTCGTAACTTGACTGCAAACTTCTTTATTCGAGCGGTTTGATGAAAATAAATTTTCGTCGTTTCTGTCTTCTCTTATTTTTCGAACCGGCGCTGTTAATTTTATCTATCTGCAGAAAGCGATGCGCGACCCGACGCAAGCCAAGTGTAAATCGCGTAACGATCGCGCAATCGAGGCGGTTAAATCGCGGAGAATAAAGAGCGCGGCGTAATGCCGTGCTTCCAGGACAATTGCGAAGGTTTGCGGTCGTGTGTGATTGTAACAAGCGAACGGAACTGCCGGAGCCGACTCGGAAAAATGTTGAGCGATCGCTTGATGGACGGACATTAAATTTATAATTCTCATCTCGAGATTAATGCAATCGTAAAAATAAATTCTTCGTGAATCATCTCGCGCGGTTTCGGTCTCGGAGTACGGAGACCATTAATTTCATTGGAACCAAGATTACGAGCGTCTTACAATTAGAGTTAGTGAAAAATGCCGAGAGATAGATTGGATTTAATAAACGGTATTGTGAAGTCGGAGTCGTAGAATTGTTTAGCGTATCGAGATTTTAATCCGTGAAGCTGTAACTGATGTATATAGGTAGTTTTGTACGTCGTCGATTAATATTTTTATTCTTTTTACGGCTTGTATAATGGTCGTGCATTCTATGAAAATTCCTGGCGAATTTCGTTGAGTAAATACACCGGTAATCTTAACGCAATCTTTTTACGTAAGTCATTCGCGAACGAACCAGTCAGACGTGTTTCGCAACGATTTTTGCACAATAGAAATGAATTTGGGAACTGATTCGCGCCGATAGCTGTTGCGTTGCTCAAACGCGTGATCTGATCAACGAAAAATTTTCCTACTGTTCCGTGCCATAAGTCGATTGTGGATTTTATTCGTCTGTGGTATTCAGTAGTATTCCCAAAAACGTGAGAAATATTCATGAACTTTCTCGGCTACGTTCAACCATATCTACGACACCATTTTGCCAAGATAATTCGCCCTCTGGTGTCCAATTAAGGTAATAATAAAAAATCAATAACTTGAAAATAAATAATGGATAAATTCCTGACTCAATAACCAGAGAAATTGAATCGAAGGTATCTGATAGTAGAAAAATAATACAATGGGAAATAAGAAGTTGCGAACTTTTGTCCTGTTCCTAATTGCTAATATTTATTGCACAAGTGACAAATAAAAGTTTCTTACACATTAGTAGTAACGAGCTTTAAACGAAATTGAACAACAGCAAATGCAGAATGAAACTTCTGTGACAATAAATGATATAAGGGTCAAAGATGAAAATTTGAACTACACATTCAGGCATTTAAATTTATATGATAATTCATAAATATCAATAAAATATAAATTTAATGTGAATTTATATTATAATTCGTTAAATTATTGGTCTAAGAAAAATTCTGTACAAGTTCTTGCGATAAAGGACTAATATAAATCAAAGGTAAACAATTTGACGAGCAGGTTCTTCTATTAAAAATTCGCAAAATTGATTAGAATCGACGCAGAGCTATCCCGAAGCTGCAGAATGTTTCTTGGACCGCGGTTTTTGAGGACAGTTGCGTGACTATGTTTACCCGAGTGTAAACAGCAGCCTAATCACAGGTAAACTGAAATCTAGATCAGCTTACGATCGATTTGGCTTCTATCAGTTAATATCCATTCTGATTGGCGGTATTAACTCTGTTCACCTAGCTACATTAACGTTATCCTCCATGACGTTCTCTGCGGGCTGCAGTTGTAAGTGGCGCCACGGAACGGGCACAATAGATTTGTAATTAGGATTTCGGCCCCCGGTACATACTACGAGGACGTGCTTCCTTGAGCGGTCAGGCATACATGACAGGCTTCTGCCAAAGGATCACTATTAAAGGAAACCAGACCCCTAACCCCAATACCGTTGCGGCTCTTCTTGTACGGCCATCGTGTGGTCTTGAAGATTAGCTTCCTCTCTCTCTCTGATACATCGATTGCTATTCGACAGGGGAACATAATTCCTGGAAATCATGATTACAACATGAGTAGGCCGCCACCCAATGATCGCCTTTGGTTATATCTCATTTGCTATATCTGAGTTTTCTTGTATCGACAATTTCCCTTTTAATGTTCCAATGTTCGCTCACTTATGTTGGAATTTCACTGTGAAATCAATTACTTTATGTAAAGCAGGAAATTCTAGTAAAAAGAATATGAAATACACGCGAGAAATTAATGGTGTCATTATTAACAGTATCACAAAATTTTCATTATCATAATTTTCTTAATGTTTAATAGAATTCAATCCGAATAGTCGCTTAATGCTTAAAAGAAAATGTTACCAATAGAGCGAGAAATTGAGAGTATCACTATTAACAGTATCATAAAACTTTCGGTATCATAATTTTCTTAATGTTGAATAGAATTCGATCCCAATAGTCGTTTAATGCTTAAAAGAAAATGTTACCAATATTTTCTTCGTTACCGTCGATTACCGTGTAATTTATCTTCGTAATTAGAAGTACCAACTAGAAATTACCACCGCAGAGCGAGGGATTATTGTCGAGCCGTTCTTTCGTCTATTCACACCGATTTCCTTTATTAGCGAAAACATGACGAATGCGCGAACCTTCGAGTAAAAAGCGTGGCCGGGTCTGAATCGGCTGGCGTCGTTTCAGCGAAAATCGAAATATCGAATGTAATTCATTAACGAGCGTTCGCGACGGCGCGGCGACAAAGGAAAAAAAAATAAAAAAAGATCGCACGTACGTTTCTGCTGGCTGCGGAACTCGTTAAAAGATTGAAAAGACACGTATTTGACATTGTGACGGGAATTTTGTGCGGGGAAAGTTGGTTTTCTTGTGCGGCAACCAGCTTCGCCGCTTGGGAAAATCATTTTTCGCGTTTATCGTCGAACGGTAAACAAGGTGAACAGCTAATACGAGAAAGAGAGAGAGAGAGAGAGAGAGAGAGAGAAATACGGTGGATAAAGACACTTTATCGAGTGGGATATCTGCGGACGTCAAACTCGACATTAAAAACAGTGACAACATCGATACACACGCTCGCAGATCAGTTTACCCGCGCCGCGCCGCGGTGACAAAAACAGACGAGCCACTCGCGTCTTTCCCGGTGGTGAAAAACAACTCGGCGGGAATAATAATAGCCACCGCGATCTGATGAAATACGGCGCGACAGCCATTGAAAAATCCGTCATGCACTAGAGTTTTACCAGACATAAATTGCTGACGAGAAACACGATTTCGTGTTTCGTTGGATTTAGAGAGCGTACGCATTAAAAGTTCGATCGTCCGGGGATCCAGATGGAAGTCCAATTATCGAGCCGATCCTATTATGAAAATCGGTACACATCGCTCTCGTGCGTTCTTTCGCCGTTTCTGGCGACGAGTCTTTCAAATCGAAAACAATCGATCCTTGTAGTGTTACACGGTTCCGCGTATTGATCGCAAGAGACACCCTATAGATACGCATCGCTGCGACACCTTCACGTCTACAGAGCGTCGCAAAAGTTTCGCGTGATCTAAATCTCAGAATTTAACCCTTAACCATCCAGGGACCACGTCCCTTGAGCGTACTCGTTTTAAACTGCATTTCCAGATTTAGGGATCCCCTGTAAGAGGGAGTTAGGGTAGACGTGGGAGAGACACGGTTTTGCATCGGAAACCAATAACAACTTTGTTTTCCCAACAATTAAAACAATTCATTTTTTTCTTGCTTTGAAATTGGTAACCGATACGTATAGATTAGTTTTACTGCTCGACAGTTTTAGCATTAGAATTTCTATCGTTTAACCCTTAAGGGACCAATGTCGCCATACAAGCGGCATGGCACTTTTACTTACTGGGTCGAATGCCAAAAATAAAATTAATTAATAATATAAATATTTTCCTTTCTGTAGTCGATATAAAAATCTTGAGTCCACAGTTTCTCTTCGTATGAAAAATATAGTTCTGGTGGGAAGTAAACTCGAAATACTTCCGGGCAGTTAAGGGTTAATAAATTCCTTCTAGAAAATTATGAAAGGTGAAGAAGATCTGTAAAATGGGGTTAACGATCATTAACCCCTTGCCCTACAATAACGAGCCAGACTCGTCATGAAGATTCTGAATAGAGTCTAATAAATGTGAACGTTATTAATTTCCTTTAAATCGAAATAAAAATCTATTTTTTTGTAGCTGATATATATCCTTTGAGGAAAATGTAGACATACAATAAATATAAACTATCTTTTTTTTCTATGAAATTTTGAACGATGAAGAATTTCTAATCATTATAATCATAAAATAAATAGTAGTGCAAGGGGTTAATTAGAAGCAGTATTCGGAAGAAAATCCTCACAAGATCGGACCAGGAATATCGTCTAATCGAAGCCAGCAATTTCGAGCAGGCGTGTTCCTCTAGCATGTTGTCAGTGGCTGCAATGTTAGCTGCTTGCATCACCGCCAGGAGCATGTTAACCATGCTGCACTGCGAAGAGCCGTCCCGTCCCGGTAGTCAGGTAAACTCTCAAGAGCTGTAACGTCAGTGTTCCGGTGCAACAAAGTTGCAGCGTTGGCGAAAGGTCGGAATAATTTTCGCGAAGAAAAGAGACCGCTCACGGTCGTCTTCGCGGTTAGGGTCGCGGTGACGGATCGTTTCAGGACGCGTTCTCATATTTTCCCAAGGATCCGGTTCGAACGTTTCACACGCGATTTACCTCGCCGTTTTTGAAAGCCGAGGGGACACGCCCGGGTGGGGGGAAAAAAAAAGGTTTGGCCCATCATGGTCGTCCTCCATTTTGCGGAACATTTTCGCACACCGACACACGCGGAGAAACGGATTTTTTTGCGGCCAGCTCAAGTTGTCGGAGCGCCGCGGGTCCTTTTTCAAAGCTGACTCGACGGTTACCGCGAATTTCAGAACACGTGCCCGCGGAAATTGTACCCGGCCGGCTTTAATTTTATAAAATAACCCGGGTCGAACCACTTCAAAAACTAATTTCGACCGAGCCCGCGACTGCACCGAAGGAAAGTACTCGCTGTATTAAAAAAGGGGCCGCGTTCGTTTCAACGAATCGCCCTCCCTCTTACCCCCCGAAAAAAGAACACGCGGAAATTATTGGCGAGGATTTCTGCTGCTTTACTCGCGGGAACAGGCTCGCTGCATCGATACTGGAACGGCAGGTGTATCGATCTACACTGGCGTTTGCGAAACCGAGTTTCGCGTACTTTGCGTACAACTTTCGATCGTTTCGCTTGCCCTTTGCACCGCTGCTTTATTTTTACTGACCCGAAAATCCGATGTTTATATTAGCTACGTACTCCGGACTTTGGAAGCTGTTTTCAAATACAGGCTGTTCCACGTATCGTGACTGTACCCTCGAAATTCGGGTCGTTGGAAAGCCGAACTCGAAAAAGTCCACAAGTCACTATTTTAAAACAACCCCTTTAGTTTCGAAAAATTTTCTCTTTCATAACTAAATTCGAATTTTAAATGGTCCTTTGTGGACCACCCTGTACAATAAATGGCGAAGAGTATTGCTTTCAGTCGATAAAATATTAACACTTTGACTGCCAAGCTAGAAACCTAAAAAATTCCATCAAATGTAATGTAAGTTATTTAATGAAATAAAAATTGAAAAAAATTATATGTATGATATTGAGTAGTCCTCCAACTTTCTGGCATTTTACAGATCGTTAAAAAATTTGATACAATTAATATATTAACGAGTAAAAATTCATTTTAAAATTTGGGCAAATAATTCCGTCACCCATATATGGGTGACGTGGCAATCAACGTGTTAAACATAGAAGTTCGTTCCACCATTTTAAAATCCTCACTCGTCACTCGTCTTTTTAATCGTCACTTTCTGTCTTTCTTTTGTCTTAAAAAGAAAATGAAGGTATACAGTAACAATGTACAGTATGATTGTCTCACGATTACGACAACAGTTCTTATTTCTATTGCGAATATCAATTTTTTCCCAATTCCGAATGGAGGTCCTCGCCAAACACACTCGCAGCAATTAATTCCTCGAAAGGATCCGGTTATTTGCAGAAACGCGAGGAAACGTTAAATTTTTGCGACAGCGATTAGTCCGCAAGGTAAACCTGGGTTATCCATGAATTAGCTAATCGTATCACCGCGATAAAACACGCAGAGCATGGTAGCCGGTAATGCGAGGATAATGAAACGTTTTCTTTGCATAATGCCATAACGGCGCACTAACTTCCTTCTATTTACCCTCGTTTCGCGTAATTTTCACCCGACGTTATCGAACTCGCGCTTTAACTTCAGAATTATGGCCATATCGGCCACGAATTCGCGATTTTATAGGCGACCGGCCGCCATTACGGTTTTCGTGTCTGAAATATTTCCTTCGGTTTTTACGGTCATCTTTATCGCAACAAAATTTTCATGGGGGAAAGTGCTCCCACTTGTCGCACGTAATCAATAATCGAGTGGGTCGACTTTAATACTAGACGCGTACTTGCCGCTAACTGATCATTATATCCTGAGGCTAATTAGTGTAGGCCCGTGAGCACGAAGAACGGGATAATTAACTCTTTTCGAACTCGGTTGTAAAAATCGATGGATATTATGGCCGAGAGGGGTATATTTATTAACAGATAAAATACGGATAAACTTAAGTGCGAGAGATGTAAAACTAGACCGCTACGATTCGAGTAAATTGGCGTGGGTCAGAAATGACTCCGGCATAGGCGTAGAACTCGCAGGAGTCCGAGGTTAATTTTATTTAACAATAGACTTATGGGACCCCTCAAAATGACAGATTCTAAGATTTTTAATTTACGACGATTGTGATTCTAAAGATGTAGCCATGAGGAATTATTTAACAAATTGATTTCTTTGGGCATATACTATTAAGAAAATAGCCACAAATTTTGATAGACGTATTCATGTTAACCCTTTGCACTCGGAGCTGTTTTAAAACCATTTTTTCTGACCTAGAATATTTCAATTGTGCGTAATTTATTTCCTTTTATGCGTATGACGCCTATACTCGTACTTACAACACTGAAATTTTTATGAATTTCTCATACGCCAATACAGTGTAAAAATTGTTTTAAATGATAGTGTAGCAATTTTTAGTGGTGCCTTAGAGTCGCCATTCGAGTGATGAGGGTTAAATAGTAATTTTTAGTGCTCCGAATACCTAGTGTTTAAAAAGTTTTACAGCTTGATGTATTAGTCCCAGCTCGTCAAAATTCTTGAAATTTCTGTTTCCCCCTACCTAAGTAAATACACTTTAAAAAAAAACAGTGACGATATGAATTGCAAGACATCGTTGTTACAATCATCGCTAATCTGGTCTTTCATTTTACAAAGACGACGACCTGTTTTACATTCGTTATCGAGCTACTCCCGACCATTCTCATTTGCAAATACTGCATTAAATACCTACTTTAAGCACGAAGTATCGTATATCCGCAAGAACGTGCGTTAACGTGGGATGCTGAGAAGCTGCCGGATAATTAAAAATCTCTACAGAGCTGCAATCGGATTCCACGTTTCAAAGTGAAAACTGGATTCACCTTCGCAACAGGATTCGCCGTCGGAAAATATGTTGCAGTGAATTCCATCTGACGCTCGCGATAGCAAATAGCAACCGGTCGCGTCCGCCGATAATGTTAATCACACTACTCGAATACAAGAGCGGACTCTTAATGCCCCAAAACGACAGGTTGCCGACACGCTCGTTCAAAATATCCTGCACCGACAGTTTCGCATAATGACATTCTCAGGTGTTAGACGAGCTCTATCTTTCGCTATCACCCGGCGATTCATTGGCGCAATAAAGCGTGACACGAGCGCCATAGCAAACATTGAGGAAACGTATGGTGGTCGGCTCCACCTTCATAAATTGTATACCGAAGTAAAGAGCATTGTAGCAATCGAAGTGGACAGGGTTAGATTATAGGTTGGTGCTTTGGGAACGATTGACAACTTCTTCAAAAGTGGCTCGGGATAAGGTTGACGATCTCTTCCAGCAGCTGGTTTTAAAAGTGGCGAGTGTCGCGAGGTATAATTTTTAAAACTAAGACACTATAATCTATGAAAACCGACTAGGTTTCCGGTTTCACGTGATTACGGGCGGCGATCGGTTCTAAAAATTGTGAAATGTGTAACATTTGACAGAATTGATGCTATTCTTGATAGGGCGGGCTGATTTTTACTGGATTCCAGTTTTCGCAAATTACATTTGACGTCACTTAACCAAGCCTCGAGCCGCCAAGCGTGAGTTTCTCGAACTCATACTCCTCTACACTTATTTCTCCTAAGAAAAATTCTTCTTTAAAAAAATTTCGGTAATTATTTACTTTAGGGGCTTCCTCACCGATTTTGATGACCTTGAAACATGTTGTCAAGGTCATGATTCTGAACAACTTTTTCCTATACATGTTACCGCCGCTCGCCTTTAGTTTACGAGATATTTGCAAAAATGTTTCAACATTTCAAAAAGTGATCGGAGTAGGTGTGGGTTAGATCGATTGTGATGACCTTGAAATATGTTGTCAAGGCCATCATTTTGAACAACTTTTTCCTATACTTGTTACCGCCGCTCAGCTTTAGTTTCCGAGATAATCGCGAAAAAGTGTCAACATCTCGAAAAGTGATCGGAGTAGGTGTGGGTTAGATTTTAAATTATGGCCACAACTTAAAACGACTTCAATTAGTTGAGAGCCACTGTCTTGTCTGTTCCGAGTATTAAGCATGAAACTATACGAATTCTTGGATATCTGCAACAATCAAGAAAAGTTGATAGATTTTTTAGTTAACAGTAAAGTGATCCATGGCACGATGAATTGTATCAAGTGCGACGAAAATATACTACTTGATCGCGAAAACTTAATTTTTCGATGCCATAATACTAGTTACATTAGAAATCGAAACAAAAGACGTATAAAAACACAATGTAATTTCAAAGTTAGTAAAAAAAAAAATGGTGTTATAAAATATACACCACTTCAAATAGAAATCTGTTAAGGAATCTGTTAACCCTAACCCTAACCCACACCTACTCCGATCACTTTTCGAGATGTTGAAACATTTTTGCAAATATCTGGTAAACTAAAGGCGAGCGGCAGTAATATGTATAGGAAAAAGTTGTTCAGAATGATGACCTTGACAACATATTTCAAGGTCATCAAAATCGGTGAGGAAGCCCCTAAAGTAAATAATTACCAAAATTTCTAATAAATAATTTTCTGTGAATTTTCCAGCCAAGAAAATAGTCCCAATTTAAAGTTTTCCTAAAGTATCGTATAGCCCCTCCCTCGGGAGTGCCAAGGTTAACCAGCTAAAATCTCCGGTACAAACATTCCAGTGTCCTTCAATCCGAAATGATTATTTACTGTACTGGAAAAAAAAGATCGTGTAATATATCTCGTGGCAGACACGTTCAGCGTTTGGCAAGTGCGCCGTTAAGTTGATTAAAGCTGGAAAAACTTGGGCGCAACATGGAAACGGAGGAGTAAAGAGGAGTCTACGCGAGACATTCAATTCCGTTGCGGCGCAGCGGGTTGGCGCAAAGAAATGGCGGCAAAACGGCCGGGAGAAGAGGAAAAGCTTCGCGGCCGGATTGATCGGAGAAACAATTTAGGACAAGTTCGCGGAAAAACCGGGCGGTTGTGCCACCGGGGGTTGAACCGGGGGGTGGGGGGTGTTCGGTATCGGGATCGCGGGCGGAGTAGCCGCACGGTTCGAGTTTCGCCGGAAATCGAAAATGAAGAAAGACGGGGGGAAAAGCGACGGTATCGCTGCCGGGAGGATCGCTCTGGTCGTTTCAATCCGAAGTTCCTCGGGACGTGGAAACACAAGAAGCGAAGGGGGCGGGCGCCGAGCATCGTATGCACGGCCGTTTCCTGCGTTCTCCTTGGGCATCAGTCGCACTGGGACCTGACATAAGAGTTTCTGATAACCCGCGACTCTGCTTCTTTCTTTTGAACCGATTGAAAAAAATCCGGTTGGGAATTAACCCGTTCATCGAAAAAAAAAACGCATTGGATACGTCGTGTTTCTTGCCGTTGTACACATTCGTGGCAAATATTACAGTCAGTCCCATGAGTATTCGTACCCTTATTGCTTGGAAAAAGAATTTGTTGAAATCAAATGATGCAGATAAGATTTTGCAATAACTCTTTCGTTACGAATAAACACATATATAAACACTTTATTTGTACAAACTTTTAACAAAATCGGGTTATTGATAACAAAAATATATTAATTTTAATCTACACAGTACACAATAACAGTCCACAAAAGTATTCGTACCGGCATACCGTCTTATAATAAAAATCGTATATTGTAATGACTTATTATTTTTTTAGTATTTCGTCGGTCCACCGTTGTGCTTAATTATTTCAATTAATTTATCTTGCATACTTTTTATTAATTTTTCAGTGCTGCTTTGTTCAATACGATTCCAAACTTCCAGAATTTTTCCTTTTAGTATTTGTTTATTTGAAATTTCATGTTTGCGTAGTCTTTTCTCTATTTCTGCCCACAAATTTTCTATAGAGGATTCACATCCGAATTCTGATGTGGTGTGGATAAAAAATGAGGAATGTGATAAAGTATCCACTCACAAACTATTTGAACAGTATGCTTCAGGTCGAAAGCAGTATGTTGAAAGTAATAATCGTCTTGCATACCCAGTTTAACTGCACTTTCTTGCAGATTTTGTTCAAGAATACTTTTATATTTATATTTATCCATAAGCCTGTTTTTTATACGTTTCATACAAATCTGTGAACGGAATTTTCGGAAAATTGAGGGAGGTCACAGAGTAATTTAGAGTACAGCATATATAACGAGAAAGTGAATGAAAAAACATTTTAAAAGGGAATATTGGACATTATTCGATTATCATTCGGTTGAACTATCCGAGTGTCAGTTAATTTATATTTGTTGTATGACTATATTTCCTTTAAATGGTGTCTTTGATCGCGTTGAGTTTTATTTAACTCGCACGTCAAGGGGCTGAAACGTCTTCTGAACGCCAGCGCGTTTCGCGATCTGTTTCCGCAGAGATGGATTAAAGCGCTAAAAGAATTCATGCCGAGTATGAAATTATCATATCTATTATAACCCACTTTGAATTGGTGATTCCGAAGCGTTTGCACAAGAGCGCGTATGTTACCGGACCTTTCGCGCACCGCGTGCTGATCATGCGTTTATTTTGAAAACAAGGAGAGTGAAAATAGAACGGACTGTGCAAAAAGCGGACGACTGAATTTTTCTGCTATTATGATTCTATTACTTCTTACTGTTGGCTCTGTTTATGAAAGTTTGTATGAATCGATGACTCGGAATTCAGTGTTACGTGGAACGCGCGCGGCGAGCAAATTTTGTAGAGTTTTTAAAAGCAGACTATATATATATTATAGCAATAAATGTGAAATTGTAAAACAATACGAACGAGTGATCCAAGATTTCTACACTGTATGTGAATTAAGTTAAAAATTTTATGGAATACTTATGAACCGGGATGAAGACCTCGTCACTGATTTTTTCGCATACCTGAAATCAAGAAGAAAAATTTTATTAGCATCATTGGTCAAGAATGCGAACCTAGACAGTGGATATTTGTGTAAAGTAAAAGATACTTTTAATCTACCTACTGTTTGATTTGTATTACGCTCGATTTTGCAATTTTGGCACAACGCTAAATCTCGCTAAATCTAGTCATGCTAGAATGGTACTTTTTCGACAGATTCAGAGTGTACATAGAAAGGACATAGAAATAACAAGCCATTTAGAACAGATTATTTTCCTGGAATACTGGAACAAGTCATCACTCGCCCCACATATATTTCGAGAACAGTATACCGAATTTCCCCGAGGACCGAAACTTTCGAAACGACGCACTATTGGCAAATTTCCCCTAGACCTCATCGCCGGTTCTCGAGCGACCCTCGGAATCGAGAAAGAAGTCTCTATCAGTTCCACTTGTTTACGATCGGCTCGCAGGTGTAAAATTTCTCGAGGAGCACGTCGGGATCGGTTTCCCTCGCGTTAACCGTGAGAACGCTCCTTAATGCTGGAGGGAGAAAAAGAAAGAGAGAGAGAGAGAGAGAAACCGAGGAAAATAAAAAGAGAGAAAGGGAGAGAGAGGTGTACGGCGAGAGCAATGCGGCGCAGAATTCGAAGGGCAGAGAAAAGACGAACGGAAAGCGGTGTCGTTGGAGGAAATAACACGGTTGCCTTTCTCCCGGGCTCGCATTTGAATTCGGCCTCCGAGCTACGAAATTCAAGCGGGCATGGCATGTGTCACACGCGGAAAATTCTTAATGCTCGACGAGGCGTGAATAAAGCGGACCGGCTCTGTCTTTGAATTTCTTCCGGCTCGCCTTTAACGCCCCCGCGAGGCCCGGGCGATGCTTCGAATAAATTAGAACCGTGCGGGAAACAACGTTGTTGCATTTTAGGATGCGAGGATGCTCGCTTCCCCTGAAGAATGGGGAATCAGGCCCCGCTGGTCTCTCCGCGTTTCAAAAACTCTGCCCTGTTTCGCACCCCTTGCTCGAGAACTGCATTTCTGCTAAAGCACAACTAGAACACCAGCGATTTCTTTTACGTCTCTTGCATTTCTTCTGCGTCTTACGAGCAGCTTCTTTGTCGTTCATGAAATTCTGTAGATGACGTTACGAGAATGTTCCCGCAGCTCGTGCAGATTTCAAGCAGAGTCGAGAATATGTCACGAATTGCTTGAAATCTTGATGCCGGGAGCGGTTAAACCTTCGGATCCTAAATATTTAGATGCAGTTTCCCCTTGTTAGCATAATTCGGTGGCTGCAGCGTTCTAAAGCTGCTATTTTCCGTTGGTCGGTAGCCTAACTGGACAGCGTGACCGGAAAATGAGCAGGAAAATCTGACGACTGCGCAAGAGTCTCTGACGATTCTCTCGAAAAATTTCCCTACATTGGAAATAAATAAAAAATTGAACAATTTCCCCTCGTTAGCATAATTCGGAGGCTGCAGCGTTCTAAAGCTGCTATTTTCCGTTGGTCGGTAGCCTAACTGGACAGCGTGACCGGAAAATGAGCAGGAAAATCTGACGACTGCGCTCGAGTGTTTTCGCGCAAGAATCTCTGACAATTCTCTCGAAAAATTTTCCTACATTGGAAATAAATGAAGAATTGAACAATTTCCCCTCGTTAGCATAATTCGGAGGCTGCAGCGTTCTAAAGCTGCTATTTTCCGTTGGTCGGTAGCCTAACTGAACAGCGTGACCGGAAAATGAGCAGGAAAATCTGACGACTGCGCAAGAGTCTCTGACGATTCTCTCGAAAAATTTCCCTACATTGGAAATAAATAAAAAATTGAACAATTTCCCCTCGTTAGCATAATTCGGAGGCTGCAGCGTTCTAAAGCTGCTATTTTCCGTTGGTCGGTAGCCTAACTGGACAGCGTGACCGGAAAATGAGCAGGAAAATCTTACGACTGCGCTCGAGTGTTTTCGCGCAAGAATCTCTGACGATTCTCTCGGAAATTTGGCCTGCGTTGGAAATAAATAAAAAATTGAACAAAGTCGAGGAAGTCTGCCGGCAACGAGACACTTTGCGCGCCCGTGGCTGGCGATTCGAGAAGCGCAAGAGAAATTCAATAAGACAGTCGTTGAACAAAATGGAGACCTAGTCGTCCCGTTATTCGGTCGAGCTTCTTGAGGTTGAGTTTGTCTGAGCGTTCTCGGCAACGTTGAAGATTTCAGGGTAAGAAAGTTGGACAGATTTATTCCAACCATTAGGGTAACTTTCGAGGCTTATTCGCTTGACAGTAGAATTTTACGAGTACCGGGAACAGAAGCGAACGAGGCTGTCGAGGAGATAGCGAACGCCGGAGCATCCAGGTCTATAATGTTTTTCGGAATTTTGCTGCTTATATCTGCAATTTATCGTCGACGACGAAGTTGCGAGAAAAGGATGAATAAAAAAAAAAAAAACTGGACTTCTCGTTCGTCTTTCCGCGAGCAACGTTAAATATGTACCAGGCGCTTAATGATCTTTCAGCGCGATCGCTCGGCGAAATTTCTCAAAACTCCGATAATATTAATAACCTCCATTTCGAGATAAACGCTGGAAACAGGTCGTATTAACATAATCTGATCGTTTATAGGACAATAGATGTACCAGCGCTCCCACGGTTTTAATAAAACTTCGCTGGTCCTCGGGAACAGCAACAAATAAAATGTATCCGTGACACTGCTAGTAATATTTTGCTACTAATACTTCAAATATTGTACATTTGACTGTACCATCGTGAACCGCCATCGGAGGATTAGAATTTCCAGGTACTTCCGTCTACATTTCCCAATTTTCAACGAAATTCTCTTCTACGCGTTATTACACGCGGAAAAGCATACAACTTTGTCATATAAATTACATTTTTATATTTAATAGCGTCCCGGCTAGCTCGGGGCCGTCAATTTTTCACGGTGATTTCACTCTCCAAACTCGTTCGAACAGTTGACAAGGTATTTATTTTTTACTGTTCTACAAAATTGCACGATTCCATCAATATCAAACGAGGACGCTTAACCGCCGTTTCTACTAAACTGTCGGTACAATAATAATTTCCAAATGGGAGATATAATTCGTCGCTATCGATACGTGTACCAATGAAAGCACTACAGTATTTTTACAGACAAATCCTAACAATAAGAGACCCATCGTTTATGTTCAATTCTAGATTCCAGATTCTTCGTAAATACGTTTTTCATTTACAACGACACTATAATTTAACAATGGAATTACCGGATGAGTCAAAATGAATCGACTAATTTCTACTCTTGGAAATATTGAATGTATAAATATGTTTCCGTGAGAAAATTTCTTAATAAACTTCTCTATCACAGTAGATACAGTGAATTCTCGATATATGTCAACAACAGGGGTCTTGCCAGGAGACATACCTGAGCCGTGGAATGTAGCCCGCGGTAGTGGGGATAATTCCGCGACGTTTATCATCGAGGCCATGGCGACTTCGCGTAATATCAAATTGGGAAAACCTGTGATAAGGTTGAATTTCTAAATTGATATTACGCGAAGAAAATTTTCAGGAAATAAAGTGAAATTACTCGTTAATTATTAGGTTTAGGGCTAATGAAAGTCAATACTTTTTTACTCAAAATTCTTCCATATTTTAGTATAAAAAAATATAGTGTTTCATTTAAAAAAACAAAGTCGGCCTTCAAATCTCCGAAACACTTCCACCTGTGAAAAAAATAAATACACTAAATTGTGTACCCCTTCGGACCATGCAACTTCTGTGTACAAAACTTTCTTCTGCAACGCATACTTTAGAAGTTATATTACGTGTGGAAGTTGCGTGGATCACCCTGTATAGAGAAATAACAGTTTTTAAGGAAAACTGATGCGAAATCTAAAGAAATGCAATTTCGTTGTTATGATAAGGCAATGTATACCAGTTTCGAGAACAACACCAAGCCCAGAGAAACCGAAACAGGACAGGGTCGAAAAAATCAGGCTCGATTCATGGGAGGGCGTTTTCACGCGACGCGCGTTCCTCCGTGCACGCGGCGCGCAACACCCGCGAACAAAAATCCGGAAAAAAGAGAGGCAGTATAAACGAGAGAAAGAAAAAAGGGAGAAAGTAGACGTCTCCCCGCGGAAGTCGCGTCCTCCGTTCGCGATTCTCCCGTCACGGAATCTCCTCGGCGACAAACGTCGAAAGCCCGTTCGCTTTCCCGGGTTCGCGTGGCGCGGGGAAAAGGCTTGGGAACAGTGGAAGAAGAGACGAAAAAAGAGATCGTCGAACGAAACGGTTCACTGGTAACGGGAAACGCCGAAAAGCCGCGACGTTTCTCCTTTTCACTCTCTCTCTCTCTCTCCCTCTCTCTTTCGACGCGATTTTTCACTCGGAGAAACGCGGAATGAAAACCGGCGGGAACGAAGAGTGAGCTGTCTCTCTCTCTCTCTCTCTCTCTCACACACGCATCGCTCTCTCGCGGATATAAATATAATGCGGCGGGCTGCCTTCTAAATATCATAGACAGAGAAAAGCCCCGGCTGCTGTGCGGGGGCCGGATGATGGTCGCACGCGAATGAAAACACGGTGAAAAGGGCGAGAGGCGCGGCGACGATGCTCTCGTACGTTGGGAAAAGGCTGGCCTGCCTTTTCTCCCGCATCGGAATCCGTGTAATTTTCTTGCGCGTCCCCGAACCGGCTGCGTCCGCGTTTTTCAAATTGAAAACAGTCCGCGGGGTGTAGCGGCCCGCGATAGAAACGCGACTGTTTCTTCCCTCGTCCGACCGTTTCTGTCTCTCGGCCTCGCGGCGCACCCTCTCCCAGAGCGCATTGTAACCCCCGAGCAGAACCAACGCGAGGGATGTTAGTCAACGATGCACCGGACGCTAGAGTTTACGGCGTCTTTGGCCGAGGACTCGGGAGGATTCTTCAATGCACCGGGACGACCGCGGTTTAGTATAGTTTTATTTCCATTAACACGCTAAGCGACAAACATCAACCCCAGAGAATCTGACAAAATCAGAGAAATTTAATTAATGGACCCGAAATTGGAAATTTAAAATGTCCGCTTAACCCATTCGAGACGACGATTTTTTTCGAACACGGTCCCCAGGAGCGAAATTTTTTTTTCTTTATATTGTTCATTTTTAATAAAAAAACATGTTTACTACGGAAATCACCCAATTCGTAAGTGAATTCACATAATTCACATAATAATAATTTCTCATAATAATGATAATTTTTAGATTTTTTGGTACACAGTAAAACCAATGCCAAATTTTGTTTTCCTGAACTTTACAGATTTCATTAGTTCCAGAAAAATCTTATTTCGACGACTAGTTTACTCAGAATAACTGATAATTGCACATTACTGTTATTGCACACACGATGTGCAGGCCGTCTTATAGCCTCGGAAATCCATTGCACACACGGTATGCAATCGGTCTCGAATGGGTTAAAATGTCTTATGTTAAAATGTGTTTTTAAATGTGTTAATTTTAAATGTGTATTATCATAGGGGGTGTTGTCTTAACCCTTTCGAAATCGAAAGACTCCAATAAAGTTCGGTTTATCTGGATATCTTATAATAAAAATGAACTTCCAAACCCAGACAAAAATCGCTGTCAGACGTATGTGACTGACGTGGCAGTTAACGTGTTAACACTAAACCTACCACCGTCAAAATGACCGGTTTTATATTTTACAATTATCGAAACTATAAAAATTCATTTTTATGGAAAATAGTGGAATAAATTTCCTTGTCTGAGCATTATATTGAAAATTACAGACAATCTCAATAAATTTGGGGTTGCTATTTTTATAAGCCAATATTGATCATATACTGTTAATTATTAATTTTGCAACCTTAGCTCTGATAAGTTGCCAGTATATTAAGAGTAGATTTACGAGACATGTAAAAATGGCGGACTCGAAATTGTTTAATTGACAATTACCAAGAGTGCAAGGGCGCACATGTTATTTTTTTAAGCACATGTTACAATAAAAATGGCAGAAAATCTAAGCAACTACAATTTTGTTATACAGTCTCAAATGCCTAGCCGATAAAAGTCCCAGAACCATACCCCCTATCCCCCAGAACTATATCCCCTAAGGGGCTATGAACCGAGGCCTCTAGAGCTCCTCTATCTCCTAACTGACATAGTATCTCCTAAGTGATATAATGTCCCTAGCTAGACACGCGTTTCTAAACGAATTAATAGAGCTACCTAGAGAAATGTGTAATTAATTCCGTATAACTTTGTAACAAGTTCTGAAGTGGCTCAGAAAGGAACGCGTTAGACGAAGAATAAATGTGGCAGAACGGAGGTTCAGAAAATTCGGTGAACGCTCGGGCCGAGATAATGGCCAGCCCGCAAAAGGACCCGTTCGCTTGTCTGCGCCGCGATAAGTCGCCCGATCGACATCCAGGTTCGACATCCACGTCGATTCGACGGCCAGTCGTCCACCCACCGGAAGACGTATTGTCGGGATTTCTTAATCGGTGATCGGATACTCGAGACCGACGACGACGACGACGACGTCTTGACAGCGGATTTCACAGAGCCAGCGCCGGCTGATCGGTTTTGCGGTATCGATGCAGGTCAACGATTATCTGATAATTAATGGGATAACGTGACCCGGGCAGATTCGATGGGGATCTGCTTCCTGTGGCGGGTTTGATCGAATAAAATTCCCTCTCTGCGGCGAAAATCGTGGGAAACGGCTGTTTCGTGGAAATGGATTTCAGAAAATCGCTGGTACATCCTTCTGGCTCGCTCTTTTCTATTTTCTTTAATATTTTTACCCTTGATTTAAAGTACTGCAGAATCAAATATGGTTTCACTTCCTCGTAATTTTGCATAAAAAACCGAGGCACATAATACTTGACTTGATTTTCTAATTATTACAGGTTTCCAATTTATCAACGTATAGATTTGCAGTTACCACTTTAACACGTTGACTGTTAAATTTTTAGATTTTAAAATTAATTTTTACGTTAATATATTGATCGTGCCAAATTTGATTAGGATCTGTAAAATGCAAGAAAGTTGGAGGACTACTCAACATCTTACATTTAATTTTTTCAATTTTTATTTCATTGAATGACACTGATTTTATGGAATTTTTGAGGATTCTAGTTTGGCAGTCAAGGTGTTAACAGTGCTGAACACCGATACGTAATTCGAGGAGTAAAAATAAAGTATAGTATACAACATATCACCCGGAGCTAGAAATGTTTTATTTAAATCCTAATTTTTTAAGACCCAGACGAAATTGTTAGCTATTCACATAGGCGACGCAAAGATTTAGGTCCAAAAGATATTTTTAAAAATTGGTACATAAGGATCGACATATAAGGACTTGGACAGAGGCCACATGGAAGCCTTGCGAGGGTGAAAAAATAAAATCATCGCCTGCGGATTAAAAACATACACAGTTGCATTTGTGTCTGCGACGTTCGAGGAAAATGGGTCGCGGTAGTGACGGCGTTAAGTTGAGAGAAAAATATACCGAGTGCACAAAGGGTAATAGAACGAGCCGGCAATAATGGAAGAATCCGAGGAATCCAGGCTGGGAACAGCAAGGTGGTACGAGTATCAACACGGTCCCAGGGCTCACGAACTAGTTTCGCACTGTCTCGTTCCCGGGGTTCAGCTCGCAACATTGTTAATCGCGGTTTATGGACGTCTCGGACGAATTTTAAGTAAGCGGAATGCCTTCGTTAGCGCGCGAACTTCGGGTCTTTGAAGTTTGAAGCGCAGGAATTTGCATTGATGATTCCTGTTACGTTCGTCGAAGTTCTTAATAATGCAGACCACGTTGTACACCGACGACCCCTCGCGTTCTCTACTCTCGGACTTGGCGATACTCATTGAAAGAAGCGTTTCCGTCGAGTTTTCAGTTCTCTGGACGGCGCTGCGCGGCAAAGGGGAGGCAGTTTTAAATGCGATTATCCGGCTGCCGTCTTGTTGGCGGAATAACATTAATATAAATATTCCCCCTTGTCTACGCCGAGCTCCGATGCATATTCATACGGGGTGTCCGCGAAACAGGTGCCCCGACCGACGGCGGTATCCTGGAAAGAAGTCGAACCCCGACTATCAATATTGATTCCGAAGAAAAAAAGAAACAAAAATCTGACGAATAATCCGAATTAAACGAAAAAGTACAATGGATACAGTAATTTTATTGCGCGAGAATTTCTTTTCTGCCTTGTTGTTGCATTTTATTTTCCAGAAGAATTGCATAAAATCCGATGGTTATTCGAACAATGAACTGTACGATTGATTGATCATTGATTGATTGAAACCGCAGAAATATCGAAGTTTCCCTGAAACAAACTTGCGTAATGACTGTCGAGCGTCTATCGATTAAATCATGAGCTCATAAATATAGACTGGCCGGTCCCGTGGGCCTAATCGCATGATCCTAACGGTGCACCAGCTCGAGGGTTGAATTAAAGATTTAATCCGTCGGCCCGGCTGTCCCATAATGCTTCGCGAACGTCTTTAACCGGCGGATCTTAATAAGCTTCAGCTTTGATTTGCGACGATCCACCGGCGTAAACCGAAGCAGTCCTTAGTTAATGACGCGAACACAAAGTGATAAAACCCCGGGTGTCTGTTCGATGATTTTTTAAGACCGGCTAACGATCCACAGGAATCGCGCCGGGATCGAGCTCCCGGGAAGGACATTAATCACGGTGGATTTTATATTCAGCGAAACCGAGACCCGGCTATCTTCTCATCGGCATTATTTTAATGATTAAAAGGCGCCGTTTCGACGCGAGAACTCGTTTCCCGAGCCGCGATGCAGCTTGTTCTGAAAAGGATAGCGCTTAATCGGTGTTCGCGCGAAGGTGCCAAGCTCCGTATAGTGATTTTCGTTAATAGCCTTTTTTGCCGCCGGGGGATCGGGACTATCAGGAATTTCAGCTTGAATGGGAATCGTAAAACGGAGAGGCTCGATGCAGTTACGCAATAATAACGATCCGCTGCTGTTACATATGAAATTGCGATGCGAAAGAAACGATGAATGCAATCAGGCCTGCGAAACCCTTGATCACATAATATGGCAATGCGAATTGTATAATTAACAAAGACGCGAGCTAACACAAATGCCCTACTTGGTATGGGCCTCTAACTACCTCTTAATGTAGACACACTCATAGCGATGCCAAACATTAACCCTTTGCACTCGAAGCTATTTTAACTCCAAAATTAAACATTTCTTTCGACCTAGAATATTACCCTTCGATATATTCGTTTTCATGTTATACATACGAAAATGGAGCAATTTACTTGTACAGAAGTATTCATCAGAATGGGTCAGCTCTTTGGCTCAGAAGAAGAAATAGAAGATGAAAATCCTTCAGGACTTAGAAGGTGATATTGATTATGATCGATTACGTTAGACTTCCTATAAAAAGCAGATAAACAACAATAGTAAACAACAATAAGCTTTATTAGTAATAACTGTAATATTATTTTTTATAAGAACGGTCAAGCTTTGACCCATGGTTTCTTTGACCCTTTTTGTCCTCATAATGAGTAGAATACAATGCAAAACAAAATTTGACCTTGAAATTGAAGGTCAAGGACAGTTTTGCGGCAACTTTTTTTTACAGATCTTCATCGATCCGAAGATGTAGAATGCGCCTACGCTTGCCAAGACAATACTGAAATGTTTAGTAATGTATTAAACACAAACGAATTTAATAATGCAAAAAGTATTTTGAATAATGATACAGCAATTTTTAGCGGTGCCTTACAGGCACCATTCGAGTGCTAAGGGTTAAAACTTGTATTAGCATCCATTCCTTTCTCAAAAATCGTAATCTACATATTTAGTGTTGACGGACCTTGTTATTATAATTACTTGTATTATTATCGTATCTTATTCTACTGTATACTCACATTACTGTATCCTTATTCTACTTATATTACTGTATTTTACATTATGATATTCACTTGTATTATCTCTGTAAAGCGAAGTAAACCCAAAAGGGTTTAAATGCTTACAATTAATAATTAAAAAAAAAAAAAAGAAAAAGAAAACATGCTTGGTGGCGGGTATCTGAAGGAGCATGCAAGTGTGAGGTTAGCCTTCAGTGAAACAGTCGTCGTTGGATTCCTCAGTTCCTGGCGAATTAATTACGGTCCGCGAGAGCTGCCACCGAAAATATGGACACGCGCCGATTTCAACGATCCGGGAATGATCTAGGCGCGTGAGAAAAAATCTCGAAAGGGACTCCTAGGGAGGCCGAGCGAGTATGCGAGGGCGTCAGCGAACTAGTTTCCGATCCCGGGGAACGTCTTGCCCGGCGTGCAGTTGTTCCTCCGAGCAAAATACATTACTGCCGCACACACGGTTGACGGGGCTGCATGCGTGAACAGCCGCAAGAGCCGGGACGAGCCAAGACAAAAGGAGACAAAGGGGTGAGGGGGGAGGGTGCCGTCGGGAGAAGCGACGCTGCACGACGCGACGCGACGCGACGCGAAACGCCGCCGCCGCCGTACTCTTGCCATGCAATTTCAATGCAGTTATACTTTCTGCGAACGAATACCGGAAACCCGGCTTGATCCCGGTACCCCAGCCACTGATGGTGTTGGTACCAGTAGAGGTGTATTGATCGGTGGGTGGTAGAGAGCGGCATGCTTCTTCTCCCACCCGTCGCCCATCGTGTAATCCTTCTTTTTCCTTTGTCTCTGTTCGGCTGCTGGGACTCTGTTCCATTGCCTTCCCTCTCCATCTCTCTCTCTCTCTCTCCTGCTACTCTCTCCATCTCTCCTTTCTCGCATCCCGCGTCATTTCCCATGACGGTCTGGTGTCATTTGTAATTAATTTCGCGGGAATCCTAGCTCGTCCTCGAACGACACCGATTACGCCGCGACATATCGCCGATCAGACATCGTTCACCAACGAAATTACTTGGCCCGGTTCGCCGACGAGTTGGCTACCCAGGACCCACCGGGCGTACAGGCACCTGGACCGAGCTGATATTTTACCGTCGTCGGCCCTTTACAAACGGGAACTCCCGGGAAAAAGTTTCCTCGATACGTTCGGCACCCGGAGATACGGGAAACGACGCTCGGGAAAGGTCTTTGGAAGACGAGCTGTGAAATGGATTCCTAGGCGCGGGATAGTCCCGACGATGCTCCCCTTTAGGCGACGAGGACGACGTCGCGACGCTTCCTACTCGTGGTAGCCAACTGCACAGAGCTGCGTTCCGACGGCCCGGGGAAATTGAATTTCTTGGTCCTGCATCTTCTCAAATTCGAACCGCGCGCGCACGCTTCTCGAAAACCGAGATACTCGAAATAATTGGCTTGCGTCGCTCTGTTGCCAATCGACGCTTGGCCATGCGAACGTCAAACGAAATTATTACGGTTGTTGCGCTACGAATTAACCCGCGTACAATTTTTGGAACAATTTCGTTTGGTTGCTAACACCTCACAAAGAGATAATTTCCAAACGTGCGCTACCGTAAACGAACCTCTCCTCGAGTCATAATTAACCAGTTAGGCACGTGTATACACGTCAATCCAAAATTCTATTGATATCTATCTATTAATTCCTTATCGAATCAAAATGTAATTTTTCCTCATTTTGCTGAATTTTTTTCATCAAATTTATAATAGCGGCATTTGGCCTGCATTTAACGTGTACATTCGTTATTGCTTGATTTTAATTCCGCACCGTCAGCAATTTTTAAAATTAAACTCCGCAGATAACTGGTTAAGGAGGCCACAGAAAATTTTAAAAAATTATGGAATGATTGCTGGCTATGTTTATTTCATCTATCAACAGTTTATCCCAAAGCTCATCCGAAAACGAGCCGCCCAGTAAAAAAAGTCTCTCCTCGAGCCGCAATTAAGGAGGCCACAGAATCTTTAAAAAAATTATGAAATAATTGCCGGTTGTTATTTTTTAATAAAAAATGTGGCGCACAGTAAAAAAGAACATCTGCTCAAGCTGTAATAAAAGAGGTCATAGAATGTTTCAAAAAATTATGAAATAATTGCCGGTTAAGTTATTAACGTCTACCAACAATTTACCCAAAGATAATCTGAGAACGAGCCGCACGATTAAGAAAAAAGCCTCTGCTCGAGCCGTAATTAAGAAGTCCATAGAACATTTAAAAAAAATTATTAAATAATTGCCAGAGTTAAGTTATTTGATCTAACAACAGTTTATCCCAAACGTGCCGCACCGTAAAAAAACCTCTCCTGGAGCCGTAATCGAGGCCACAGAATGTATCAAAAAATGATGTAATAATTGCCGGCTACGTTATTTCACCTATCAACAATTTATCCCAAAGATAATCTGAGAACGAGCCGCACAGTTAAGAAAAAAGCCTCTGCTCGAGCCGTAATTAAGGGGGCGATAACCGAGGCCGCGCGGGGAATTATCTAGCAGGAGGATCGAACCTTGATGATCGACCGACCTGGAGGATCCCGATCCACGCAGCGGCGAGCGAGTAAGAAAGGTAATAAACGTGTTCAGATTCTATCAATGCGTAGGAACTCGGGGAAACAACGTTTCAACGGGGAACAGAGTCCGCGGGTACGTGCTTCTTGACGCGGAACGGAAACACCCGGACTGGAAGATGGATCAGTATACATGACGCGCCTTTTAATGTTACTTTTGCATCAGGGACCCGGATGCTACGTGCCCAAGAAATTTCATTAAAATCGGAAGTCGTCGCCGAGCGAGCTGCGCGCTCGGTGATAACCGTTCGCCGCGGTGTGTGCCGAGAGCGGGCAAAACGCGCGCGCGTCTCGGTGTGCAAGCCGCGACGAACGGCGCGGGCAAATTATAGAGAAATTGCACGGGGGAAACAGAGAGGTATGTGCCGGGCGCAATAAAAGTCAGCGCCCGCAGTAAATTCACCTGTTACGTCGGCTCAGGAACCGTGTAACATTTTAATCTGGCCTTTCCCCGTCGCTCAGAGTTCGGTCGAATTAACACGACCACCGCCGTACACCGATATTAATGAACTGTTCCCTTGCGGCCACGATCTACCCCAAAATAATACTCGCAATTAGGGGACCGGACCGAGCCCGACGTGGGGTCAAGAGGTTAATTGCCGCTCGGTGCTCGAATAGATTTCACGCGGATTCTTGGACATTAAATCTACCGTTTGCCCGCAGAAATATACACTTTCTGATTAAATCTATTATTTATTACCTGCCGACATTCTTTCTGCTTCGATCTAACAAGTCTTTCTGATTAACTATAGATTTACGGGACCTGTACCGAAATACCGGATTCCACATTCTTTAATTTACGATTATTGTGATTGTAGAAATGCATTTATAGGAAATTTATTTAACACGTTTATTTCTTGGAGAGCTGCTAAAAATCTGGCTGAAGATATTCTTGACATTTTCATAAAATCATCCAAACTGACCCCTTTTAGTGGCTCCTTCGAAAAGTTCGGTCAGTTTTCGACCAGTGTGCAAGCTTCAAATTCAGAGTGGTGTGTTTCAATCAAGCAAATGGTGTGGTTAAATAAGCATAATCTTGGGAGGCGGTAGAACATTAACAAGAGAAGAGTGATTGCACTATTCGTGTATGCTCGTATTGCGATGCTCAACCTCGAGTGCACGATATTACAGACAAACTGTAGTTTCACAGTGTTTGTTACTCGCGTATGATAAATCACAAAATAGTCTAGAATCAAAAAACAAATAAAATTGTTCATGGAATCATGCACCTTTATGACAAGGTACAGAAATCTTGAATTTTGGCAGAGGTTCAACTATAAGGTAATTTTGCTTTCTAAAATGTGTACAGAAAATTCGTTGAACAAAATCTTTCGTTTGCGAACGCGAGGAGCTCAGTTTTCCAAAAAGATGCTTTCCCAAAACACTCCGTTGGCTTCCGCCGGTAAATAAAGCGCAATAATAAAACCGGAATAACACCGGAATAATAAAAAAAAAAAAAGAAACGTGCTCGCTGCTGGGCATCCAATTTGACGCTTGTTAAAGTAAAAACTAAAATTGCCGGCAAACATGTTTGTCCCCGTCGAAATGGATTGCAAAATATTTTGTATCAAATTAAAACTTTCATAGATCGCTCATCGCCCACGGGGCTAGGCGATAAAAACATGGATCGTTGTAAAAGGGAGAATTAAAAATAAACACGAACGGTATTGACTTAATTAAATTCGTCAATTTCAGCGAAATTAACTTGCGAAGAAAACACCAATAAAAACAGTCCATTCATTTTAAGTCATGGTATTCTTTAACTGTGGTGTCAAGGTTAAAACATAAAATATTAAGTACTATTTAATTACTATACCACGAGTACTGAGATCAACCTAGTTTCAAAACCTAGTTTCTCACAGAAAGGGAAACATCTATTTTTTCAGATAAGAGGGATGAAGAGGAACTGTGGCGTTAAAGTTAAAACATAAACTTTTAAATACTCTCTAATTACTATACTACGAGAGATAAATAGAAACCTAGTTTCTCACAGAAAGGGAGACACATATTTTTTCAGATAAGGGGGATGAAGGGGAACTGTGGCGTTAAAGTTAAAACATAAGCTATTAAACACTCTCTAATTACTATACTACGAGAGATCAATAGAAACCTAGTTTCTCACAGAAAGGGAGACACCTATTTTTTCAGATAAGAGGGATGAAGAGGAACTGTGTCGTTAAAGTTAAAACATAAACTTTTAAATACTCTCTAATTACTATACTACGAGAGATCAATAGAAACCTAGTTTCTCACAGAAAGGGAGACACCTATTTTTTCAGATTAGGAGGATGAAGAGGAACTGTGGCGTTTAAAGTTAAAACATAAACTATTAAACACTCTCTAATTACTATACTACGAGAGATCAATAGAAACCTAGTTTCTCACAGAAAGGGAGACACCTATTTTTTCAGATAAGGGGGATGAAGAGGAACTGTGGCGTTAAAGTTAAAACATAAACTACTAAATACTCTCTAATTACTATACTACGAGAGATCAATAGAAACCTAGTTCCAAAACCTAGTTTCTCACAGAACGGGAGACACTGTTTCTTCACGGACAAGGGGGACGAAGTTGAAGCACAAAACGTTCTTTTCAGCAAATAAACATTCTTCGCAACTGACTGTCAAAACAACCAGATTAAGTGCTCTCTAAATATGTCCGCAAACATTCCGAATCAACTGGGAAGAAAATTCTCTATTTTCGAAAGCTGTGAGGGCAGAATCGGTCCTGAAGTCGTTGAAAATGGAAGGGGTCTAAAAGCCCTGAGCGAAGAACCGGGAATCGTCGCACGGTGCAACGAACATCGGCCATTCAATTTGCCGAAAAATCGGCAGCACTCAAAGGTGACCCGACGCGGCCTTTGAGCCTCCAATTATTCATGAATCATGCGATCAATCTCTCTCTCTCTCTCTCTCCGCTCGTCCCCGGGGGCGGGGTGTCCCCTACTTACTTTGACTATCTCGCGCGACGAACCCGGCCGAAATGGAACGTCGATTTCGAGCGTGCTCTCTCCCGTCTGTTTGCAGAGAGATACGTACGTTATTTCGATTGGCGAATTCGGCCATCGGGACAAAAGACACGGGAAAGCGGGAAAACGGTGCAGTTTTCCGTGTCCTTCCACGCGCCACCGCTGTTTTCCTCCCCCGGAGCGTCCATCGGGAATGCATCGGGATCCGGTCGGTGCGCAATAAACGACTCGGTGTCTCGGCACCGATCTCTCATCCGTCGTATGCAGATGCACCACCCGATATTGGCAAATCGGCTAATCCCACTCGAGTCGCGCGAATCCGAAATTCGCCCCCCGTATAACTCGTCCCTGCTGATCTAGCACCTCGGACAGACACTTCGTTACCGGCACCCGTCGCCGCGGACATCTGTTCCTTCTTTATTATCCTGCCCGACGATCGTGCGAGGTCTGCTCGAAAAATCTACCAGACTTTTTCTGTACAATCCGCCCGACGCCTGTACAGGCTGCATCGGCGGAAAAAGTCGTAAGAACCGCCTCGGATCGACTGTTCTTCGAAAATAATTTTATGCGCTTCTATGAATCGCCGGGTCGGAGAAATGTGATATGGTTTTTGCGACGGAGATGAATGCATCGATCGATGCTGTTTTATGTCGCACCTGGATAAAAAGGTTGATTTAATTTCTGGGGATTTTTGCGACGCGTTTTTGGGGTAAGCGTGAGTAAACGTCTCTTCGTTTCCTGCTCGTTCCAAGGAGTTTTATTTTACAAGAGAAACTATGCTGCGGTGGACATACACAGGCTCACGAAAGTATTCGAACGCACTTTAAATCAGTATATCTTTTTTTTTTTTAATTCGTTCAAACGGCCTTTTTTTGAGGAGTTGGAAGAATTGGCTTTCCAAATGATGTGCAAAAAAGATTTTGAAAAAATTGCAATTGGTAAGAATTACGTGAGAAAATAAAAATGGCACTTTTCACAACTTTTTTATTTGAACCTGTAGTGAAAATTTAAAATATGCCTTTTCATATTTCCTTATGATGCAAATGGGTTAAATACTCTATAGGAAAAAGTTAATGGTACAATACTTGCCTCTAAAGCAGGATTGCATTGTTTATTCGAAGGGAACGTAAGATCGAGAACGTATAAACGATTCGTTCTTACACAGGACATTCGCCAGTTTGAATGAAGTTCGAAATTGAGCGAAATTATATAAAAAATGTACCATTTCGACCGATTACTTTATCAGAGACAATCGCGTTAAATGATTTGTATGTCTCGCAAATGGAGTCGGATTAAACTCTTCGTCGAAAAAGGGGTCGCACGAAACGGTTTCTGAAACGGCGAGAGCATAATAACGAGATCGTAGAAACGTAATCTGGCGATCTGCAATTTATTAATTTCCCCGCGATTGTCCTCCATCAAGCCTCGGAACTTCTCGGTTCGAATTTAATTATTCAGCGATCCATTTCCCTCCCCGTTTCACTATTTTCGAACAGATGTGCAAACTTTTGTCAACTGCGCTTCTTGCGGATTCCTTTCCGCATTAGTTTCGTTTAATAGATTATAGTTAAGGAAACTCTTCGACTCGGTTGCCAGAGCTCGGCCGGAGCCCCGTTCCGCCTTTCAATAATGAATGAGACATTACGTATACCCACGAGAACTGCAGATTTCGGACGAACTCGGTCTAAGAAACGGCGAGCCAGTTTTCTAAATTAAGCACGTGTGCGCCGCGCCGTTCGTCTACGGCTCCTGTGAGCCCTGCCCGCCAGCCGGACTTAAAATTATGCGAATTTCTGGAAACCAGCCGGAAAATTCTAATCAGGCTTCTTACGGCCCCATTTCATCCTCCAATTCCTCCGAGTGTCGAGTCCCGAATCGCGAATACTCTCGCTGGGAACCGTCGGATAAAGTGAGCTTCGTTTCGTGCAAAAATTATACAAATCGTATATAATTTCGGGTACACCTGTCTGATATTTACGGTGCTCAAAATTGAGCTTGACTAATTTAAACTCGTTCGATAACTGGTGGTACATTCAGATAAAAATCGTTGCACCACTTCATATTGGAACAAAAAACTATTAAACAGCTCATTTCAATTTATTCAATAATTTGTGTTGCTAAAGATTGTCATTTGAAATCGGCTAAAGCAATCGTTCAGATTAAAGTCGTTTGGTTATTAGCGTGACTCCGGCTCCTGTCGCGTTGTCAACGTCGGACTGTTGTTTAATGGCCGTTCATTTTCAATCAGCTTCCCCATTTGTTATCACATTTCCTCGTTAACGGCGTAATTATCTATTATTTTAGCAGTTCGTTGTTTTTCTTTCTTCGCCATTAAAAAGGATAATGGAATACGAGCGGAACGAGGCCGAACGGCGTAATCAGCCTACCATCGGAATCATTATCAGGGTTTTCAGCGGCACGCGGGTTTTAAGCCGGCATTTTTCTCGACGAGACCGGGGCGACAAGCAGGCTTGCCCGAAACCGGACGGCCTCATTAATTGATATTATGTTTATCTGACATAATGCAGCCGGACGATTCGGAGGAAACCGATTTCAGTCGGCGAACAATCAATACCCGAGGCTGCGGCATGGCGACTAACAGCATGCCATTAATGACGCTCATCAGCGCAAAATTTGATCCGGCGCCGCCTATTCGAGCTCGTCCCGTCTCGTCGAAAGCGAAACTGAATTGTCGGCACCGTTGCATAATGAGCGACAATGATGTAACGGAATTAAGCATTGCGGCTACGCGGAATAAAAATTCCATATTTCCCGTTACTCTTATCGCTCAATTAATTTCATTTTAATCTCATCAAAGGTTTCCAAGAAAAATTCACATCGAAACATATCTATTACCATTGCTGCGATATTTCGCGGTGAAATTAATTCTTTGTAGAGAAATGCTGCAAAAAATTTCATTCTCAAAGAATATCAAATTTTCATTCAAACGCGATATGTTCTCGTTAAATTAATTCTCATGTTTAATACTTCGGCACATATTCACAAATATTCTTGCTCCATGGATAAAACAGGTGCGTGAAATCGTAATAATAATATTAGCAATAATGTAATGGGAAAATGTATTAAAACCTGTTATCGTCAGCAAAGAGTTGATTTAATCATTGTTTAATAAACTTCGATTCACGAAACAGCGTTTTCTGCAACTAGGTTGTCACACGTATAAAATATTGGTATGAAATCGATTTGGATATATCTATCCGGGACAATATAATTCACAAAAAAATTTGTTGTCCAGGGATAAAACCGGTTAACGTTTTGTGGCACTTGGTCAGAGAGTATCGAGATAAATTTTATTTCATCGGATTTTCGCGCCACGAATTTTACTGATGATCACTTTGATATTAAATGTACATAAACTTTGTCAACTTGAAAAATTATTCTTCCGGAAACAAAAATGATTAATCGTAATCTGCGTTTGTTTTATACCGCGATGATAATCGATTTCCATTTGGTAGTTACACGAAGCCTGTAGTGCTACTAAAATGTTTTATCTGTTGATATGTAGTTATAAATTACTGGATGCAACACTGAATGCAAGTAAATTAAGATTAAATTATTAAGGAATAACATTTTTTAAGAGACTGCAATTCTGTTAAACGTGCATGTTGGAAAAACGATTTGTCTGACTAATGACGACTATTTCTACTTACAAAGAAGAGAATACTACTGAATAACATTTTTAGAAAATACACATTAAAATTCAGCTAAATTAACCTACATCTTGAAATAACACTGTGTCTGACTAATGACGACTATTTCTACTTACAGACAAGAGAATACTATTGGGAAATAACAGTTTTAGAAGATAGACATTAAAATTCAGCTAAATTAAACCTAAATTTTGAAGTAGCACTGTGTCCGACTAATGACGACTATTTCTACTTGCAAAGGAGATAAAACTATTCAGGGGTTTTAGAAAATAGATTTTGAAATTCAGTTAAATTAATCAAAATCTTGAAGTGACGTCGTGCATGACTAATATGTTAAGGGGTAACCTTTTCAAAATACAGACTTTGAAATTCCGCTGTATGTGGATGACGAAGTGAAGTGTATGACCAATATCAACTATTTCTACTTACAGAGAACATGAAGCGCAGATAATGTCCGTCTTTTTCGTTCGCAAACAGTATGATTCGGTCGAATCATATCATCGAATCGTTATGGAAAATAAATAATATCGCGCTGGTGTCAATATTTGTAACAGAATGCACGTAAGTGGAAATAACCAGTGATGGACAGACAAGCAAACAAAGCGGTACTCACGTGCGTGCGTAATCACTCGATTTTATACATCGATTCCGCGCAAATGGACGCCGGATATGAACAAATTTGAGTATGTATATTGTCGGTTCATTTTTTCCAGCGCCTTTTCTCCTCTCGCATCAAACCGTCGATGCAAACAGATTAACACCTCGCCAATCGCGTTGTTGTTCGTAACAATGAAAAATGAACATTCGCGTACTAACTCCTCTCAACCTTACAACTCGTTACGGAAGTCAATTTGCCAACTAAAAAAAAAAGTGACAAATAATCTCGATGACACCGGTGCAACTTGCCACGAAAGCCAACTAAACAAACGGAAAATGAGAAATTGTTGATAAACCAGCTTCCGTGGGCGACGAAATAAAATCGATCAATCGCAGAGAGGATGCTCCAACTCCTGCCAATAAAATCCGAATCGAAGGAGAATATTACGGGCGAGTCGGTGAATCCGAGGGCGGGAAAAGCAAAAAAAAAAAAAGAAAGAAAAGAAAAGAAAAAAGAAGTAGAAAAAGTGGGAGATTAATAAACGCTTCTCGTGTCTCGCCGTCTCGTCGAAGTCGTCGACGCGGAAGGGTGAAATAACGACGGGGGCGAGTTTCGTTTCAGCGGTTCAACGATTGAAAATCGGCTGGGCGAATCTACGTGACCCATTAAAGCCGAAAACCGTTCCGGGCAAAGGGGAGAGGAGCGTGTAATCTCCGGCGCAAACGCACGTATTGTTTTATTTCAACCGCACGCGTGCGATGCGATAAATATTGTGGAACGGGGGAGCCAGCGTTCCGCGAACGTGACTTTTCAGCTACGCCCGTTCTCGCGCGCTTCTCCGACCGGTTTACGGAAAACCGAGGCGATTGCTCGATACTTTAGAGTGACATTTAACGGCTGCCCCGACCTCTGCGAGATCGCCGAATCGACTTCTCTTTGCGAATTTTCTGCCACCGGTCCGGCAAGATCGATCTCGACACTGCGGAACGAAACGCCGATTTTCTTGGAACGCTGAGGGACGTTTCGCTCAAAAGGAAAAAAATATGCGAGGGAAATTTGAAATCTCGTGAGAAACAACGAAGCAACTTTGGAACAATTTCTCGATAATTGGGTATCTTTGGTGTAATTTTATATGATCCATCCAAACAATTCCAGGGCCCCTCAGTATCGTAAATTCTGATTCTAGTATCACTTGATTGTCAAGTTCAAACCCTTAGAAATCTACCCTTTAAGGGACGAGACCTAATAGAAATTCTGTTGCTCGATTTAGTTTGTCCCGCAACGTCAAAGTAATTTATTTAATAGCAATCTTTGGCAATTTTATATTATCAATTACAATCCAAACAATTTGAGGGCCCCTCAGTATCGTAAATTCTGATTCTAGTATCGCTTGATTGCCAAGTTGAGACCCTTAGAAATCTACCCTTTAAGGGACGAGACCGAATAGAAACTCTGTTGGTCGATTTAGTTTGTCCCGCAACGTCAAACTAATTTATTTAATAGCAATCTTTGGCAATTTTATATTATCAATTACAATCCAAACAATTTCAGGGCCCCTTAGTATCGTAAATTCTGATTCTAGTATCACTTGATTGCCAAGTTGAGACCCTTAGAAATCTACCCTTTAAGGGACGGGACCGAATAGAAACTCTGTTGGTCGATTTAGAGTGTCCCGCAACGTCAAACTAATTTATTTAATAGCACCCAACCCGTCGAACTAATCCATTATCTATTGTTTCATAATTTTTGAAGGTCTATTGTCCACGCTAAGGGCTTTACCGAGGGTTCGCGTTTCCGAAATCGTTTTAATAAAATAAAGGTTCCTGACTCACGGATAATATTGTTACTATTCGTACTGCGGCCATTTCATCGATCCCCAACGCGCTATCCGAATGCTAAACAGGGGATCAGGATGCTTTTGGTCACGCGCGTGATGTCCTGTAGTTTTTGCAAAGTGGACTAGGTGGATCTAGAAGACGTTCTACCGCTAGGGTCGCTGGGATACTAAGCTTTTCGTCGAAACGCCCGAAATAGGCTACTTTCGTGACGACAAAACCGCGGATCAATTTGTTAATCGAAGTTCCACGACATTACGTCATGGATCTCGTGCGGCGATATTTTTAACATGATAAATTAAAAAGGCGACGTATAAATGTGCATTGATTTTAAATCAACGCTAGACAGTAAGGAATCTATAAACTTCTATTCCCTATGTTTTCGTATCGAAGACAACGATAAACCTGAATTAACTATAACAAATGAACCAGCAGCTAACAATGAGCCAATAAACTTCTGTTTGATCGCCCGACGAATTATAACTGGGCAATAATATTTTGCATGCAGACCCGGCGGCCACACATTACGCGGAATTAATTATGCTAAATAACGGATCTCGGAGTACAATTAAGAGATATCATATCCGGTCGTAGGAACGAAGCACTCGCGGCGGAGCCAGGAAAATCGAAGCAACACGGCGCTGAAAAAGAGGTCGCAAAAACAGTTCTTGCGTTTAATGTTTATAGAAAGTCGAACACCCACACGAACACGATCGTTCGGTGCATCGGTGGGAGGTACTTGGAACGTGAAATCTAATAATTAGCCGGGGGTGTAACGCTGGTCGCTCGGCCGCTTAGAACATCCGAAATCTAATTAGTTGGCTCGTCATGCTGCCGGCGATACGTCGTCGAAAAATCCTTGATCGAACGTAACAGAAATTCGCGTTGGACGTTCTTCCTATAACCGGCTGGATCCCTTTGATCCCTATCCGCGGTGTTATCAAACAAGCCAAGAAAACCCCGGGCGCCGATAATTAATTTACCATCCACTGAAACTTCAGCTTCTACCTTGTTAAAGCCAGCCAAGGTGGAGGCGGACGAAGGTAAGTACGTGTCGCCTGCATCCCCAAGGTACATTCTTTGTCGGCAGTTTCGTCGATCGGACGTCGACCCACCTGGCAGCTAAAGTTTCACTTTAATACAGAATTCTTGTAGCATTTCCCGATTCCCACAAGGCGCTGCCATGCGGAACGAGAAAGTGACACGGACGACGTTCGAACGCGTGGAACAGAGAACCGTGACGACAAAATGGCGCATGATTATCGGCCCAAGTCAGCGGAATGGCCGACGGTCGAAAAACGATTTAATTACTGGCTCCTCCTGTTAGCAGTAACGTTTCTTATCGTGCTTCGGTATATGAACGGTCGTTTGTTCAGGTAACATACCTTTCACTGCGTTCACTGCTAAAGAACCAACGAGCCAACCAATGGCTAACGAGTTTTTACCTAAAGTAAAATGGCCGCTAGACCGAATGAACTTCAAATAGATAGCCAAGACTCGATGATAGAGAACCAAAGACTAGGAGAATAAATTAGAAATAACTGAAAGAAAATATGTGAGAATAGAATGTCTGTGTGTATAGAAAGATGATAGTGAAAATTTAGAGAAAATATCGTGAACCCTTCGTTTCAGTCAGGAAACTGAAGATAAATTTAGAACTATTGAAAACTGTTAATAGTGTTCGTCTATCTGTGTATCAGACAATAGATTTTCTTTTTGACAACTTTTCCAATGATGAAGAATAAGCGAGATGTTCGAGGTGGTGAAGTTACGTTCGCCTTGTATAGTCTGCGAAGAAGAATGTTCGCTGCAACGGGGTTACACCGCATTGTAGTAGAGGTCAGGTTGGTCTCTTTATTCGGTGGAATCAGCACGTCCTCTTTTATCAACCGGTGCGCCGTTACCTAGCCTTGTTTTAGCCTCTCGCTCCGAGTCCGGCCGTCGTCGTATGAATTGTCGTGCAAACCCTTTTTAACGTCGCCGTGGTTTGTCATTTTTCCTTGCAGCTCCTCCTTTGATGGCCGCTCTCGTGGCTCTCGAGTTGGTTGCGTTTGCTCTTATCTCCGGCCACGTGGAGGAGCGATAGTCGCTGAACGAGGGACGCGAGCGTCTCTCTCTCTCCTCTCTCTTTCTCTTTCTCTCTATTTCCCTCTTCGTTTAATGGAGTTGAATTCCTTGAGACTGACTTGAACACTGCTTTCGGGAAGTTTCTTTTGAGCCCCCCTCCTCGGCCGAGCAATAAAGCTAGTCGAACACTGGCTCCACCATCTTATACGCGACACGTCTTGACGGTGACAGCGACTTTTGACCCTTTCGAACCATCCACGTGTTGTCCTAAAGGTTTCGCAATGAGTTTAATATTGCCTTTATACATATTTAAAAATCTGTATCGAAGAATATGGTTTCACTTTTGCAAGAAGTTCCTATACTACTATCAATTAATTTACAATCGCACCACGTTGCTACTAACCCTTTTGACCCTTCCACATATTCTCCTAAAAATTTCGCAATGGGTTTAATGTTGTCTTTATGTATATTTAAAAATCTGTATCAAAGAATATGGTTTCACTTTTATAAGAAGTTCCTATACTACTATCAATTAGCTTACAATCGCACCACGTTGCTACTGACCTCTATTTAGTATTGTTAAATAACAGGAAAATATAGGAACCCCATGACGAAACATTTCAATTACTAATATATGCCAACATGTCAACTCACATGTTATACATACTCTTTGCACAAAGTATATCAAGTTCTAGCAGCTGTCCATAAACTTTTACGACTCACCACACGTTTATGGCCAAGTAGTCCTCGCTCGAACTAAAAGAAAACGTCAGTCATATTGAAACCGGCCAACTTCATGATGCGAAATACGTCGGGAAATTTTTTTTAGAGGGCTTCTGGGACATCTCGCACAGTTTAGGTCGTTTCGAGTTCCCGTGGGCCCCAGGCACTCTTACGTTCGACTCACTGGCAAGCCAAAACACACCTCCGGAGACAAACAAATTAGTGTAGAGAACTATGACACTTCTAGCAATCCATTCGCTCAAAATCGCCTGGAGCACCTAACGGATAAAATTGCACAAAAAAGTTACCGAATTTGGATCAAGCCCACCTTTGTCTCAAAACTTTCCAATCAACAATTTGCACAAGCCCTATCTTCCAAAACGCCTAATAGGTAAAATAGCACAAAAAGTTACCGAATTTGTAGTAAGTACACCTTTGTCTCAGAACTTTCCGATCAACAATTTGCACAAGCCCTATCTTCCAAAGCATCTAATAGATAAAATTGCACAAAAAAGTTACCGAATTTGGAGTAAGTCCACCTTTGTCTCAAAACTTTCCGATCAACAATTTGCACAAGCCCTATCTTCCAAAACGCCTAATAGGTAAAATAACACAAGAGTGTTACCGAATTTGGAGTAAGTCCACCTTCGTCTCAGAACTTTCCGATCAACAATTTGCACAAGCCCTATCTTCCAAAACGCCTAATAGATAAAATAGCACAAGAGTGTTACCGAATTTGGAGTAAGTCCACCTTCGTCTAAGAACTTTCCGATCAACAATTTGCACAAGCCCTATATTCCAAAGCGTCTAATAGATAAAATAGCACAAGAGTGTTACCGAATTTGGAGTAAGTCCACCTTTGTCTCAAAACTTTCCGATCAACAATTTGCACAAGCCCTATCTTCTAAAACGCCTAATAGATAAAATAGCACAAAAAAGTTACCGAATTTGGAGTAAGTCCACCTTTGTCTCAGAACTTTCCGATCAACAATTTGCACAAGCCCTATCTTTCAAAGCGTCTAATAGATAAAATTGCACAAAAAAGTTACCGAATTTGGAGTAAGTCCACCTTCATCTGAAAATAAATAAACCACCCTATCATTCAACGCGCCTAATAGACAAAATAGCACAAAAATTTCACGGAATTTGGACCAAGTCGATCGTTTCCAACGATTTGCGCATGCCTCATCGTCCGAAACGCCTAACGAACAAAATCCGCGAAAAGGTTGGCTAAGTTGGATCGGGTCCTGCAAACAGAAGCGACCGGCATCAATCCTAAATTCTAAATAACCACCAGCAATCCAGGTGGAAATTAGGTTAACATCCCGGGATCCCGGTCGACGAAGTGCAGTACAAAGCAAGTCTGCTAAGTAGCCCCGCTAACGAATCCGCTAACAGGATCAGCAGGAAACATTCTTGCCCTCCTCTCCTCTTTTTACACCTCATCAGCTCACAACAAACCGGCGGCTTGCAATCTCCCCTCGTCTTTTACACCTTCCTACAAATCTAATCTCTTTCAGCGTAGCCTCGGCAACGTCGCGTCAACCTAACAGGATTTTATACTGCGTCGAGAGGGGGGGGGCGAAGGCAGAGAGAGAGAGAGAGAGAAAAAAAAGAAGAACAGAACACGAAGAAAATAAAGCAGAATCTTGTAATAATGTCCTAAACTTTTTAAAAGACATTAAAGTATATCAATTGCTTTAAATACGATAGGCCCCACTAGACAACCCAGATGTGGTCACTAATAACTTACAAGGTGCATGTGACCTAAATCGCCCAAAAAAAAAAAAAAAAAAAAAAAAAAAAAAAAAAAAAAAAAAAGCAGAGACAATGGAAAAACGAAAAATCCGATTAATCGACGGAATCAATTTGTCGGGGCTAATGTCCTCGGACGATATAATAATCGCCGGCGTAATCAGCCGAAATGATTCCGGGGGATAGGTCAGCCGTCCCTATTCTCTGCCGGCGGGGGTGGCTGCGATTCACCGCGAATTACCGGGGGAGGGGGAACAAAGGGCCGCTGGCGACAGAATTATTAAAGACCGTTTGTTCCGATACTTGTGAAAAGGGAGCGCCGCGCGCGCGGTATGTTCTCATTCTTTCGCCGGCTACAATCGCGGGGGAGCCAGCGTCCGAAACCGGGGGGATGGTTTGCAACCATGACCACGCCTAGCTGCCACCTATGGCTGCGCCGCGTTGGCACGTAAATCGCCGGCGACAGCGTCGTCGTCGTCTAATTCCAAATAATTCTCACACCCGGTATCTTCTTTCTCTCTCTCTCTCTCTCACACACACACATACACTCTTATTCTCCTTACTCTCTTCCTCTCTGTACCCTTAAATGCTCTTACTTCGCCGCACACCGGAATGGCTCTGACTGGCTGGCTGCTCGCTCGAGGTGCTCTGTGCAGATGCTGCAAATCACCGAGACAAAACAGTCGTCGCCCTATAAAGTTTGCTCCGTGCCGCGCTGGAACGCCGCATCGAAAGCCTGCGACCGCCATACTATCTCTCTCTCTCTCTTTCTACCCCTCTCTTCCTCCCTCCCCTTGCTCACCATCTTCCCCGTCATATTCCGCGCGGATTTCTCGCGCGTCGAACGCGCGCGCGTTCGGCCGACTAACTGGGAAATCGAGCCAGCCGTGGGATGAACGACGCGAGACGGCAGTTTCGGCACCAGAATGCTAATTATCCGCGCCGCGAAATAACGTAACGATGCAGAACTACGACGGATAAATCCGTCGAGTTACGCCAGCATGCTACACCTATATACCCCATTCTCATCCGCAACGCGGGGAACACTTCGCAACACGACCACATGCGGGGACACCCTTCTCCTACTCCTCCTCCTACCCTTGGACCACCCACAATCCTCGACGAAACTAACTCACCCACGCAAAAGCGACGCCCAATCTCGTAGTCGGGGGTGTTTAGTCGTGAAACGCGATAATTAACCGTTGAAAACGCGGTTAACTGGTTCCTTTGCAGCGACACCGCCGCCGCCTGTGAAGTTCGTTGTCGCGTGCGTGTGCACCGGGATGCTTCGTTCGGGATTAGGCTCGGCACGGGCCTCGGTAATTGATCTCCGAAAAAGGGAGGGGATTTTACCGGATGATCGATGGGGGATTTTAGGTTCTTGTTTTCGGGATTTGATCGGGCTGCTTGGGAGATTGACGCTGCGGTGGACAGTGGCTCATTCATTTGTGAGCAGTAGATTCTTCTTTCATTTTATTTAACATGACATTTTGTGTAATACTGTCTTCAACTGTATAGAAACATTTTCCGAAATATTAAAGGTTCTATGTATCTTTAAGTGCGTCATACTATACTTAAACTGCGGATTTTACGTTTTTATGAAAAAAATTAATACATCAAAATAGAAAAGGCATTAAAAGGATTTTAGAATATTCTTACATTATTTTCGACTCTATCAGGTGATGCTAAGAGAAAATATATTTTTATTTAACTTCAGTCTCTCTTACATTGGACTTCGAAAATTTTTATTTTGCTTAACCCCTTGCCCTAGAATATCGAGTCAGACTCGTGATGAAGATTTTGCACAGAGTCTAATAAATATGTACGTTATTAATTCCCTTTAATGCGAAATAAAATTCTATTTCGTTGTATTTCGATATCCTTTGGAGAAAACATAGGCATACAATAAATGTATACTATCTTTTCTTTTCTATGAAATCCTGAACGATGAAGAATTTCCAATCGTTACATTCAGAAAATAAATAGTAGTGCAAGGGGTTATTTAACAAGGGGTTATCCGCAGTCTAATTACAATAGGTGTTTCAAGAGATAAACATATCTGCAAAGTTGTGGTTTCATTAAAACAATGTAACGTTACGAAGTGCTGCGAATACGTTAATACTGGAAATGAAAAATGAAAGCATCATTCTGTAGTAGCAAACGTTGAATGACCAAGCGGTCTGTGATTTCGTGCGGGAAAATGATTTTTCTCAGTGACGTGTCGATCAGCGTTTTCCCGGTCTGGCGATACATACAAAAATAAATGATTGTTCAGCATGAGAAAACGTAATTGCGCAAACGAGGCTTCGGGAGTATGAAAATGAGAACTTTATCCAGGAGAGGTATCCGAAGCATTTGTGTTGCTCGAACAATGGGAACTTTGAATGTTGTTTCTCGATTATCTCATTTCGTATCGAAACGCGATACCGCAATAACTCGTCGTGATAGAACACACCGGAGCTTGTAAGCTTGTAATTTGTGAAAGTTGTAAAGTAAGCTATCGTGCTTTGATCCTCTGGCAGTAAATAGCGTTGCTACGGAATTTTACGTTCTCTGTGATTACCGGCTCGTCGAACAACGATGACGTCGGACGTCGTCAAACGACAGTACCGAATGTTTACTAAAAGGAAGAGGAACATTTCTGCTCGTTCAATACGTCACAATAATTTTTTTACGTTTTGCTAAACTGGCAATATTTCTTCAAGATGCGTGAGTAAAATACTTGAGATATCTCTTCTTTAAGATGGACAGCTGAACTGACACTAATTTAAAATTCGTAGTCGATTATTATTGGATCGCGAATGTTATAAATAAAAAATAAATGGATGAAACGCAGAACTCTAACACTAGTTTTTATTTAAAAATTGTATAAATCGCGAGGAGAGACGCCCATAAAAAATTATTGAGTAAATTTCTCCATCGAGTCACGCGTTCTTATAAAAATTGCGAAACTTTGATGCTCGGTTTTCATTTATTAGAATTATTAATTTTATTGACGCAGAACATTCCCGTTTTGCATGAAGACACGCAGTCTAGTTGCCACAGGTACGGTCGACAAACATCGGAAATATTTCTCGGTTTGATGGTGCCTGGACGTGGAAGCGAGTTAAAATTCGGCAACTCCCGAGCCATAATTCCTGCGAGCAAAAATGAGTGCCTAGTAAGACACGGCCAATGGAGCTGTAACCGCGACAGCGAGAATGCAACCGAGCAAATTTAATTCCCCTTGGGCGCAACGCGTTCTGCAATCTGGACAGCAGATGCTGGTGTTCGGGAGGGTTTCGTAACGCAAGCCGGGGCAATACTTTCGTCGTTTTCACGATTATTGCCTAAATTCCGCGAATAATCCGAACCGAAACCCCTTGTCCCCGGGAGACATTCGCCCGGGCGGAGCTTCCTACAGGAAATTCATTTCCGCTCCGCAATTAATCACGCCGAAAAATATTACGGCGTTACGAGGAAACGTTCCCCCCTCCCCGCCCCGCGAAACATGATGTTTTAATTATTCCTCGGCGGCTGGTTTGTTTAGAAAGCGTCCGACCTGGATCGGTAATAGCTTAAACTGCCGGTGGTAATCGATACGGAACTCGATTTCCTGCTAGCTAACTCTAGAAGCAGGTTTCGCCGATAGAGCGAACGAACGCGACGAAATATGCTGCGATAAAGGAATTTCGCGCGGGCTGATGAATGGCTGTTTCGATGAATGCTGCTCCCGGCGATGTATTAATAACTTGAACCCGTTCTGTGCCGCCGCCACAGTTTCGAATAATTGAGAAATCTAGTTTCAATGTTAGAGCACCAACAAATAGAGGATTTTAGACACTCGGGAGCCTGCGGACCAGAAGCAACACTGCAGACGTTTCGGGGAACTGCTTTGTTTCTCGATTCTGCATGGATTTCAAGATACAGAAAGTTCTTCCCTCATTTTCTAATTTTAAACAACATTTTAAAATACTCACATTTCTACGTATAAACTATGTCAAATATATATTAGCAAATTCTGCAAATCTGCAGTCTAACGAAGAGGAAAATGAACTTCGTATTTAACACGTTAACTGCCATGTCAGTCACATATGACTGACAGCGATTTTTGACTAGGTTTAGACATTCTTTTTTATTGTGACATATCCAGATAAACCGAATTTTATTAAGATCTTTAGAATTCAAAAGGGTTAAAACAGCATCCCTTATAATGCATTTAAAATTTCTAGTTTCGCTTTCGTTAATTAGATTACTCCGATTTTGTAAGAATCTCTGGGAATGATACTTGGCACTTAACGTGTCAAGCGGATATCCACTGTTCAGAGAAATATTTGTTCGTTTATCATTCTTCTTACCCTTTCGAGCCATTTTTCATGTTTTCAGCAGAGGTACAAACGTACTTGTTGAACTAAATTGTTGCTTGGAATCTTCCCTTACCTGCAACATACAAAAATTATTTGTTAAAACATTGTACAGGTCCTGATAGGTAGTAAAATATTGATTGTATCATCATGTAAATTTTTAAACATACCGAAAGCCGGCCCCGAGACCGTCGCCTTATATCGAATAAAACCGCAGCGAAATATCAGCGCGGCGAATTTGCATCGCAAAGACGGTAACTCTGTTGTTCGAATGAATTTTAGACGGGAAAAAAAATCTGATACGCTCGGGGAAGTCAAAGCATTTGTAGCCATTTTAACGGGGCGCACTACCGGGGGGTCGTAAGTCGAACGAAAGTGCCTTTGAATGGCTTGTAACTCGATTCCGGTCGTTCGATTCGTGACCCAAATTTTCGAAAACGAAACCGAGCTCCGTGAACTTTATATTCATAACGGGTGAACGTAGCGGTGAAGGAAGAACCGCGCCGAACACGCGTATTGTTGTTCCAATTCCCTTCCCTGCACGGTAACAACGTTTCTCAACTTAATAAAAGCCATTCGTACGAATTACGCGTCGCGAACGTTGTGCTAGCGAATTCCTTCCCGTGTCAGTCGTCCCTGTTCCCTCGTACCCGGTCTTATTATCCCGGCGAAGTATAATTTTCGATTAGTGGGATCCCTTTCGCCGAACGCTCAACTTGCAACGCTAACGATCCAATTTTACGTGCAGTTTCGCGTCCGATTGTTTGAAATTCTCGAAAAACGAACGACCTTTCAACGTAGGGAGACCTAACACGAGACAGATTAAATCGACATAATAGTCGCAATTTCCAGCTTGTTGCAAACCAGTTGGAAAATTCTTATTTCGCATAAAGATCTATTCCCGGGCAATGAGTTTCGAGTTGAGTCGAATTAAACGAAGTTCTATGGGATGATTGAGCTTAATCGACGTTAATTGAATCCGAATAAATCGTTTAAAAGATCAGCTAAGGAGGGCACAAATTCAAAAGAGACAGATCTTTGCGATCGATAACGCGTCGTGTGCTTCTAAAACGTATCTTTCCATCGTCGATGAATAGTCGATCGAAACTAAAAAAAACCTGTACTCCTGTACACGTACTAACCACGAAAGTGTTTTCCGAGCAGCTGTGCAAACCCCCCGTTCAATAGTGTAAGGCGTAATAAGTAATAGGCGTGACGATTTTGCGTTGCGTGTTTCGTTACATCTTTTATGAAATCACCCCCATCTGTAAAACATATCTCTCTCTCTCTCTCTCTCTCTCTCTGTCTGTCTGTCTGTCAGGCTCTCTCTCTCTCGAACGAGGAGTCCCTTCTCGAAAGATTTTTGTACTTTTTGCCTGTCCGTTTACCTTTACCTTTATGTTCACCTTTTCTTTTCTCTACTCGCTTTATGACTCTGTCGATCATCAGTACCAGGTAACGGATTACTAGGGTTAGGGAATTTTACCAAGGACGATTATCGTCGCGTGACGCATTTCCGTTGCATGTTTCGTTACATCTTTTATGAAATCACCCCCATCTCTAAAACACTTTCGTGTTAAAAAGAAAGGGGGGGGCCTCAAGCCAATAATAACAAATTCACGCTGAACCGAGTCATCGGAAAGGTTCGCCGAGCGGGGAGCGCCACTTCGAAAAGACAAATTACCGCCGCAGCAGCCCGAAGAGCTGCGAGGCAGAGTCGAGAAAACCCAGACATCCTAAAACCACCCACTTGGCATCAGCATCCTCCATTTGCTCTCGCATCGTCCTGGCGAACGTGTCGTCGCATGGCGCAAGGCTTCAGAGGGGAGACCGGGCGAGCGTACCCATATCCAGAAAGCAGCCCTCAGTGCTTCATTACTCGGAAAAACTTTTAGTCACGGTGAGGAGCAGAGAAACACACACAGAGGGTCCCCGACCGTAAGGGATAGAGGACGGACCAAATAAGAGAGAGAGAAAGAGTAGCGAACTACCTGGAATCAAATTAAAATTCTAAGTCACCGTTGGAAACCGCGCTTTTCGTCTGGCGTGTTGTGCACACATAGTCGTTGACACGGACGAGCAATGCAAAGCAGGCTCGGCAAAGCGCGAGACGGTCTCGGTAGCGAAAGGGTGTGGGAACGAAAGGGGCAGACGTCGGAGGGGGGTTGTAGGATCGGGGTGGATCATGGTAGGAGAAAGGGAACGTCAGAGACAAACGCTAGGACACCATTCGGCGAAGAGGGGGGGGGAGGGAAGGGAAAGAAGCCAGGGATGGGGCATAGAGAAACGCAAGTGGAATGCATCGACCTGGAAAAGAAATGTGCTTTTTATATCGCAGGTGGAGACAAGGACAGGTGGCAGACTGCGGTGAAAGGAACTTTGCTGTTTGTATCTCCTTTCTAGCCACCCCTCCGGCGCGCGCCGCCCCGACTAAAGCATCGCATACCTCCGGGGAAAATTCCGCCGTTTGATCTTCCGTGTCCAACAATGGCTGCCGCCTCAACGACGGGGAATGGATTCTACACGTTATAACGCGTCTAAACGACAACGAAGCCGCATTTCGTCGAGGACGAGGACTACGAGGACGACGACGACGACGACGACGTCGGTTCCGAGAGAACTCTGCTCAACGGGGCACAGGTTCTCTTGTCTAACCCGGCCCGACAGAGTTCAACCTAGAACTCGTCAGATCCCACCTGCCCGACAAACTATACTACCCGGCCTCACGCTAGTCTGATACACCGAGAAAACTGTGCGAGCTTGGCCTGTATGCGAGAGGACCGACCCGTACGACCAGGCTTTTGAGTTTCAATCGTGGCCACCCGCCACTGGAAACGGCCATCACGAAAAGCGCTCTCCCTCTCCCTCTCTCTCTCTCTCTCTCTCCCTCTCGCGCGCTATGAACTTGGAAGGAATATGTGATATTCTCCAAGCCCCGAGAGCTCGAGCACCGAGCCCCGGGTAATGATTTTCAAGCGTGTTTGATGTTTGCCCAGCCGCGACCACGCGTTATATGATTGCGTTAGACCGTGGAATTGTTGGATCAATGTTGTTGCTCGCCTCCCCCTATTTTGTTATTTGACGAACCGACGCGACGCGCCACAGCGCACTCTTAATTTTTGGGGCGATACTGCGTGTCCCGCGTCGGACGAAATCTACTGACTGAATGTTACCTGGAATATCTCCACGAATGTTTGACGTGACGCTGAAGAAGCCTGGGAAGCAAATTTTAATTTTAAACAAGGATTCAATCAATCTTTACCAGAAACCACCCTCTGAGTCTCTGTATACTTCCCCATGAAAATTTATAAATTAATTTTCCACAAACTCTTAGTATTTCTAAATATGGATATCGAGTTCAATGTATTTATATTTGCAGAGAGTTTAATTAATCTTTACCGAAAACCACCCTCTGAGTCACTGTATACTTCCCCATGAAAATTTATAAATTAATTTTCCACAAACTCTTAGTATTTCTAAATATGGGTATCGAGTTCAATGTATTTGTATTTGCAGAGAGTTTAATTAATGTTTACCGAAAACCACCCTCTGAGTCTCTGTATAGTTCCCCATGAAAATTTATAAATTAATTTCCCACAAACTCTTAGTATTTCTAAATATGGATGTCGAGTTCAATGTATTTATATTTGCAGAGAGTTTAATTAATCTTTACCGAAAACCACCCTCTGAGTCTCTGTATAGTTCCCCATGAAAATTTATAAATTAATTTCCCACAAACTCTTAGTATTTCTAAATATGGATGTCGAGTTCAATGTATTTATATTTGCAGAGAGTTTAATTAATCTTTACCGAAAACCACCCTCTGAGTCTCTATATGTTTCCCCATGAAAATTTATGAATTAATTTTCCACAAACATTTAGTATTTCTAAATATGGATATCGAGTATTTGTAAAACATTGATATTCATATTTAGAAGGCGGAAATAGATTGATTTGACAATCTGGTTTAAGAAGGTCTGTCGAATATTGGATGTGTTCTGCATAACGTGTAAGTTCCATCATGTTGGAGGGGTTAATTGGGTAGCACCACTTGCGAATCATTAACTCATGATCACTGGCTTAAGGGGACAATTATTCTATCGACCCTCTGTCACTGTCAGAGATATGTATCTACGCAAACGTGCCACTTACTTAAACCATTCCTATGGTAATAGAGTCTCAAGTAGAAGTTATTCGCATTGTGCGTGGACTTCGTCGGTCAAATGTCGCAAATATATGTACAAGAGCGTATTAATTTAAATTATATATTTATAAACTTTCTGAATAAATACCTCATAACTGAATCTATTAATTTAACCCTTTGCACTCGAGTGGCGACTCTGAAGCGCCACTAAAAATTTTTGTGGCACTATTTCAAAGAAATCACAAAAAATATTACAAAATATTTGTTACATTACAAAATTTGTATTTAATGGATTACCAAACATTTAAATGTTGTATGTGGAAATCGGATCAGTCTCGTATGAGTAAAATATTAATATTCTAAGACGGAAGAAAAATTTTGTTTTAGAATTAAAATATCGCCGAGTGCAAAGGGTTAAAACATTTGCATTTTTCTATAATTACCTCACAATTTTCTTTCACAACTCGACCCCGTAACTATTCCTCGAGAATATTAAATTTTCCACAAAATATAGATCAATTTCAAGAATAAAATAAAAATGATTGAAATAGAGAATCTTTCGAGAGCATTAACAAAATTTATGACAGCTAGTTACACCGCCACACTGGAAACCCTCGGGTATAATATTCGCAGTGTAAAACTAAATATGAAAACCTGAGAAAGTATCGCTTCAACAAGATGGAATAATATTTCCGGTTTTACCGGGAACTCGATAAAAGTCATAACTGGTTCGAGGGACGAAGTTTCGTGCGAATATCTTTTCCCTAAATAACTATACCGTCCTCGCCAATAAACTGTAGCGGATATTGTCCATAAACCTGGAAGCACTTCGCCGAAAGTTATCTTATTCGAAATGCGCTCCGTTGTAATAAATATTTTTAGTGCATCACCGTGGATCGAGGAATCCGGATCCAATCCGCCTAACCGCGACTTAATCTTACGTTTCCCTACCCCCGGAAAAATCGGGATTGTTGGCGCGCGAGCATGCTACGTGTATTATACTATAAATCGGCGAGAGAACTCGGTTGGCACCGGCGAAATGAGTTTAGGGGAGATCGATAATGGTCGCATAGATTTCGGGACGCCCGAAACCTTAGAATCGAGCGAGGATGGTCTTGGCACGGGGACCTCTCGTATGTTAATAACTGCGGAGAGCTAGAGGAGCTTTTATACAGCGAGAACTTTCCAAGGGAAAAAGCTTTTCGACGGGCCAGCCGTGGGAGATAGCCATTGATATTAGGGGTATCCATAAGTAATCAATTATTTGCAAAGAATTCGTTTTGCATTTAGTTCTGTACCGATCGTTGAAGGGGAAACACGTATTCTTTTACATTTTTCCATAATAAATTTTTAACACAACCCTGTAATAAAATGGCGGCGTCCGTAACTTCCGAGGTATAACTTCCTGGTATATTCTGGTATATTCTGGCATATTCTGGTGTATTCTGATATATTCTAGTATATTCTGGATTATTCTGGTATATTCTGATATATTCTGGTTTATTCTGGGATATTGTGATATATTCTGGTATATTCCAGTATATTCTGGGGTATTCTGGTATATTCCGGTATATTCTGGTATATGCAGGTATATTTTCCTATATTCTGGTATATTCTGGTATATCATGGTGTATTCGTCATTGCATACTTTTTCATTTTCAAGCGGGATTTAATGCAACGGTAGCAACAAAGAAAAATTTGCTTTTATAGAGTCATATTTTGCTTCAGGAACCCTGGATTTCTATAATATAAGTGGGGGATTGAAAATTTGCAGAAAAGATGGCAAACTGTCCTTGGTAATGATGGAGATCATATAATAAATTAAGAAATAATGAATTTACTACAAAGTTTGCTTTAGATTTCAAAATAATTGATTACGAAGTGTCGCACGGTATTAATCACTCTGTTCGAAGGAACAGAGTCAGTTGCATTCTCGACAGAGGTGCGCCCACTCGATTAAATTCTTCGAACGCAACCGGACACGGATCGCTATTCGGATTACAGAAACAGGCACTCGCCGGGAACAAGGTTCGCCCTAAACAGAGTTAGCGGTCGCAAGGACCATTCCATTCCCAAATGACCCGCGTGCCGAAACGCTGCGAACTGTTAATAGGACGCACACGTCGGCCGAAGGGGCAAAGAACGCGAGCTAAAGCATAGCGTGGGTCGCATACTAGATGAAGCGCTACACCTTCCCTGTAGGTACCCTTTCACCGGCGTATCACGCGATGCTCGTTTGATAGGCCGCCTCCGGAAGGATATTCGTCCGATCGACGGCCCGGCATTGTCTCGCTGACGGAACTCCTCTCGGCCCCGTTTTTTTTTTTTTTTATCACGTTCCTTTCTTTTATTCTTGTTTACGACCGTTGAGAATCACCTCTCATTACCGAGTTTTTTCCCCACGGCCGCATTCCATCGAATCTCGCGCGATATCGCATCGTCCCGTCGATTGACGTTCGCATTTTTTTTTTTTTTTTTTATGTTGCGAACCGAGAGGCGGTTTCGCGACTCGTTGGGAATTTTTGTTTCAACTCGAACCGTGCTGCGCGCATAGGAACGCTGCCGAGGAACAATACTTCGAAGGCATTTCAGATTCGTATCTTCAAATCGGACACCTGGCTGCCAGATGGCCGTGCTTCGGGCTCTGCTGAACCCGAGCTGCTCCCAACGAATTTCGCCGGAGAATTATCGCGAAGGAGTTGTTTGAAGAATCGTTGCTCGTACCACGTGGAAATTATACTCTTCGACAGGCACGATGGATCCACAATTGGAATGCTGTTCGAGAATTCCAATAATTTTCAGAAAACCGTGACAAAAAGAAAATCGTACATCAAGCTTTGAGGTCATCCTTCGAATCTATGGTGGATGCAACGAAGAGAAAGAATTTTTAATGTTTTCACAGGCGTTTGGTCAGAATTGTTCACTGTTCAATTGTCTCGTACTCGTTTCTAAAGTGCCTCACGTTTCAAATGAGTATTTTCAGTTTTTCCGCATGGCTTCAATCCCGACATGATTGAAGACGCTGTTTCGGTCCCTGTGTGCGAACTTGAACAAATTCGATAAATCTAGGGAGACCAGAATTTTCTTACAGCGAGGTTGAAAAATGATTCTGTTTCATTTCCAAGGAAGACGTAGTGGAGAGCACGGCGGAATGTCCAGTTTGTGAAAAATGGTCCCGCGGAAAAATGTGTCGGGGCAATCGAAGTGGACATCCATTTATCCAAATGCGGTTCGTGCGAGGGAAAGCTGTCTTCAACACCGCTGCTTCTCATCGATAATAAACCAATGATACACTGAAAAGCGGTAGCAATGACTCTCACGAAATTCGCAACGACGGATAAAAATTATCGAAAGCACAGGACACACACATGAATGTCCTTACGAATAATGAAAAAGATCGAAATACAAAGAGAAGCGTAACAACAACTGATACGTTTAACAGTTACTTGGAATATCGACCTGTTTAACGATACAATCAAATTATATGTGTTCCTTGTAGAAGCGTATAAACGAATTAAACCGTTCCCACAGACAACAGGGCTGCCACAAACAGGATCCAATTTAATTCGCGAGACAATGCAACGCAACGCGAGTCACCGTCACGCAATTTGAGATAATTAAAGATAACAATTCGAGATATTCAAATGGCGGCGCGTTTGAGCGTCTTAAAATCGCGATTAAAATTCAAGCGCGTCGGTCACGGTTGACCCTGGCCCCGGGTTTCCACGATCGGATCACGGCACGTTAATGGTATGCGCGCATTAATCTCCGCGTTCGACGGAGTACACACGGGGCCAGCGGAACAGGGCCTCGATATTGCAGGGCTGAGCCGACGCCTCGACCCAGCAGATGTCTTAGAAATGGGAACATTCGGTATCGAATCAGATGATGCACTTAGACGGATCGATGCTCGGGTCTCTGGGCCGCGCTCTCGCGCCCGCCGCCAAGGATTTACTGATCGAATTTCGAGGTAATGGCGTACGCTCGCCTACGCGAGTTTGATTCTGCTCGCCTCTTTGAAGAATCAGGCCTGTGCACGCACGTTTCACGGCTGATTGAAACGCAAAGCGAGCTGCTCGAAAGAAGCGACGCTAAACCTACCACGGTCGAAATTACCGGTTCCCTGTTCCACGATTATCGAAATTAGAAAAACGTTTTCATAGGAAATTGACTGAATTGAATTTAAGCACATACACTGGCCGAAACAATGATTGGTTCATAGCCCGAACTAGCGTGTTTACTGTTGTCATTCTTATCCGCGTCGTGGAACACCTCCTGTGGTGTTTGTTTATATTTTGAAAAATCGTGTTCTTACTGCTAGAGATGCATTTAGTTTAGTTCGACAGCGCAAGTGTTTCGACGTAATAGATTGTGAAATTTGCTGAAAATTATTCTGGTAATAGAGCGAAATAATCTTAGGTTCACAATAATTTATCTAAGAAATACTTTTGTTACTACGTAGAAGAAATTTTATAAGGTATGTAAGTACAAAATACTTTCATGTTTGTATGTTTTAATATTAATTCTGAGTATTCAAATAAGTATATAATAATAGTTAATTCTAAGTAGTGAAATAATTAATTTGTACTTACATTTGTAACATTTTGTTAAGTCCAACTAGAAAATGATTCAGTGAACCTATATTTATTTCGTACAAAAATTCCAAATTTTTGTAATATTGATTAATATCAACAGATTAATAAACACTTTAATAAACACATTAATAAAAATGATAATAAATACATTATGTGTTCTACTAATTACATTGTAACGAATCACGTACCAATAATAAAAGATAGAAATGTTGCATGAAAAACACTGTTATATCATAAAAATGATATGAACCTATCATTCTTTCGGCCACTGTATTATAATGGAAATCGTGCGAAATAAATTCAATCTTCTCCCTCCTATAAAACGCTTCACTTTTGTATGTTTTGTGCTTGGCAGGTTTAGTGTTAAAACGAACTCGCCGGATGCGGATTTGTCGCCTAAATGTTAATTTAATTCGTCACTAGATTGTGGATATGTTACAAGAACGTTCGAAACGTTCCCTTGCCTGTCAAAAAACGCTGAATAATCGCACGTCTTCGCATGACTTTTGACCCAGTGATCCCCTAGGATTGAAACATGGATTTTCGGCATTTTCTCGTCAAAATCTACAGTAAAGTTAAAAACCGAAAAGATTTTAAAAGTATTAGGAGGTTGCATTGAAAGCCGCCGCTGTTTACGTATACGTGGATCTAACTGTGTATATTGTAGACAGCGAGAGCCGATTCTTATCTTGTCGTATATTATGAATTGTTAAAACCAAATGAAACAGTCACCGCCGAACGTTATCTCCAACAATTGAAGCGTTTACGTGAGAATTTGATACAAAAACGACCATCAATTGCATCAAATCGCCGAAAAGTCATCCTTCTCCACGACAATGCTCGGCCTCATGTTGCTAGAGCAGCCGTCAAACAAACACTGATGGAGTTCGAATGGGAGATTCTCCCCCACCCAGCCTACTCTCCAGACCTGGCCCCAAGCGATTATCATTTGTTCAGATCGATGCAACACGATTTGGAAGACACACATTTTCGTAATTACGAAGAAGTTGAAACTTGGGTTGCTGACTGGATAAGCTCGAAAGATAAACCGTTTTTTCGTCGTGGAATTCACCTTTTGCCAGAAAAGTGGGAAAAAGTAGTAGCTTTCGAGGGCAAATACTTCGACTAATACTTTTACATATTTTATTATTGAAATAAATGCTCAAAAAACACGAAAAAACAGCGGCTTTCAATGCAACCTCCTAATATTCGCGTGATACTTCCGAGTTAAATGATTGAGGAATAGTTTCGAATCGCAGTCTGTTGAAACTGCATAAATTCCCCTAAGATACAGTCTAATTATCTGTATCTTATACACACATTATTGTGCATTGTATAACGATGACCAAAGTTTCTTAGGCACTATCGGGGCAACTTTCTCCTAAACGCATCGATGCAATTCTCATCAGGAACGATCGGCGACGAAGTTAATCGGTGTGCAGCGGCGAGCGTAAATGCAGGCGGACCGGGACCGAGGCAAACTGGCCCGAATGCATATTTTATCCAAAACCGTTTGATGAAACTTCCCGGCTTTGTTTGTTCGGGGGACGCCTGTAAAAATGGGCCGAACCGACTGATCGATAGTCCGTGTAACGGAAGTTCCAGGTAGAAATGTTCTCTGCCGGCCGAAGCGCAAAGTGTGTTGCGCTCGAAACGAGAAGAATGGCCCGCAATCAATTCTAAGTGACGCTAACAGTGTTTATTGGTTTATTTTTTTCCCGCCGTAGAACGTGCTACGAAAGCGTGGCCGGTTATTAATTTATTTCTCGCTTTATGCAAGCGTTACAGTCGAATTTTCGGCCGAGTATTAACGGTGACATTCGTTTGTCGGAATATTTTGTGAAATGTTTTTTAACTTTGTTTTGGTCGCAAAACAAAGTAGCGTTGGTGTTCGACGTTTTTGCAATGCCGACGTGTTCGAGTGCATTGTAATCGAGAGAGATGCTTCATAAATGTATTCGTTTGTTAAAATTCAATCAAAGGAACGTCACAGAAATAATGCAATTCGGTATCTCGGAGCGAGTAGTATAGAACCGTATTGGTCAGACCGTTCGGTGACACTAGTGTCACAGGAAGAGTAAAAGAATGATTCTCGGACTCTACCGCGACTTCTAGGCCTATACCGGAGTCATTTCTGACCCATAGCGATATTTCACAGTTTTATTCCGATATAAGACGACCGAAACTCTGATATTTCCAGCCGTATCTTTAAAAATTGCTGTTTAAACGAAAGCAGCGTTATTCCGAAGGTTAAGCCAAGGTCGACGGGGGCGCAACAGTTTGTCAAAAAGCCGGGGTCTAACCAAATTTCCGTGGACCGCGGAAGAAGCTTAACTTGCCAAGGCCAGGGTGGACGGCTAGGGGCTGTGGAGGGTTGAAACGCTCGTCCAGATTGTCCGTCGGCTATCCTGAGCAAAGAAGCCGCGTTCGGTGGAGGGATTTCAGGGTCTGCGAGGTCGCGCGGCGATTCCGACGCCGCGAAAGTACAAACCGCAAACACAATCCTTCAGGCAACACCGAGGCAAACTACGTATGCAAGCTTTCTCCCCTTCTCCTCACCCTCTCACCCTGTCTCTCTCTCTCTCTCTCTCTCTGTCTCCCATTCTGTGTTCTCTAGCTCTCTTGTCAGCTCGGCCATTTATCGTGGCCTCTTTACGGTGTTCCCCCGGCTAACTAATACAAGACACTCACCGGCGACGTCAGCACCGGGCGAAGAAGTTGCATCGCAGCTTACGGCAACGACCTCGAGGCCTTATCCGCGCGGCCGGCTTAACTTTTCCCGAGTGCCGCTTCAACCATTCAAATTGTTTCTTCCGTCGAGAGCACGGCCGATAGAGAGATAATGCCCTGATTCCTCGAGCACCCGAGCACCGCGCGTGCAGAAGTTGAGAATCCCGAGCCCGAGCCCGAGCCCGAGTCGCGCGGATGAAAACGGTCCACTTCTTTCGACGAACAATATCGTGTTAGCACCTGGCTGCGGTATCTTTTCCGCGCTCGAGGGGCCTCGACACACCCCCGGGAAACAGTTGACAAATGCGGGTTCGTTTACTCGAGTTCTATCTCCGTGATTTTCGGGCTTGTTATTCGCCCGTGGATCTTTCTGCCGAGGAACGAACTACGGATTCACTAATTCTCGGGAATTAATGAGCGGATCTGAGCAGTCTAATACGCACATTTGTTAGGCGCGATGGGGATTTAAGCTCCTGTGGCGGCGACAAGCCGGCGCCGCGTTTCCGCCGTATGTTTAGATTAAGTCGAAATACGTTTAGGTTTTGAATGAATGGATCGGGTTGCGTGCTGCGCGATAGCGTCGAGAGGATGTTTGGAAGGTTCGGTTCGAATGTCACATAGGGTGAGTGCGTTATTTAGTTTAGAGTGAAAGCGAAGTGTGAGAATGAGATAAAATGATTTTCGTGGGTATGCGTCAGCGAGCGAATGGTTAGTCAGTTAGTTCGGCGAGAAGTTTCTCAGTGAACGGTCACGCGAGCTACGCGAGTTGTATCGACCCTCTTATAAATAAATTTGATTTCTTTTCCAAGTGTTACCCTTCTTTATATTCCATCACCGATTACGCCTTATTGGTGACCCCGACGTGATCCTGGTTTCGGGAGTGGACAGTACAGTTTTTCCTTTCGCAAACGCGTACCATTCGTTGGTTGGTGACACGTGGATATAAGACAATGTCAACGCCGACTGAGCAGTCCCCGGCAGGGGGTAGCGCGGTTGATCGCGTAGCGGTGAGGATACCGGAGTTTTCGCCGGCCGACCCAGAGCTATGGTTCGCCATGGTCGAGAGAAGCCTTGACGCGAGCGGGGTGACGACCGAAACGACAAAGTTCGGGTACGTCGTAGGAGCGCTCAAACCGGAATATGCAGCGGAGGTCCGCGACATCATTTTGACTCCTCCGACTCAGCCGTTCTCCAAGCTCAAGGCAGAGCTCATCAAGCGAATCGGTTCTTCGCAGGAGCAAAAAACTCGGCGTCTCCTTGAGCACGAAGAGATGGGCGACCGGAAACCCTCGCAGTTTCTGCGCCACTTGCGGTCGTTGGGAGGAGCGGCAGTTACGGAGGAAATCGTGCGCACCCTGTGGTTGAGCCGACTACCCGCGAACATTCAGGTCGTTTTGGCAACTCAGCGGGACGTCGAACTCGATCGAGTTGCAGAATTGGCCGACACCATCGCCGACACAATGGGCCCACGCGCACAGTTGGCCGAAGCCTCTGCGGGACCGTCCGTGCCGCCGCCTGCGGGATTGCACGATGTCGAGGCAAGCCTTTGCACGAAGATGACACAGCTAGCAGTATCATTTCATCAGGAGCTTGCCGCGATTCGACAAGAGATGCGTTCGGGTCCGCGCCGATTCGATCAAGGACGAAATTTTCCGGGTCAAGCGCGATCGCGGTCGCGATCCCGAGAACGCCGAACCGAGCGACGTGGTGGAAAATGTTTTTACCATTTCAAATACGGGGCGAATGCGTTGCATTGTGAGCCCCCGTGCGATTGGTCCGCGTCGGGAAACTGGTCGGGCGGTCGTTGATGGCGGCCAGCGACCATTGCCCGTCGTCGTCGCGCCGTTTATTTGTCACCGATCGAGTCACGAGGACGCAATTCTTGATCGACACCGGTGCCGATCTCTGCGTGTTTCCTCGATCGAAGACTCGCGGGTTCCGCGAGCGGAGTTCGTACACGTTGTATGCGGCGAACGGGTCGGAGATCGCCACGTACGGGACGGTCACGTTGAGCCTCGATTTCGGGCTCCGGCGCGCGTTCGTGTGGCGGTTCGTGGTGGCCGACGTGTCCAGGCCGATAATAGGCGTAGATTTTCTCGCGCGGTACGAGCTTCTCGTGGACGTGAGCAAGCGGAGACTTTTAGATCAAGTGACGTCGATGACAGTGCCAGGACGCTTAGTGCGCGGGTGCGGGCCGTCGGCGCCCTCGGTAAAGACAATTTTCGGTAATTCGAGTTTCCACGAGTTACTGCAACGGTTTCCGGACATTACGCGACCAGTGGGAACACCCGCGGAAGTGAAACACGGAACGGTGCATTATATTCGTACCACGCCAGGACCGCCTGTGGCCTGTAGGCCCCGGCGTCTCGCACCGGACCGTTTGAGGCACGCGCGACGGGAGTTCGAGACGATGATGCGCCTCGGCATCGCGCGACCGTCGGAAAGTGCTTGGTCGTCGCCGCTCCACATGGTGCCGAAAAAGGGACAGGACGATTGGCGGCCGTGCGGGGACTACCGGGCGTTAAATGCGCGAACGGTACCGGATAGATACCCCGTGAAGCATATTGAGGACTTTGCTCACGCGCTTCACGGGAAAACAGTGTTTTCCACCTTGGATCTGGTGCGCGCGTACAATCAGATCCCGGTGGCCGCGGAGGACATTGCAAAAACCGCGATAACAACTCCGTTCGGGCTTTTCGAGTTCCCTTGCATGTCGTTCGGGTTACGCAACGCGGCACAGACGTTTCAACGTTTCATCGACGAGGTGCTACGCGGTCTAGACTTTGTGTACGCGTACATCGACGACTTGTTGGTGGCATCTTCGACAGAGGAGGAGCATATGCGCCACTTGGCCGAGGTTTTCGAGCGTCTAAACAAGCACGGAGTAACCATCAACGCGGCAAAGTGCAATTTCGGCCAGGCGCAGGTGAGGTTCTTGGGATACGCTGTATCATCCGGCGGCACCAGCCCTTTGGAGTCGAAGGTGGAGGCAATAACCAACTACCCGCAGCCGACCACTGCAAAACAATTGAGACAGTTCCTGGGCATGCTAAACTTTTATAGGCGTTTCATGCCCGGGGCCGCACAGGTACAAGCGCCTCTCAATGACCTGCTGCACGACAATATCAAGGGTAGTGCCAGGTTGGAGTGGACTGAGGCGGCGGTCGCAGCCTTCGCCAAAGCAAAGGACAGCTTGAGGCGGGCGGCGTTGTTGACGCACCCGAGGGACGATGTGCCGCTCGCTCTGTTCTGCGATGCGTCTGATTTTACAGTCGGAGCGGCGTTGCAGCAGCGTATCGGAAGAGATTGGCAGCCGTTGGCGTTCTTTTCCAGAAAACTCGGTGCCGCCGAGCGGAATTACGGCGCATACGACCGGGAGATGTTGGCCATATACTTGGCAATAAAACATTTCAGGCACATGGTGGAGGGACGAACCTTCACCATCTACACGGACCACAAGCCTATCACTTATGCGTTCCAGCAAAAACCCGAGAAATGTTCGCCCAGGCAATTTAGATACCTGGATTTTATCGGGCAGTTCACCACCGACATCCGCCACATCGCCGGGGAGGACAATGTCGTCGCCGACGCGCTGTCCAGATTGGAGGAAGTTGCAGAGTCTTTCAGCTACGCCGAATTGGCGGAGTCTCAGCAGCACGACGCGGAGCTTCGGGCGTACGCGCGCGGAGAAATTAAGAACAATTTGCGTCTCGAATGGATGCGCCTGCCCGATGCGGGCACCGTGGTGGCCTGTGACGTGTCATTGGGAACTTCGCGGCCGTTCGTCACGCGACCATTCAGGCGGGCTGTATTCGAGTCGCTGCATCGCCTGGCGCATCCGGGGGCTAACGCGACGGTGAAGCTTGTGACGGAGCGATACGTGTGGCCGTCCGTTAAGGCCGATTGCCGGAGATGGGCTCGCGGTTGTGTTCCGTGCCAGCGCGCCAAGACGAGCAGACACGTGTCTGCACCGCCCGGAAATTTTAATGTACCGACCGGAAGATTCGAACACGTGCATATAGACATTGTAATTCTTCCGGTCTCAGAGGGGTTTAGGTATTGCCTGACCTGCGTCGACAGGTTCACGCGTTGGCCTGAGGCTTTCCCAATCAAGGACCAGGAGGCTTCGACCGTGGCACGCGCCTTTTACGAGGGTTGGATTTCCCGGTTCGGGGCCCCGCTGCGCGTAACAACCGATCAGGGTCGACAGTTCGAGTCGCGTTTGTTTCAGGCATTATCCCGGCTGACAGGTACAACCCATTGGCGGACGACGGCCTATCACCCGGCAGCAAACGGGATGGTGGAGAGATTCCACCGCCAATTCAAGGCAGCCATCCGCTGCCAGCAGAGTGTCCGCTGGACAGAAGTTCTCCCCACTGTCTTGCTGGGCATCCGAGCGGCCTGGAGGGAGGACTTGAAATCCACCGCGGCTGAGCTGGTCTACGGCGAGACGTTGCGCCTGCCAGGGGAATTTCTGGTACCGCGGAGTGGAGAACCGCAGCCGTTGCCAGGGGATTTCGTCACGAGGTTGCGCGAGCATTTCGCGACCCTCGCGCCGACACCTGGCAGCAATCATTCGGCGGGACAGGTTTTTGTTTTCAAGGACCTTGCAACAGCGGAGCATGTTTTCCTGCGGAACGACACTGTCCGGGGAATCCTCCAGCCGCCATACGACGGTCCATACAGAGTCCTAAAGAGAGGGGATCGGACTTTCTCCTTGAGTATCCGAGGCAAGCCGGTTACCGTCACTGTGGATCGCCTGAAGCCGGCATACTTGCTGGCTGCAGACCCAGCACCGCTGACGACAACAGGAGCGACGCGGCCGGTGTTGCCTGGACAGGCCGAGGGACCATCCTCATCCACACCGATCGAGACCCCGGGGCGGCTGCTCCGTTCGTCGACATCATCGCGGGGGCCGGCGTTGCTGCCTTCCATCCTGACAAAAACAAATGCGGGCATACGCACTACACGGTCCGGAAGAAGAGTTCGTTTCCCGGACCGATTACAGATTTCGTGATTGAAGTTAATCACTGGCGGGGGGGTGATGTGGCGGCGACAAGCCGGCGCCGCGTTTCCGCCGTATGTTTAGATTAAGTCGAAATACGTTTAGGTTTTGAATGAATGGATCGGGTTGCGTGCTGCGCGATAGCGTCGAGAGGATGTTTGGAAGGTTCGGTTCGAATGTCACATAGGGTGAGTGCGTTATTTAGTTTAGAGTGAAAGCGAAGTGTGAGAATGAGATAAAATGATTTTCGTGGGTATGCGTCAGCGAGCGAATGGTTAGTCAGTTAGTTCGGCGAGAAGTTTCTCAGTGAACGGTCACGCGAGCTACGCGAGTTGTATCGACCCTCTTATAAATAAATTTGATTTCTTTTCCAAGTGTTACCCTTCTTTATATTCCATCACCGATTACGCCTTACTCCTTTGGAAATTTAATATTCGAAATTGCTTTGTCCGGAGGACCTGCGATTTTTAATAAAATTGCTGCAATTTAAAACTGGAGTGAAATTAAGATATTAGGTTTGATGCACATGAAATGTCGGATTTGTTTTTACATGCGAACGTTTGTCTCCCTGTTTTCGTTATACTTTTGTTTTTCGCATAACCTCGTTTATAGTCGTACTGTCCATTCCCAGAGTCACATTTCGACAAAGGAGATTTCCTCGAAAGTGTTCCCTTTTGTTATTTGTTTTGAATTTTGTACCGATATGAATTCAACCGATATTCGTGTAATTTTTTTGTACGAGTATAAACTTGGTAATAAATGCTGCAAAAGCTGCACGCAACATAAACCAAGCGTTTGGGGAGAATACTGTTAACGATCGAAAAGTGCAGCGTTGGTTTGAAAAATTTCGGTCTGGTGATTTTTCACTAGAAAATGATCCGCGTGGAAGACCCAAAACGTCTGTGAAAAATGATGATCTGAAGGCATTGGTGGAAGCGAATCCAACTGTATCCACGATGGAACTTGCTACCAGGATGAAAGTTGACCATACAATAATTTTGCAATATTGAAAAATTGAAAATTATACGCCCATCACTTGTTAATCGGCATGGACCACTACTTCTCCATGACAATGCTCGGCCGCATACATCGCACAAAACAATTGCGAAATTAAATGAATTGAAATATGAAGTTTTGCAGCACCCAGCCTATTCACCGGACCTCTCGCCAACCGACTTTCATTTTTTTAAACATTTAGAACTGTTTTTACGGGCTAAACAGTATGAAAATGAAGACAGTTTGAAACATTCGATATCAGAGTTTATTGATTCTAAAGATCAGAATTTTTTTAAGACAGGCATCTATGCATTAAAGTCTCGTTGGGAAAAGTGTATTGAAGCGAATGGAGCATATTTTGATTGAATAAATAGTTTTTGAGAAAAGATATGCAGTTTTATATATTCACTTAAAAATCCGACATTTCATACGCACCAACCTAATACAATGTGTTAGAACGTTCAAAAGGGAATCGAACGTGCGTCTTGGGAATTTTTACTTTGCACGATCGGACAAAGATCACAGACTAATATGACGAAGGATGGCTACAGGTATACTTTCTAAAAGTAAAGTTCCATTTCGAGCAAGGGAGTTATCAAGACTGTGGCAGTGAAACGTAAAGAACAGTTAAGAAAACGCGTCCGGAGATACGGGAGAGACGTAAAAATTTCGTTGTAAATAATATAACCCCGCGAAGCGTTTAAATCTCGCGGATATTACTATACCAAGCAGAAACTTTCGGGCCATCTGGGCGCGGAATTTCTTTCCTCCCGCGAGTGAATAAGCCATGGGCGTAGTTCGAAACTGTGGAGCGAAGCGTCGGGAAAGAATGAAAGAAGGGATTTTTAATAAATCATAATCGCCGGCCGTAAGCAAGTCGGGGGTATAATTAGCCGGCGCATAATTAACTGAAACAAAGTCGTTTCGCGGATGGTGCTGCGCGCCGTTGTTTCTAACACGTATCGCTATAAATTTTTCCATCCAATATCGCCGGTAGCGAAGCCTGCACCGTATTTTCGCGTTTTAACGGGAACGTTTAATTATCCTGTATTCGTACGAGAAATTCCAAGATATTGTTCTACGGGGAAGAAGACCGTCCGAACAAAAATAAAAGCGTGGAGAAGCGAAACGGTTTAATAAAACGTACAAGCAATCTGAAAAATACGTACAATTACGCGGTCGATGCGAAATTTGTTAAATTCGCCGCGACGTAAAAATTGGCGGACACGCGCCGATGGCCACGGTAATTGCCCGCCCGGCTCCGAAACTGCCTAAACGCTCCGACCCCGAAGTGATTGCAACCAGGACAAATATTCTGACAGACGGTTTATGCAATACATATTCGCGAACGTGTGAAACGGCAGGACGTTAAACAATGAGGACAATCCGTGGAAACGAGTTCTACTCGCACTCGTGTTCCTCAAGAGTCGCCATTTTTTGTAACTTGGTGAGTCAGCTTCGCACGAAGTGCTCGATATGGTCACCGTTTGCTTGAGAAAAATCGTCAACAATGCGCATTCAATTCCCTGACCTTCCCTTATCCTTCTCCGGCGATCTTGGTCCACTTATACATGCAAATCCATACTTTCATATTTTCCTGAACTAACCATTCACAGACGCAGAAACCTCAATTCAAGCTTTGGGTAAGCTTAAAGACAGAAAGAATAATAGGTGACATTTATGCAGTCAGATTTCATATTCGAAGACAATTCTTGTCCTCCATACAGGTTACAATTTAAACTAAAATATTTTTAAAATAGTTTCTGTGTTATTCGTTATTTTTCTTCTGTTTAAGCTTACCTAAGTCTCCAACGATAATCAAGGTTTGCGCACGTACTGCGTTTGTTTAGCAAAAATACAAAAAATATCGAAATTTTCTTCCTTCTCGTTTAACACTTTGACTGCCGTATAAAGGCAATATTAAATCCATTGCGAAATTTTTAAGTCGACACGAGGAAGGGTCGAAAGGGTCAGTAGCAACGTGGTGCGATTGTACACTGATTGATAGTAGTATAGGAACTTCTTATAAAAGTGAAACCATATTCTATGATACAGATTTTAAAATATACAGGGTCATCCGTTTTTAAACGGCCAAACGTCAACCAGCTATAGAGGACCCCAAATGAAACAACTTTCACCCCTAACACTTTTTTTGATTCGGTCTTGATTTTTAGATAATTACAAAAACCCGTAAAATATTCCCCCTAAATATTCAAGGAATGTAACGGGACTCAAGTTTTAAGAATGATTTTAAATACATCTTTTGGGTACGTATTGTTTAAAATATTTTCAAGAAATCAAGGCCGAATCAAAAAAAGTGTTAGGGGTGAAAGTTGTTCCATTTGGGACCCTCTATAGCTGGTTGACGTTTGGCCGTTTAAAAACGGATGACCCTGTATATAAAGACAACATTAACACTTTGACTGCCAAGCTAGAACCTCAAAAATTCCATGAAATCAAAGTAAGTTATTTAATGAAATAAAAATTGGAAAAATTTAAATGTATGACACCGAGTAGTCCTCCAACTTTCTTGAATTTTACGGATTCTAATCGAATTTGTTACAATGAATGTATTAACGTAAAAATTCATTTTAAAACCTGGTCAAATAATTCCGTCACCCACATATGGGTGACATGGCAGTCAACGTGTTAAAAATGTGTTCGATGAGAAATGGCAATTTCAGTTAATAAAGAATGGCGTAACGGTTGTTGCCTAATGCACAGAGATTACCGCGGTCCCGAGGAACAGATGAATACGGTTTGAAGCCGGCAGGGAACGGTCGCCATTATTCTGTTGTCGGCTCGGATCACGATAAAAACCCGGCCAAAAATTTATGGGGCTCGTTAAACGGTCACGTCATAACCAGGATACACGAATTTTGTCGCGCGAGGACATTCGCTTCGTCGCGTTTCAACCGTGTTCCTGGTAAATGACATGAAATAATAATGGCCAACGGAAGGGTAAACCGCGTATGAATTTTTATCGCTCGGTACCCTATTGTCCCGTACTTACGAACCATTCCGCGTGAAATAAACGATGCTAAAACGTACGCCGTGCCACGCGCTCGCGCCCGCGCGCGCAACGCTGAATTTATTCGCTGCTCCTTTTATTTCCCGTCCGCGCACTTCCGTTTCCTTCCGCCCCGTATTCGTATCCACGGGACCAACAATGCCAGCCACTTTTCGAAAACTCCGTCTTCAAACTGACCGTACAAAGAATGCTAAAAATCCAAACGACTGGCCGTCGACGTCGTAAACGACGAATTGAACGTCCGGTGCTATCATTTCTGTACAATAGCAATTTAATCCTCGAGGAGTGGACCGTCTGCGCGAAAAAAATTCTACTCTTTTTTGTTTCAACTCTTCCGAGAGTGGGGAATATTGCATCCAAGCGATTTTGTTCAATTGAAACGTCCAGTGGAGTTAGAGCGATGGATATAGAGTCCCGAAAATTTACTTCCTCGAAATGCGTGATTCCCCAGGTCATTCGAAGTAACTTTTCCCTTTGCAAAAATCTTCTCCGCGGTTTCGTTCAGGAATTGTTAACGAAAAACACGGACTAGTTGCGTTTAACTAGTCTCTAGTTAATAACTCCCGAAAGAAACGGTAATTTAAAACAGTAAAATCATTGGAAGAATTTAAAAATACTGTTATATTATATTATTTCCAAGCTATCAAACGTATTAACGCGTTGACTGTCATGTCACCCATATGTGGGTGACGGAATTATTTGTTCAGGTTTTGAAATGAATTTTTACGTTAATACATTCCTTGTACCAAATTCTATCAGGACCTGTCAAATGCAAGAAAGTTGGAGGACTACTCCATATCATACATTTAATTTTTTTCAATTTTCATTTCATTAAATAACTTACTTTAATTTTATATGGAGTATTTGAGGTTTCTAATGTGGCAGTCAAAGGGTTAGAGGAAATAAATTTCTCTTTCACTCCAGTTTGTTGCAACCCGGTAAATTTTTATTTCGCACAAACATCCGCAGTTTATTTGTAATGCGCAAACCGTCGTGCACATTCGACCACGCAACGCCAACAGACAAGAGCCAACCGAAAATACCGAAAGCGCAACAGTACAATTTATATCGTCTGATAAACCCGTGTAACGATCGTCAACATTTTTCGCTAGAAAAAACCCAACCACCGATCCTCCCCCGACGACAAGAACGTCCCCTGACCCGGAAGCGAGTCTCGTAGCGCAGCGAAAACGGCGCGGAACGTGTTTAGCTGTTTCAGAGTTCGGGCTGTTTGAAAATTCAACCAGTTCCGACGTTCGAGCTGTTCGGGACAATAAGTTCAAGTTCGGGGTACGTCGAACATTTCAAACTTTGAACTCCCGGAGCTCGAGCGAGCTCTATCGCGGCTAGATAGAAGTTCATCGAACACGGTAGCATAGTTCTGGTGTCTTCGCGCGGATATATCCATTGTTAATTTACAGTGCTCGAAATTTCGACAAAGATCGTCAGAGTTTTCAATGCAAAAAGTCCGGTAACCTTCAGAATCTTTTCGGGAGTAGGTGTGTGTAGGACTGTGTAAAATAGTATTTCAAATAGTTGACAGTAACTTATATTTTTATGATATTTTGTTGTCTGTAATGTTATTACGATATTGTAGTCTGTTTATCAACATGTCACATATTCGTAATTAAACTACAAATAATACTTTGCTAACTATTATAGCTTCTCATGTTAAAAATTATAATTTATAATATTAACTACTTGCTCAACTTATTTTCATTGTAAGGAAATATTTGAAATACAAAATAAAAATATTTCATTTTATCTATCTGGTTATGAAAATAAAAATATTTGATTTAAAGTAGTATCTTATTTGAACCACATTAAATTATACTATATACCAAATCATTAATAAGCGTTAATATACGTTGCAAAATATGATAGAAAACCTTGTATCCAATGTTCCACATACGAATACTAATGCTACATTATAAAATACTAATGTAAAGTGTACTTACTTCTGAATCTTCTGTATCTCCGTCGGATCCACAGCACAGAATTATTGACTCGCGAAAATAGGTCCGAATAATTAAACAACAATCACTAAACAACACACACAACACATGTTATAAAATCGTGACAACGAACGAGAAGATGTCACTCCGACCACGAACAAAATAATACTGCGATTTTAACAATGATCCCTTCCACGGAGGTGGTACTAGGAAGGTTATACGCTGAGGGCCTGTAAACACTAGATACAAAACCAAGGTAAAAAAAATTATGGCGGGGCGCCGACTCTATTTCCCGGAATTCCCTGTTTTCGTATCACACGTCCGTGGGAGGGGGGCGGTTAAAATCGCATTATTATTTTATTCGTGGTCGGAGTAACATCTTCTCGTCTGCTGTCACGATTTCGTTAAGTGTTTTGTGTGTGTTCAGTGATTGTTGTTCAATTGTTGTTCGGACCTATCCTCGTGAGTCAACAATTGTGTGCTGTGGATCCGACGGAGGTACAGAAGATTCAGAAGTAAGTACACTTTACATTAGTATTTTATAATGTAGTTTTTAGTACATTAGTATTATATTTTATTATGCGTATGTAGAATATTGGATGCAAGGTTTTCTTTCATATTTTGCAACTTCAATACTTTAACACTAGATTTACAAAGCACTAAAACTGACTACTTAACATTATTTTACAAAAATAACAAGAACGTGTCTATCCATATTTGTATCAATTTTTTAAATAATATATACCCAAAAGAATAATTTTGTTGAATAATTCCCCATGGATACGTCTTCACAATGTCAATAATTGTGAATTATAAATATTAGATCCCGTCATTTTGACAGGCCCCGTGAACCTACAGTCGAGTCGGAAAGTAAGTTAACATTTGGTGATATGTAGGCAATGAATATGATGAATAAAATCAAGTTATTGTATTGTTTTTATTTAGGAGGTGTAAGGAAATAAACAAATATGTTAGTAAAACATATATTATCATTATTAAAGATTAAAGACATGTCATATTCATTTGCCTGCATACACCAGTCGTTAACTTACTTACCGACTCGACTGTATATAGTGTCAAATTTCGTTTGTCTCGAGGCACGCACACGATTATGTTCCATCTCACACACTGTACACTTTACATTAGTATTTTGTAATGTAGGATTATTATTTGTATGTAGAATATTGCATGCAAGGTTTTCTTTCATATTTTGCAACTTCCATGTCCCTTTAACACTAGATTTACAGAGCTCTAAAACTGACTACTTAACATTATTTGGTAATTATTTACATTAGGGGCTTCCTCACCGATTTTGATGACCTTGAAATATGTTGTCAAGGTCATCATTCTGAATAACTTTTTCCTATACATGTTACCGCCGCTCAGCTTTAGTTTCCGAGATATTGCCTGTCGAACAATGATTAGTTCAGATGTTTTAACACTTTGACTGCCAAACTAGAAATCTCAAGAATTCCATAAAATCAAAGCAAGCTATTTAATGAAATAAAACTTGAAAAAAATTAAATGTATGATATCGAGTAGTCCTCCAACTTTCTTAAATTTTAGAGATCCTAATCAAACTTGGTACAATGAATGTATTAACGTAAAAATTTATTGCAAAATCTGGACAAATAAATCCGTCACCCACATATGGGTGACATGGCACTCAACGTGTTAATTTGAATATTTCCTTCTTATATTTTTATTCGGGAATCATACAGTGTTCTTACAGGAATGTCTACCGCGTCCGTAGTTAATTTACAAGGCGGATTCGCGCGTGTCGCTAGATTATATTCAGTGGACGAGCGATAGCGTGGAGCAGAGGGTCGGCGAAAGAATTGCTTTTCGGCTACGGGGAGAATGAACCCGGGCCGCGGGGGCGGGGGTTGTGCAGTCAGCATTATAGTATACTGCATATTAAAAGCAATCTCGTTTAAACGCGACATAGAGAGGCGCGCCGGTGGTCTGCCGTTGGCTGGCTGCGTGTGACGGCGAAGATACGGGGGTTGAAAAACGAAAGCCTAGAAAAAGAGCGGGGTTAGAGAGAGAGAGAGAGAGAGATGGAGGGAGGATGGGGAAACAGCGGGCTCGGCGACGAAAAGAGAGGAAAAGAGACAGGGGATGCTCGCCAGGGGGAGGAAAAAACCGGTAAAAGGGGTAACGGAGGACGGACACGTGTGTGCAGTGTGCAGGTATGCCGGGGTGGACTCGTTTGGTTTAATTTGACGCGTGCAAAGCCACCCTCCCCCCACCCTTCGCCGCCCACAACGGGCAACAGCCCAGCCCCGTCGTCGACGCATTTTATAAAGACTTAACACGTTGCTTTCATCGACTTCCGCGCTAGTTCCACGTTTATTCCACTTAATTCTGATCCTGGGAATTAAAGGTACTCGAGCATTGTCGACGCGTTTCAACAGACGGCCTGACGCAACGCCCCCGGAAAATGGGAATTGCGCGCGGCTTGGTTTTTCGCTTGAATTTCCCGGCTTCGCTCCGCTTTGGCTCCGCTCCGCTCCGACGGCGTACGTTTTGAAATATTTTGACGCATGGATTGCGTCTGGTCGCTGCCATTATCTTCCTCCTTTTTGAGCTCTCGCCACTGCCAAACAACACCCGTTCAACTCTGTCTCTCTGTCTCGTTCATCTCTCTCTCTCTCTCTTCTGTCTCTCTTTCTGTCTCTTCCTATCTTTCTCTCGCCCTCTCGCTCGGTCCCAAAGCGTTTTAATTTCATTCGTCACGGACGCGTTTTTATCGAGCTACGAACACTTTCGCAGTTGCGGCATCGGCAAGAATCGCGCCTGTTTGCGGAATTTTGTTTGACCGGCGCACGGCCAGCGTTGTGTTCTCACGGTGTTTTTACCCGCAGTACATTGTCTCGCGGACTTTATGGGGAACGCGCTCGGTCACAGACCATAGATTTTTGTCAACGCGATTGATGGTGGAACGGTGACTAAATTTAATGAACTTGAAATAGGAGGTGCTGGTGTAAACTGGATGATTCTTTTTTAAATCTGTGTTTAAGGTGCTTGAATTCTGGGATAAAAATTTTACTTTGAATAAAGATCCTCGGGCTGTGACATAGATCGTGTAGGACTACTATTTTCTTGTAACCGCGTCGGTATACTCACCGTCAATTACACCACAGTTCAAATTATATCGTGTGTAGTGTCGTTCTAATCAGAAAAATGCCACAAATAATTTGGCGAAACTGATTGCCTATTACCAAAGTGATGACTACTACAGTTATTAAAAGCGATCATAAATAACTATTAGTAAAAATTCTAAAGCAAGAGTCTTAGCATTTATATGACACTGAACAAGCCTGACAACTCTTCTAGTATGAGTATTAGTTTAACACGTTCACTGCCATGTCACCCATATATGGGTGACGTAATTATTTGTCCAAGTTTTAAAATGAATTTTTAGGCTAATATATAATCGTACTAAATTTTATTAGGATCTGTAAAATGCCAGAAAGTTGGAGGACCACTCAATATCATACATATAATTTTTTTCAACTTTTATTTCATGAAATAACACATTGATTTGATGGAATTTTTGAAGTTTCTAGTTTGGCAGTCAAAGTGTTAACCGTATCGCGACCGGTTTCACATTTTTCATCTCATAATTATTGAAGTTACACAGATGCTTCCATTGGAAACTGTTAACTAAACGTCTCCATCCAAGCAGATATTGTTATAAAAATTGTGAGAAATCTAAACGAAATCAACTTTTACGAAACACCGTGTACCAATCACGATTTTAAGCTCGGCTAGCGTTGAGAACCGGGAACAGAGATTGTTGTACGAGATTTTCGCAGCAGAAAGATCGACACGGCTCGGCCGGCGATCACCGTGCACCGAACAATTCTTGTCCGTATAAAAGAGCGTATGTATTTCCGCGGAAGAAAAATATTCCGACCGATTCAACAGTTTGAGGAGAGTTCAGGGGCTCCGTAGTCGACCGAAGATGCCAAAGTGGAGCAACGGAGGGAAGTTCGCGAACCGAGGCAAAAGAAAGTTCGTTTCAACTGTTGCACTTAACTCCCGCGCCCGCTTATGAGATTTTCATCATCTTGGATATGAAACTTCGCCTCCTCTCGTAATGGCGGTTTTCGCTTCCGCTGCGCAGGCTCTTTTTACGAAATGATCATCCAGTGTCAATGTTTGAATTCCTTCGGAAGCGCGCGGAACTTCAGCCTCGACATCCAATTTAATCATGCCGTTAAGAAAGATAAATCGCATCGAGAACCTACTGTTCGCAAACGTACAGTTCCGCACATTTCTTAAAAATACGTCTGCGTACGTCGAATCCAAAAAGCATTCGAACACCAAAATTTCGATTCTCTGGAACTCTCCAATACTCGAACTACGATAATTTCTTTAACACGTTAAGTGCCAAAAATCAATCCCAACGATTCTTAGAAAATCAGTGTAATTCAATTAATGAAACCGAAACTAGAAATTTAAAATGTATTATAGGGAATGCTGTCTTAACCCTTCTGAATTCTAAAGATTCAAATAAAATTCGGTTTATCTAGATATGTCGCAATAAAAATGAGTTTCTAAACTTATAGTCAAAAATCACTGTCAGTCATATGTGACTGGCGTGGCAGTTAAAGTGTTAAGAAAATAGTATAATAAATTTGGACTGTTCGGAGCATCTCTTTCGCATTCGTTTCTTTCTAGGACAATAATAATCGTCTGCGAAAACATAAAAGGAAATTTTTCCGAGTAAACTTTCTAGGAATAACATGCAATTCGTAAAGATTCATATGAACCCTTAGCACTCGAAAGGCGACTCTAAGGCATCACTAAAAAATTGCTGTATTCAAAACATTCTTTACATTATTAAATTTGTTACGAGTAAGTTTTTTCGTATGTATAACAAGAAAAATATATACAGGGTCATACGTTTTTAAACGGCCAAACGTCAACCAGCTATAGAGGGCCCCAAATGGAACAACTTTCACCCCTAACACTTTTTTAGATTCGGCCTTGATTTCTTGAAAATATTTTTAACAATACGTACCCAAAACATGTATTTAAAATCATTCTTAAAACTTGAGTCCCGTTACATTCCTTGAATATTGTATTGCTTTAAGGTATTCTGAACATGTGATGAAAAATAACTCGAAAACGGTTCAGTTTTCGAAAAAATTGTTTATGTTAATTTTTAATTTCTTGGAAAATCGCAAAATTTTGAAATTTTTCCAATAATGTCTTAATTTTGTGTTAATTTTTGTCTTGAATTAAGCAAACTATTATGCATGAATCCGAATTTTTCGAAGTTAATTCATTCAGTCTGTACGGCGTGCCCCATGACAAAAAAACCAAGATCCGAAGGTCGTACAAAAAAGTTGACTTAATAAAAAAGATGCCCCTATTTATTTTAAACCAAGCAAAGGAAAAATCATCAAGATACATAATTGCAGTCCTAATATATTTAATCTTAAGTGAACGCAAAAAATGACGGGGTTTTGCAATTATCTAAAAATCAAGACCGAATCAAAAAATGTGTTAGGGGTGAAAGTTGTTTCATTTGGGGTCCTCTATAGCTGGTTGACGTTTGGCCGTTTAAACACGGATGACCCTGTATATAAAATATATACAATACTCTAGGTCGGAAGAAATGTTTCGTTTTCGAGTTAAAATAGCTTCGAGTGCACGTTTTAAAATCATAAAGAAAAATGCGGCCGAATTAAATTCAGCACTCCGTTAGACCGCATTCGAATAAATCATTTGATTCCCGATGTACGCAGTTTCGAATGAAATCGTCTGACGTGGATCGGCGGCGCAGCAATGATCTCGTTACGTGTCTTATATTAGCAAAACCGGTTGCGAATCGGCAAGGTTCTCTTTCTCTCTCTCTCTCTCTCTCTCTCTCGATGGAAACGAGGTTCACGGTTCTCGCAGGAGCAATGAATTATGCTCTTGCCAGTCAGCCAAGCATTTCTGTTTGCAGTCGCATGTTAGACACGCGAGACGGAGAGGGGTCGCAGAAGCGGACATAAGCGAGCGTGTTTCTCTCCCGGTCGTTTCCGCGCGCGCGTTCGCGTAAAGCGAAAATTGGTAGCCGGTGGTTCGCAATAACGCTTAACCCCGTTCGTTCTGCGGACAGAGGGACCCCGGTGGGAGGGAGGGGTAAAAGTTTCGCGGGGAACTTAATCCGTGCAAAAAACCTCCCCTTCCCCTAACTCCTCCGGCCCGGAGGAGGCTGTTTTACATACTGGAGGGACGCATTACGAGCGGTAATCTGCGGTTGGTATTGATCAAGCACGGAAGTCACGTAATCACGCAGCGAGACTCAAAGAACGAGCTCGAAAAGACGACGAATGGAGGGGAACAGGGAAAGAAGGGAGAAAAAGAGAGGAGGGGAACGAGAAGACGAGCGAAGTACAGAGAAGAATAGAGAAGAAATAAGAACAGGAAATAACAGAGGGGGGGGGCAGAGAAGAGAGGGAGAGGATCGAGATCGGTGAAGGATCGATTACGAGGCAAGAGATTAAGGAACGCGAAAAACCCGGGGCTGTAATTTAGATCAGATTGTCTCTCGTTACATTTTCAGGTCCCCGCCCCTTCGAACGGCCGCGACTGAAATATTGTGCCTGAGATACTGATGGAAATTTCCATATAAGTATATCCGCGCGCGAGAAATAGACTCCTCCTGGAATTCTGAGTCGTCAAACTGTAATTTGATTGCTGAGTCGTGTGGTCTTCCAGCGACAGATATAGCCACTATCTTGCGACACTCGCGACTCACCTGTCGAACGATACCTGTTACGAGAGTTGCAACGATTGGCAATCACTTCGAATTACGTGGTACTAGTGTAATGTGTGTACACATGTGCGTACATCTACATGTAGATTATTCCGATCGGGCCCTTTATTAGATTTTACTGTGACCGTAAAAGCCCGCTCGTGTATACGATATAATAAACTGGTTGTTAATATTAATGCTTCGAGGTTTTTCCTGGCCACCTATTGCAATAAGATTGAATTCCTTTTGGAAATTGCCGGGTCTATAATTAATTATTTCACGGTACTAAAGGGATTACACGATGCAGTAATTTGTGTTTACTGTCTTACATTTTCATGGAGGTTTTCCTTTTTCCTTGAATTTTCAGCTCTTCCTGAATTGCAACATGGTGTTAAACGAGTCATTAAATGTAATCAATAAATAAGGTAAAGGCACCAGTAGTTGACCTTCATGTACCGGTAGTTGACCATTTTATAGAGAAACAAAAAATAAGGTTTGAAATATTCTTATTGTTTTGAAATTTAAACAACAGACGGCATGGCATCCGAGGTTCACTTTCATCGAATGTGTACTTATAAGTGCGCTTATAAAAAGCTTATTTTTTATGTTTTTCTATAAAATGATCAACTACTGGTGCCTTTACCTTATGTCCCAAGTAATTTATTTTTACCATATGTATCAGTAGCGTATTAGAAACCTGATTGCACGAACTGTCTCCTTTCATTACACAGGCTGTAGCGCAGCTGTATTTAATACCACCACTAAAAATTCAATGTCTAAAAAATCGTGGAATTGTCTGCACGATCGGCATTTAATATTGTGTAACAGTTTGTTGATTCCGGTCTCTACTTGTTCGTCTGAAGGCAAACACCGATAACAGATAAATTGCGGTCATTTGCCGCGGTTACATGCGCCGCGGACTAACAATAATTCATCTCGCGCACGTGCACGTTTACGCGAATCGACGCGCAAACGGGCTTTGTCGGGACGCAGTTAAAACTGCAGCCTGGCGCGAGTTGCCTTGCAGGCGAAAGAAAGAGAAGAAAAAAAAAACGGGAAGGAAAAAAGAAGACGGGGAAAAGAGAGGAAATTCGAAGCGAAGGAGGTCAACGCAATCTTACGCAAAGTTCGAGCGCTGTGTCAATGGTGCTATGCATAATGCAAGACGATATAGAGACCGTGGGGAGAGAGACTTATAGCGCATGAAAACTGACTGGAATCGATTGGGATGCCGAATCGAACAGACTAAGCTAAACTTTCGGTGTGCGTCCTAGTTCGGGCTCCAATTAGGACTACCCGTGAATCGAATTGTTCTCTTTAACTGCTTCGATTTTGTTTCGAGTTTAAATTCGAACCGGTATCCGCCCGTAAATATAAACAATATGCTCCGGCCGTTCGAATTTCAAATTTGAAAGGCGCGTCGAGGCAACTTCGAACTTGAGTCTCGTCGACGAAACGGCACAGAGCACTTTTCGTTCGGTGTTTTAAACTAAACTCGATATACAACATGTATGTTCGAGTGCAATTAATTCAGACAATTTGTATTTTAACTTATCGTCATTCATGTTTGAATTTTAAAGAGCCTATTGAAATTAGCTAGCTATTCAATCTTAAAGTGTAATTTTCACTTGGAAATAGTCTCCACGTAGCAAATTGAATTTACAACATGTATATTATACAAATTTCCTTCGTCCAATCGAATCGCAAATTATAAGAGCCTGTCAGAACGAACAACACGACTTTATTATAATAGAAACATCGTGAAAAATGTATAAATGAAAATTCTCTTTGACATTAGCATTTAAAATGTTTTTATGCTCCCGTGTGATATATCGCAGCCATCGGAAACATAGCTAATAGGCTTCGAGCAGGTAAAGTGATACGAATAATTTTCTTCGGCACAGTGGCGCGTGCAAAAATAATATCGAACGCGTGCCTCGCATCTCCGATCAGGCATGCAAAATGCAAACTCGCATGGTCAAGATAAAGGTGAGCGCGCATTGATGCTCGGCAAACATAAAAATTTAAATGAGCACCGTGAAAGAAGTAAACGTGAAAAGGAGGCTGCGCTGCGAGGCAAAAGTAAAGAAGTTAAAAGCGTCCGTATATTCCCGAACCGTGTACTCCGAAAGTAAGTACCGGGTTCAAAGCGACTCTACGTCAAAGAGTAATACACGGACATTACCGAGAAACTGACCATTTTCTGGGGGCCAACGTCGATGCAAGATGTTGCATCCCGTTCGGTAAACAAAAGAAGCTCGACGTTTATGGTAATCAAGAAGAAGATCGCCTTCGTTTTGCAATTAGTTACGCCGCGCCGACGGGACGTCTTGAAACGTCGAATAATCGATACGGGGAAAGAAAAGCGTGACAAATTGGACCTAAATTGTTCTGCAGCCGCTTGAAACCGTGATCAAGCATGAATCTACATAGCCTAAGAAATTCTACACTTCGAAAGACTTGTAAAAACGAATATAACTTTAGAGGAATGAAGTGACAAATTTATTGATTTCGATTGACCGGAAACATTTCGAGGTTACAATTTTGCGAATGAAATTCGATGTTTTTAGCGTGCTGCTGTATTTACATTCTTGTGTTTTACATTTCTTGGTGCCCCGGTCTTGTACGGTTGTAGCTCCGTTTATGTGTACTACCGTTTTATGGAAATTTATCTGGAAGCACCTTCAGGGGAAAACTCCGACCGCCATTTGCAGATGGAACGAATGCTTTCGACGTTGCTTTTCTGAATAAAGGGAAGCAGTGAACGCCTGGAGCAGTGTCGCCAGATCAAGACTTGTGCCCCCACTCTAACTTCCCCTTCTACCGCCAGTGAACAGGTTCCCCCGCCATTGGCCACTTCATATTACCGTGCTTTTCCTACTCTGCCCACTCCATAGGAGCATGGTGGGAGTTCAGAGGAGTGGGGAGAGGACTCATCTAGAGTTGCCGGACCGAGACTCGTGCCCCCACTCCAACTTCCCCTCGATTCGTGCTCCCTCCCCTCTCCTGGTGGCACCGCGCTGCATACGTTCTTCCACCGACGATATATACGAATAAATGATCTAACACCATCGTTTCAATATTTTCTTCGAATTACAGATACTAATTCGGAACCAAAAAAAAAATAAGATTAATAACCATGAAAAACCAGAAGAGAACGTCAGAGATACACGAGCCCAGTCACGGTATTCGGAAACATTCGAAAACCGATCCTCTCCGCTCGGTTTTTCACGTTCTCATATTCTATCCCGGGTCCGCTCTCCCGTGAACCTAAAAAAGGAAGCCATGCTCGACTGGGGAGTTCGGCCGATAGCCATGAAAAGTCCACCTCAGCTGTATTGCTGTCAGAAGTATCGAAGCATCGACGTGCTCCAAATCGGAGTGTCGGATTCGTGCATAGACGAAGACACGATCTTGGTCTTTTCTAAAACCGTCCCAAAGATGTACACTCCCGTCCATAAGTCACTGGACACTTACTCGATTCCAGCAAAAGAATGATTAAAACACAGATACAACTCTCTAGCTTGATTTTATTGTTGATCTTGTAATATCTAGGTATTTTACGATAATTTCGGTATGTAAAAATAGAAATAAATATTAGTTATTTAAATAAACGTTTAAAAAAGGAACTGCATGCGTAAACACTCATTTCGTTAGGTTTCCATTCGGTACATGTTGGGATATATTGTTCGCTTTGAACGTTCAAAACCATCAGAGGACTATATTTGGAACATTATAAAGAGTTTATAAACACTGTAAGAGGAGTTCTAGACTAAATAGAGATAAGCATGAAGTCGCTGTTCCTTCTTCATTTCAAGTTTGACAGTACATGTGATCGGTATGAGCAGTTCTAGAAAACAATTATCCGTTCAAAGGCGTTCGACTATTATTACTCTTGCTAAAGAAGGCTATTCTGTGCGGGAAATTGCGATAAAAACTACAATTCCGAAATCAACAGTGCACGATACAGTGAAAAAGTTAACAGATACTAATACCTTTGAATATAAAAAACTAACTGGACGACCCAAGAAAACAACAGAAAATTAAGACCGCTATATACAAACGTTAAGTAAAAGAAACAGAAGGATGACAGCAACAGAAATTGTGGCAGAAGTTAACAAAGTTCGCGAGAATCCACTTAGTACAACAACAGTTAAGCGATGTCTTTTGCAAGCAGGGCTTCGCGGGTGTGTTGCAGTTAAAAAACCGTTATTAAGGACTCAAAATAAGAAAAAAGACTGTAGTAGGCAAAATTATATAAAGATTACACTGCTGAAGATAAGGAAAAGGTGTTGTGGACCGATGAGTCGAAATTTGAGGTGTTTGGTACAAAACGACGAAAGCTAGTAAGTGTCCGGTGACTTATGGACGGGAGTGAACGTACACCGCAATGAAGTTATAAAAATGAATTCATTCTGTCGAATTTAAAAAATGTATCCAAAAATGATTGGATTATTATTGGAGATATTTCGCTGTAACAAACGTCTCCAGAAATCAAACGAATAATTCCGCGTTTGATCTGCTTGTTTTAAAATCCGTCTAATCATCACCGTTTTGATATCAATGAACATACTAGACAATGTTAGGTATCCAAAACCTCGATTTCCGCGCCGCACGTAACAGATTCGCGTAACAGCGAAACCGAAGCCAAACAACGAGCACCCGAGTCATCTCCCCCGCTCGAAAACGGTAGAAATGAAGTCATCAGACAAAGGGGGTCATCCGGGGGATGGCGGAACGTGTCCGTCCGTTCTCCAAAGACGCATTCCAACTGGAGCCACGTGGCTGTGTGGTGGGGGAAGCGAGCCGCCACGCTTCCAGCACAGCGGAGCAAAAAGTCTATGGCAACCAGGGGGAACCAGCTGAGAGTAAGGGGGCCACGGGGAGTACCCGATGCCGAAGGATAAAGGGAACAAGACGAAGAAGCCTCGGGACGCTGCTAACCGGAGGTAGAAAGCAAGATAAAAGAACAGCGAGTGAGGAGGAGGGGGTGGAAGGGAGTAGGGGGGTGGAAGCAGAAGGCGGTGGCAGGCTTGTTTTGGCCTACCGGACACTGTGGGAAAGCATCTGAATGTGGATCGTCTCCGTTACGTACTGCCCCCCTCTTCTTGCCCTCAGCCCCCCGTTCAACCCTCCCCACCCCTCCTCTGACGAGACGACGAGCAGAACAAGTCTCCCGGTGCCTCCGCCGGGCATAATAATCGATCGAGTCCGGTCTAATTGGAAAACGCTGATGGCCTGTGCAAGGTCTACCTGCCGCTCTCCTCGGCACTGATTCCTGGCGCCCTGTTTACCCTCGTTTTTCCTTTTTCAACCCCTTTTCCCGCAGGATGGAAGACGTGTTCGCAACGTCCGACGGAAACCGACCAACACATGTTCCGCGCGCCGTGAGATTGATTAAAATATCAGCTGGCGACAAGCCGGTTACCACGCGTTCCCCATCAATGGAACGATTTTTTCGGTTCGCCCCGGCTCTCTTGGTGCTCGTACGTCGCGCAGGATAATCCCGGCGATATTTTATTTATTTCTTGCTCTGCTGGTTCATTCAATAAACTTGCTTTTCTGTTTTTCCTGCAGCCGGCTTTGGGCTCGTTCTACCACTCCGATAAATCGTTTCGGTTCGCGGACCTTGGTTCTGTGTACGATGGAATTAGTTGCATAAAGGATACTCTCTCTCTCTCTCTTTCTCTCTGGTGATACTTCGTTTTTGCGTTGCTGTTTCATTTGAGAATTTTCTACTTTCGATGACTGGTTTCTGGTTGCTGCTTCCGATTTTTTATTTTTTTTTTTTTTAATGTTGAATCGTGCATGTAGAAAGAAATAGTTGGAGATACTCTCTGGTAATACTTCATCTATTCTTTGCTAACTCGTTATCCTGTTTTTCACGTCTGGCTTTAAATTGATTCTACTACTTTGACTCTTTGGGATTTCCGGTCTCGATTCTTGCACGCTGTGAGGAATTAGTTGCACGGAGGATACTCCGGCGATACTTCATCTTGTTCTCTTCATCTTTCTTTGAAGGTTCATTCAAGAGCTGCTTCTTCGGTTGCTTAGACTAGTTTATTATTGATGACCGACCGTAGTGTCTAGAAGTAAGGATGAAGATCGAGCCTCGAAGATTCGATATCGAGCTTTCAAAGCGTAGCTAACGCGTGACAGACGCGATAACGATTATTCGTAAAACTCTTTATAATTGAGATTCTATGTACATTTCATACGTGACAGGCTACACGACGTAATTAAGCATGAAACAAATATTTTGCAGCATCAGGGACCAGCACGCGTGCGAATTTTCGCCCGCAGAGGGTACGAAGGTTAAGAGCAGAGTAGAATAAAATTTTAACGATGCTACTTATTTTAATGCAGAAGTAAGCTCGCCTTTAATGCTTCGTTGTGAAGGAAATGTGAAAATATTACTCTGTAAAATATGGGGGAGAGTGTTTCACAGAATTTTACTCTTTTTTCCCATATTATTTTTAATCCACTGAAGCCATTATTGCGGAAAATAAAATTTTATTCTGCACCGGTTTCGCGATTCCCCTTCACCATGGCCATTGAGTTTTGCGGTAATCTAGCAATTACTTTCGCGCAGGATGATTTAGCTCGTTTCGCTTTGATATTTTCATGGTTTAATGCGGCGGTAAGTGACATTTAAACAGGTATAAAAGAGATACGTATAATCAAGATGCAATATTAAATGTGCGGTTCAATCTTTTTCTGCTAAAAAAAAAATTGATTTATTTCATTTTTAATGTACTGAAGAAATCTGACCGGTTCATTGCATTAGAAAAAAAAGAAATAAAAATCTTATCAGACATTTTTTAACATTCTCGAATATTTGGATACTTGTAGAGAATACTTTGCCCCCGAGATGGCTTTAATTTTTACACGATGGAGTAGGTAATTCGAACGGAAAACTCGACGGTCCCGCGCGGAAATCGGTACGAGCATGCATTTACACGCAGTTACAAACTTGTTACGAATGAAACGCATTTATAAATAACTCGTTAAAGGAGTATAAAGGTTATTATTACGAGTTTAGTAAACGAGTTCCGTGACACGGAACAACGAACGCGTTCATTTCGACGAAGTGTCGCTGTGTAAAGGTCGGAACTTTGAAATTGCTCGCGTTTCCCGTTCAACCTAAATTAATTAATACTGCCGATTTGCAAGAGAAGAAAAAATTTAACCATCCAGGGATTACTCAAACGACTACGAATTTGTAACTGGTTCGCAAAGCGACTCTTTCAAAATTGCAATTTGTCTTGTTATCCTTAACGTACACAATTATCACAGTCAGACGAGTCAAAGGGAAATACCGTGACCACACAATATACACTTTTATTTGGGGGAAAAAACTTAACGTCACTTCGCTAATTAACTCTCTTTCACCGGGACATCGATACTGCGCGAGCGATGCGGGGCAGGAAATGTCATTTAATATTTCCCTTCTCATACTTTTTCTGAAAGCTAAGAGTCTGGGGAAAAAATGCAGGAAACCTATTACAGTTCCCTAAAAAGATCATTCGAAGATTTTCACCGTAGTAGATGGGAAAACTCTCGGCGCGTTAATCGGAGCAACGTGCAGAAATCGGAAATTGCTATAAATGGGAGTATCCTTGTGGCATCCGGACAGCTTAATCGCGAGCGAGGGTCTGCTCGTAACTATCAGTGGCCGATTTGCTGTAAAAGAGCGTTTATCAATTATCATTGAACAGTCTTCGGAGTACGAGAAATTGTAGAGCGCGGTGAGAACGGTAATTATTTCCGGTGAAAAATCCCGGCGAACCAGTTCCCCCCGTGCGTCGTCGGATGTGTCGACTCGGCCGTTTGTATCGGGCCGGTGTAAACGAGCAAAAGAAGAAAAAAAAAACACAAAAAGGGTAAAAAGAAAAGTCGGGGCGAGGGCGAATCAAACGGGGCAAACTTATAATCCGGTTTCCCTCTCCGCCCGGTTCCGACGATTCGGATCTGCGCTCATTAACAGCTTTCCGCGAACTTTTTTCGCGGAGCGCGCGCGGTTAGAAATCCAGTTTCACCGTGTTGCGTAACACGTGTCGTCGCGCCGCTCGCTGCCATTCATTCGACGCCAGCCAGCGAGGGGTAGGTTGCGACGGCGGGATAGTTAAAATGCAAAGTAGACCCATCGTATTGGCGTCGACACGATTGCAACGGTCGCGCCTGTGCCGGTGTCCGTGCCGCCGCCGCGCACCGCCCGATCTGTAATTAAGCGGATCGGTGTTAATGAGATTTATCGATAGATAATACCGCGATTCACCCGGCCGATATTGTACAGGATGTCCCGGTGCTGGAGGACATCGGCGTGCGGAGTTAGGGCGCTTAGTGGTCGCGGCACCTTATCAGAGACGCTATCGACTGCGAGGGAATTGGACAAGCTCGGTGATAGACACCCGGAACACTCCGAATTATAGTGTTCTTATGCACCAGATTAGGCCAGTGATCCCGATGTTTTCCACGGTGTCGCTGAATCCACCAAATATACAGTCAGTCTTATAAGTATTCGTACCCTCGTTGCATATAAGAGAAATTTGCTGATGTCAAGCGATACATGCGAGATTCTGCAGTAAGTTTTTTGTTACGAATAAACAGATGCATAAACTATGTGTATACAAAATTTTAACAAAATTGAATTTTTGATAACAAAATTGTATTAATTTTAATCTACATAATACATAATAACAGACCACAAAAGTATTCGTACCATGCTTGACAGAGCTGAGTTTATTTTGCTTATAAACATTGTTTCACTTTGAAGATGATTCCCAGAGGTCATAGTCGAATACTTAGCTGGGTCAAAACTTTGTCGATATAACATTGATAATTTTCATTGGGAAATGTTCTTAGAAATAATCGAATTGCCGAAACAATTGGGCTTAGGAAGTGTCTATTTTAATGTTAACCATTCAGTTACGATTCATTGTAAATGTAGATTACTATGGAAAGACTTGCAGTCTGGAATTAAATATAAGTCGTTAATGGAACTTGTACTTTGTTACTGTTTGTTGAAATTATCATTCTTTTTAGAAACACTTCGCGCTGTTCGCGATAAGTCCGAAAAAATCGCATTAAAAAAACCGTGCACGGTACATCTGAGGTTTCAGCGAGGTTGCTCCTCGCGAAGAGCGGCTGCATTAAAAATATGATTGCTAAAAGTTTTAAAAGCGTGGGTCAGGTCTGGGTCGAAACTTTAAGAGCGTCGCTATGAACTAGACCAAACTGAGTCTTCTATCCTTCTTTTCTTTTTTAAATTGTTGAAAGTGGATACTAACGACAGCGTATACGGGCCATCGGATCATCGAAGTGACTAAAAATGCTTTAAACTTGCACAAGAAAAATAGAACGCAAAAAGCCTTGAAAAACACGGCCGGCAAAAGTTTCGAAAAACGTTGCCGATCGAGCTGGATGAAAAAAAAATTGCAACCCCCTCCTCCGCCACTTTGCAACGCTTATATTTCCATGGACAAAATTTCGACTAGCTAATAAAAAAGTTCTTAGAAGCATCAGGCTGATCCCAAGCTGAATGAACTTCCGAATTGCTGTACTGTGAAATTAGGAGGACCGTCGCGTATCATGTTTTGCCATCTGACCACGGATTCGCGAAGCTGTAGTTTCACGTGGAAGCCACTTAGATCGCCGGTCGCCGGCCAGTATTTAATTAAAAGGACCTGACCCCTGGACTGAAGGCCATTCGTGTCCATTTCCTTTAACCTTCCCTGCTTCCGAAACTGTGCTACTGTTTCCTTCTATCAAAACAAAAATATGGCATTCCGTTAAAAAAAAAAAACATACGAAGTGATCATGACATAACCTTGAAAAAAAAACAGATAAAAATTGTCTAGTCAAAGTGACATTCTACATAGAAAACGATGATAAAAGTCCCTCCACGTCATTGTTCTGGGACCTCCTGTAATTTTGATTATTTCTGCTTAACACTTTGTCTGCCAAGCTAAAAACCTCAAAAATTCCATCAAATCAATGTGTTATTTAATGAAATAAAAATTGAAAAAAATTGTATGTATGATATGGAGTAGTCCTCCAACTTTCTGGCATTTTGCAGATCCTAATAAAATTTGGTACGATTAATATATTAGTGTAAAAATTCACTTTAAAACTTGGACAAATAATTCCGTCACCCACTTATGGGTGACATGGCAGTCAACGTGTTAATACAAATCACCTGTATACCTCAAATGCCCACAAATATGTGTGCAAAATCCTGATCCATGAAGCGCAATACGTTTCCCTGAAAAAAATTCTGAAACCGTGGTGAACGATCTCGAAAGCCACCTGGAATACCCCATCGAGAACGAGGGAGTATTTTCCAGGGATCTGCGAGGGGGATTGTCCCGGGTCTTATGCAGATCGGATGCAGTTTTCGTAGTCGAAGGGGCCATCGATCGGCCCCCGGTCGCAACGACCACAAATTAACGTCCCGGTCGCAGTCGCAAAGAGAGAAGGCAAACGAGAAGTGCACAATAGTTCCGGCGACGCGAGGAAGCGATCTCTCCCCCCGCCCATCGATTCTCGATCGAGAGACACCGCCGGACCCCGTGGAATTTCCATGACAGCCAATATCATGTACTATTACCTGTAAATGCTAGCGAGCGTTGATGAACGTTTCCCGACGGGAACCTTCGGATACGCGGAGGTGTGCGGCTAGCTGGCTTCCATTTTCAGAACAAAGGGAGGAAGATATAGCTCGTCCAAGAGAGAAAGGATCGATTAAGTCGAGTGGATTCTGCCGCCAGTTAACGAACAGGAACCGTACTCTATCCGTCGTCCCTGTACATAGCAAAAGGACGTTGCAAGAGAGAGAGAGAGAGAGAGAGAGAGAGAGAGAGAAGTACGAGGAGCCAATAGAGGACTCCTTCACTCGGACTGGGAGGCTTCTTGCTCGGATGCCTCAGCGAGACAGACAACCCCACTTCGTTTTTACTCGCGAAATGTACAATTTCCACTCGGCCTCTCCTAACACTCAATAAAAATTGATTAAACCCCGACGATCACATTTGCAATCCCGACGCCATCGAGCATTTGCACTCATGCAAATTCATATTTTTATCCTGCAACGATATCCTGGTGTCTCTCATGACTCCAACGAAACTGCACCCTGATTTTAGCTACTGTATTGCTCGATAATTGCAAAATGAAGTCACAAGAGAGCCACGAACTAGTTTGTACGGTGAATTGTCGATATATGTCGCCAAGATCTTGATGATAAACGTCGCGAGATTATCCCCACTACCACGGGGTGTACCCAGTGAGCGGCCCCGAAGCTCTAGAGGCCTCGGTAAACATAACACGGCACGGGTATGCTTCCTGGACGATACTAATATTATTACGTGCGACAATAAGATAGACAATTAGATATTGTTACGATGGAAAATATATATATCTAATTTGTATGTCTAATATCGTACGTATAGAAAAGATTCGTGCGACAATTTATACTTCATCGGAAGAAGGGGGAGCATACCTATCGCATGATCACACGATCAAGCAATTTTGCATCTCATGCATAAATGGAATACTAACACGACAATCTACACATTTGTTCGTCTAGATTGTGCAGAAGAAACGTACAATTGTCTTCAAGTTTTCTGAGCTTGCGAGAGCTTCCTCGAATTCCTTCACGAAGGTGTTTGCTGTGCTTACGAGATTCCTCCGTCGTTTTTATTCGCGAACCGTGCAATTTCCACTCGGCTTCTCCTAATACTCCATAAAAATTTATTAAACCCGACGACCACATTTGCAATCCCGGGACTGGCCCGGCGACTGCGGCTGCACCTGCGACTGCAACCACAGTGCCACTCGTGCAAATTCATATTGTTCGGTATGCACGTCAATAAAATCTCGACCTTCCTCGAAAAAAGGGGACTTCTTGACTCTCTCTCTTTATCACTCTCTTTCACCGTCGATCGATGGATCTGCATAATGTGGAACAACAATATTTTAATGGCTCGGTTGTTATTCATGCTCCAGGTAAAAAGTGATTTATCGTACGGCTTCAGCGTGTGCGGCCATTTAATCGTGAACATTATACAATGTCAGAAAAGTTTTATTATTCGAGAACAAGTATTCTCTTTAACAGTTCGTATACTTCAAATAATTATAAAGTGACTGCTGAATTTTTTGGGGTCAATTTTTTGTTGTAAATTGACACAATATTTGTGATCTTTCAGTAGTAAATCATCTCTTACATTGAAATGATGATTTTTAACTTGCACACAGTTTCCTCACTGTAGGATCTTGTTGTAAATTGTTGCCTCACAATCAGATCGCCGATTAATTTCATTTCGCGAGGAAACTCTACGGTGGACGAAGAGCTCGAACGTTTCCTCACGGTGTCAGAAACGTTTATTTCAATCATTCACGAGGAGAGCTACTTCAAATCTCGGTGCTGTAAAGCGTGAACGTCGACCTTAAATTTTTAAGTGTCGAGAAACGTGAAATAGATCCCGCAGCTTCCCGCGAAGATAAATTTCTGATATTGACACTTCCGAGATCGTAACTTTCTGCAGCGTTCGTTTCATAAAATGTTTACGCTTTACGTAATATATGCGCGGCATCCTTCTATAAATTTAACAACCCCTAAAAATCCGACCACTCGTAAAGTGTTTATATAATTGAACGGTGGACGCCCCCTCGATCGTCATCAACGGTTTGCAATAAAATACAATTCATTTTACACGATTTATCGAACAAGCAAACTTTCTTACACGAGCCACAAATAAGAATTTATTTTATCTCTGTGCCTGGTCGAACGTAGGCTTTGAAATTACTATAAAACAGCAGATACAGATTTTTATACAATACATCGCGGGTGAAACTTGAAAATTGCTCTAGGCAAAACAATTAAATAAAACAATTTGCACTCGACAGCGGCGTATTTTCAAGTCGGAACGCGAATTCAATCAAATAAAAATACACTGTACTAATAGCCGAGATATTTGCATATTTTTGTATAACAAACTCGTCAGAACGTTTGCACGGGGCGTAAAATGAAAAACTGATTATTGCGATAAACATTGACATTCCACGTTCGATTCAATAAGTTTATGAGCTCTCTTCGGTTTTTGCAGATGCTCGTTCAGTCGACGCAAATAAACGTGTAATTTCGACATGTACATCAAACACACGGACTTCCAATTACCGCGGATTACTAACACTATAGTGGATCCATTTTTAACTAGTCTCGCCGATGAATGTTTAAAAACGACTCAATCGATACCACTTAATTTATTTTCGTCTAATTACACAGAAACTGGAAATATACATTGAGCCATCATCTAAAAACAAAATCATACTTGATTAACTGTAACAATCACATTCGATAGACCTTTCTCGCGCTCAATTTCTCCTTGATTTAGCGCACGTAAACCTAACAGAAACGTGCTTAAATCTGTACCGCGGGATATTTGTAATCAAACGATCTCGTCAGGATGAAACGATGCCCGATCTACTGTTACAAGAGATATTTCATTTCACTCGATCCTTTCTGATCCCTCGTTCAATCGATTTACCGCTCTGAACGACCCCGTAGAGTTTCAGCATCGATTCTACCCAAATAAAATTTCCTCAATTACAGTAGAATGTCGATTACTCGAACGTCGTTGGACGGAAACGTCGATCAATCGAACGTCGCTGAACGAAAACGTCGATTACATTATCTGGAGGGGGGCGGGGGGTGCCGATAATTGCAACACGAAATGAGTCAGGTGCTCGAATGCACGGTACAATGCTTCTATTTGGCGATACGTATCATTTTTGCTTCGAATTCCATAGTGCGTCAAAGTATGTACATAATAATGAGATTTGCGTAATTTAATCCCATTGGTCTCGATAGTTGTGCACGATACAGCTCGCGAAATCCTCGAATTTTGTTCATCGAGAGGCAGAAATGTTGCATACAAATCGTGTCTCGATTTTGTCAACAATACGTTAAAACCGTGTCGCAAGAAGAGTAGCATGAAGAGTTTGTCGAGCGATTAATGACGCTGGACCGTCCGATTATGGCGCAAGGATGCTGTCTAATAATTGTACACACTTATCCCAGCCATTAGGTTCGTTTGTTAGCCGGTAGCTGGGATAAGAGCCCGGGAAAACTCGTGTCCGGATCGATCCGATCGAAATCGCGGGAGCCTAATTGTTTCCCAGGGATTTACCAATTAGGGGCGGGCGACCTCTTAAAGGCGAAATCGGTTTTCCCTTGAATGACCGTCCATCAGGGATATAAAAGCCGGTGGCCGATCGTGAGAGGCCACTCTCTCGAGGATCTCTTTTCAGCTAAATTCCGTGTGTACCCACCGGAAGATACATTATAGGTCGTCGAGGATCCGAGTCCGTTCAAAAATACCACCTGTCGAGCATCGACCCGTGAACGGCACGTACTCGAATAAATTTGTCCGCGGCCGATGCGGGGATATTCGATATTTGCAATACAACGGGACACTAAACCGCAACGACGACTTCGATAATCGAGTCGAGGGATTTGTGTTTTCGTTTTATATGATAACGATGGAAAAACCCCCTCCCCCACCCCTCGCACGCGCGTACGACACGGGCTAACTTCGATTCTAAAAAATTTTCTACACGCACGAAATATGCCACGCTAATCTCGCGAGGCCGATCGCATCGGTCGTTTCACTGACAAATTGACCGGATCGCAATTTTTGCTAAATATTGGATTTTAGGATCATCGTGGCTACTTTTATTTATGCATCTCTTGTGGAACGTCAAAACTTATTGGAACTTTACCTCGGGAAACCAGAAATTTTTAACTTCTTTCTATGCTTTCTTGTATTAGGTTGGCAAGAAAGTAATTTCGGTATTTTTAGGTGAAACAAAATCCAATTTTTTTTTATCAAAGCAATGAAGTTTAATCAATAAAATATTTTCCCATTTGTTCTATGATCTTTTGCTATTTTTCTGGTAGCTTCATAATTCCGCGCTCATAAATCTTCTGATCCTTTTCGTTGAAAAACTGTTCCAAGTGCGATTTCAGATCATCATCATTAGTGAATGTTTTACCATTCAAAGAGTTTTGTAAACTTCGGAATAAATGATAATCTGATGGTGCAATGTCAGGGCTATATGGTGGATGTGACATCACTTCCCAACCAAGCTCCAATAACTTTTCACGTGTTACCAAAGATGTGTGTGGCCTAGCATTATCATGGTGGAACACGATTCCTTTGCGATTTGCCAGTTCTGGACGTTTTTCATTGATTGCTATATCCAGTTTTGTTAGTTGTCGACAATAAACATCTGAATTGATGGTTCGGTTCCTTGGGAACAGCTCAAAATACACAATACCTTCGTAATCCCACCAAATTGACAACACGATCTTCTTTTGGTGCAATTCAGCTTTCGGTGTGGTTTGGGATGATTCATCACGCTTGGACCATGATCGTTTTCGAGTTGTGTTATTGTAAACAACCCATTTCTCATCACCAGTGATGATTCGCTTCGGAAAAGGGTCGATTTCATTTCGTTTGAGATGCATATCGTATACGTTGATGCGTTGCGTTAAGTGAATTTCTTTCAATTCGTGTGGAACCTAAATATCGATCTTCTTAACGATTCCGAGACATTTTAAACGATATTCTATAGTTGTATGCGAGATATTTAACCTATCTGCAATCTCTCGGATAGTTATATGACGATCCGATTCAATAATGACTTTCATTTGGTCATCATAAACTTCAGATGGTCGACCAGAACGTTGGTCGTCTTCAAGTGAGAAATTTCCAGAACGGAATTTTTTTAAACAATTCTGGCACGTGCGTTCTGTTAAGCAATCCACACCATAAACTTCACATATGTCTTTGTGAGCCTCGACAGCTTTTTTACCTCTACGGAAATAAAAAAGCAATATGTGCCTATAATGTTCGTTTTTGCACTCCATGTTCAAATTGACACAGAACTAACAATTTTAATCAAAATTACGTGTAATTTGCTTCAAAAGTAACCTAAAAGATGCAATTATGAAATGTCAGAAAGAAAACAAACGCAAGTTAACAGAAGTCAATCAAACAAAACATAACGCCAGGTATTAGTGAAAACCGAAATTACTTTCTTGCCAACCTAATAGATTTTGGCTAGGAAATTCCGAAAGTCCACGAATTTCTTGAATGTAGGTTTTATAAAAGTGAATTCTTGAATGTAATTTGGAACGTAATGTGTTCTGGCTTACGTGTTTCCGTGTCTGTGTAGGTACACAGAACTGCGGTCACAGCATCTGAAGTCGCGTTGGCCCATGCGGGACCATAGGTAGAAGGAAACCAATTGGTCTCTGAAGAGCACTAAGGAGCTCTCCCCACTATATCGTTCTACCACTTCGATACATTATCTCTCGTCTTCTATATAGAAGTAACCACCGTGGCCTGAAGTTGATGTACAGCCTGAAGAAAGTGGCCTTCGACAGAGAAATTGGCAACCAACACGTTCCTCCATAGAGAAAATTGAAAAGCTTTAGAAGAAGCGACAGTCAACTATCACAATACTGTTGCTTTTATTTCGTAATCGATAAGCAAAGGTACATTTAGACTCTTCTTCGGGATAATGAATTCCATTCGTGCATGATAGAGCAGTTTCGTCTCGTTCTTGTCGAGGATTTTGCAACGGATGGAATAAACTCGCGTTCAGTTTAGCTTTTCTATTAGGCGGTAAATTTACATGAACGTTCCCGGCTTAATGGCTGATATCATTTGTGAGCAGGAACTTTGCTGTCTTCTCTATGGCAGCCATAACAGTTGCAAGCATTATATCCCCGCGCGTAGAAGACAGCATGCTGAAACCGCGATTACTATTGAATATTGCTACTTAACCGGGCCCGGTGAGTTTTATGGTTCGACTTTCTGCGCCGTTAATAATTGAAAATGAACACAGGTGTCAAATGAATCAATGTATATTCTTCACGGAGTTGTAAATATTTCTCGTGCTAAAAACGTTTTACTGCTGTCAAATACGAAATTACTAAAGTGAAAGTTAAATTTTCAATTGCAAATTTTATTGCCATTTATACGAGAATTTTATACGAGAATATCCAATCGTAATATTTTTGAAAACCTTCACAGAAGCATCGATAAATATTTCACGGCGGAAAATACGTGCTATTATAAATTCGTGATAAACTGAGTGGAACTCTCAAGCAAATGTATAAATCAATTTTCAATTTTATTACTGGTCTTTGCTTCTTTTGTTTTCAGTTGGTAGATTTACAAAGAAAGAGATTAGGTTACTGGCCAATTCCAGCTGCTGCAAATTATTTCCCCGGGCAGGTACACGTCTTCGGGCTAATTGTAACGAGCGTGTAATTCAATGGAGTCCTTCTCTCCTTTCCAACTATTGGAGAATTCGTGCAGTTTCTTCTCGGCGTTTCTTCTTTCATGGAATCGTAAATTGACGGTTTTCTTTACGGCCGGTGGAAGAATTTTCAGATTGCTACCTGCATCGGCGATTATTTTCGAAACCTCGATACGAGGCAAGAACACGCACTGACTCCTTGAACCGTGCGATTCAAAACATCTCTTCAGCCGACCGGATGGTGCTACTTTATCAAGCAGTATGCCGGGCATAACGCAAAAATGACCACAGGAACGCCAGGGTATTTTGTAATCAGCATGGTTGTCATTAAGGACAATCGGTTTGTAATAACATTCTACTCAATTTTATTATTATGCTCCCTCGGATAAGTTACTTCAACTGCGAGACAGTTTCGCGTAATTTGAATTCCGGCCGTAAACGAGGTGCACAGTGTCGATAAAACACTGTAGCAAAGGGTAAATGTGTTCGAGAAATCCTTGATCTTCGAAATGAGAAGATTAATGGATCGCTGGCGAGGATAGATAACCGTAATCTCACCAACGAGCCTTTCAAAAAACTCAAACTTCCAATACCCATATTTCTTCATGTTCATGCGCTGTTTTATAAATCTAACACGTTGACTGCCATGTCACCCATATATAGGTGACGGAATTATTTGTTCAGGCTATAAAATGAATTTTTACGTTAATATATATATTCATTGTACCAAATTTGATTAGGATCTGTAAAATGCAAGAAAGTTGGAGAACCACACGATATCATACATTTAATTTTTTTCAATTTCTATTTTATTAAATAACTTACTTTGATTTCGTGGAATTTTTGAGCTTTCTTCTTTGGAAGTCAAAGTGTTAAAAAGCACTTTAGCGTTCCAGAATCGTCATCGCAAAGTCTACGAAACATAAAATAATCAAAAATCGCTTACCCGCAGCGCAAAGACTTAAACCAACGGGTATTATCGAATAATGCCCCGTTAATGACTCGTTCATGACGAATCCCAGCGAAATAACTGGCGAGCATTCGGCAGAGGTTGAAAGAGGCGGTAATGAAATTCGCGCGGATTATTCGCAAGTGCGTCCTCGGCGCGCAGCTCGATTGTTAGCATGATCGAGGCCGCTGCCGATCTACCAACACGGCTCGCGGATAATCGTCGCGGCAAAATTTCGCGAACGAACGGCGCTCGCGAGTTTTGCGCGGGAACCAGATCGATCGTAACGGGATCGTGCATACACGTGAATGAATTCCTGGCACGATAAATATACCTGCTCAACTGGTATACGTGCCTAGCCGTTTCGCATAATAATTTCCTGTTGCCGAGAACGCAACCCCATGGAATGGTATTTAAAGTTTCGACGGATCCGCGCGAAATTCGCGAATCCTGCACGCCGCGCGTTTACAGCATTCGCGAGCATTCCTGCCGATTAAAAAAAAATCGTTCGAATTAATGGCATAAGCTGCGAGTGCAACGGTAACGCTCGTTGAACATAATCAAGCGTCGTTTGGCCTCGTCGAATTTCTTTCGAGGTGATTAGCCTGGCCGAAGAAACACCGGAATCGTCGACGACGGGGGCTTGAAAAAAACTCATTAGAACCTGGTAAACGGTTTTATTCGTTGATCGTAACGGTAGACGTGTACGGGGTAGATCGCGCGGATGCGATCGAGCAAATTGAAAGAGCGGTTTCGAACGGTACTAAATTGTTTTGCTTGGAATTTGATCTTAAAACGTTCCGGACGTTCGTGGAATTTGCACACTTGCGAAACTGACCGGGAATGTTCAGAACTATTTATTTACCAATTGGCGTCGCGATCGGCCAGCGGATTTTTGCGCGTCCACGTACGAGTGCAAAGAATATGTATAATGAAGTATGCAGTTCGATGACGTGCGCTGTTCAGTATGCGAATATTGGAATCGTTGAAACGGAAAACTTCTGAGTTAGAAGTTGAGAAAATACTCTTTTACATATAGATGTGAAATATCAAAAATTTATTTGTTTCCAGTACCTTGCGATTAGTGCAAACATTTTTTATTTTGCAAATCATGGAGTTCTTACCTCGTATTTGTAATAAGGAATCTAGTTTAGTCGTCGAAATAAATTTTCGTGTCAGTTTGTTTTCGTAAAATATGTGTGGAAATCTCGGTAGAATTATGTGATGAATCGCGTGAAAGAAATAACAAACAGCGATATTTACAGCGTTGTGCATTGTTTCAAATATTATAAATGTATTTACATAAATCTGTTCCCGTAGTCTCTCTGCGAACCTATGATTAATTGCTCGGGGTGCCCGAATGTTCGAAAATTTCTATTAATTATTTGGAGAGATGAGCGAGGATCTCGTTTACATTAACAAATATTTATTTTGTATTAAAACCGCTTTCCCTCTTGAACAAACAGTGTGCTCAGGTTGGAGTAATACTCGTATGTGTAATTGTGCAGAAAATGGAGAGCTAGGAGCTGCAGCTTAAATCAAAGAAACGAGGCCAGCCGAGCGGACAATATTTAAAAATATCCTTTCGCAAATATTTTCCCGCATTTTCCAATGTAAAGCAAACAGGTACAGTTCCACTGTTGAGATTACAAAAACTTGCCATCTCATTAGAAGATACTGTCAAGCCCGTGAGGTGGGGGAGAGTGGGGGGGGGTGGAAGGAAACGAGCTTATTAGCGTCCCATTAGAAATGTAAAAACAATTTCCCTCGCAGGCGAATAATTTGCGACGAGATAAAAAGCGAAACAGCGACGCGAAACTGTTGGACGATAATATATTAAAATTAGTCATTCTTTGCTCGGCATGTAATGAGTGGTGAAAGAGGCTTTTAAACTCTTCGAACCACCTTTCGTTCTGGGACACCCCGTACGGTGTTCGAACAAGAAAATCGTTTTACGGGGGTGGGGGAAGTGGAGCATAGTTTCGATGGAGGGGGTTGGAGGGGAAATGAAGAGTGTTTCATACTGGCTCGGTGCTTCATTGCACTCGACGGAGACGGAAGTCCATAAGAAAATAAGCGTTGTTGCAGTATTCAGACTGGCTCGCCCTGCATGATTCATCCTGCACGGTCGCGTTCCGCTAACCTAACCGTGGCGTGGCAAGGAGAGAACGGGGTATTGGCCTTGCCGACGCGAAGTTAGCCCAGGATTTACAGCAATGGTACACCAGAAACATCGGGGCAACTAATTCGAGCGATATACGACCGGCAACTTCGAAAGTCACATATTACGGATGTGGGAACTGTTGTTGCTGCGACCGGCTCAAGTATGGTTGCATGTGAACAATTAATAGTGCAGCGGGGAAACGTTTTGCACGGCAAAACAGTCATACTGCGGATCTTTAAGTAAAACAAAAATTGTCCACGTTAATTGTAAGGTACACTGTAACCAAGTCGATATCTATGTATTTCTTCTTTGAAGGATTTTAATATATTCATGATAATTAGACCGCGGATCTTTATAGAAAGTAAAAATTGTCCACATCAATTTTAAGGTACTATAACCAAGTCAATATTTATTTCTTCCTTGAAGGATTTTAATATATTCATGATAATTAGACCGCGGATCTTTATAGAAAGTAAAAATTGTCCACGTCAATTGTAAGGTACTATGACCAAGTCAATATTCATTTCTTCCTTGAAGGATTTTAATATATTCATGATAATTAGATAAAAATTGTCCAAGTCAATTGTAGGGCGCTAGAACTAAATCAAAATTTGCTTCTTCCTGCAACAGTTTTAAAACTGTAGGTATTAATACCTTCATGACAATAAATCGATATTCATAAATTACTGTAAATTGTTTAAAAGGTATACACGTATCTTCTGTGGCATCCAGTGTATTCTTAACACGTTGACCGCCATGTCACCCAGATGTGATGGGATTTATTTGTCCAGGTTTTAAAATGAATTTTTACGTTAATATATTCGTTGGGCTTTCTTGTTTGGCGATCAAAGTGTTAAAATTACATTCATTTTTGTCACGAATATATAAAATTGTATATCACACATATAATTATTTCCAATTTTTGTTTCATTAAATAACTTAATTTGGTTTCATGGAATTTTTTAGGGCTCTGGTTTGATTTCGACAAATTCGAACGAATATTTTGTATACATCGATTCAATAACAGTAGCATTAATAAATGCATACTAAAAATGTATTAAAAAAGTTGATAAAACTAAGCACGAACCAAAGGTAATCTGTAACTAACAAAATAAACGTAAGCTAGCGCTTCTCGTCGCTTAAATATGACCAAATCGCATGGACCCAATTCTCATTGATGAGATTCCGCAATGAATTCGCGAAACGATTGGATTAAAAGGAAAGACAATATTGGTCCGGCCCGTAACCAGCCACGCATCTCATCAGCAACGACATTTTCCATCGACACTCGTTTCCGACCGGGCAAAAAAATTCGCCAACACGTCGTTTTGCATTTCGCGCTTCATCGCCGCGTCGCAAAACATTCGTCGGCCGGCTAAAGACTCGGGGACAATGCGCGCGAACTTTCCCCCGCGTTTAATAAATTACAAGGACCTCTGTCGGGCGCTCGGCTAATTTGCCGGACGATATGCAAGAATTTGTCTCCGCGCGTAATCTCTGTTTCCCTTTTTTTTCTCTCCTCCCCCTCCTCCGAACCGGCGTTTTCCTCGTGTGTCCGTTCTCTTCTTTTTTCGGTTGTTGTCGCGTCGCGATAAACACACTCGCGGGGGTGGCTCGAACGAACTAAATTGAAATCGGGGAGGATGGGGCAAAAGGAGCAGAGAGAAAAGCGCCGGATACCGACTAGAAATTTCAACGGAGCATTGAAAATTCTCTTGTTTCGACAAATAAAATCTTTTGTGCCCGCCGTTGTTTCGTTGTTCGAGCCAGCCAGCCAGCCTCCCGGTAAACGATTTTATTTTTTCTGCTCCGAGCATTTTTCTCTTTTTTTTTTTTATTTTCAGCGTGTGCGTCGCATATTTTTTCCTTCCGATTCCTCCTCTCTTTTCCCCCTCTCTCTCCCTCTCGCTGCCTGTTGTTGCCGTTTCTGGTTTTCGGAATTTTTTCGCTCGTTGCTGCCGCGTAGTGTTAATTTCGAGATGGCGGAATATACGGTGGAAACGGGGACCGCGTCGGGATGAAAATGTACGAGAGGGCCGGCGACGTTATGAAAAACGAAAGATTGTTAATGTAGATAACGGTGCCACTTTCGCGGAACCTTTTTTTTTTCTCTCCCCCGCCGTCAGTTTTCATTTGTCCGGTGATGTTCGACGGCGAAAACACCGGTGCGGACAAACTTGTTTCGCCGAATGACAGTTACTTTTAATATGCAACGTGAACGTTAACAACACTCGGGAGCGCTATGCTCGTGCGATTTTACGCGCATTCCTTCCGAATCGTACATGATGTTTCATTCCACAGATTATCGTCGTTTAAGCGACGACCTTTCTCGTAATTTTCGATTCAGCGGATATAACCTATCAAAAAAAGGTGTGTAAACTTTTTCTCTCGAGCCATTGTTTCCCAGGAAAATCAAATTTATCGAAATATGTGAGCACTACGCTCTTAACTCCATTTAGGTGATACGAATGAAAGTGAAGATACATTCTTTTGAAGGAAAATACATTCTTTTTTTTTTGGAACCACATTTTTAAGAAATTCGGATCTGAATCTTGTTGAAGACGCTTTAGTTTTGACAAACTTGGACGCAACGTGTTGCAATAATTTTTACACGTATTCAGAAGTTGAATAAAAATACGTGTACGTAAGTTCTCGCGAAAAGTATAAATACACAATGGACAGGAATAAAGTGGCTAAAAATAGATCGCCATCAGGATTAGATGTCCTGTACGAAACAGGTATCGGCAAAGTAACAGGATCGACGGGAAGCAGACAGCATACCATTTCGAAGATTAATATAACTAGGCTTAATGAGAGTACTGATGAACAGTCACGCGAGCCAAGTCGTGTTTAATGTTTCAAGCCTGGTTTCCCAGGGAGCCCATAAACTATACTTGCCAGTTTCTCAGAATCTTCAATCCCAATATAAAAACCACGAGTTTATCTAAAACCAAAGCTCAAATGACTAATGATACCCTCTGTATTATCCTAGCCACATAATTTCCAATCTGTACACCATCGTTTACACATCTATTAAAATATTATCCCGATCCATAAATTATATAGAATATGCCGGTATACGATATCATAGTGCATTATCATAACAACAGAACGTTATTAATGTCTCCATTAAAATATTCGTCGCTCCGACAATACCAAACTTTTCAGCCGCAAAAAAAGAAATAATTAAAACAAACGCTACATAAAATCTGCAACAACACCGCGGTATAAAATATCTATGTACAAGGTGTAGGATTTTCCAATTAAAATGGCTGAAAAGTTTGGAGCACGTCGGACCACAATTTCGAAACGGATAAAGTGTTATTTGAGTTAATAAATGTTCCATTGCAAATATCCCGTTACACCGGCATCGTGGTTTAATTGCGATTAAAACTGAAAGTTTTAATTGCTGGGGATCTACTTCCCAGAAAAGTAATACTACGTGCTCGTAGATGCGCCGACAGCAAAGTTTCCGATGTCTCAAATTGTTCAAAACCATTATCAAACATCGCATTATCCCGCTGCCATAGAAATCTGCTTAAAATTCTTTCAGTCATAAATAAGGTTTGGTGCGTTTATCACAAAAATTCCCCGCACGGAGGCAAACGTTGGAATCGCGAGCTACAGTGGGGGACAAAAGTATTCGTACACTTGGAATATATAAATAAAAGCAACAATATCTTTTATGTTATTAATTGTATTTAAACATATGTAGCTTTATATTGTATACAGCACTTATAACAACAAATGAGCAGAAACAAAACTTAATTACATTATTTCGTAGTGATGTTAAGTGATGTTATTGTCTTTCTTTTTGGCTCATTTGTTGTTAGAAGTGTAACGTATAACATACAGTTACGTATATATTTGAATATACTTAATAATATAGAAAACATTGTTGTTTGTATTTCTATATTCCAAGTGTACGAACACTTTTGTCCCCCACTGTACCTTTCATTTTAATCGATTCGATTCTTTCACGAACAATTCTTCGATCCTTTCGATATTTCCGCAGAGTTGTTGCTTTCAGAGGGACACGGTGACGATTCGACAGAAAGCGCTCCGAGCGTTCCGTAAAAACCCGAAGAAAGCAAGTCCAGCGGACGTCAGGCAACTCGTCAAACAGTTTCGAGTGTGCTTGTATCCAGGGTTCCCGATCAATCATGGGAAAAGGTAAAGACATTCCGCGCGGATCAGCGTGGCGAGCGACGTGGCGCGTCGACGCCGCCTATTATCATCATTAAACCAGCATTCAGCTCTTGCCTCGGAAGAGAGTTCCCTCTTGAACGTAAAGAGATAGGCCGTGGCGCACGGGATTCTCCTCGCTTTTTCCCGCGGGAAACTCCGGCAATTTGTGTAACACGCCTGTCAAAAAGGAAACGTCCAGACCCGTCCCGTCGCCTCGCGAAAAACCGCGAGAGGCTCTTCTTCGCGCGGCGTCTTTTCGCGTCTTTCGTTCGCGCGTTCAAGGGTACAAAGGGGACAAGAACGTTTCCGCTCGTCGGGATATGCGAATGGGTTAAGTTGGCTGTTTCGTGCCGCGTGAGATTGGGATGATAGCCCCGGGGCCATCCACGGACGAGTTCCCCGTCGAGCTAGCGATGGCGACGAATCTGTCGCGGAACATGCTCTTCCACCTCTCGCACAAAGTCGCCGGCGAAAATTTTTCCTCCGCGCGACGCCCTCGAGCCACCGACTTGAAATTCACGTTTCTTGGCCGACTATCATGCTTTCGAGGCTCTCCTTTTGCTGAATGGTAAATTGCCTTCGCTATCAGAAAACTTGAGATCGTCCGGTGTAAAAGTTTTTTTGGGAAAGGTCGCGGGGAATTTAACGGTTCACAATTATCTCGAACTTGTTCCTTCTCAGGATTACCTCTGTGTCATTGGAAAATTTGTTTCCACCTTGTTTCTCGTTCGAGACAATTTTCTTCGTCGATTACAAAGTACTCGAGACAAGTAAAAATTTGTTTCTTCCTTGGATACGAACAGCCGATGTTGGTTATACGGATAGCAAAGAAACAATTGCACACGGAGGTGGGAGATTGTAACCATCGAAAAGTGTGTAGAGATCCTATAAAATTTCCACAATTTCAATTTCTATGTGTAGGTTCTGTTGTAAGTAGAACGTTCACTTTCAAGAACGCGTTTTAACCTACTCTTGCCAACACCTATATTAGTTCATCTTACAAAAGCAGTCCCAGTTTGTACTCCAAATACAGCCGATGAGAAAATGTCACATCCCCTCGCAACTCAGAACCTGCAACTCCGAGCTCTGATACAAAAATCCCATCGAACCAGCTTCGACCGGCAATGGTGAAATAAATCGTGTTAAAATTTCCATAAAGTCTGATAATTACATATTGATAGCCCCGGCGAACGGAAACTTCAGTCCGTCCGACTGACGCCGAGAACGTGTTAACAGGTCGAACCAGGAGTGCTCGAGCAGGGCTCGTTCTCATCGCTGGCGAGATCGGTGGAATCGCTGGAGAGAGAGAGGGAGAGAGAGAGAGAGAAAGAGAGAGAGAGGGAGACGCGGGGATGACAAGCGGGAAGCTTGAGCGCGCGAGTAGGCGCAAGCCGGTCGCCGCTGCAGCAAAGGAGAAGGGGAACCGGTGATGAGCAACGGTGCAGCACGGGTGCAGGTGCATCGAGCCGGTCGCTCGACGCTCGCGTGGCGAGCGAGAGAGACAGCCCAGCCCTGGACTGCGTCTCACCGACAAGAACGCCAGAAACGGTCCAAGGAGAGAGATACAAACAGACGGAGAGAGTGCAAGCCGGTTTTGTCCGGCGGTAGCTTCTCCTCGCCCCACCTGGCCGCCGCGTTTTCCGATCCTTTCTGCATGCAGAAACCGCGGACACTCCTCCCAACTTTGCCTCTTTGATCACGCGGTGCACGATCTTGATTCGAACAATTTAAATGTTCATAACATTTCGTCGTAATGCCCCTCCAAAATTACATAAACTTCGTTTAACCCCTTGCCCTACAATAACGAGCTAGACTCGTGACGAAGATTCTGACCACAGTCTAATAAATATGTATGTCATTAATTTCCTTTTAACCGAACTAAAATTCTATTTTGTTGTAGTTGGTATATATCCTTTGGAGAAAACATAGGCATACAATAAATATAAATTACCTTTTTCTTCTATGAAATTCTGAACGATGAAAAATTCCTCATCGTTATAATCACAAAATAAACAGTAGTGCAAGGGGTTAACCCTTTTAGTGCCGGACGACGATATATCGTCGTTTGCTACACTTGCCAAAAGTGCCAACGACGATATATCGTCGTGCGTGTAATAGCGCCTTATTCTTCGCATTGCGAGAAAGCTTTATCTCTAAATAAATTTATAAATGATCTAATTTGATTGTAAATGATCAAATTTCGTTGACAAAGAATTTGTAAACCGGTTTGGGTCTGACATTTTACACATTCTATACCGGAGTGTGCTGAGACTCTGTTTACGCTGGAGCGATAAGATGGACAATTTTTATATTATTTATAATTGTGTTATTCATATTATTTTCAATTGATATTGGAGAATTATTATCATTGCTTTATTCTCCATTTCGTCCCGAATACGTGGCATTTTTAAGCATGTAAATATCATTTGTAGTTTGATTTTTATAAGCGTTTTTCCAAATCGTTGCATATTTGTCAAATTCGGCTGGTTATCTTCGAATAGGCACTCGTTTTTCGTTCGGCACTAAAAGGGTTAAAGAGAGAAATTCGCAACACTCGGTAAATAAATTTCTTCCACTTTCAGGAGACGTGGCGATCAAAGTGTGACAGAGTGAACCCTATGGACCAGAAACAGAACTGACGAACAACGATTAAACAAAAAATTCTACAGACTTTTCCGAGACTCTCAGGACGTGTATCCCCGGATCCTCGTCGAGCCGAGCAACCGCTCATAGTTAAATAAAGCTCGCAGACAGGAAACTCTGCCGGTTCTCGAATTCTCAGCAGTTCCCGGTAGAACTTTTTCGCCAAGTAGTCTACTTTCTAGCATCCGCAGAGACTCCGAGTTCGGCGCGGTGGAGACGCGGTCGTCTCCGAAGTTCCATTTCACCTGGCTTCTCAAAGTAAACAGTTAATCCTCTGCGACCGGCTGGACAAGATCCTAAAGCGCCATGAGACCGGTCTTCATAAATCCGGACACGGGGCGGTGGGTCGGGGGTTTTAGCGATCAGCGTGCGGGCGAAACAATCCTGATCGAGGCTCGGCCTCTCTCTCTCTCTCTCTCTCTCTCTCTCTCTCTCTCGCGTCTCTGAAAAGTCTGATGTCCGTCCGGCGAGCTGGCGTCCGAGGACTCGGCCAACTAGTCATCAAAGGCGACCATAAACGTGGCTTGAAACCGACCGCGTCTGGCAACGCGGGCATAAAAGGGCCCCAGCGATCGGAATACACGCAGCTCAGACATAAAGGATGACCGGTGCGCGCGCCGCTCTCGCTGCTCCCTCCGGATCAAAGAATTTAGTATCATTTTGATGTAACTTTCGAGTTGCGGCAACCACACCCTGATGAGCCGTCGACGAACGTGAAAGGGACTTCAAGTTTGTGGCCTTTGTGTCTCAAAATTCTAACGAACGCGGATTTTTACGGGGGAATTTTGGTTTCCGAGGCCGATTTTTAGGAAGAAAATTTTTCTCGGAAGAATGATCACGTTATAAAAGCCATTACTAATCACTAGACTGCGGATCTTGATGCAAAATGAAAATTGTCTGCATCGATTAGAAGAAATAGAAACTCAGTAGAATGTTATTTCTTCACTCGCCAATTTTAACACTTTTAACGAGAAAGCTAAAAAATTCCACGAAATCAAAGTAAGTGATCAAGTTATCAAGTTACTTGATAAAATAGAAAGTGAAAAAATTAAATGTATGATATTGTGTGGTTCTCCAACTTTCTTGCATTTTACAGATCCTGATCGAATTGGGTGGAATGAATATGTTAACGTAAAAATTCATTTTGAAGCCTGAACAAATAATTCCGTCACTCATATATGGGTGACATGGCAGTCAACGTGTTAGTAGACGAGAAATAGTATATTGACATTTAAAATTGTTTTAATTTTCCTACAATTTCAAATTTTATCTTCTCAATTTTGTTATAAATGCGTAAAGATCCGCAGTCTACTAATCACTTATTCGTTATTCTCTTAAAGTGAAAATAAAGATCGACAAACCTTTCTTCCGGAAGTGTCCAACCAAATAATCGAATTGACTCGAAACGAGCTCGTATGAATAGCATAATCCAGACACGACAATACCCTAATTCCCAGTGATAAAATATTAATTGAACGTCGCGACGGCGCAGCCAGTGGATCGATGCAGCGCCCAGAATTATAGTATCTCATAAAATGTGCATCTCGCAGAATACTCTTTCTAATGCATCGCTATCGAGTATTTCGTCTGGCTAGTCCAACGTTTGAAAGCCGAGTCAGGAAAAGTTAGGAGAGTCCCTCTCGTGGGAATTATCTAACGCAGCAATGTGGTGAACCCCGCGTCTCGAAGTTATGCTAATTTTTGCAGAGTTCCTCCGCATCGGAGAAGAAAGTGACAAATGTCTCGCGCCGAGGAATGGGCTTAGTATCCCCCTTATCCCCCTAAGTCGGCAGAGGCCGAGGTGTACGTTTGCGCACAGCCTCCATTTTACTCCGCGAATCCCCGGAATGTGGATCGAACGCCGTACTTCCTCGGACAACAGGTTCTCTATACACGCATTCCGTTCGAATGCTTTATTTTGAGTTCCGCGGATCTACTTTCTATCACGCACGGCGAATCCCAGCCAGGAAGCTTCCATTCGCTTTATAGCATTTTCGAGCATGAAGAGCAGATTTTCCAGATAAAGGAAGAGATAATCTCCTCTTCTTGAACCTCCGAGCTCCCCCCACTCCCTCTTTCTCTCTCTCTCTCTCTCTCTCTCTCTCTCTCTCTCTCTCTCTCTCTCTCTCTTGATAAAAAGCTACATTTTCTTCTCTTGGCGCAGCTCGTGCCATTGAATTACAGCTTCGGTAATAAATTTGATGCATCACTGCGCTACCCCTCATTCCTCTTGCGGCTATATTCTTGAAATCATAGCGTATCAGGAAGATGGCGATTGTCGAGCGAACTTCCAGCCAAAATTTACTTACTCAACTTTTTCCTAAATAAATGTGGATGGCGGTTGTCGAGCGAACTTCCAGTCAAAATTAACTTACTCAACTTTTTCCTAAATAAAACCTACTGATTATAAGCGTATTTTCAAAATAATTTCTAAACTGAGAACCTTAAATCTTCCGGACCAGTTAAGGAAACGTATTTGCAATTGTCGTGCAATGTTCCTGGGAAAATTACTGTTCAGAAATACGGTTAGGGCACCAGAGACCCCGCGATAACATTGCAGGGCTAGGATCTGCTGCGAAAATGATTAGTTTCGAGGACCACGAAGGGTTGTCTTTCAAAGCGCGGTGCAATATTTTTCAAATATTCAAATGCTGTTCCATAAAATTAAATTGTTTTCTTCTCGCAGGTTCCGGCAAGAGATAAAATGTCTGTTTGCCGTTCCCCTTATCTCGGCTTTATGATAAAGAATCGAATAATAGATATGTAACTAGAAATTTCGCTGGAAAATTGAGATATACTGAACGCGATGTGTTTCCGTTCTTTCTTCTTTGACAAACTGGAGCTCCACGGGGGACAGGTGAACATTCACACACACAGGAGCGCACGTATATACAGTCGCGAGCTCTTCACAGAAGAAACCGAGTAAAAGCAGTCCGTTTGAATCATAGTTCTCGCTCCAAGTTTTTCGTTCGATCAGTCTCCCCGCGACACCGTTAGATCGCGCCCTTCTTGAACGTTAATGGATATTTCCGTAAGTGTGCTCTACCTTTTCCTCCCGGCTGATTGCAAAAATGCATTAGGATTTGATTGCGGAAATCCATTAGGATTTTCGGAAAAATGTTTGATAAACCGGGCCGAGGTGTTCCCGTGATATTTTATTCCATTCGCTCGACGATCGGGGCACGATCGAATCGATGCTGGAAATATTACGAGCGTTTTTCCGCCGGTTTCGAGTGTGCTCGAATAGTCTTCGATTTCGCCTTGCTCTTTTCGCCGTTATCACGCGAAACAATTTCGAGCATCTTCGATAGAGAGATTTTCATCGAATATCTCGATAATTTCTCCGCCGCGTTGTGCCTCCATGCTTCCCGTCAAATCATTAGAGAAGTCTAACCATTAAAAAGAAATTATGCAATCGTGCAATTCCGGGAAGAACACGCTCCTACAGATGTAGTAGTATTAACCCCTTGCCCTACAATAACGAGCCAAACTCGTGACGAAGATTCTGAATAGAGTCTCATAAATGTGAACGTTATTAATTTCCTTAAAATGGAAATAAAATTCTGTTGTGTTGTAGTTTATATACAGGGTGTCCCACATAAATGGGAACACCTAAATATCTCGGTAATAACCGAGGCGTACAAAAAATCTCCACAGAACAAAGTTGTACTGTTTCAAGGGGCGAATTTGATGATGGTAACAATTTTTTCTCAATATTCTGGTAGAGAATAAAATGACAAATTCAACAACCTGTCATAATGTATGATTCGGCTCATCTGATCTCAAGATATTTATAGTTTACCTACGTGTTCCGAAATCATATGTCGTGTTCAAAATGATGGCCATTGGCATTGATGCAGTACCGAAGTCTCGTATTACGATAAACGATCTGTATGCGTTTTCAATTTCCTGCGGCGTAAGTAAAACACATGCCCTGGTAATTCTTTGTCTCATATCTTATGACGTCGTAGGTGTTTCCTGGTAAACAATGTTCTTCAATCTCCCCCGTTACCGGTTTGCTTAAATTGTCTTACAATAACAGAAAATGCGGGACAAATGACAAACACCGGACTGAGGGACAAATACGGGCTGGAAATCTTTCACTGTATAAACGAACTGCTTATCTAAGGTATTGCTGGCTTTCACCATAAATGAAAACCATATCAATTTTCTCTTGTACGGTATAACGCGTTGTAATCACTTCGAAGTTTAGACTAGGATTATTGAAGAAGGAATAAGATAGTTCCTCGAATAATCTACGGTACATCGGTTATCGCTGTCAATGACGCGTATCATAATAAACATAAGTTTCAGTATGAATTCATGAGCCAGTATCTGTTCCACAACGCTAGGACATATTAATGTTAACATCTTGAGATCAGATGAGCCGAATCATACATTACGATAGGTTGTTAAATTTGTCATTTTATTCTCTATAAGAATATGAAAGAAAATATATGATTCTATTTAAAAAAAATATCGATGACCTTGAAATCTTGTTAAAAAAAAATAACCTTGAGAAAAAATTGTTACCATCATCAAATTCGCCCCTTGAAACAGTACAACTTTGTTCTGTGGAGATCTTTTGTACGACTAATAACAACCGAGATATTTAGGTGTTCCCATTTATGTGGGACACCCTGTATATCCTTTGGAGAAAACATAGGCGTACACTAAATATAAACTATTTTTTTTTTCTATGAAATTCTGAACGATGAAGCAATCATTATAATCACAAAATAAATAGTAGTGCAAGGGGTTAACCATATAATTCTTAACCAACTCGACTACTTATCCATACTTAACCCCTTAATACTTTTTCTTTGACACTTTTCTGTAACTGGTAACCGAGTTACAACCTTGATTGCGTGGACCACTCTGTAAAAATTAGTCTGACAAGAATTTGTCTCTAGGATGTCGCGTCTCTTTGGATTTAGTTATGGTTGCCACAGACAACATCCACTGTCCAGGTTGCGTTTTTTAGGCGTTTCAGAACGTTTGGTCGCAGGGGTAACGGAGTCTCTTTGAAAATCTATCGGCCGAGAGGAGACCGACTCGAATTATCCTTGGCAGGTCGGATATCCTGTGAAGCGAAGGACGCGGCGGCGTTATTACGTCAGAAGTCTTTTTCCAGGGTCCTCCAGGGACAGAGGGCGGGCTCCGGGGGCCAACGCGGGCCAAACGAGGATTTCGCCGTGAAAGCCCGCGGCCGACCAACAGCCGGATCCTAAATTCGCGTCCTCTTGTAAACAATTGAATGGCTGGCCTAGATCTCGAGTTTCCGCCGAGAGTTTCGCTGTCGAGCAATCGTGGGCGATGCTCTCTCGCGCACCTTCGAACCGACGATGATACCTGAACGCGACTTTCGCAGCCTCTCTCGCGAGCACTCGAACTCGAGAAATTCGGTGCTTGTTAGATTCATACAGCCTCGGTGTACAACCCCCCTTCCTCGTCGATCCCCCCTCCTCCGTTTCGCCACGGGCGGACGGTCAAAGTTGTATTTGGACCGGGGAACGTTTACGCAACATGCTCCCGGTTCGAGGGGAAATTCGAGATTAATTTCCGAGCTATTGTTAATCTTATCTCGCTGAAACGAACAGCCCTGTTCTCGGCACACGGCTAGAACGTTTTTCGTCGTTTTTCGCGTCGCTGCTTGTACTTCAACGGATTTCAGGCTTTTTTTTTTATTGCCTAGCGAGCAAGTCGCGGAAGAGTCGAAACTTCTGACTTGTTTCTATACTTTTTCGTTTTTTTACGGATCGGGGCTAGAAATTTAATAGAGCAGCAATTTCGAGCGATAACATTTTTGTACTTCGAAATTCGAACGCCAGATTTCCCATTCTCGACGAAATCGTCGATGAACCGTGTGATCGTTTCATTAGTAAAATAATATTGGGCTGTCCCCGTGCGTTTCTTCTGTGAATAGCGAGAGCAGTGTGAAACGTTGAAACAATATTCCCTGTTCCGAGACAGCAAAAATACCCGGAGCAGAGCGTGAAAAGACATTTCTTTCCGATGAGAACGCGCGCGGAGCGGAGCGGCGGTCACCGCGCTCGAAACCGGTCGGCCGTGTATTTTTATTTCGCTCGGTGGTTCGTTAATGCACGGTTTAATTAATGTTTTTTAACGTGCGGGCGAAAGCGAGCCGGACGCAGAGCCGGAAAAGTAATACGGATTCGATGCTTTTGAAATCACAATGATTTCCTACGAATCGGCGCGCGGTGACGACGAACCCGGCCCCGATCCGTTTAAAATATCATCGGCTTAAACAACGTTTGAGCGTGTAATTGGAGGCCCCTTTAAAATTGTATGAAACGCGGGCTATTTAAATGATTCGCGGGATGAAAATACTGGAAATCGGATTCGCACGGGAAGAGAGAGGGATTCGAATTACAAAGTACGTCGCCGCTGCCGCTGCTGCTGTGCTTGTCCCTCTCCGCCTCCTTGAATGAAGTCAATTCATTTCGCTCTTCAGATCGATAAAATTACCAAGAGCGACAAGACAGAAGTGTATACAGGGTGTCCCGTAAAACTCGAACGGCTCAAACGTCTCACTACTTAAAAACGGACAAAAATATATCAGACAGATCTGTAATCAACTTTGGAGCATCAAACACCTTGGTGAACAAGACATTTTTAATGCTTTCTTTCACCAGTATCACTAACACTTTAAGTGCCAAAACAGAAACCTCAAAAATTCCATGAATCCAAAGTAAGTTATTTAATGAAATAAAAATTGAAAATAATTACATCTATGATATTGAGAAGTCTTCCAACTTTCTTGCATTTTGCAGATTCCAATCAAATTTGGTACAATGAATATATTAACGTATTAAAATTCATTTTAAAACATGGACAAATAATTCCGTCACCCGCACATAGGTGACACGGCGGTCAACGTGTTAAAAAATATCTCTGATTTGAATCCAATGAACATAAAAAATAAATAGAGCGATTCTCCTTTCTTTAGTTTAAAAACGGACTTTGAATATAATTGTTTGAAATGGAATTTGAATTTCAGATGACAGAGGTTATTTCAAGTCAAATGTATTTCGTCAAGTGTAATTATTGTTCACGTGGTAGATTACACCATCTACGGTGTTGCTAAATGTACATTTGCGATTTGTAACATCGTTGATTCATGAAAAAATAATGCAATTAGGACGTATAGGGTATTTTAAGATTATCGTTGCTCTTTTGAATGGATTGATAGATTTTCTTTGTATTTTTCTTTTTGGACACGAGGAAATGAAATGATTGGTGACGGGGACGTTTGGGCGTTCGTTCGAAACGGTCCACCCTGTACGTGCATGTAGAAAATGCAGGGTATAAAGTTTCCCAGCTACTTCCCGCCGCTTTACTTCATTAAGAAGCGAGCGGAGCATCTTGCTGAAAGAAATCACGGATCCGAGGAGCGGAGGATCCGTGGAGATACCTTGAAATACCGGGAATCAATTCTCGCGATAATTCGTTCGAGCGCTCTCGCGGGAGAGAAATTCTGCTGAACAGATAATTGGCAATGTTTTACAAATTGTCCGGGGCTGTGTCGCAGTCGCGTTCGATAATTTTCAGCTACAGGTCGAAAAGCGTTGCGCGAAAATTAAATGAAATTGAAAGATGGAAAAGCGCGCGGAGGACACGCAAGACGAACGGAGTTTGCACCGTGAAAGGAGCGGCGCCGTAATAAGCGTGATATTCGAATAATTATAATTTGTTAGAAACGGCGAAACGTTCGCGAGGGAAACGTTGCGAAAGAGATTCGCGTTAATTTTGCGTGCTAATTTTAAGGAGAACCATGTCTGGTTTAAATTGCGCGGCCGGTTCTTTATGCATGTGTGTTAGAAAAGGGGTGCCCCGCTGTAACAAAGGGATAAAGAACTTTTCAAAATGCACTTACGCGCACAGTGGGTCTCTGGCCTCGAAGTTTTTCATTTTCCAAAGCGGAATACGGAAAACTGAGTCTTGGCGGCCCTTACCTGTAACAAACAGAGTTACACGATGATGTTAAAGTCTTTTGAAACGGTAGCTCAGGGGTTTCATGAAAAAGTGCTGCGCGGAATATTAAAATGATCTTGCTTATCAAATTAGAAGAACATTCACATTAATGTATGTAACAACATACAATAAAAATCCTACCTAAAAATCTGAAAAATCTTAAATGAACTACTATTTTAGCAATTTTTAAATACAGTACAAGCGTAACAAATTAACGTCGTTAAATTAACGAGTAAGAGAATATAGTTGCCGCATAGAGAATCGAATTTAGCCGGGCAGCATCTGTTTTTCGAAATTCGCCATAACTCGATCGATCACATAACGAAACGGAAGTTTGACAATCACGCAGCATGAAATCTCGCTATCACCATCCTAAAAGCCCGGTCGTACGTATAACGAAGCTATGAATACCTTAATCACACCGGTATAATGCAATAATTACGGGCAATAACTGCATTTTAATGGTTATAATATATTCGGTACTAAATATGCATTGATAATACCGGGCTGACGACACTGGCAAACAAGCAGCGCCTCGTCGACGGTACATTGTAGTAATTAAAACTTACAGATCGATTATTACGCGTTCGATTTCCTGTCGTTGGCCGCGCAGTCATTGGCCGGCCGCCGCGGCGTGTCCTATTTAAATTTGAAATCATAATTGAATCCATCATTCCCGGGTCCTTCAGAAAATTCGATCTTTAAACCGTCAAATCCCGTCTCGATCCGTCGAATCGCCGATGGGGAATCCCGATGACTTTCATAAACAGCTCATTATAAAAGTGGGGGCAGCTTCGCGCGAAATGTGATTCGCCCGATCGATAAATAAAGCGTGTTCTCGTTAATTACAATTAAGCATGCAAAACAACGAGCACTGAACACGCTTTACATACACGACAGTACAAACATAAATATTTTTAAGCATTTATTAATTGTTTTTATATTACGAAAATGTAATTGAGGCAGTTTTACAATTGTTGTCTCTAAAGACCGAGGATTTTATTTATGACAAAAATTGAAGAATATTATTACATTTCTTTTAAATAAAATAGCGTTATTATTTCAGTATTTCAACTTCCGAAAATTTGAAAGAATTTTCACACTGCTAACGATACCGAATTGATAAAAATTACGCGAGTCAATTTTCATAGTATGGAACAACGTGTCGTTGCACCGTAACAATAGATAGTAGAAACAATATTTTATTGCTCCGGGGTTGCATTTGGCAGCCTTCCTCCGGGATTCTTCCATCCGAAAGATCTACGGACGAAATGAGCGCACGGAGATCCGCAGTTCAATTATCACCGGTCGTAAATTATCTCCTATATTAGCGTAAATCAGTCGGATCATGAAAAAGCAGTAAAACAATTCTCGCGGAAGTAAACCGGAGGCGAGGTATACCGAACACGCTCAGAATTCCAAGATCGTAGCTACTCGAGAAACGCAGAAAACCCGGCGAGCGGAACAATCCGGTAGACGACGCTTCGCGTATTTAACACTCGCCATAATTCTGGCCGACCGAACAGGACTTACCAATTAAACAAAATTTATTACAGGGCTAATGCAGATTATATAGAACGCCACACGGTATGGGACATCGTAATGTTTCGATAAATCGGGTCAAAAATTAATTTACCATTAACACTACCATTTCTTAGTTCAACTCGTAATTCCTTGCCAAGACACATGCCGGCCACGCCTGAACATTTACACGATTGTTTTTACATTATTGCATCGATTGCCAGAAATAAAACTGAAATGGCATGTAATTTCTCCCCCTTAATAATTCTAATATAATTCTTTTATATTTCTCCCTCTTAATTTTTTATTTTCATATAATATGTTTCTCCTCCTTTTAATTTTTCTATTTCTTCCCCTTTATATTTTAATATTTCTCCCCCTTATATTTTATTTTATATCTTGTATACATCTTTGAATTTTCTAGATTTTCGTGCACTTTTAACACGTTGACTGCCATGTCACCCATATACGGATGACGGAATTATTTGTTCAGTCTTTAAAATGAATTTTTACGTTAACCTCTTGCACTACTATTTACTTTGTGATTATAACGATTAGAAATTCTTCATCGTTCAGAATTTCATGGAAAGAAAAAGATAATTTATATTTATTGTATGCCTACGTTTTCTCCAAAGGATACATATCAGCTGCAACAAAATAGAATTTTATTTCGGTTTAAAGTCAATTAATAAGAAACATAGACTCTGTTCAGACTTTGTTCAAACTTAGATTCTGTTCAGAATTTTCATCACGAGTCGGACTCGATATTGTAGGGCAAGGGGTTAATATATCCATTGTACCAAAGATTAGGATCTGTAAAATGCAAGAAAGTTGGAGAACCACACAATATCAATGATATTATATTATGATGTATGATATTATATCATACATTTAATTTTTTCAATTTATATTTTATCAAACAACTTACTTTGATTTCGTGGAATTTTTAAGCTTTCTTGTTTGCCGTTCAAAGTGTTAAATTTCAACCGATTTCGCTGCAAATCCATAGAATAGAATTAAACAAAAATTTCAAACAGAGCTGAAGTGTCGATTCGCCGGACAGTCGTCGGCGGGCCGCACGGAACGGAGGAAAATGGCGGCCGTGCGGAGCGATACTCGCGATCAAGGAGAAGCGCAGTGCCGGTTAAGGGTTAAATCGCTGAGACGAAAGCCGCCGGCATCGAAATCAGGTCCTGAATTGTCAACGGGAGCACGACGCGGCCAATCTCGGGAAACCGGTCACGTCTCGAACTCGCGCGATGCGTGGACTATCTCGAGGAGTTCGCGGGCACAGATGCTCTCTCCTCCGTAGGCGAGCTCTCCGTTGCCTTGGCTGCCGTCGGGGAAACGTAGTTTTCCTTATCCAGGACGAGGCAACAGCGTTCGAACGCGCGTGTCGCATACCAGAACGATCCGAATTCCGTTCGCGAGCCCTCGGATGCCTCCATCGCTTCGACTAACTAACGCTATCGGTAGCCCCCCTAAACGCGAATAAGAGATCATCAGCTTTTCGAAACGTGAACGCGGCTTCCGGGAAAACCGGCTGGCAGCGGTTCTCATGCCGCTTATGTTCGCTGTGGTTTTCCACGTAAATTATCACAAAATTACTCGCATCGTTCACGCGCGAGACTGACCTTAACCCCTTGCCCTACAATATCGAGTCAGACTCGTGATGTAGATTCTAAACAGAATCTAATAAATATGTATGTTATTAATTTCCTTTAAACCGAAATAAAATTCTATTTTGTCGTAGTTGGTATACAGGGTGGGGCACCACATTTTGCCATCTAGATTTACGTCATTATTATTACGCATAGCAAACAATTTTTTAGGTGAAGTTGAATGGTTTTGAGAGCGGCACATTCTGATGGTACATTTTTTGTAGGGGGACGTGTAAAGGACATATGAAGGTCATTCATGTTTTTTTAAATGGAATCATATATTTTTTATTGCATCAGCTGATGCTCCTTCATATTCTTTACAAAAAAGTATTAATCTATTTGTGTAAAAATGTGGTGCCCCACCCTGTATATCCTTTGGAGAAAACATTGACATACAATAGATATAAACTATCTTTTTTAAACTATGAAATTCTGAACCATGAAAAATTCCTAATCATTATAATTACAAAGTAAATAGTAGTGCAACGGGTTAATTGAGAACAGTGAAAAACAAGTTCAACGCATCGACTGCCGCGTGAGTCATACAGTCCGCGACAATACTATAACACATCACTTAAAACGAAATAATTACAGTGGGGGACAAATGTGTTCGTACACTTGGAATATAGAAATAAAAACAACAATGTTTTCTATGTTATTAAGTACATTCAAATATACGTAACTGTATATTATACATTACACTTCAACAACGAATGATTTAAATCCCATCGAACATGTTTGGGCGAAACTTGAAAAAAAAACTTGAAAATACGACGTAACATCGAAAGAATATTTAAAAGAAATATTAAAAAGAGAATGGTGTAATTTAGAACCTGACTTCATTAAAAGTTTAGTATTATCAATGCCCAATAGATTACACGAAGTAATTCGTCAGAAGGGCTATCCTACTAATTGTAAGTATTAATTTAGAAAATTCCTGTTAAATTAATTGCAACACTTGCAATAATGAAACGTACGAATACTTTTGTCCCTGCAGTTTCTCGCTATTTTGTGAAATTTTTGCCATTCTAAGTTACGAAATAATGTAATTTAGTTTTTTTTTTTGCACATTTGTTGGTACAAGTGTTGTATACAATATAAAGCTACATATGTTTAAATACAATTAATAACATAAAAGATATTGTTGCTTTTATTTATATATTCCATGTATACGAATACTTTTGTCCCCCACTATATGTGTTATATGAAAGAACTTCGTCGTCTTCCATCCAGAGTGTTACTAGTTACTTCTGGAGACGTCGTTTAACGCAGTGTTTCCGTTAGTATTTCTAAGAATTTGAAAGTAACACCAACTTACCTCTTATTAACTGCGACAAAACTATAAGACAGGTAATGTTTTTGTACAAAAATTAACACGTTGATTAATATTTTTCAGGTTTTACTTAAATTATTTACTTCAATTACCGACACTTTAGAAGAATATTTCATTGACGATCCTTTCGCTTTCACTGTTTGCGAGCAACTGTCTTATATAGATTTGTCGCGACTAACAAGTGGTCAAGCTTGTGCAGCTTTCAAGTTCATAGAAATTCTAACGAAAACAGTGCGTGGAACGACGTCCCCAGAAGTAAATAATAACACTCTGCATGAAAGACGATGAAATTTTTTATACAATACATAATTATTTAAGCGATGTCTTACAGTATCGTCGCGGACTGTATGTTTCACAGAACCGTTATATACACTTACCGACAAAAGTTACGAAACAAAATAGTCGTTTGGGAATTAGTGTATATTTTCAATTTCTCAATATTAATTGTAGTGCTTATACAAGTATAATCGAAAAAAACTTATTGTATGTTCATGTATGATATGTAATCTGTTCATGTTATTTTTAATTCGGACATATGTATTTCAGGACATTAAAAATATACACTAATTCCCAAACGACTATATTGTTTCTTAACTTTTGTCAGTAAGTGTATTTCACAGGTAAAATTTTCACCCTACTAGTTGATATACAGCGGCACTGATTTGACGAGAATCGTTTCCAAGCGAATCAATAGAGCCGTGTCGACGTGTTAAATAACCGCGAGAGACAAACGTTACGAAAATGGTGAATAGAACGTTATGGGACATAATACTCACACATCCGTGTCACGGTTCAGCGATCGGACTCGTAAGGTTAACCTTTGAATGCGGCTGCAAGTGACACTGTTCTGCCGCGAAAAAATCGGCGAATGATCAATGCACGTGAAACAGGAACCGGGAATCTGGCGCGACCGCATTCCAATGTGTTTAGCGAGTTCGGCAGGAGGCGAGTTCTTATCGATGCACGTGACAATGGTCCACGAGTACGCTAAGCACCGTTAATCGATCCGATACAATACGGCACAGGGATGGGGGGGGGCACCGATCGGAGGGGAAAAAAAAGATTGGCGTACACGTACGCGATTTCCTTTTATGATCGATATCGGCGGAGAGCGAACGGGCGAACGGTCGGTTACGCCAACGCGTATCAGCGTGGTACATATTTCTGCTTCGGTCGGAAATTATTGCCCGGTTGCCCCCCGGGAAGTACAGAATTTCGCGCAGCTTCTCTTCGGAAACATATTTATAGGAAGCTCTCTCCTCGGACACAGTAATTTAGCTGGCTCTCTTTTAGACCCGAAATTTATATTGCTGGTCGGAACGTATTACGCGGCGGCGTGATTTATTCCGGGGAACGAAGAAATCGGCCGGCTGTCCGTGGAATTGAATAATAAATTGACCGGCTGCGAATGAACCGCTACAAAGCGTGTCGGTGTTGCGGACGTTCTTGCTGGCGTAAATGTGTCACGGTTCTGTAGCCGTTGCAGCATGTCCGGAGATTGTAAAAATTTAATTACTGCCCTCCGAACATTAAGCATACTTTGATTCGGCGAAATTACGCGTCGGACAACGTTTCCTAGGCGAGTTCAGGCTTCACTAATTTTTTCTTTTAGAAATAACGAAATTGTAAATATGTTTTCATGAGAAAATTTTGTTTATGAACTTCTCTGTCGAAATAGATATTTAAACAAAACTGGTACGAAATCTAAACAACTGCAATTTTGTCGTTGTTATAAGACAATGTGTGCCAGTTGCATTTACTGCTTGGTAGTTCTTGTGTTAAGCTAAAACACATCTGAAGTATCGATTACGGTCAGCCTTGAATTGTGATTTACCGTGGAAAATGTATTTCGAGAATAACTTCCTTGAATCGGATCCGTGCACGGATCATTCTTCGAGGACGCCGAGGAAAAAATTTTACACCATGAATTTTTGTTTCCGCTTTCGATAAAGTTAAAACAAAAATAAATGACGAATATAAGCGCGTGCCGGAACGGAGAATTGAATAAACATGAACGAATAAACATTCAAATGGAAATTGAATAAACATCCCTGAAATTTAAGTAACAATGGAATAGCGAAAAACAAAACGCAACCGAAATATGCTCGCCCGAGTTTGCGCGAAATATCGTGTATGTAAATACTGTGATAAATCGAAATTGACACTAGGATTACGGAACACTAGAAATTACTGTATTACGTTACTTTATGAAAATAACAAAAATGGATCTGTCCGAATTTTTAGCCGCTTCTATATCATATATCCGAAAAAATTAATAAGTACGTAAATTAAAAATATTGGAATCCGTAATTTTGACAGGTCCTGTAAACCTAGTGTTAATGAGAGCTGTTTTCAGTTTGTATTTTCTCTAAGACCGTAATTATTACATGGATGTGTAATGAGAAATTGCAGGAATTCAAAAGCCGGCAATTTTTCAATATGATTCATTTTATTCGGGATTTAATGAAGGGAGGAAAATTTGCAAAAATCAAAAATTAATCATGCGAATTCCAATGGTATCTTTTATGTGGATCCGCGGGCTTTTACTTTCAAGCGTGCACACGGCCACCGGGTATATCTCTGCGCGTCAATCGAGCGAAATGAAACTCGTAGGAGCGGAATTTACGAAAGCTAATAAATTCGCGCGATACAGTACCAACATTGACATAACTGACTGCCAGGTACGTAGCTGTCGCGCCTCTTCTGGATGAATAACAGGTAGAGGATCGTTGTATTCGTGACGCATGATCGTTCTCTCTAGAAATACGTCACGCGGGGCATTATTTGTATATAAACGTATTACACTTGTATACGTACTCTCTCCCTCTGTCTGGCTTGCGCGCGACACGTCGATATAATTCAATATCGAATGCGGAGCACATAGCATCCTCGGCATTAAAAGAAAAAAATAAAAAAAAAACAGAGAACAATAAAATGAACCAACAAATAAATATCTGCCGGCGGCAACGAGCATCGAATTCAAAGCGCGTCGCCGGGACGCCTGCGATGTAGGATTTTTGAAATGTTGCCAACGACTCTGCTAAAATATTAATTACCCGAAATTCGTTCCTTTGGAAATCAATCAAATAAACGTACGTGTATCCCTTTTTATTCTTTTTTTATTTCTGCTTTTCGCCACGGCAGATTTTTATTGGAACCCAACGACGAGGCGAGTTCGAAGTTTAATTTTGTTCGTTGGTTATTGCACGTGCAGAGAACACTTACCGAAATAAATTGAGCAGATTCATGCGCGCGAATTACTCGACTCCATGCGGGCGATTTAACGAAGCCGAAAAAGTCAATGAACATTCTTTCATTTCGCTCGTGTTTCTGGTAAAGCGAAAATAATATTGCATTGCACTGCACTCTATTGCATCCTGTTTTCTCGGGATTTTTGTGCTCGACCAAGTGAACCTTGTTTATTATCGGTGTTCGAGTTTGAGCAATTAAATGGCGGATTCTCTGGCGAGTTCATTGCCTCGCTGTATTGACGTGAACGTTTAACTTTGTGGTCTCGTGCGTATCCGGCGTTTTAAATACGTGAGAGATACAGGGTGTGCCAAAAATGTTGTGCCTCCTTGAAGATGGTGATTCTCGAAAATTGTCAAATCTCCACGGAAAGGAAAAAGTTACTTCCAACGACCTTGGGAATTATTCTCTTTGAGGAAATACATTTTTGGGAGACCTTGCGTAACGTTGCCGGTTTTTTAAGTTATTAGCGGAGTGTGTTTCGCTTGATTTCGTCTGTGCTTTGCGAACGAAGAATCGAATTTCTGTTGAATAAATTCTAAAGGCTAATTTTCTCTCATATTAAAGAAGTATGTATGTTAAAAAATTACACGAAACATCTAATTAGGAACAGAAATCGATGCGAGATAGTTCACAACTTTTATTCGATCAATTTGTACCGAATTTTTGTCGGTTCATTCGTTCGGTCTTGGCACGAAACAGTGCCAGAACGTCGTCAGCTGCTCGGAAATCGTCGAAACTACAAATGAACGTCGAGTTAAATCAAGTCGAAATTACTATTATAGCATTGGTTCTCGGGTTTCTCGTGCCGCTAGTCTTTCGCAAGCCTCTTTGATTCCGAGCAGCTCGCCGGCTTTCATTTTATGCTATTTCCGTTGTTCGTCGCACTAAAAACACACAGACATCCGGAGCAATTAGTATCGCACCAAATAGTACTAGTCCTATACCTACCCTTATGGTTCTCTGTTCAGTTCGGATAATCGAGGCTCTACCGTACCGCGAAAGCTCGAATTAACTCGCAATAAGGATGGCGTTTTCAACTGTTCCTCGAAGAAGGACTCCAGGAATCCAGAACCCGGTGGCCATCACCGGCCAGCATGGAGTTTCAGCTTGTGGAACCCGGCGTTCCAGAATCCATCAAACAGATCGTTGTTGGATGACCTCGCGCCCTGGCCGGGTCCACAATAGCCTATCAAGCGCCGGCGAAATGGAAAGTAATCGAAGAGAGAGGAGGAGAAACGGGCTTCCGTTGAAATTGGTATGGTTCGACGGGAGAGAGGGATGATCGATCTGGCGCGGGACCTGGGCGAATAGAGAAAGAGAGAGAGAGAGAGAGAGAGAGAGAGAGATCCTGGCGATCCTGGCATTCCCAGGAATCCGAGACAGCTAGTTAGCCGACTTTTCTCGTCCGCGATCATCGATACCGTGCGGAACGAAGCGATCGCCGAGGGAGGCACACTGTCACCGAGGATTGTGTAACCGTCGACGCAGCCGTAGGATTTCTCATAACGATCGATTGGTCGCCGAGGGATTGATCTCCTGGCGAGATCGTGTTTGAGATCGTGTTTTCACCGGGCGGACCAGTTCGAGCCTCCCTTTCTCACGGTAACAGGAGCCGCGACCGCGACGAGGATGCGTGTTGGACGCATGGGAGCCTGGACACGGCCCTGAAATCGATCGAATTTGTCCAGGCTCGAATGATCCGAGCAAAATCTCTCAATTATCGACGCTCCTTCCGTTCACGGACCAAATTATGACTGTTATCTTACTGCTGGAACGTGGAACTCAAAATAAAAATTGTCTGCATCAAATACTGTCAATCCAGCGCCCGCAGCATGGATTCAGGCTAATCTCTTCAAATTTCGAATTTTTGTCTTCGTAGCGAAGACTGAAGACGAAGACTTACTTAAAGTCTATAGTAACTATGATCGAATAGAAGAGGCTGTACTGTACTACGTCTATCCTTCGCGTCAGTCCCTACCGTTCACGGACCAAATTATGGCTGGACCATACAATTATGCTGGACCGTGGATCTCAAAATAAAAAGTGTCTGCATCAAATACTGTCAATCCAGCGTCCACAGCATGAATTCAGGCTAATCTCTTCAAGTTTCGAATTTTTGTCTTCGTAGCGAAGACTGAAGACGAAGACTTACTTAAAGTCTATAGTAACTATGATCGAATAGAGGAGGCTGTACTGTACTACGTCTATCCTTCGCGTCAGTCCCTACCGTTCACGGATCAAATTATGGCTGGACCATACAATTATGCTGGACCGTGGATCTCAAAATAAAAATTGTCTGCATCAAATACTGTCAATCCAGCGCCCGCAGTATGGATTCAGGCTAATCTCTTCAAGTTTCGAATTTTTGTCTTCATAGCGAAGACTGAAGACGAAGACTTACTTAAAGTCTATAGTAACTATGTTCGAAAAGAGGAGGCTGTACTGCACCACGTTTATCCTTCGCGTCAGAGTATTTTTATTTCGAAATAAGGAAATCGCTAATTATTCTTTTTCATCCAAAATAGGACGAAAGCCGATTCCGAGCCACCGCGTTATACAGGGTGGGTCGCCACATTTTGCCATCTAGATTTACGTCATTATTATTACGCATAGCAAACAATTTTTTAGATGAAGTTGAATGGTTTTGAGAGGGGCACATTCTGATGGTACGTTTTTTTTGTAGGTGGACGTGTAAAGGACATATGAAGGTCATTCATGTTTCTTTAAATGGAATCATATATTTTTTACTGCATCAACTGATATGAAGGATCATTCCTTCATATTCTTTACAAAAAAGTATTAATCTATTTGTGTAAAAAAATCATTAGTTTAGGAGATATTTGAATTCTAATTTGTTAGGAATTCTCGACTTTCTGGTCAATATTATGAATTCAATGTGATAATGTAGTAGGAGAGCAAGAATTATCAATGTAAATATTTACAGTTTCTGTGTTGATAATTCTTGCTCTCCTACTTATTGTGAAAATTAGTCTGTTTTATGTCTCTGATACGGCGAATACGGCGATACGGTGAATTATCACTTCATAATGAAGTATTCTAAAGAAGAAAAGATAGACATGTTATCAATTTATTTTGAAGCTGGGAAAAGTGCTACACATGCAGAATGATTATACGCCAATAGATTTCCTCAACGAAATCATCCATCACGCCGTACCTTTGATTATGTTTTTAAAAAATTTCACCAGACGGGGAAATTATTAAGCAAAAAGGCAATTCGTAATAAAACAATAACAAATGAAGTAAACGAAATTGCAGTGTTAGCCGCAATTACGTTAAATCCATCCGTTAGCTCTCGCGAAATCGAAAGACAAGCTGGAATTAGTCGCAAAAGCATTTTACGCATACTCAAAAGGCGCAAATTCCATTCATATCATGTATCAAAGGTTCAAGAACTGACCGCAAATGACCGTTATCAACGTTTAGAATTTTGTAATTGGGCTCTCTCTCAAAGAGAGTACTTTTTCAACAATGTTATGCTCACGGACGAAGCAACGTTTAGGAAAAATGGATCAATTAATGCAAGAAATATGCATTATTGGTCAACGGAAAATCCTCATTGGTTTAGACAAATGGATAATCAACATCGATGGAGTGTAAATGTTTGGATGGGCATACTCGGCGATAGACTTATTGGTCCATACTTTATCGAAGGATCACTAACCGGACGAAAATATGCACATTTTTTGTCAAACACTCTATGGACATTTTTAGATGATTTACCATTACATACACGACAAATAATGTGGATCCAACAGGATGGTTGCCCTGCTCAGTATTCAAGAATAGCAAGGGATACATTAAATCGAATGTTCCCAAATCGTTGGATAGGGCGAGGTGGCCCCATTCATTTTCCGGCAAGATCACCAGATTTAATGGTCCTCGACTTTTTCTTGCGGGGCTACTTAAAATATAAAGTGTACGCAGAGACTCAACAACAAAATAACAAAATAACATCAGATACATTACGCAATGTTAGTGAGTCATCAACTTCTAGATTCAGAAAGTGTTCTGATGCAAATGGTCAGCACCTTGAACCTTTTCTGTAAATAGACATTACAATTAAAATATCTCCTAAACTAATGATTTTTCTACACAAATAGATTAATACTTTTTTGTAAAGAATATGAAGGAGCATCAGTTGATGCAATAAAAAATATATGATTCCATTAAAAAAAAACAAACATTAATGACCTTCATATGTCGTTTACACGTCCACCTACAAAAAAAAATGTACCATCAGAATGTGCCCCTCTCAAAACCATTCAACTTCGTCTAAAACATTGTTTGCTATACGTAATAATAATGACGTAAATCTAGATGGCAAAATGTGGTGACCCGCCCTGTATAGAAAGAAAACTAGTGAAATATCGGCGTGGGTCGGAAACGACACAGGCCTAGGAAATGGCAGGCGTCCGAGGGTTAATCAGGACCGGAACACGGTCGGAACACTTAGCGGGCATCAGCCTTTCCAGCAGCCTTGGTGCTGGATATACGCAACATCGAAACGGCCGTTTGTGCGTACAACCGATCGGGAAACGCACCAGCGATTCGCGGTCGAACCGTTTTCGCCGGAACGCACGCAGATTACCGAACAACTCGCTGGCTCGACCCCGGTACTGCTGTTTCTCTGTTGATGCTACCCGTTGCTCCACCGCCGCTGTGTTCTGTTGCTGTTCTGTTGCTGTTCTGGTGGTGTTGCCTGGTTCCATTCGACCGGACCCATACCCCCGTGATATCTAACGTTCGTTTCTCGGCTGGATTTCGCGGTAACGTTGCATACACCGTGACCGCACCGCTTCCATGGAGTTTAATGAACAATTTCTGTTTGGAGTAGGTCACGCGAAATTCTCCCGTAATTAGACTACATTGCTGCGGGCACGCCGACGCGAGCATGTTTACGGCGCTCTTCGTTCCGCGCGAAAACGAAGGCTTTTCTTTGGTTTTACGGGGGAAGGCGTTGTGGGAGTACCCTTAACTTCGGGGGGAGGGTGTTTTCAGTTTTTAGCTGTAGGTTTCTTTCCCATTCTTTGGTTGTCGTGCAGATCTTGGACGAGCATGTTTCTCTTTTTTAACCCTTAGCACTCGAACGGCGACTGTAAGGCGCCACTAAAAATTGCTGTATCACTATTCAAAATATTGTTTATATTATTAAGTTTATTTGTATATAGTAAATTACTAGAAACTTCAGTACTGTATGAGTAAATTGCACCATTTTCGAATTTATAACATGAAAAGATATCTATAGAAGGGAAATATTCTAGGTCGAAAGAAATGTTTCGTTGTGGAGTTAAAATAGCTTCGAGTGCAAAGGGTTAATTTCTTTGAATTTGTGGAATTGGTACTGTTTTTGAAGTGGAACGGAGCCAGTGTTTTCTATGCGACTGCGGTGTTGTTTATTGTTGCTGCTCGCTACCATGAAAGGTTGTGGACTCAGTGCTTTTTTGTGTGCGTGTGTGTGTGTACTTAAAATTTAAAGTATACTTTCTTGAATGTTCAATATTTCTGTTCTCGTTTGACGAGGAGATTTCAGTGTTGAACTATCTTTATAAATTTCTTCCTGGAAAATGAAAAACTAAGGTACAATGTGATCAACTTCTGAAGAAGATCGTGTCGTTCACAACTAACGGAATCGCGTGCAGAACATGCTGTTTCTTCGGAATCTGTGAGAAACGTGGTAGACAGACAGGAAAGATGGATGAGGGATGAATTAACGTTGACAACGGAGAGCGGAATCTCGAACGAAATAAAGTAATAATTCCTACGAGCTCGGAGCATACAATTTATCCATAAATCGTAAAAAACGTGTGAAATCGGCAGGAAGGATTTGTAAATTATCCTTGACAACGGAGATTGAAATCTCGTACGGAACGAGATCTGTCAAATTGACACGTGGACGGATAAGGGTTAAATTATTCTCGAAGCTGGAGATCGCAGAGCATACAATTTATTAAAAAAAAAAACAAAATGAAATTGGTCACAAGTTGAATTATTTTCGACGACGGAGATCGAAACCCCGAACGAAACAAAGTAATGACTGCCGTATGTTTCCAACCGGATAAGCGCGAGGGTGGGGGAGAAGGGGGATCGCATAATCCCGAACTAATTTGTCCCGGAATCTTCGTAACTAGTCCGATTCAGGAATTCCGGTTTATCGATCGGCTAAACGCAAGAGTTGGCCGGCCTGATCGCGGACTCTCCGCCGCGTTTCAACCCTCCCCGCGAAACTTTCTTCCGGATGAATCGATCAAATGGACGAGCAATCAACTGTACTGGCGAATATTCCGATATCGAATTAAAACTTCGCGATATTAGAGGGGAAGCAAAATTCTTGCGCGTCTTCCGGCTCCCCGTCGAGCGCTAACACGGGTATTCGAAAACTTTGCATTCGGGACGCCGCCGTTAATTCAATTACCTGGCGCCGAACTTTCGGATTCGCCAACGCGAACATTTTTCCGCCCGGAACTTTCGAAATTCTTCTTCATTCTTCCCCGCCGGAAGATTCGACGCCGGCGAAGAAAACGAACCACGGAAACGCGCAACACCGCGGAATTATTTCGACCGTTCGTGGAATACCGAGACAATGGCCTGCTCCGCAGGAATAAATAAACACCGCGTTCCTCGATCATCGGCGAAGATTCAATTGTAACCGGCGATCAAGATTGCGGATCACCGGAAATTAAAATCTCTACCTGCCACGCCGCCGATGGTTAATAAGAAATGAGATTTTATGTTTCATAAATTAAACGGGTGTCTGATGCAGCTTCTAATAAGATTTTATGAGGATCAATGAATAGACAACGAGTCGTATTAACGTTGTTCAACGTCCAGCAAGATACTTTGGTAATAACCATGGATTATAGCCATTACGCATTTATTACAGATCTACTATCCATTTCGATTTGATGATTTGATTTTGTTTTTTTTTTTTTTTTCGTATTTAGTAATTAGAAATGTTCATTGCTCGATGTTATACAGGTTGATAGGAGGGATTTTAGGATGGTGAGTTGTTCGGAAGTTGTTACTTCCGGTTCGAGGCTAACTTTTACGGCTCATCGGCTCCCTCGACGTTCGATAATTAACGCAAAAATGTTTAAACAGGCTGCGGCTAGCTCAAAGACGTCGCTCGGCCGACTCCGTGTTTGTGTTAATCATCATCGCGAAAGTTCGAAAGTTCCGTCAGAAAAACGGTCGGTGTTATCAATATGAAACCGACGGTGCTCCATCGACCGAACTTCGTAATTTCGCTAATGTAAATCAAAGTTTCATAAGCTCACGGCGCCGGATCGTAACAGGCCCTCCAGCCTCGAGAGCGCTAACGGACGCGTCCTCGCAGTGCTCTACTTATCGGCCCACTGGGTATGTACATCGAACCGGTCTTCATTGTGTCACGAAGTATCATTTTTGCAAAATTGTTCACCCCCTCGAATAAACTCCTATTTAACGCCTCCATTCCTATTTCCTCAAACTTCTATCTTGACAGATCAACAATTGAAAGGTAAACATTTGGAGAACACTTGGACATCGAACTGGAGCAAAGGCAGATTTTGTCGGATTTTTCAAAGGCTAAAACAGCAAAAAAACTAAAATTTTTTATTTTTACTGGAGAAAAGAAAAAACAAAATTAGAGACTACAATAAGCGTCCCATTGATTTTTCTTTTTATTTTTCTCCTTGCAACGATTACTCTTCCGACGCCAATGACTCGTGTACAATTTGAAAAACTGATCGCACCTTTTGTAAACTGAGTTTTCCGACCTTTCGCCAGTAAATATCCGTTTTATAATCAAGCCAGGCATTTCTACGTGGAGCGAAATTTTCGAAAACTGTCGAACGAGCATTAGACGTCGATTAATCAAAGTTAATGTCTCCCTCTCTCGATACCATTTTTCGAGCTGACAAGCATTCAACGTGAACTGGGCACGGTAGCGGAATTAAATGATTCTTAAAGGAGACAAACATGATTGAACGCCGATTAATCGTTCCGAACGCCAGACAATATTTCGATCAAACGAAATTTACAGCAGGTCGAAGCACTACCAGGCAGTCCTTCGGCCCGGAATATTGTAATAATTAAATAAATCGCCACTTTGATCACTGAAATTGGCAGTGATATTAACGAGCGCAACGATAATAAGTTTAATCAATGTCCAGCAATGTTAATGCCTGTGGATATCAATTAATTTTCTTGAGTGATAATGGAAACGAACATCGTAACGATGTGTTTCACACGATTCTGTAAAATGATTTACGAAAATATCCTTCCATCGTGCAATGTCGAATCTGGAAGTTGACGCACAATTCTCTGCAGCGTTATAACAAAATAATAAATACAATACTTGACAACAAAATGGCTTGAATATTCTTCAAATTATTTAAAACAATATTAACTCACAGGACTCTCCAAAATAAATGTTCATGAAAACAAAAATTACTTCGGGTGTTTCCAATAAACGTTTCCTGCAGATGAAACAAAGCGATTGTTAGAATATTTTAAAAAGTTTATGTACTCCCATATCAAATGATTACGGATGCAACAACTTATATTATCGCCTAAAACGCGCACAGAATCGCAAGACAACACTTTCGTCGAGAGGGACACTGAAAAAAGGCGAGTGTCGGCGGTGACAAAGGCGAAGGGATTAATCAGATAACCAATTAACCGAGCGCTAATTGCAAAACGTTTCCTTAAGACAGGTACTCGATCACTCTCAGCTCTCGCGCCCCATCGTCAGCTGTCACAAATCTAGTTTCCACCCCATCCCTCGATTCCTGCCAGCCTTACGACGCCTGTTCATGACAATCATTACGCCCCGCCCGCGTGTTATTACAATCAATTTCACTCCCTCCAGCCCGGGCAGACGCCCTTGCACACAGGGGACAAATTATCCCCCAGCAATTAATTACATATACATACATCGGACGGTTGTTATTGGTCGGGGCGGTGGTTTCGATGGGACGCGGCGGCCGCCAATAAAACCAGCCACCGTGGGATTTCGAATTCCGGGGAAAAGTCAATTTCCACGGGAAAGAAAGTCCCCTCTCTCTTTGTCCGACCGTCTCTGGCCAATCGTGTCATTGCCGATTCCAGTTGGCCTTCGTACGTGGCGGAAGCACAACCCTATGTCCCGTTCATACGTGACAGCAACGACCTCCACATTTACAAGCAGGCCAACTTCTCGTATGTACATATTTTATTGCCTGTTAATATTTTTACTGTGCTTTACACTGCTTTTTTCCCGTGTGAACGTCCCTTGACACTTTACGCGTTTGTTTTTGTTTTTTTTTTTTTGAAAACACAGCGACTCCCTTTTTAATATACGACTTGGATATTTCCTTGAGAAGTTGGAGCAATTAGTTTACTGTATGACGTGACAAAAGAATTTTGATTGCAAAGAAAATACTAAAGGGGTTGAATTTTAAAACATTTTTCTGTGGGCCTATGTTGAAAATTTAAATTATTCGTAGTGAACACGGTACTAAATAAACTCGGTTGTGCTCGGTATTTTTATGCACTTAGTAACACAGCACAGAATTCAATCCACTATATGATTTCCATTATTAATTGCGACAGTCCAAGTTCATTGTTTTCGCACCGAGTAACAACTGAATTCTCAAAGTTGGAGCATATGCATACTCAAACCAGAACGAACTTATAGACACACCGACGTATCAAAACAACCCTGATCATTTGAATTTTAAAAGAAGCTGTTCCTTACACGTGTTATAAACTTTGTCCAAATATTAACAAAACCATCAGAACGCATCACAAATTACCAACAATGAAGACAAAAGGAAGCCCTAGTGCCTTCTGTAACAGCCAATCTGTGTCATAATGGGAAAACTCGATAATCACCTGAAGACTAGAACTACAACGAATCCCCCCATAGTAAAGCAAACCTAATGGTGATCTCGCAGCGAAGCTATTATCCAACGGAACGGTTAACAATATCCGACCACAGATAATAATATATCGGGCCGAACGAGTCCGGACACAAGAAAACAGGTTGGTGTCGGCTTATAAAATTTTCTGATAGAAAACGGGTTGATAATCTTCCGGAACGGAAACGCCTCGGTTCTGGCCGTGTCTGGCCGATCGCTCGTTGCTGATTCCAGCCGATCGTCGTACGTGGCGGAAGCGTCCTTTCGTAATTTTATGTGCCATTTTGAACGTGACGGTAGCGTCATCGCGACGCCACTTAGGAACCTCCCGCCGGTTGTTTACAGCCCCGCAGAGAGCGGGTCCTTAACGGGCGTCGGGGCACGAGAGCCTGTAACTTTTCGCCGCGGCGATCGATCGATCCCGAGGAAATATTGGTGAAAGCACCGTGGATACGGGTGGCGAGCTTTCAACCCCCGCGGATGTTGGAGCGTCGCGCGAGACAAAATAAATCCGGCCACTAACCCGCCGGAACTGCGTTATTATCGGATTTTCATAAACCAGCTCTACAACGCGCCGGGGCTATCTAAAAAATCAGGCACGGGCCCCGCTTCGAATCTCCGTCGAACTTCGTCCTTTGAATCTATTAGGGCTACCCGTAAGTAATTATTTGCAAAGAATTTGTTTCGCCTTTAGTTCTGTACCGATCCTCGAAGAGGAAACACGTACAGCGGGGGACAAAAGTATTCGTACACTTGGAATATAGAAATAAAAGCAACAATGTCTTTTATGTTATTAATTGTATTTAAACATATGTAGCTTTATATTTTATACATTACACATCTAACAACAAATGAGCAAAAAACAAAGACAATAACATCACTTGGTAACTTGAAATGAATTGAAAATTCACACTACTCTAAGAAATTGCCAGGACAAAAGTATTCGTACACCATCATTTCTGTTGATTAGCACAGCAGTTACGAAGGAATCACAACATTCCGATCACAATGCAAACATTACTTTAGAAGATATCATGTTAGTTTCATTAATTCTAGTCGTGGCGAGTACACGTTATTAGTGAATATTTGCAATATCGGGAGAAAACGCAATGAAACTACGTTGGACGAACGAAAAATGATTATACAGTTATACGAAGAGGGCAAATCATATAGAAATATATCAGAAACACTAAAAAGAAGTGGATCAACTATACAGAGTATAATAAGTAAATATAAAAAAGAGAGAACATTGCAGAATAAAGAAAGAACCGGCAGATTAATTTAGAACCTGACTTCGTTAAAAATTTAGTATTATCAATGCCCAATAGATTACACGAAGTAATTCGTCAGAAGGGCCTATCCTACTAAGTATTAATTTAGGAAATCCCGTTAAATTAATTGCAGCACTTGTAATAATGAAATGTACGAATACTTTTGTCCTTGCAGTTTCTCGCCATTTTGTGAAATTTTTGCCATTGTAAGTTACGAAATACTGTAATTAAGTTTTGTTTTTGCTCATTTGTTGGTATAAGTGTTGTATACAATATAAAGCTACATATGTTTAAATACAATTAATAACAAAAGATATTGTTGCTTTTATTTCTATATTCCAAGTGTACGAATACTTTTGTCCCCCACTGGATTCCTTTACAGTTTTCGGTAAAGCAGCCTGTGTTCAAAATATTCTGAAAAGTATAATTTTTACAACCCTGTATACATGTAATGAGTGATTGAATTATTTGTTGAACGTTCAAGGATTGTAGAGAATAACAAACTGAAAAGTTTCACTGTAAAAATACAAGAGTTTTTATTAATTAAACTATTTGCCTAAACTATTTACAATGGTTACAAACCTGTCAAAATACCAGAAACAACATTCAGAGTTCGTTCTTCGCAATCTTGTTCCTCGAATAAACAATTCACTTTATTATAAAAGGAATATCTAGTTATTCACACGTGTCTGCCGAATCATTGTTTTTATTTCTCTGCCGCTACTGCGAACCCTTAATTATCGACTCACTGTATTGAGCGGGAAGATTTAAATCAATTAAGGAGCGCACTCCTTACATACATACAAAAAATGTATAATAAATTAGGAAATGAAAACCTGAATTTACTACAAAGTTTGTTTTGGATTTCAAAATAATTGATTACTTATGGGACCACGTAATACAACCTGCTTCGCCTGGCCTTGCAATTAACAGCCTGCAATTTTTTTTCAAGTAACTATCTAAAACGAAGATTCGGGTTAACTTAAGAGCATCAAATTTACCTCCTACTTTTGTCGTCGCGAATTAATGCGCGGAAAAATTCAACCACGATTGTCACAGAAAAAAAGGGTCTGTCGCGAGGAGCAATCATAGAAACAGCAGGGGGTGGGGGGAAGCAGAAAATATAGCTGCGAGTTAAACTGTGATCGTTAAACGTCGTTTTATGTAAATTTAACAAACATTCGTCGCATGGCTGGGCAAATACAGAGGAGCGGCGTTCGTTCAATAGACAGTGGAGGGACGCGAGTCTCTGAAAACGATCCCGGCTCGCATTTTATTCGCACAAAAGACCGTGTTTTTGCGGCACGCGGATTTTGGACGGTCTGCTTCGTCGACACACCTTTGTCGTCGGAAATTTACGAGCTGAAATTTATCTTTCTACCTGGCTGTCCGGTCTCCGCGTTCTCCGCACGACTATTTATCCCTGTTCTCCGTGCCCTTCTGTTTTAAACATGTTTTTCTCCCACCGTGAAATATAAGACGGAAATATGTATTGCTCTGCCCGGGAAAATTCGCGGCGCTTGAACAAACGAAAGTCAATAAATGCCCGCGATTTATTCACTCATTAACAGCTAACCGGGCTTCTCCGCGGCCAGCGAAATTCTCCGCAGTTGCGGGCACCAGAAGCTTCTTTAATTTATTTTTCAATTAACCTCGCAGTCGTAAATTGGCGTTTTTGAAGAATTTTTAACGTTCATCAAATGTTATTGTCGCGCCAGATATCCTCGTAAGAGCGTATTAACGTTTAAAGTCCGGTTTATCGAAACGACGAAATGAATTTTCCGGAAAAATAAGATATTTCTGCGAGCAAACAGTTATTCTATTTTATCGATTCTTCGTCGAAATACACGTTGGTTACAAACATGTGTTTACCAATGTTTATTTACCCAGACAACATTACAAACATGCCCGTATATGAAACATTCATCTACCTTTAGTATCCGAATATTTACAGTGCCCGAAACTTGCTGTCTGCAAAATCAAACCAGACGAACAAATCGCAGATATTTTCCCGTTCATTTCACTCGTAAAGTTTCTTTGAAAAAATACGGAATTTTTACACGCAATAAAGTTTCATTACCATGAAACTGCATGAACGTCCGAATTCTATACAAATTTTAGTATACATTGTTTTGGAATATATTCCTTGAAAGGTTATCATAAAATCTAAAGATAAATTACCGAGTTGAATATTAAAAAAAGATTGGAACTCGGCTGTACGTTCTTTCAGAGTAAATTTCCTATTAGAGTGCGGTGCGTGGTGCATAATTATTCGATCACCAAAACGGAGATTTGATCGAGGATCTAGGAAACTTGAAGTTCGTCGGTTCGAAGCACGTTTCACTTGATCTTGAACAGCATGCGGCTCGAAAATTGATCAGATGCTGCTAAAGTCATCCAATTAAATCCCTCGATTATAATTGTTGGGATGCGCAATATCTCAAGTTTTCACCTAGTTCCCCCTAGTTTAACCAGCTTAATGCTGGATAACCAGGCCGGGAGGTCCTCGTTGATAAATCGAGAGATCATCTAATTACCTGCCGCACAACGTACAGTTATACCATCTGACAAACGATATATGCACCGTATGCTCGGATAAACGAGATCGTCCCTTTCCATCTATACACCTTATCCACCGGCGGCCATATTAACTCTGCCATTACTAGCCGAAAGGACATCCGATGCCATTTCGATTTGCTCCCTTACGGCACACTCGATAGCACACTAATTACCCAATCACTCAAAGATAGTCCCGCGCAGTCCCCTGCAATATTATTATAAAATTCCAATCAAATGGACAGCTAGTTGACAGCTCTCTCAACGCTCTCGTTTATATATATACACACATGCTGAGATAACGTTTGTATCACATTTATTTCGCTGCTCGTATTCTGATGAAATGTTTTGTCGAATGCAACGTATCGTATTAAAATTAAAACAATTTAGCGGAAGTTACGATCTTTTTAAATACTATACCCCGTACTATGGAACAATAAAATGTATAACATTAAATCGTTTTTAAAGAAACTGCAACATTGTGGGCGTAACAGAGACACACGTGATAAAGTTAGAAAATATGTTAAATATAGAAATTATTTTTGAGAAAGATTCCTCACTCCATCGAAAAAATCTTTTCCATACGACAAGCTTATAAATTAGCAATACGCTTTTAAAAAATAATGTGCTAATTTTCTACGAAATAGTGTGTTTCGGTAAGTGCATCCCCTGGTATGTCGCACAGTGGGCAAAAACGGCCTTTTTCGATTCAAAATCAAAGAACTTTCGATAGGAATGAGGTAGAGCGATGAAATTTTTTTTTAATGAAAGCTGAAACTTTGTAGAATATGGGAAAAATAGGGAGATTACGGTACGAACGTTTTTTAACCTTGAGAAAATTCGTTAAAGTTGCACAATTTCAAGAAAATTTTGTTGTTGTGGTTAATACGCGCGGAAAATTTTTTTTTAACATGCTATATATCGTTTCCCATAGATTTTTTCACGCTGATTTCAAATCTGTTTTCAAAATTTGTCTACGATCTCTGGTTTTTGAAAAAAATAGATTTTTGTGACACAAATTAATGAAATTTTTTCGTTAAAATGACTTGATAACACACTAGTTTGAAAGTATATCGTATTCTCATATATAAAACACAATAAAAATAATAATAATGAAGTATTTTAACATTTTGAGTTACTTGCGAAACATGAAGCACTTCACATCTCGTCATCATTTGACGTATCGCTGTCAATACTACTGGCACTTTCTTGAAATTGTGCAACTTTAACGAATTTAATCTCCTTATTTTTCCCATATTCTACAAAGTTTCAGCTTTCATTAAAAAAAAATTTCATCGCTCTACCACATTCCCATCAAAAGTTCTTTGATTTTGAATCGAAAAAGGCCGTTTTTGCCCACTGTGTGTCGTCTCGCTTTCATTGACATTTTCACTGAAAACATTTCACCGAATGGTTCTTGCTGTCAAAAGTGTGGGACCAATCGTGTCCCCGTTCGCCGATTAGCCTCCCGCAGCCGTTAATTTGATTGGAAGCTGATCGGTCACCCACACACACACACACACGGAATCAACTGAAAGAAACATTACTGTCCCATGTCAAAGGTCAGGAAGCTGCGTTAACGACACGGGCCGGTGTTCCATCGGTGTGTTACGGTGACTCATCAAACTCCTCGAAGTTCTCTTCGGGGTTCCGTCCACTGGCGCTGGGAGTTAAATGGTGAATGACACGGGACATCGGGGACAATCGGGGTTAACTTCTCGTGTCAATTGCCACTCGGATTTGTCGCGGGCTCTCTCCAAATTTCTCTCGCGAATCCAAGCATGTGTGACACGTCGCGAACATTGTTCCTCGCTAAACTACGGATTTTATGCATTCATGGGCGAATTTGTCCGAACCACTGTTCCGCGGCATCGGATCCGACAAATATTAATGACATTCTTGCATTAACTTTCCGTCAACAAAATGTACTTCGATCACCGGAGCGCCATCTTCGGAAATTAATTTTACGCAACGGCGAACGCGAATGACGTTCGCGCATTAACTTTCTGTCAACAAAATACGCTTCCATTTCGAGAGTGTGACCTTCGAAAATTAATTTTCAAGCACGGCAAATATATATGAATGGCGTGTACGTGCATTAACTTTCTGTCGATAAAATGTGCATCGACGCCTAGAGTCACATCTTCGGAAATATTAATTATACGCGCAACAAATACGAATGACGTTCGCGCATTAACTTTCTGTCAACAAAATCGGCTTCAATGCCTAGACTCCCATCTTCGGAAATTAATTATACAAACATGAATGACGTTCATGCGTCAACATCGTGTCAACAAAATATGTTTTTAAAGTTTCGTCTTCCAGAATTAATTTTATGCGCAACAATGGGCCTCGTTCATCGGTGCTTTCTCGACAAATATGTTCACAGCACGGGTCTACCCAATGACATATTTCGAGTAGATATTTGGAACATATATCAAGCGAAGAGTGTAAGAACAAAGAATTTTTAGGTAAGCAAAATATGCTACCGTTGAAGTGTAATATCTGGGATAGTAGTTTATTAGTCAATTTTCCTGACACGAATGATGTTCAAGGAAGCGATCGCGTAGCAGTACAAAGAATGCTCGCGATAGGACAATTTCGCTTGATTGAAACGTGCAATTGCCGCTTTCCATCTGGGGTATCTTGTTGCGTCACAGTCCCGTAATCTTTAAGGAACAGGATAGTGGGTCATGGCGTTTTCCTTCTTTCTCGATTTTATGCAGTGAAAGTTGCGAAACAAGCGCTCTCTTTGAGCACTCGTCTCGCCCGGTCGGAATTAGCGAGACGGAGAGCAGCTAGGCAGCATTAAGAAAACATTCAGCTGAAATTGTTTTCATTCAAGTCTTAATGTTTGAGTACCGGCGACAGTTTACAGTCGACGTGACGAGAGAAACGGAGAAAGAGGGAAAGCTGTGGAGAGAAAAAGAGCGAGAGAGAGAGAGAGAGAGAGAGAGAGGATGGGCGTCGCTCGCCTAGAGTTTTAGCATTTTTAACGAGAATTAATTCAACGACGGTCGTTTGGCCGCCGATGCTTCTTTCATTATTTTTCTTTTTTTGCTTTTTCGCCCCTCCACCGGAGTGTTACGGTGACACGTGTCCGCCACTTTATAGCGATTCCGTCTGAACGGATAATTTCTCGTTCGTAAACTACCGCCTCGCGGATTAAAGCGGAAAAGTACGGTTGTACGGCGAAAGATAAAGGGGAACTTCGCCCCAGCGATTTTCATAACAAAATTCCTGCTTATCCGTGAAGTCCACCGGCATTGTTCGGAACTATGGGCCGCGGTACAACTTACTTATAACAACACCGGTACAACTTAATTTCTCCGGGACGCTTTAAATGCCGCTCTACCCCATTTAAATCGAAATGTTGCCCCTTTCAGCGCCCGGCAAACGCCTCGTGGCGATCTCATAGAGCCGGAGAAGGAAGGGAGAGGGGAGGAGGGGAATGCTTGTTATAATTTTACGACGTCCGAGCTTCGGCCAAACGAGAAACAGCTTCGGCTTTTCAGCATTTCAGATTTATTGCGTCGCTCGCACATTTTACTCATGTACGCCGATGTTCTAAATCGGTGCCGGTGTTTGAGGGGAGGGAGCACGAATCGAGGGGAAAAACGTTACCCTCTCTCTTTGTCAGTACCGCAGTACGCATGACAGAGGCGGAACGCGTCACGTGATCGTGCCACGGCGGAAGAGTGGGGATTAGCGCGGTAGAAAGGGAAATTGGAGTGGGGGGGCGAGTCTTGATCTGGCAACGCTACTCTCAATGTGATACATTCGATGCGAACATCTTTTTTGGATTTACTCTCCTCCTGTGGTAATTAATTTGTTTCTTCAATCCTGCCTTTGCCTTCCCCGTATAATTATAATTTTTATTAAATGTACTACATTCGACGTCTACACTTTTTTTTTCATTTTCATTGCCAATTCTGTCAAGCCTATTTTATTCGATAGGAAGATTCTTTCTAAATTGGATTCCTCTTTGTGGTTCGATAGTTTGGAAAATTTCCTCTCGTCTCTATTTTTCTACATTTATATGGTCTAATAATTTCGATGTTATTGTTTGCTTCCGTCTCTGCGCTCTGCGCGTTCTCGTTGGAATCACGAAAAATCAATAGGAGATGCATTAAAACATTTTTATTAAGTGTACATCGAAACGATCAGAACCGTTGCAATGTTAATGTTAAACAAAGTATAGAATAATGTTCTTCATCTTCGTTGAAATTTCTTCGGCACGACGAAAGACGTGTACAAAGTGGAGGCGTCTCATCATTGCCACAACCTTTCAATTAACAATCAACGTAAGACGCTGGGGTGGGATCTAGATTTATCCGTCGATCACCGCCGAACCTGGCAATAACCAGCGGGAGCATAATCCCGTCGGATATTTTATTGGGGGAGTTAGGGGAGGGGAGGGAGGACTAGTGACATTTTGATGGAGTTTCGAGGAGATTGAAAAGGAGGACCGGTGAACGAACGGGAACCAAACTACTGGTGGAGAAGAGAGAGAGAGAGAGTAAAAGAGGGAGAGAGAGAGGGAATGGTGCAACCAGCGCGACCTGTCAATCACTTTAAAGAGATATCAGTCATGCATGCGGACGAAGACTCGCTCAGACGTCATCGGGGTCAATTGCGAGCGGGTTCAACGAGTAGAATCGAATCAGCACGATCCAATATGGGCTCCGTTTAATCTTCGGTCATTCTTGAACCGGAGGGATGCTAATTTCACCTAGCTCCTTTACCGAGAACCGAGTCGATCGTCGATTCTTCGACGAGTTGTTTGCGCTTCACCCAATCCCACGTCTACCTTGCCCATCTCCATTTATTTACGTTCGGTTCGAAAGTTATTAACAATCTGAATTTCACAACGGCTGTGACCATGTTTTCTAATGAAAACGGAATATCAAATTTCGTTTCGTTAGAACCTGGCTCGAAGCATTTCCAGGACGATTCATTCAATTAAAGTATACATTACAAGTCTGTCTTTTGTTAAAATTAATATCGCGGGACTATTTTTGTATCAAAGTAAATATTGCAGGGCTATTTTTAATTAAAATACCCGAGTATTTTTCACAGTTAAATTATGATTACTATTATATCTTCTGTTCATGACTGCATATTTTAAAATTCATTTTTAGTTGATTCAATAATGTTGAGAATAGAAGAACTGTTCAAGTACAAAAGCATGCTTGAGAATGTTCAAAATCGAAATATGCAACTAGGATTTGTTTAGATAGTTAACCGAATTCGCTAAAGTTTTTCTTATTTTCGACGGTCGTTCTACAACCAGCGAAAGGATTATAAATTGGGCGAGTAAAAGAACTGCAAAGAAAATATGTTTATGGTTATCCTGCGCCGCGGCTCCCATTCATCTGCGAAGTAAATCTCGCGCGTCACTATACACAAGGTACCTTTATGAAAAGATTTAGTTAAGACAAGCTTTACGACGTTAATCTCAGCCCGGCGCGTTACATCTTTTGAAGAATGAAGTGCAGACATGACTGCCACGATTTCACAACAGTCGACGAACGTTCACATCAAATTCCGGAACAATGTTCTTTTCAGCAGTCAAAATTTTCCAGCGGATGAACGGTTCTTCGTTAAAATGAAGGTTGGAGGGTACATTCGCGTAAAACGTATTCTGTGTCACTCATGTAAAAATATTCACAGTTGAAGCACAATACACGATGAAACGCAAAATACGGAGACTACAAGGACGCGAAGGGTGTGGAATTAAACCTGTCAAAGGAACAGTGAAAAATTGAAAACTTAATGCTCAAAAGAATATTAACTCGATCGATAGGATACAAAAATAAATCGAAACATTATCGCACATGTGTAAATAAACTACAAAGATTCATTATCGACGAAAACTTTCGTTTCGAAAAATATTTCACAACTTCAATACGTTTTTCTCGAAGCAATCGCAAACTTCTGGCACATAATATTTACAAAAAGGAAATGATAAACTACGCGCATCTGATACGTGCTCGCATCGCTGTAATGGTAAATATTAAAAAAGTTTGTTCATCGGAAGGAATGAAAGGGAGGCGCCTCGAGAACAAAAAAATAAAGTACCATGTAAATATTATGTGAGGCAGCTTAATGAAAAAACCGAGTCTCTTTGGCCGGCAAAAAAATGACCAACGCGGCGGTAAATTTTCCAAGAGGGAAAAGGAAACCGTCGGAGGAGGGGAACGCGTTGATTCCAGAAGCTCCGAGAGATCTAAATCCCGAGGATGACCGCTTAAACACGTAAAAGAACACGAGCGCGGCAACAAATTACAAAAAATTCCGTGCTCTCGCAAGGCTTCAGAGAGATTCGTCGAAACACGAGAGTTCGTGATACCCGTCAGTATGGCCGACACTTGACTCGGGTTATAACTCGGAAAAGTTCACCCCGGGATCGTAACACGATCTATTGACGTTAGGGGTTGTTTGCCCTAAACTTCCCACCGCCATTCTACTTTCGTTCCCCCCAGCGAAAATCGACGGAGATTATTTGGAAAGTCTTTTAAATCTTTCATACATATTTTATTTCGAAATTTTATTATGCTCGATGTAGATTCAAACGTGGTATCGCAAATTTTAGATTTTTAAACGTCCATCAAGCTAAAAGCAATATTTTTATTAACGCTAACCGTACCGAGCATAAAATGTGACTGGCATACCACGGTTTACAAAAATTACACGATTTGTTTCGATTTCGCTCAATTTTTCTAACAATGTGACAGAATAAATTCTACACTGTTGTGCGAGTACTATGAACGTGGAGTAAATCTCGTTGTGCTACGAATAATAAGATAAACATAAACACAGGATTGACGTTACATGCAGCTGCGCATTTAATATATTTGTTAGAATGCACCGAGTGGAGTATGATCATCATTTCATAACACATTTCGGAACGAACGTTATTTCCAGAATAGAGATTTTAAATGCAATCGCGAAAAACTTGTCCATTGTATATGCTGCTCGCAATAAATTTCTAAACTTCTTTATATTTATGTAGAAATTGTCTCTTCACTTTCCGTTTTAGGAGAATTTTATAGAAGCGCTCTCGTTAAAAATGTAAATAATAGTTTCCATTTGAAAGTGTCAGATCGTTCTCTCGCGGCGTAGGAAAATGAACTGGCATGCTTAATGCATCGGTAACACACGCCACGAAATAGGATTTGCTAAGACATATATATCAAACATTCTTTAAAGTATCTCCGCATCGCGAATTCACAAAGAACCGGAACTTTTAATACCGTTTCGTTGGGAAGCCTGAAACCCAGATAGCACAGAGACGTCTTAAAGACGTCTTTAAGACGTCTGTCAAAGACGTTCAGACGTCTATTAGACGTCTGAATGTCCTACGAACGGCTTCCGAACGGCTTCTGAACGTCTCTGGAACGTCTTTGTGAAAAAACTGTACGTCTTAAAGACGTCTTTAAGACGTCCGTTCGACGTCTTTAAGACGTCTCGAACAGACGTATTCAAGACGTCCCGAAACAGACCCCTAGTAGCACAAAAATATTAGATAGATATGTTTGTCAAATATTGGAAAAATATTTTTTAAGCCACATTTTTTCTTGTGAGAAAAATATTGAATTTGAATATTGTATACATGTACAAGAAATATAAATTGAATGTTTGATATAACAAAAAAATTAAATAAATAAAAAAAAATAAATTAAAAGAATGTTTTTCAGCATATCCGCGCACATTAACATTTTATGCTTTATTTATTTATTTATTTATTTATAAATAAAAAAAATAAATTAAAAGAATGTGTTTCAGCATATCCGCGAACATTAACATTTTATGCTTTATTTATTTATTTAACTTATTTATTTATTTATATATTTATTTTGATATATTATTTTGGATTTTGGATTTGTGATATATAATGTATAGTTTTATTATTAAACAATATTTATTGCTAAATTCTATGGCGAATATATATGTAATATATTCTAATAGTACTAAATTAGCAATTTAGTTATTTAACTTTCCTAAATAAATAAACGTCTATTCGAAGGATGGAAAACTGCGTTATATTGTGTTGCGTGTGTACAGTTTGTAAAGCTTTTCTCTAGCAGTTTAGAATGACTGAAACGTCATGGAATGGAACGTCTTAAAGACGACTCGTAAAAGACGTCTTAAAGACGTCTGAAATGAGACGTAAAAACGACGTCTTTTACGAGACGTCTTTAAGACGTCTTAAAGACGTCTTTTCAGGACGTAAGACGTTCAGACCAAAAATGGACGTAAAACAGACGTCTTTAAGCCGTCCAGTGCTATCTGGGAATATTAATCAGGATAATTCCGGTCTCTAGTGCGTACTCACTCGAAAGTCCTTCGGTGAAATCGATGGTCGGCGAGAATAGGAATCGTTTGTGACTCACCTGAAATGAACCGGAAACGTGCAATTAGTATCGTGGAATTTGAGCTTATAGAAAAATTGTGGTATGCCCGGAGAACCATTTAAATATCTCTTGCAATGCTCTTTCGCGTAGTTCCAAACGTTTCATAATTAAAACGAGCGTAAAATGTATCGCTTCAAAGGGGTTTCAAGATCTTGATTAAACAAGACGTGTTGTATTCTTTGTGACTGTATTTCTAAAATATTATTATTATTATAAATATTATCAGAATATAAAATACACACTTTTTGCAATTATTCTTCCAAATGCTTAAAATTTCTGTTGAGTTTAGTTTCGGTTATAAGTATACAATTTTATACATTCGTGACAAAAATGAATGTAATTTTAACACTTTGGTCGCCAAACAAGAAAGCCCAAAAATTCCATGAAATCAAAGTAAGTTATTTAATAAATTAGAAATTTAAAAAAATTAAATGTATGATATTGAATAGTCTTCCAACTTTCTTGCATTTTACAGATCCTAATCAAATTTGGTACATTGAATATATTAACGTAAAAATTCATTTTAAAGCCTGAACAAATAATTCCGTCACCCATATATGGGGGTGACATGGCAGTCAACGTGTTAAATAGTAAAAGAACGCAAGAATATTGACACATTATTTACAACTTCTTGAAATCACTTTTATTCCTGCATGTTGCAATTGATGCAAACAATTCTTACTTTGTCCGTACAATCTGGTGCACGCGTACACGCATAACGGCACATTAATGTTCGATGCAATTACACAAATGATCTGTCTGACGTCGGATTACCACCGCAAAGTATAATGTTTCGATAGCGATACTCGTAGTGCTCGGAGGCACACGATACGTGGTTTAATCGGGGTTCAACAGCAACGTTTCTACCATGGATAGATGTAATTGGTTAATAATTGCTGTGGTTGCCAATGTTTGGTTCGAGTGAAACGGTTTCGCTTAGTTACTTATGCTATCCTGCTCAATCGAGAAATATCTGTACCGATCGATTCAAATGAAATAATGTACAGAAGAATTTCGTTCGAAGACCGTGTTAAATTGACGCAAGGTAGGATGACACAGTTAACACACTATCGGCGGGTCGGGTATTAATACCTTTTATGCAGAACGTACGCTAAGTGTTAGTAAAACACTTACCAATGCCACAAAGACAATGTCGTGTTTGTGCAGTGCATAAAAAGAAAAATTTAACTTCTTATATGTGTAAGTTTTGTCAGATTCCCCTTCATAGGGGTGAGTGTTTTCAAAAATACCATACATTAAAAAGATATTAGAGTCAATAAAATTACCATACAAGAAACTGAGTAATAAAATGTTCCTAAACATTATTACGCTCTTCTCTTACTACATGAACTTCCAAAACTTTCAAAAATTAACAATTATACATTAAATCCGTCCGTGTTATACATTAAATGAAGTAATAGAAAACTAAATTAAAAATTGAATTTTTTTTTTCAATTTCATCTACATCTTCGAAATACTATGTGATACCTATTTTCCAGATTTCATTGAAATCCTACTATTAGATGTGAAGATATTACATGTTCTAAAAAGTGCACTTTTCTCATACTTCGCTAATTTTCGCCCGCTATACGTGTGAGTCATGCTCATGATGTTACCCGCCGATAGTTAAAAAAGATTTCTCATCTTCAGGTTTTCTTCCTACCAAAACCATCTAAAAATCACGAAATCGACTGGACCCCCGTCAGCGATCCGAACGGAACACCCTTCCTTGGACTCTGAGCGATCGTTCCGGGGTACCCCCTCTTCTTCACCCCTTCATCTCCCCCCCCCCACCCCTGGTTACTTCTCCTGAATCAGCCAGTACAGCAGTAAAAGCTGGAGGACACGTGAAGTCGTTTCGAGCAGGTCTTAAATCCCGGCAGACGGTGCTCGATTTTACGAGTCGAGTCCCATGTTTTAGTCCCCAACGCAACGTCTTCGACGAACGATGCCAGAGAAGGGGGGCGTCGACGACTGTTCTTCTATTGGGGAAGGGGTGGGGGACGGTGTCGCTTAGATAAAAGCGCGGTCTTTTCCCGGGTGCAGATGTTAAAACTTTGCGGGAGGACTTGGACGCCGAAGGCCTCCAGCAGCGGCTCGAACCGAGCACACGCTGCGACCACATGCTCGACGTTGTAGTAGCTACCAGCTAGAAAAAATCCTCGAGCCATTAGCATGCTCGCGGATCGACGTTCTCGAAAATAACAGGGTCACCGCGCTGAGAGCAAAGCGAGAAGCTGACCGGTTCGGGTCGGGTCGGGTCGGGTCGGGTCGGGCCGCGTAATGACAGACCGCGCGGTCAAGTTGATCATCGAACGTCCACGGTCCCGATGTACAGGGTGGCCCTGTCAAAAAGCGAGTCCTCGACCGAAGGGAAACGACTGCGTCAACTGGGTCAAAGGGCGGTTTTCGAGAGCCAGGATAATCTGTACAGGCTGGTCCTCTCGAAACACGAGACCTCCTGTGGGGAGAAAAAAGGGCTACTGCCGCACCCTTCAAGTGGGTCAAAGGGCTGCTTTCGAAAGCTGGAGTTAGGATCATTTCCACGAGATCCGAAGAGACCGATCGAGACAGAAATTACTGGATGTGTAGGGTGACCTTCTCAAAAAGCGAGACCTCTTCGGGAGAAAAAGGAGGGCTGCTACGCACCCTTCAAATAGGTCAAAGGGCTGTTTTCGAGAGCTAGGATAATTTCCACGAGATCCGAAGAGACCCGAAGGCCGATCAAGGCAGAAATTACTGTTTCTATGTACAGGGTGGTCTTCTCAAAAAGCGAGACCTCCTTGGAGGAAAAAAGAGGGCTGCTACGCACCCTTCGAATGGGTCAAAGGGCTGTTTTTGAGGGTCAAAGCTAGGATCATTCCAGGAGATTTTGACCTAAACACCGACCAAGATAAATTGCTGTTTCGATCAAAGGCTGTGTCAAAAGTGAATCCTCTTCCGGGAAAACGAGTCCTGGCGCAACCCTAGCAATCAGAGCTAGGGGTTGTTTTTGACAGTGAACGTTAGGCTAATTTCAGGAAACTTTGAAATGGCGATCCATCATAAGAGGAACAGCGTTTTGAGGGGGAAGAGTGCTGTTGCACCTCTCAACTGGGACAAAGGGCTGTTTTTGAGAGTCGATGCCAGCCGGAACTAGAATAATTTCAGACGACTTCGGCCTGAAGACCGATCACGAAATTGCTGTTTCGCTCTGTTGGCCTCGAAGAGACTGATTCGCGCAGGCAGCCTGCCGCTTCGGCGTGCCACAATTTTTGTCTGGCAGGCACGTAGTTTCGTAGAAAGTGCAGTGGAGTTGCTCTAATACGAAGTACCTGCCTACTATGAAATACTAGCGTATTAGAAAATCCTGACGATGCTATCCGTTGGCGACGAACGCGATCGGTCATGTCTATTATTTGTTCCTGCTGGCGAGCACACGTGGTTGTAGAACTTTCGTGATATACTCACCAGCATTCTCTACAATTGTCTGTTAACGTTTTGCAAGCTGGTGGGTTACTTTTTCGTGAATACTGTGGTTTGGGGTCTGTAAAAATTAGGCAACGTTTCAAACACTACGAAATCTCGAATCAATAAAACCTCGTGCCTCGAAAATTATCCAGAAAATTTGGAACGCGTCGAAGCCGATTAAAAAAATATTTTCCTACGATCGTACGGATGTGTAAAGTGATTCCAATGTGCTCTAAGCGGGACAAAACGCAATAATCGACGCGTCTAATCAACTCTCTCGCGCGCGCGCCATTTAAAAACGAATAGCTCGAGCCGGGTTCCCGTCGATTAACCAGGGATGCAAATTAACCGAGGCCACAATCATACCGGGATCCCATATTTCACCGAGGTGAACCTTTGGGGGCCGACAAATTAAATCGGTCGACCGTGTTCGAGAGTTAAATAGCCTTTTCCTAAATCCATTTTCGGCGGTTTGTGTACACTGCGAATAAATGGCGTCCTTTTATCTTCGAGCGAGATCCGTATCAAGCGGCCGCTCCTTTGCCTCATAAAGCTAAGTGTGTCATTATGCAGTATAAATAACGTTTCCCCGGTGAACAACGCGCGCAATTAAATTCAATCCTGCGCAACCGTGCATTCCGTTACTGGTCGTCGTGCGCGCGCTCGCGTCATTGCTTTCGAACGATCATCGATTTTTCGATCCGAAATTGCATTTTATGCCACCGAAAAAAAAAAAAATAATACCACCTTTCGATATCCGAGGACTTTTTTTTGCAATCAAACAACGCGACGGTCCGGTCGATTCACATGGAAACGCTGTAATGAGGAAATGCGGCTCGAGGTACGCGCGAATTGAAAATGTTTATTCAATTAAATGCTCGGTCTTTTAACGCGCCAGTTTCGGTTTTGCAAAGCTTTATCTTTCTGGCAATCGAAACCGTTCGGTCCCGAGAATATAGAAGTGTTCTGCTTTCGTCGAACAGGATTAAAAGCAACATTGCGTTGCAATTGAAAGTCAAATTGGTCCAACTTGCTCTTTCAATGCCTGACAAAATGGCTGCGACAAAACATGAACACAGTTCGATCCAGCGAACATGTGTCTGTTATGATCATGAATTTTAAAGGGACCTTTGTCGAATTTTAGCGAAAGTTCGTTGGCAGCGATCAAGTTGCGCCCAGGTCCGTATCAATTAGACGCGGGATGAACGGAAAGTTACGAATCGCCTAATGAACTTTTTAATGCGGCATGAATGAAATACAGCGAGCCCCCTGATCCAGTTAATCCCCCGGTTTTTGCGCGTGTCATGTATAATTTAACAGATTTCAGGCTACTTAACCCTTCGGGGAGGCTGGCTTCCTTTCAAATGGCGTCTCTTGGACTATTCAAGAATCCCTCCCTCTTCCGGAAACCTTGCCCCGAACTTCCTTCTAAGCTTCCTCGGCTTAACTTGCTACGGATCATTAATATTCCGTCGAAATACGTTTGGACCGTGTATTCAATGACGCTATTATTTCAAATACACCTTCCTCGTCAAGCTCATTGTCCGAGCCAACCGAACCGTGTAACGGAATCAAGACGAATGACACCGGCTCCGCCACCGAACAGGAAGACCGTCGTTCAAAGTAACAAATTAATTGATCAACTCTCGAGCAAACGATCCCGAGTCACCCGTAATTCGCTCTCTAATATGGAGTTTGTAGCTTGAACCGTGTACCACTTTTATTAACAAGCGGCTTCCCATGGAATAATAAATTTCAGTGCAAAACTATAAAAGACATAGGCAATAAACCGCAGATATTTATGTGGAATACAAATTGCAGATACGAATTTATGTTCTTTCTAAATGGGTATTATCGCTAGATTTACCAGACGAGTCAAATGGTTTTGCAATTTTAATTCAAAATTCCTACTGCATGTAACATTTTCTTTCCGAAATGATATCATGACTTTTGTAGCCATAACTAAAGAATCAGTTTCATGAACTTTATATTATTTTATATGTATTCGTAACAAATATATTTTTTGTTATTGACACTTATACCAATACCAGTCAAAATGACAACAATTGATAAGTACTGCAACATTTTTTCGGGACAGAATATATGATTCCGGGAAAATGATGATTCTGATTCAGTACGCTAGCGGCCCTTGGAATTGTATTTATTATAAATCTATTTTTGTATTACAATTAATATTATTTAACTTTTTTGTCATTTTTTAAAAGTAAATAAAGACTGGAAACACCACTAAGCACTTTTTCTAAAGTGCCAGTCATTCTGACTGGTCTTGGTAGAAATAGATATACTTAAATAGCCGGTATAAATCTAGTGTTATATAACCCCAAAAACTGCAAAGTGTGAAATAAAAATGTTCTAAACAGGAGTTCCCCAGAACAAAAATTCATCTAGTTCTTACCTCTAGATAACGTAAAATGTCTGATCTGTTTTAATTTATAAGACGAATTTCCTTAAATTGTGCAATTATAAATGAACCTCAATTTATTATTTGATCCTTCTAGGACCTCGTGCGAAAATTTCAAACTCAAACTCTTTCTCTATTTCAATATTCTAGAATTCGTTCAATCTGTCCGTCGTTTTAACTTTCCGTTAATCTTGATCGTAACTGCGTAAGACTGATAACGCGGTCTAATAATTCTATCAAATGCAAATTCGTTCTACGTTTAATACGAGTCCACAGGGAAGAATCTCTCTTTCTTCAAATTTAGCCACAGAAATGGAAATTTCAGCAAAGTTCCGTCAGCCTGCTCATCAAGTCAAACGTCGCTGTGTATAATCTTCGAGGAATTTTAGATTATCGCATTAGCGGAACGATGTACCTCTTTTGAGTCCTTAAATACCTCTCTTCGGACGACACGTCCGTGAAACTAGAAAATCTACCATTAATTCCACGTAATGCAATTACACCTCCATCTCCCGCGAAATTAAAAGATCGAGGCTTCGACAAGCTTCCAGGCATCGAGACAGTCAATCGACCGGCTGACTTCTCTCGGCGGGAACTTTTTAATCAATATTTGAATTTTTAATTAAGTCGCCCCTGTTCGAAAATACTGGAGCACTTCTTAACACGATTCGAGTAAAATCAGACGGTCCAAGGATCAGTTTAATTCCGCTAATTACCACTTTTAGTTCGCAGTCGATTCTGTCGAATTTTATGATCCTCTGAAATTATTTGTTTTATTCGTATCTTTAGTTTGTTTCGTTCCATCTTTTCAATCTGTTATTCAATCTCCTGCAATAATTCTTTGTATACACCATATTGACGGACAACCCTCGGCAAGTTTATGGATATCGCAACGAGGCACTTGAATAGGTTCACCCTCGAAAAGGGTTTCGGAAAGATTTTCCAGCCAGCAGCTTCACTTTCGCAACCGTCCGTGTTCAGCCAGCTCCAAAACTCGAAAATTTGCCGGCAGCAGACACAGTGTATCGAAGGTGGCCGACTTCTTGTTCGATTTTTCCCGGATCGACCACGCACGGTTCAGCTTCCGCAAGAACAACTTCTGGTCGCGTCTCGTGCATGGGATTTACGCGAGAATGGTCAAAGGGGCGATCAGTGAACCCGGGCTTCTGCGTCTACCGTTGCAGACGTTTTTCTGTTTACCTAAACAAAAGGAGAGAGCTCTAATAAAACTTACAAAACCCTGTCTTAACGGTCGTTGGCTCCCGCTTCTCTAATAAACAAAGTGATAACGCTAGCTGTACGAGTAATTTCGGTGTCTTTTCAATCGGACACGCCCAGACACTGATCTTTATGGCTTTCGAAAATTTTCAAAAAATGCAGAATTACAAAAATTTCATAGATTTCAATACGATTTTAATTTATTTCAGACCTGCGAAGACTACCACCCACTGGGAATAATATTTCGTTTGATTCCACTTCCTCGAAATCCTTCTAGAAAAATTCTAACCCTCTTTGCACTCCGCTGTCCCCTCTCAGGGGACATTAAAGTTTATTAGCGATTACGGGGAATTAATTTATTCCAGCGCAACTTTAAATAAAATATTGATTTTTTTGCAAATATATATTCCTCGATGTCAACCAATTCATACAAGTCCAATATCATTATAATACGTTACTTGGTTCCAAAATTATACTAAATAATACGAGGATTTGTAAATTTCTGCCAGAATGGTTCGGAGTGCAAAGGGTTAAATTGCATGAACGTTTAGAAAAAGTTTTGTAACAATCTTGTATACTTTCTTTGCGAACAAAAGCTGAATATCGCTGGGAAAAGAAATTGTTTGCCCGAATATTAGATCCTGACACGTTCAGCGATGTCAGACGATAGTCCTAGGATTTCCCAGAGCGCTAAGGGGCGAGCACCGCTTTCTTCCATTTTGTTTATCCGACGCTCCGATACTAATTGGACGGAATTGGAATTAACCGCACTCGAACAAAGTTAAACCGCAAGTTTATAACCGCTCCCCTCCCGGCGCCTGTCCCCCCTAGTCTTATGCCCCATCGACGATCCGACAACTTCCTTACGACGTTAATGATACCGTAAGTTAAAGAGTTTCGAAACCTGTTCGCCGACGATATTTTAGCCCCGTCGCGTCGTCGCGTCGCTGCGAAAATTTACCCGCTCCCAGGAAAAATGGAGTAATATCCCAGGGGGTGGGCCCCCGGGGTTGAGAAGGCTGGGAAGGGGTGGAGGACAGGGAAAATTGTCGATAGCTGGATCGCTTGTGTGCCGCCGAGGGAGGGAAAATCTTTTTGCCCCGACACGGGGAACCTTGGATAATTCAACGGCGTCGATAAACTCGAACGTTTCGATTGTATTTACCGACTGTAATTTCTTTGATGGAGGGAATCGAGTGTTTTATTATGAAGATGAATGGCCGTGGAAACGGAGACGAATGAGAGATTTTCGATTTCCCGGCGAAACGTGCTGGCGGCGGGCTTTTCTTTCGCGGGAACATCTTGGTTAGTTCCGGGAAAGGAATTTATCGCGAGAATGGTAGATTCGAGTAGCTATCGACGGTGAACCGCGTTGTTGAATTATTTATTAACAATGCGGCCGGTACCGTCTTACGGTTTCGCTCTCTTCGAGAAAACAGATTCTATCGATGGAAATCACAATTCGCCGCGGTTTCGCATCCTAATTATCTTCTATTATGACATTTCCTTTGGCAGCCGTACGGAAGCGGAACGGTAATTCCGAATATTAGACCGGTGGCATCCTCTATGAGCCGCTACAAACGGAATCCTAATGTCTTAATCCATTCTGGCTTGCGAGTGCAGATTCTGGGTTAGGCAAACCTTATTCGTACGACGGCAATATGGCTGATAAGTGTCGAATCTCGGTGCACTGAAATTTAACAATCCCCACCGCGTACGTATACTAAAAATCTGCTTACCCGAAAAAATTTAACACGAAATCAGGTAGAAATATAAATGCAGAATCGCAATCACAGAACAGCACACTTCCAATAAACACTGCAGAAAATCGTCTGTAGTGGACACAATCATGCCTAAAACAATACTTGAAAGTGACTTGAAAAAATTGTTTACTGTTACTAGTACTTGTACATTTAGATTTTTTACAGATCGAAGTAGAACTTGTACATGTACGTTTCATTCTTACCACAGAGAATCATTTAAAATCTGAATCTCAATCATAAAATTATAAAAGCAAACAACTGCTTAACGATCCACAAAATTGGACAATAAATACCTTGTACAAACATTACAAATTCTTGTGAACGACCATTAGCTCGTTACAATGTTCCAATTAATTCGTAGCTTCTTTCAATCAATAACATAATTGAGAGAAGCTGTCATCCTTTCATCCAGAGATGAACCATCGCCGTTGTCGAATGGTTAAGCAGAGCAACGTTATATAATAAATCAATGCACACCGGCGCCAGTAACGTACAAAAGCGGTGCACGTTCGTCCAAAGAAATGATTGAAGCCACGGATTAATCCGTGCGCTAAATAATAAATATACCGACGTACGAGCAACATCTGGAGTGCACTCCGAAATCTAATCGTGAATTGTACATCGAAGCGAACGCAACGAATTACTGGCTAATGCCGGCGATCAATCACCCGGAATCAAGACAATTGATATTCACGAACGTTCGAATCATGCAAAAAACAATGGGGGCCTGCCCCCACGCCTCCGTGATCGCAGACACCTGGATTTCGCGAGCCGCGGGATGCAACGACATAAAGTTGCAAACCCCGGGCCCCCTCGGAAAGAAGAGCGAAGCTGTTGCATTTCCATTGCGGAGCTGTATCTGATTCCCGGCGAGCGTTTGCCGTGGAATTCTATCGGTCGTGCGATAAAATGCATAAAATTACAACCGAAACTTCCGAGAATAATTTAAGCAAGCCGGGGAATGGAGGCTTTGTGGTTCAGATGTAGCGGACTTCCTTCGGCGGGAGATCAGGTGTCGGGATAAGGGTTCCTCTTCCAAGGGGCTTCCCCGCGGCCATCCCACGGCAACCTGAAAAGCCTTCAGATTTTCTTCCAGATAGTAACATAATATTCGACCGTTTCAAAGAAATTATGCCCGCGGATTTTCACCGGTTATGCCGCGGCGATCAAGCCGGTCCCGGTTCCGCGCGCTGGATGCTGTTGAAACGGTTCTGCTGATTTCCGTGAAATACAATCTCGCTTTCTACCGCACTATGTTTTCCAGGTTTCGTTCAGTCTCTGGCTTATGCTATGCACTTGCCATTTGCGTCCAAAGTTGCCCGGCGGTTTTGCATTCCTGTTCTTTCGATAGTTTTACCGAACACTTTTCTTGTAAACCGCTGCGCTGGTAGCGCGCGTACGTGCTGTAGTCGGCGCCGTACGTCGTTCAATTATTTTTAAATTTTGCTGGCATCATCTTGAGACATACTTCTCGTCATAGAAGCGATGTACTTTTAACAGTAAACATGTATCCATGAGGAATTATTCGACAAATTTATTTTTTTTTTAATGGCTAAAAATGTGGATAGACAAGTTCCTGTTATTTTTGTAAAATAATTTAAAATAGTCACTTTTAGTGCTCCGTGAATCCAGTGTTAAACGAGTTCTTTACCTTGCTGGTCCAGCAAGTATTAATTAAACATTCTAAGTGTAAATGCTCCGCTACCTTCATCTTTCAGAGTCTACCTAGCTTTGAGGTCAACTAGTATTCATAAAACTTGAAGAATCCTTGCTCGTTACTTATGCCCGTACAGACCCATGTGACCGATTGTTGCCCGTATGTATTTATCCAAGTGCTTTCCAATTAAAAATTCCAACTCGTATATTCTTTTGTCGATCTCAAATGGTTTGCGCGAAAACGAATTGATTGATACTGGAAAATAAATCTCGAAATTTCGCAAGCAATTCGACGAAGCACCTTTTGAATAATTCAACGTCTTCTGTAACGTCCTCTTCGACATCCTCTTCATCGTCCTCTTCAACTTTTCTTTTTCGCGTCGGAGAACTGCCATAAAGTGAAACCTGTGTCGCGGGAGACAATTAATAATTGTCTCGAAGAATATCTAGTTCCGTCGCGAGACAAACGAATGTAATAAACAAGAAATTGGCGGCACAACCGGCAAGTTGAATGAACCAAACAAGACCCTATTCACGGATGAAATACGAAAGAAATTCTACCTCGGAGGCAATGATGTCCAACCATAATTTTCTCGGACGCCAGACGCCAATTTCGAGCCGTCGTGTCTGACCATGTAATTCGCACATCTCGCGAAAATGATTCGGCGGTTGACGTCGCGTGTGTTCCGATCGATCGATCGATTTAGCTTTACGTCCGAGCACTCGCCGATACTCCCGAGTATCCCTCGGGAAACTCTGCAACTACTTTCCGGGTGTGCCACAGGTTCGACGAACGGCCGAGCTTTCGAAAACGCGAACGCAACGTTTCTCCGCCGCGGATCGTTGTATTAGTATTCGGGCTATCGGAAGTATCGTGGTACACGCTTGGAATTTTAGACGAGCGCTGCCCCCGGCCAAGGGGCGCACACCCTTCACGGATTTTCGCGTGTATAGTTCGGAAATTCGGTGTCTTTCCCTCGCGGCGCTTTATTTCGCTGCAAGCTCCTTACAGAAAATTATTTCTACAAGCTCTTTGAACTTTACGCGCTCCCTTCGGTCTCGCCCCATCCCCCACCCCTCCCCGCGACGCAAGATGTTGCAAGATGTATGTACTTTCATTTTGAATAACACGTGACCCGAAACTTTCCGACGACAGTATACTTTCCCGGGGAGGTCTTTCGCTGCAGATTTCGCGTCGACCGGCTCCGCTTAGAAAATGTGCCCCGAGCGCGGGGAACAAAGTTACCCAACTTTTTATTCGAATTTATAATGTGATCAGTTCGGGGGACACGGTCTGCTGCAAACATCTCGCGATCCTGGAATTGCTAAATAAATGTAAGAAATTGAAAGTCCCTGTTGTAATGTGTCGTTTCGACAAGATTTCAAGATGAACACCAGATTTTAGCAAAACAACTCGTATTTTGTATCGTGCAGCGTATCCTTTTTGTAAAATAAAGCAGAAAATCAAATATGAATATATTGACACCGAAGAGCGTAAACGTAACACGATTCAGGTATACACTACCGGCCATAAGTGTTTACCCACCTTCAAATTTCGTTACTATTCAAATAATAGGTATTTTATTGTTATGAAAATGTCCGTAGCATTAAATCCTAATTATAAGGCTAATAAAAAATATCCAAAATATTCTGTACATACACAATCAGGTACTGTAAATGAGTTTACAGCTTTTTATGAAAAACGACAATTTTGGAGTTCAGGTAAAGAAACCCATTTTTCTAAAATTTTTATAACGGTCAGTAGGGAATATGAACGCAGGTAATACAGGTATCTTAGTCTTCTAAAATTTCATACTGCATTTCATACTGCATTAAGCTTTCATACAGTAAACAGTTGATTTGCACGTGCCTAAAGAATTTTGCGAAAATTTCAAATAATGTCAGGGAGAAAAGAATTATCGATTGAAACGCGCGCTCTAATAGTGTCCCATCATAGCATCGGAAAAAGTAACAGAGAAATAGCAAAGTTATTGAATCTGAACCGTAGAACCGTGGACTACAATGTTAAAAAATATGTGGGTGGGTAAACACTTATGGCCGGTAGTGTATGTCCAGAATAATACTTGACGCTGGAAAGACCCATGTTGTTGACGTACAGTGGGGGACAAAAGTGTTCGCACACTTGGAATATAGAAATAAAAACAACAATGTTTTCTATATTATTAAGTATATTCAAATATACGTAACTGTATATTATACGTTATACTTCTAACAACAAATGATTTAAATCCCATCGAACATGTTTGGGCGAAACTTGAAAAAAATGTACGAAAATACGACATAACATCGAAAGAATATTTAAAAGAAATATTAAAAAGAGAATGGTGTAATTTAGAACCTGACTTCATTGAAAGTTTAGTATTATCAATGCCCAATAGATTACACGAAGTAATTCGTCAGAAGGGCTATCCTACTAACCCAGATAGCATTGGACGGCTTAAAGACGTCTGTTTTACGTCCATTTTTGGTCTGAACGTCTTACGTCCTGAAAAGACGTCTTTAAGACGTCTTAAAGACGTCTCGTAAAAGACGTCGTTTTTACGTCTCATTTCAGACGTCTTTAAGACGTCTTTTACGAGTCGTCTTTAAGACGTTTCATTTCTTGACGTTTCAGTCATTCTAAATTGCTAGAGAAAAGCTTTACAAACTGTACACACGCAACACAATATAACGCAGTTCTCCATCCTTCGAATAGACGTTTATTTATTTAGGAAAGTTAAATAACTAAATTGTCAATTTAGTACTATTATAATATATTACATATATATTCGCAATAGAATTTAGCAATAAATATTGTTTAATAATAAAACTATACATTATATATCACAAATCCAAAATCCAAAATAATATATCAAAATAAATAGATAAATAAATAAATAAGTTAAATAAATAAATAAAGCATAAAATGTTAATGTTCGCGGATAAGCTGAAAAACATTCTTTTAATTTATTTTTTTTATTTATAAATAAATAAATAAATTAATTAATTAATTAAATAAATAAATAAAGCATAAAATGTTAATGTTCGCGGATATGCTGAAAACATTCTTTTAATTTATTTTTTTTATTTATAAATAAATAAATAAATAAATAAAGCATAAAATGTTAATGTGCGCGGATATGTTGAAAAACATTCTTTTAATTTATTTTTTTTTATTTATTTAATTTTTTTGTTATATCAAACATTCAATTTATATTTCTTGTACATGTATACAATATTCAAATTCAATATTTTTCTCACAAGAAAAAATGTGGCTTAAAAAATATTTTTCCAATATTTGACAAACATATCTATCTAATATTTTTGTGTTACTAGGGGTCTGTTTCGGGACGTCTTGAATACGTCTGTTCGAGACGTCTTAAAGACGTCTAACGGACGTCTTAAAGACGTCGAACGGACGTCTTAAAGACGTCTTTAAGACGTACAGTTTTTTCACAAAGACGTTCCAGAGACGTTCAGAAGCCGTTCGGAAGCCGTTCGTAGGACATTCAGACGTCTAATAGACGTCTGAACGTCTTTGGCAGACGTCTTAAAGACGTCTTTAAGACGTCTCTGTGCTATCTGGGAAGTATTAATTTAGAAAATTCCCGTTAAATTAATTGCAACACTTGTAATAATGAAATACGAATACTTTTATCCCTGCAGTTTCTCGCCATTTTGTGATATTTTTGCCATTGTAAGTTACGAAGTAATGTAATTATAAGTATTGTTTTCGCTCATTTGTTGTTATAAGTGTTGTACACAATATAAAGCTACATATGTTTAAATACAATTACTAACATAAAAGATATTGTTGCTTTTATGTCTATATTCCAAGTGTACGAATACTTTTGTCCCCCACTGTATATCGAGAATTCAGTGTATTACGCCTTCACTTTGGGACGAAATAAAATTCCACTTTGAATCTCGTATTTATTTAAGTAGATAAGGGTACAGTAAGTACAGATTTTGTTTCCCCTTCAGTAAAATTATTGATTCAATCTGTTGTAGCCGTATAGAAAATCGTCTAGAGCTAGGGAATCTAACAAATAATAGTCCTTTCTTCCGAACGCGTTGCCATTTTGTATAGCAGGTGCGAAAGGGCCGTTCGCGGGCTCGATTGTACGGCGAACAGGGTTGGAAATCAGTTTCGGGAGCAGCTCGACGGAAGAATGCAAAGGAATCCCGGCCATTTAGGAAAGTCAGTTGAAAACAGCATTATGCCTTTTCCCCCTCGCATAAGAGCTGTATAAATATCGCGACGTGTCTCTTCTGTTTCAATGCGAACGGGTCGCGAGTACAAACGTTCGGCTGAACCTGTTTTACGACCGCTATAATCGTCGTTCCAGTGCAAACACACCCCGTGGAAGAGGCGGGCGACGCCGGAGCCCGGCGATAAAGCGCAAAGGCAAGGTTAAAGAACGACGCCGAAGAATAAATATAGATAAAACACCTTCCGAAACTGAGGGAGCAGCCGTAGGACAGAGGCCGGGGCTAGACTAGACTCGGAATAATATTTAAACAGCGAGTAAAACGGGAACGGGGGAGAGGGGGGAGGGAGCGGGTGTGGCGGCTGCCGATCCAACCGGGAATTGCAAATCGTTTTATCGGGGAATTCCTTTCGGCTGCCACCGTGTCCCCGCTTTATATGTTCAGCTAGCGGAGATTAAACGCTTATGTGCACCGGCAGCTAACTAATCGTCGTTTCATGGATATTTTCGTTATGGTTTCTGGCAAATATCCTCTCGAAACGTACCCCCCAACCCTCGCCTACCCCCCCGCGAGTTTTATTCCTTTTGCGACGCGACGCGGTACACCCCGAGTTAACTCGGTCCTCTTCGCGACCGCTCGCGTATTCCCACCGTTGTAATTTATTCCGAGCTCGGGAACGATTGACAGAAAAATTCTGCGGCTTTCCGCATTTAGAGCTCCGTGCGAATCTTTAGAAATAATATGATTGCCGGTGTTCACGAGAGCTACTAAAATCTGTCAGGTCTGTCCGCCAACTTGATATCTTTGCTCCGCGACAGGATCGAATTTATTATATGTGAATTAAGAAAATTATTTAAGCATTTCTCACGGAAAGATCTTTACAATTCCAATATGTCGCTGGTAGTGGCAGCTTTGAATTTTCAGAAGTCTATGTTTTTTATTTTTTTTATTTAATGCAATTAGAATCTCAAAGTAGAGATTATTTTGCCATACATTATTTTCCTATACATTATACATTATTATAAACTGTACAATTTTCTCAGATATCTAGCTCACAGGCATTCAGAAACGAATAGGTTATTTTACATATTTCAACCGTAGGTCTGGATAGGAGAACATTGCATGAGAGCGGAAGAAAAAGATGCAGTTTCCGTAGTTGCAGAAGTCTATGTATTTGATAATCCTGCAACAATTGTGCAATTCTCTTTATTCCTTGTTCCCATAACATCGTTAGTATTTATGGTTGAATACAAAATTCTTTTTCACCCTCAGAACACGAAGCTTCTGTACTTAATATTTTATTTTAATTAAAAGATGAAGTTGACGTGCTTTCTCGCGACAGTGCGAAGAAGATATTCTGCAATAAAGAGTTCCGAGCGGGCTGTGGAACACTTTTCACACTTTCTTTGAAAACCTCGAGGGCTAAAATATACGGGATCGTGCTTTTTAAAGTTTCAGATAGAATGACAGTTTACTCGAAACGGGCGTTCGCTTAATAATCGAAATTGATTCGGTTCCCATCGACTCGCAAGGCGGCCAGTGATACGAAATTCGGTAGGATACGTCCGAGTAAATTAGAACGCAGCAAGTGAATAATTATAGACGCGCGACCAAAGACGAAAATCGCTCCCGTCCAAGCAAATCGGATCTCTGAGAATGAGGCTTGGAACACCGAGACGGGGAATAACATCTCTCATGGGAATTTCGGTCGGGATATCGTTCTCGCGGAGCTGCGGTCAGAATATTTTGACCGGAGAGTGAAATCACACGGAATTACGATCAGAAAATTGCGACCCGGGGCGGAAAGTCTGATGAGACATTACGTTCAAAATTTTCCTCTCGCGGGAATTATGGTCGGCGCAGCTCCGACCGAGCTTCGGAAAGCTCCGGAATTTTGGTTGGACCGGCGGCTTCCTTTAACAAATTACGAGATCGGGCCATCGCCGCAACGATCGTGCATCTCGATTTTCTCGAAACTGGCGAATCACAAAAAAGAACTCTGAGCAAATTGGAAGGATCCGAATCTGGCTGGTACACGCTCTATCAGTACAATCAATTAACACATCATTCGAGATTTATCGTTTTCTACATATGGGTTCTGAAGTACTAGCATCAAACATTAATTAAAAAGTTCAAGACATTATATTCTTTTTCCATTTCGACCGAAGAAAGAGGCTGAGGGAGACACGCAATAAAAAAATTTTTTCTGCCAAGTGCATGCTTCAGGAGACATATTTCTATTATCGACAAAATTCGTAAATTGCTATCAAATTAAAGCTTTACCAAACACGTTTAATTTTATTTTTCGTGGACACAATTTAAGAATTTTTCTTACAAAATTTAGGTCTCAGGGTGCATATTCGCATAATGAAATATTGAAGTATTATTTGCTGTATCTCAAAGCGCTCGAAGCATGAAAGTGTCTGCACATTATCAACGGAATTGAACGTCGTCTCGTAGGGCTTTTATCAAGGTTGGTCAGGTGCCAAAGTTGTCGAGCGATGTGGAATGAATTTGTAAAAATTTGTTCGGTTGACCTTGTTCGGTGACGTTAAAAATGGGAAAATTTGTCGATTCGCGCGGCCATATTTTCGGTTTTCCGGTGTCGGTGGTTGGTAGGGGCGGTAACTTCGGCAATATTTAACGCCGACATTAACGGTGTTTTGAGAGGATTCAACATTGCCTTTTGCTATCAGCGTGTTTTTACGTCACGAGTTCGCCGGGGAAAGTTCCCCGGGCCCCGGTTACGGGGGAATTCAATTTAAACTTCATTTTCGGCCATTTATCGGAGGGGGAAATTACTTTTCCACGAACGTAACCGCGCTGCCCGGTGAATATTAACTCGTTTCTGTTTAGCCGGTTTTCCCGGGCGAGCCAGGTTTTGATACCGATACGCCGAATGAAAATTACGCTCGCAGATTGCAGGGCAGGGCGATCGGTCCGCGCGTCCGCCGTTTGTCGAACGTGTGCAGAACGTGTGCAGAACGTGGATTCGCGTCGCGAAAACTTACCGTGTTATCGATTCCCATGCCGGACAACACCGTGGGTTACACGGGTTCTTACGGGCGCGCGAGTAATTGAAACGTGGAACCAGTTTCCAGCCGTTTAAAAAGGTAAAAAGGGAAGGGCGAGGTCTCAGGGCGAACTGGTTCGCTTTAAAATCGCGATTACTTCGGCTACTTGACGGTCGAGATTCTGTAAAGATGGTAACCAGAGGCTTTCACCTGTGCTCATTCACTTTTCCGTTCCTGAAACTGTATTCAGTGTACGCCGACCAGAGAATTTGTATTTCTTCTCTCGCCTCGCGTTCAATTACTGCCGAGTCTAAACTCCGGAATTTTATGTCGGGCCGAGAAGGTTTGATAAGAGCTAATAGAGCGTCCGTTTCATATTTTACGCACGGAAGCTTGACTTATAAAAGACAATTTTTCCACCATCTCCGCCGCCTCTTCGAACACTTCGCGCGAAGACAAGATAGATTTTTCTTTCAGGTAATTTTCTTTTATCTTCCCCGATAATCGCGACTACGTCCGGAATATGCTTCTCTGTTAATGCACTATTGGCAGGCTGTACTTCAGGCTGTACGTGGCCTGGGAAAGTTTGCACTTTACAAGCCTCTCTACAAAAATCGGTTTATGCGACAGATTATTTTTAGATTATCTTCCGCAAGGTTCGACACTGATAGTTTTAATTCGCGAACATTGAGATTTTAAAGACGCACGCGTGAGGAATTATTTAAGCAATCAAAAAGTCTACAAATTTTGATAGATACATTCGTGTTATTTTTATGAAGTAATGTAATTTCGTTTTTAGTGTTAACACACTATCGGCGGGAAGAGTATTAATACCTTTTATGCAGAACGTGCGCTAAGCGTTAGTAAAAGTTAGTTTTTTTTTCATTGTCACTAATTTTTGGGCAGGAATGATGTTTTTGGTTGTTTTTCGTATAGCCTGACCCGTGTTTAGTCCTACATTTATTAATTTTCAAGAAAAACTAATAATTTTATGAAATGTGCTATTTCGACAGTGCAAGTTTCATGCTTACGAAGTAGCATAAATTCAGTTGATTGATTTTGATAGCATTGCGTTTGTTTTCTGTATAAAATGACAAAATACAAAGTTTCAGGACGTAATAATAAGTGCATGTTTTCTAAAAAGTGCACTTTTTTCATACTTCACTAATTTTCGCCAGTTATACGTGTGAGTCAATCTCATGATATTACCCGCCGATAGTGTGTTAATGGCACTGCATGAGGTTATAAAAATCGGTTCACGGGACAGATTATTTTACAAGGTATTTTTTTAAATTTTTCTACGCCGATATAATGTCGCTCTTCCGGATAGTTTTCTTGCCGAAGTGATTGCCGATGGAAATGGCTATTTAATTTGGTTCGTCGTACTCGAACACCATGGGATCAGATCAATTAGAGTGATATGAATTTTTTGAAACGCAGCAGAGCAGTTAGCAGGCACAATCGGTGCATATTTAACGGAGGAATAAATCGGATAAATCGGATGCGTGCGTTGATGCAACGTTGCGGGTCGAGCGGCTTTGTGGCGGTTCGATCCTCGATCGGTCGATCGTTGAGCGCACTTTTAAAAACGGGTCCTTGGGTTGCGTGATCCTCACGGTTGCGAGTGGGGGTTGCGGGAGGGAGAGAGGGGGGGCAGGGGGTCGTAGAACGTGGGTAACTGCAGGAGTCCGCCAGCTGTGGACCGAAGAAACGAGAGCAGCCGGAGGAGAAACGGGCGAAGCCGGTCTTACAGTGTTTCTCGGGCCGGGGACCAATCCGATCTGCCGTTTCAGCCGTTCAGCAATCACGCACGTTGCTTCTGCCTCTCTCTCTCTCTCTCTCTCTCTCTCTTTCTCTCTCTCTCTCTCTCGGATCCTCGTCCTCGCACCATCAGCCGATGGATAAGTGCGCCAGAACGAATCGGAGGATGAACGAGAATCATTTGCGCGTACCCCGAGACCAGACGGCGACCATTTCGGGAAATTGCGCGCCGGGGCTCCGATCGCCGACAAAATAGTTTACCTGGAAACCCCCGGTCCCGGTCGTTTCTTATCGTACCATTATGCAGATCTCCGTTTGCAGTCGTTACCAGGACGTTTGTCACGAATCGATAGTCGAATCAGTCAATCGCCGACTTCATTCACCCGGGCCCTGGCCCGAAGCGATCGTACTCGCGCACACGTGATAGCAAAATGTCGGGCTTCGAGAAATGATCCCCTCCCCTCGCACACAGTTTTTTGTTAGCTAGCTTCCTCCACGCGGGTCGATTTACACCGATTTATCGGTTTTGTAGTCACGATGCTTGATTCACAAGTTTCCGAATTGGTCACGAAAGAACGATGTTTTCAGAGAATCACGCGAACGTAAAATCGTAAATTTGATATTAGCCTTGAGAGAAATGTTCGAACGTAGGTAACATATTTACGGAAGCACAAAATTTTTCAGTTAACGGGGACAGCAACATCTCAATTAATCGTTGCTCGCGAGGTAAAAATTTTTTAGCGTATCCATAATGTACCATAAACAATGTCACAATTCATCCCAAGAATTTTCCATTTTCTCAATAGATGTGTAAGGTAAAGGCACCAGTAGTTGACCATTTTATTCCGTCGCATATCGGAATTCAGGACAATGAAAATGCGGATAGGGCAGCTAAGGCGACAACGTCAATGAACACTGTAAATATTTCTGCGGTTCCCTCCACTGATTTATTTGAGAAGTTTAAAAAACAAGCCAAAGATCGTACTTTCGAAGTTATAAAAAACCAAGGTTTCTTTAAGGGCAAAAAATTCTTTCAAAAATTTTTTAACGAAACCTCCGTTCCCTGGTTCGCCCACTTAAAACTAGGGAGAAGCTTCATTGTTACATTTAACAGAACGCGTTCCGATCACTATAACCTTGCTTCTTCTCTAGCGCGGGTAGGTATTATCAATGATAGCCAGTGCAAATGCAATCGGGACTGCGAAACCCTCGACCATATAATATGGCAATGCGATTTGTATGGGTTTGTATAAATGCCCTACTTAGTATGGGCCTTCAACTACCTCTTAATGTAGACTCGCTCATAGCAAAGCCAAATATTGAAGCTTGTCTTAGTATTCATTCCTTTTTCAAAAATTGTAATCTGTATATTTAGTGTTAACGGACATTGCTATTGTATTTACTTGTTTTATTATTGTATTCTTCTTGTATTATTTCTGTATTCTATATTATTGTAAAGCAAATATTACTGTAAAGCGAAATAAACCCAAAAGGGTTTAAAACGCTTAATAAATAAAAAAAAAAAGTTGACCATTTTATAGAAAAACAAAGAATAAGGTTTGAAATGTTGTTATTGTTTTGAAATTTAAACAACAGACGGCATGGCATCCGAAGTTCACTTTCATCAAAAGTGCACTTATAAGTGCGCTTATAAAAACCTTATGTTTTTATGTTTTTCTATAAAATGGTCAACTACTGGTGGCTTTATCTTACAATAGCCAAACGTGTATGTTAACCGAAACGTTCGTCACGGATTTTTCTTCAATTTTCTGGAACCGTCGAGGGATTAAAAATTGATATCGATCGACAGCGAATCTCGGAGAAAGCAGAACTTCTCGACATCGTTCTGTCCCTTTTGTTCAAGGTCCCGACACCGCATCCGGTCATCCTGATGCGATGTTCGCCCTCGAAAAAGATCCGCCAGAATTCTCGCATCGTCTTTTCGTCTTCGCGCACTCAGCGCTTCTCTCGCAGCTCCGTCCTTCTTTTTCGAGGACTTCTACACTCATAACTGTCTCTCTCTCTCTCCCTCTCCCTCTCTCTTTCTTTCTCCCTCTTAAGGATGTACCCCCCTCGAGTAACCAGGCGAACGGGACTCGGAACCCCGCGATCTCGAGATTCGTCTGCTGGCCAGCCGTGCTTCAAGAACCACGATCAGAGAAGCCTCTCAGCTTTTCGTAGTCTTCTAGCGGTTCTTCAGGGTCCATGTATCCTAACTACCCCTTGGCAGAAAATGTTCCGAATCTGGAGAATTCGTTCGCGCGTCCAATTGCGACAAAAGTTCACTCGATCCCTGCGTATTCGAATAGAAAATCTGGCAGTACTTCAACAGATATAAATGAGCTCATAAACGCTGTTGTACGTTCTCCAAATATGAAATAATAATGGATAAAAATCGTAAAATATTAACTACAGTGATTTCGCTAGATATGTCGCCGAAACTTGGAAAATAAACGTCGCGGGGTAAACCCGTGAGGGGCCACGAGGCTCGTATAAACATAACAGGGATCAGGTGTGTCTTCTTCACGATACAGGACGCTGTCAAGACCCGTGTTATTGTCATATATCGAAAATTCACTGTACCGTGTTTCTAAGAGTTTCTATTCTACGATTCCATTAATCTTTATTATAAACGAGGGCATAATGATTATGTCGGCCCGTACAACACCGTTCAAGGATAGCGCCAAGTGTTACAATGGCGCACCTTGGACTCAAGATCATTATGATTTTTCAACGTACTCGGAACACATGCGAACGGTGTAGTTATCTCTTTTCGATGGTTCGGCTCGATACCGCGCTCGCGACCCATACACCCATCGCCGCGTCACTGTAATAATATCGGGGACATGGGCAATTCACACGTATCCCAGGGACACCATTAAACTCGAAAGTGTTCTCGACAGACTCTTCATTATCGCGCAAGATGATAACGGGCCCCGGATACGTGACAAATGTTGCAGTCAGCATGTACACGAGCTCGCTATTTGCAATTTGAGCGGCCCTTCGAGCGATCTTCATTAAACACGGAATATCGTGGATAAGTATGCGAGAGGAATTTCGTGAGTTTTGAGCAATATGCGCGCAAGTCTGGAATTGATTAGACCTGTGTGTTTCGCGTCTTCTTGCTGTCTTGGGACAATTAAGAAAGCTGGGGCCAACAATTATTAATTTATTAACCCCCTGCACTCGAAGCTATTTTAACTCCAAAGCGAAACATTTCTTATGACCTAGAATATTGCCCTTGTATATATACTTTTTTATGTTATACATACGAAAATGGTGCAATTTACTCGTACAATACTGAAGTGTTTAGTAATTTATTAAATACAAACAAATTTAATAATATAAAAAATATTTTGAATAATGATACAGGAATTTTTAGTGGTGCCTTACAGTCACCATTCGAGTGCTAAGGGTTAACCCTTGAAGGACCAATGCCGCGTATATGGCGGCAAAAATCATTTTATCGTTTTTATCGCTCTTATTGTTGTCGTATTTACATAATGAACTGTAAATATTTTCCGTTCTATACTTCATATTAACACTTTGCGTGCCAAACCAGAACCCTAAAAAATTCCATGAAATCAACGTGTTATTTAACGAAATAAAAATTGAAAATAATTATATGTGTGATATCGAGTAGTCTTCCAACTTTCTTGCATTTTACAGATCCCAATCAAATTTGGTACAATGAATAAAAATTCATTTTAAAACCTGCACAAATCATTCCGTCATCCACATATGGGTGACATGGCGGTGAACGTGTTAAAATGTCGAGTCCACAGTTTTTCTTCGTATGAAAAATAGCTTGGACCCGGTGGGAAGTGAACTTGAAATACTACCGAACCGTTAAGGGTTAACGAATAAATAAAAACGTATCTTTATTGGGATCTAATGTTCATTAATTGGAAAAATATACTGACAGAATATTGCAGAGCCTTCATGCAGTTAGAAAACATGTTTCCAGATGATAAAAGATCCTTTTCGTCGAGAATTAAAATGGAGTAGCGAGGGAAGCAAAATCCCCGTGTCGCAGTGTAAGTTACGATTTTTGTTCCCGTCCATATAACATAAATTAATTCCCGACATCAGGGACACGAAACGTCAAACGCGTTTTCGTTCGTGCGCGCGCCATACCAGACCGAAGACATCCTCGTAATCACGGAAATTTCCCGTGAAATTTCCAGAGAATTTTCCGGAGAGAGCACTCGCGTCCGTATTAATAACCTCCGAAACGTGTACGAATTTACTCGTCAACCCGTTCTCCATTTAAACTTTGACAATGTTCTCCGGGTGTCTTTGCGCCGGTGTTTGCGAAAAAAGACCAAGCGCGCGAGCGCAAAGTTACTCCGGGACTACGGCGCGGCGCAAGAACCAGGCGAGGCTACGCTACGCTCGCGAGTGAAGCTAACGCGCATTATTTCTAGCGGAGTTCTAAATGAAAGTTAGACGATTTACAGGAGAGCGCTCGCCTCCTCTGTAATGCCGGCACCGTGCGTGATTCACGCTTCCCGAGAAATTCCACCTTTTTGTTGCAACTTAAAAATCCCCTTGATGCTTACGGAAACACCGAAAGCGACTTAAACCTCGCGCAAGATCGGCCGGAGAAACCAGAGATACGACCGGAATGTCAGTTTTAACGAGAAATCCTAGCTTTCGGATTACTTAAAATTCGCTGGGAAATTAACTCCCAAAAGGAAAACGCTCGAAATACCTTTGTTGTCTTTGCAACACCGAGAGGGACGCGAACCTCGCGAAAAATGAAGTAGGAAAGGAAGCGGGAGACGGAAATTTGCGGGCAATGGAATGTCTAATGGAATACAATTTGTTGCAGTCAAAATTAACTGGAAATTCGTTTTTAAGAGAAATTATGTCCAAGCAATTTTTAATGAAATAATATACTTTGGGCAACTCGAAATTAACTGGACGTTAAATCTTGGAACAAGATGTTTAAAAATCCTTTGATGTGTATGAAACACCGCAAGCACCGAGGAAAAGCCGAGTCGAAAAGGAAATCAAAAAGAGAGAGAGAGAGAGAGAGATGCAATTTTTAATGATATACACAATTTTTTATACAACTCAAAGTTCGCTGGAAGCTAAATAAACGTAGGACATAGAAACGGGCAATTGATGTCTTTTAATTAAATTTTTCAATTTACTCACAATCAACAGGAAATTGGATAAAAAGAGAAGACGTAGAACTAGATAGATAATATAGTTTTTGAAAAAATTTTTTGGGCGACTCGAGGTGGCAACAAAAAGAGAAGACACAGGGAGCACGTCATGTGGTAGTTTCTAGTGAACAAAATTTCGTCGATGGGCAAAAAGTTAATGGCAACAGAAGAAGACGCGGAGGTAATAATATTAATTTTAATTTTGCTTAATGGTTAAAACGAATAACGCATTCTCAAACCTTTCACTTAAAATGATCGAGTACAAAGTTACCGTTCGTGCGATTTCTGTCGTTCTTATACTACAACTGTAGCGGTGCATATAAAAAAAAAGAGTAATTTATCAAACCGAAGAATCGAAAGGTGAAGTATCAAATCAAATACAGCACTCGTACTTTTCTAAATCACGTCTCGACCATATTCGTTTTTTCCTGGAACCGAATGTCCGCGCAAGAAGCATCATTTGCGAACATCAATCACATTCGGAATGTTCACTGTATCCTGTCTATGCGATTAAGGCTCGTTTATAATGGTAAGGGCGATTCCATTACAATTTAATTAGAACGGATAATTGCAGTTTTATGGGAAACGCCGTACAAAAGAAACGTTTCTAATAACTCCGGATTGTTTTCGCGTACGTTTCTCATGGCTGTGCGAGGGAACACTAATTTCACGTTATTCCTTCGCCTCGGCTCTTCAGCCCATTATCTGCACGTACGATCATAATCGAAAATGTTCCTAATGTCATTCTGTGGATTCCGTTCTGTGTTATATGGATCGAAGGGAACGGCGGCTGGCGTGTCCACAATTTCTTCGAAATATTAATGTCTCCGTCGCCCCGAGAGAGCTTCGATCACTATTCAATAAAAATCAGTCACCGTCATCCTACGTCCGCGAGTATGGGGCTGAACCCTCATTCATGTCTTTCTTCGTTATTGACTCGGCGAAAAAGGGATGAGCGAGGATGACCGATGTAATTTCGGAAACGATCTGTCCACCGTACGTGGGAGTATTTGCATGAAAAAATTGTCGGCGAAATTCCAGGTTTTTTTCCAATTCTTAACGCTTTATTAAAAATACATCTGACCTGTAGCGATTGAAAAGTGACGAAGGTAATAAAAATAAAAATGTATAAAAATGTTTAAGTTGATCGCAGGAAATAGAAATTAAACGAATATTTTTAAATTCTTTTACCGACCTCACAATTTTCTTTTTCACATTTTTCTTGTTTAAGTATAAAATACGCAATCTCGTGATAATATAACGAACATTAATGGATATTACCTTTCCATCGGTTTCAGCGAAAGGTCTTTTATCTTGTTTATTGTTGCAACGGTGAAATCAACGATGTAGAAATCAGTAAAAATTTTGTCGGACCATTTTTCCGGAAAATTTGGTTTTTGAAAAACCGAATGAATTTCAGGTGTAGGATCGACGTTAATGTTGTCCAGGGAAAAATCAATCTGCCGTGTCGTGTGCTCTTGTCTCCCGCCGGGAAAGGCTCATTTTTCTAGCTAATTAAGTAACGACGTAACGTGTCACTAACTTAATTTCTCGGCACGCGGTGTTCGCAAACGTTGTTTCAAAGCCCGCTTTTTTCATTAACGAAATCTCGCGTTATTTTCCGTTGCAGCGCAACAAGAGTCCGCTTTACACGCAAGAAACAATTTCCCTCGCCCTTAGAGAAATATCGACGGCGACCATCTAAATTTTCCAATTTTTCAGAAACGCTATCTACAGAATAGTTAAACACTCGGATACCACGGTCCTCGTGGTTTTCAAGTCGTCGTCATTAAAAGTCGCAATTATAGCGCGGCTATGAATGCAGTTATGGCGTCCCGTAACGCGCTAAGAGCATTAAAAATACAAATTTTAATAGAGTCGCACACTGCCGTCTCGCATCCCTAGAGTCTGCGAGACATCGTAAACTGTTGAACGGGCGACACCTTCTTTGCCCCGGTGCTCGCCTAACCGGGAAAAACCCTAAACTCACCGCCTCGGTCAAACGCCGAGAGCTAGAAAAACGCAAGAAGCGGAAAAATTGAAAGCCAGAAGTTCAGACTGTGTAATTGTCCTCGCAAATGTCGATAAACTCGAACCGCCGGCAAAAAAGGTATCACCTATAATTTAATTGACTCGTACAGCAGTTAAGTCATACGAGTCATTCCGAAAATAAAAACCAGAGACCCGGCGGCGATTAAACACGTTATGCTATTATCGGCACGATTTTACCTGAGAAAATCAGTTGAAAATACGAAATAAATTTTTCTTATTCGACGCATTGCATTCGAGAAAATCGAGTTTGAAAATTCAGCGCGGGCTGCTGAATAGGAATCGTCTGACGTGTCTGATCATGACCCACTGATTCTACTTGTTACAAATGCTAGGCACGCAAACTCGACGGATCTCCAAAGTCGACTCTCGCAAAAACAGTCTCAAACGAAAAAAAAAAACTATTCCGCATTTTCGATTTACTTTCTCATGTAGACTCCACCCCCTCCACGGTTGTACCATGAATACTGGGGCACCCTGTATTAAATATAACCTCTATGTAATAAAGAGTATCGCAAATAGGACCGACATTTTAATTTATTAATAAAACGTACTTTTCTCTGCAAAGTTTTTGCCATTTTTGTAGCGAATTTTCACAATTTCTATACGTTGCTGGATCGTGTGATATAATCCTTCCTGATGCCAGTTGTTATAGATCGGTACTCTATGTTCGCCACAAAAAAAAATCTTATTTGGGACAAACTTTATACAGGGTGTTTGGTAACTGGTGATACAAGCGAAGAGGGGGTGATTCTACATGAAAGAATAAGTCGAAAATATAGAATAAACATTTTTCGTTTGAGGCTTTGTTCTCGAGAAAATCGACTTTGAAGATCTGTCAGGTTTGTGTGCTTTAGTATATGCAGGAAGTAGATTTGGTTGGTCATGATCAGACCCGTCAGACAATTCCTATCGAATAGCATGCGTATTCGTTGCATTTCAAACTCGTTTTTCTCGATAACGAATCCTCGGATGAAAAAATTTTATTCTATATTTTCGACTTATTCTGTCATGTAGAATCACCCCCTTTTCGTTTATACCACCAGCTACCAAACACCCTGTATTTTCCGAAAAAATTTCGGCGCTCGGCGAATGCCCCGTGTAAATAAAATACCGTAATATCGAACGCTAGGAAAACGCGTGGATTTTATTTGTGGAAGACAGAAGAAACGAAGGGATCAAGGGAACGCGGAAGCTCGACGACGGTTCGACAACGCGTTTAAGGAAACAAAGACGGGCGGCGTGATCCCATTCCGCGCAATTAAGACGAGTCAAAGGAGTGTCTAGCGTCGGCAGAAAAGGATTTCCAGGATGAAGAGTTCTCGCTCGCAAAGCAGAGCCGGAGCCGGAGCAGAGCAGCGAATTTAAAAGCTTCTCAGAGGGCGACGGATTTTCTCCGGTCCGACTCGACAAAACCGCGGCCCACGATTCTCCCTATAATTCAGGAAACCGATCAGTTTTTTTTTTCCTCCACCGTCACCGGTAAAAAGCTTGTTATTCGACGTGACTGCAGGGACCCGGTGTTCCTGCGGCACAGGGCCGTCGCAGGGCAATTGCACACCGGCGTCGTTCATTGCCTATCCAAGCAGGCCATCATCTGTCTCCGGTTGTCCGCGAGCGGCACCATGCGTTTTTCACCGAGAAGTATATGTCAGGTGGGACGTGGAGGATTCCGTAAGAAGATGAATGCCGTCATTTTCCGCCACCGCGTCTCTACTCTTATTTTCTTTTCTTTTTTGTTTCGTCTGTTCTCGCTCCCCGACGCCGCGCGCCGCGACGATGATCTCTTCGACTCGGATCGTCCACGAGGGTCACTCAATTATTAACCGGATTTCGTTTTACGTCGCGTACTTCTTGTCTTTCCTAACTGCCACCGCCTAACGATAATCGCCAAGCATTAATAAGTAGAATCTATGAAGCACAAGAAGCATTTTACATGATTAAAAGTACTTCGGTATGTCTTACGCTCAACCTGCGTCATTAATAGACTAGATCTCCATGCAAAATAAAAATTTTCTACCTGAATTGCAACAAACTGGAGTAAAATAGAAATTTCTTTTCTTTCTTAAGGTGTTTAGTAGGTTGGGAATCATGTAACAGTATTTTAAAATTTTTCCAATGTTTCTATTGTTTTAAAATACTACCCATTTTTGTCATAATGCATAAAATCCGCAGTCTAATCATTAAGTATTGATGGTGCAAAATCCATTGAAATCTATCATAGGTCACGTTATCAGGACAATTAACACGTTGACTGCCATGTCACCCATATATTGGTGACGGAATTATTTATTCAGGCTTTAAAATGAATTTCTACGTTAATATATTCATTGTACCAAATTTGATTGGGATCTGTAAAACGCAAGAAAGTTGGAAGAAGACTACTCAATATATTTCATTAAATAACACTTTGATTTCATGGAATTTTTTAGGTTTCTGGTTTGGCGATCAAACTGTTAAACACCAATAATATAGATTTCTATGATAGTTCTGAACGAAGTATTTCTGCCAATATTCAGAATGAAATTTCGTACATATTTGCACGTTGTAGTGGGAGTTTAGAAGAAAAGAAAAGTATTAGTTCAATTAATATAATTCCAAGTTATATAATATATAGATACCTTCAAACACTCTCAGTATGTAAAGCTGACAGATAAAATGACTCTTGAAATACTACGCGACTTTCACGAAAGTATTTCAATTACTACTCGCAATTCTTCTTATCTGAGACGTGCGCAGCCCCGTAACCCTTTAAGATAAGCCGTAGCGCGGAAAAAGGGACTTCCCTAGAAAAAGATGAAGGATCACCTTGATCCTATTACCGTTCTATAAAACAGCCATTAAATAAAAGTACAATTAGAAACTCTCGTGTGACCTGAATGGTTTATCGCATTCTGTCCGTGAACTTTGTAACCACGTGGGAGGATGTAGATTGTTAGCGGCTGATCGGACTCATTAGAATGCATCTCGGATATCGAGTTCATTGATACTCAAGATAGTAGCCTGTTGCAGTTATGACTATCGCGCACAGGAGCGGAGAAAGAGAGAGCGAGAGAGGCCTCTGGGCGTGGATGTTGCGAGGAGCAAAAATCCCGAGGAGAATGAACACAAGCGTGGCCTTGAACACGGTTAACCTTCAGCGCCTCGGAGGTTTCTCATCCCGGGCTCCGTGAACTGAGCGGAAATCGTTATCGAGGGCCCAGCCCTCGAAACCTGGGCATTAAACTGCTTTCGTCGATAATAGGGCCATTTCGTGACGTGGCCAGGTGGAAAGGCTGTTACCAGTGAACGTACAACGTTGCTTTTATCGGTCGGCCCTCTATTGGATGGCGCCGTGAATGAAATGTTGACCTTACCGTTCTCTTTTTGTCCTCTCCTCCCAGATCTTTCTCTTTTCATTTCGATATCTTTTTCCGATCGTCCCAAGATGAAATGTAGGATACCCGCGACCGTAGAAACGGCCTCGTGAATTATGCTTCAATCTGCTGTTTGCGCGTCGCTCCGCTAAATATTGGCACATCGAGCCGCGCGAAATCGACTCGACCCGTTTAAAATACCCTGAACGAGCTTTCTTTGCTTTCTTCGTTTTGTTGTGAACCCGCGACAATATTTCTTCCGATGCTCGTACGAACATTAACCGTCAGCACTCGAATGGTAACCGTAAGACTGTAAAAAAGTAACTGTAAAAAAGATTTTGAAAAAATTGCAATTGGTAAGAATTACATGAGAAAATAAAAATAGCACTTTTCACAACTTTTTTATTTGAACCTGTAGTGAAAATTTAAAATATGCGTTTTCTAGATATATGTTAGTTATATACATGCTGCAAATTTCATTGAAATCGATTAATATACACACGAGCTACAACTAGTTATAAGTGGTGAAAAGCGTAGATTTTCACGACTTTTGGCCAGTTTCTGCTTAACATCCTCAGATTCTAACATATTTTGATACGTACCATTTTTATCTGCGTACAAAACGCATATTTTAAATTTTCATTACAGGCTCAAATAAAAAAATTGTGAAAAGTGCCATTTTTATTTTCTCATGTAATTCTTACCAATTGCAATTTTTTCAAAATCTTTTTTACACATCATTTGGAAAGCCAATTCTTCTAACTCCTCAAAAAAGTCAGGTCGTTTGATTCACTTAAAAAAAAAAAGTTATACTGATTTAATGGGCGTTCGAATACTTTCGTTACTCACTGTATATAGGAGGGAAATATTCTAGCTCGGAAGAAATGTTTCGTTTTGCAGTTAAAACAGCTTCCAGTGCAAAGGGTTAAACCTTCACCTCTGGTTTCGAAAATAAGTTGTTAGTTTCTACGGAAAGTATAGTCATCATTTTCAGCAGACTAAGAAAAATATAGAAATATAAAAATTCTGTCGCACGCCCGACGCTGTGTTTAATTTGGGCAGCGAGTAACTAAAACGGTTGTAGAGATAATATGAAATATGTTCCGCGATGATTTCGGGCGAATTGTTATTTACAGACACACCGTGTACAATTCGGAAATGAGAGACCTGTCGCCTGGAAAACAATTAACGGTCGAAAGCTTGATATCCAGTAAAATAATTTACTTGTTCCGCTTGACAGTTGCAATTCGTAATCGAATTCCCACAGCGGACCGCCAAAATTGCCGAAAATTTGTTACGCTTTCGTTTTATGAAAGTAGCCATGAATTACGCGACGTTGAATGTTTAACTGGCCGTGCGCGTCGGGCCGTGGAAGCTAAACAAAAATCACCGGACTAGAACCGGGCCGGATTGGTCAAAATCGTTCCACAAAATTTTTGTAAAACTCCAACCGAAATTCAACATACCAAACGACCGAATACAAATTTTTCTACTTTACTATTACTGGAATTTCTAAGGTGCTATCATGGAAATTGATTTAATAGATTTCTTTGTTCGTCTATTTATAATTAGGCATGGATCATTATGCAAAATAAAAATTTTCTATCTGGATTGAAACGAACTGGAGCAACGAAAAAATTGATTTCCTTTCTCAACAGAGTCGGTGTACTGAAAACAGTATTGGTTCTAAGCTCGCATAAAATCCAAATAAATTCTACGTTACTAATTTTTGATATAGCAACGCATAAATTGGTTAAACTGTACCTCAGGAAACCAGAAATTTTTCACTTCTTTTAACGTAATCTTGTAGATTTTAGCGAGAAAATGCGGAAAATCCAAGTTTCAATGCCAGCAGATCACAAGTTTAACAGTAGTTATGCGTGCGTAAAGATTTTCAGCGAAAATAAAAACCAGGGGACTCGCGATGAAACGTCCCAACAATCGAACACAGAAGTACTCTGAACGATTAAACGGTAATTTCGCAAATTACGCGCGTGCAACACCTATGAAATATCAATTGTTGTGCAGGATTGAAGGGAAGTCGTCCCGAATAATAAAAAGGTGAACGAGGAGAGCCGCGTAGAAGCGTTTCGACAGTTTGATGGGAGTATTCTAAATTATGATGCGGTAATTTTCTAAATTACACGCGTGTAACACCTATCCTCGCATGGGCGTGTAGGAAATTGCAGTTGGCAAGAAGCCGGAGTGAAACAAATCCAGAAGCGGTTTAACGTAATAGCAGCCGATGCGGGAATTTTAAATTAGATATCGACTCGCGGAACGAGGAAGAATTCCGTGCGCGAGGTTTGCACGTGTAGATTGCCACGTGTTAAAACCTGTACTCTAGAGCGGAGCCAAAGAGAGTGAGAGAGAGAGGGAGAGAGGATACAGTTATTCAGAAAGCTAGAACTCGCTCTTGCATGACATGTCAAGCGAGTAACGCGTCGGACAAGGTGCATTTAAGACACTACTTACACACTCCGCAGCTTTCAAAACGGGAACAATGGCAGCACTTGCTTTATGAAGTACTTAGAGTGGGTGCATTAATTGTTCTCGCCCTGTCAAAGGCAGTGTATGTCTGAACGTTGGTTTGGCGACGGCCGTTCAAAATCGATGAAAACACTTGGGCGAACGACAATACACGCGACGGTTCTTCGCTCAACATTATACCGAAAGAATTTTACTTTTTCTCTCGCTCGGTTTAATCAGACGTCATTTATTCACCTGTTCGTTCTAATCAGTGTCGCACGCAGAGCTACGACTTTCGACGAAATTGTTGCGAATTCTTCTCTCGCAGTGTAACAACGATCGAACGATCGGTCCGCGATCAATTCCGGAAGATTCAGCACGTTTTCGAAAATCCAACGAATCTCGAAGTTTTACCATCGCCCTTTTAGATCGCCAATGCGTTTCAACGTTGTCCGGGAAAAGCAATCTGCCTGCTTTGTTGCGTCCGCTCGCCTCTCGCGAGAGAGCTCCATTTTTCTAGCTAATTAATTAGGTGACGTTACATGTCGCTAACCAAGCTTTTCGGCGTGCCGTGTCCAAGAACGCAGTTTCAAAGCCCGCACGGGTTTCATTAGAGAAACCTTCTTTCATTTCCCCCCTGCAACGACGCGAAGGGCTATTGTCTGCTGCGCACGGATCTAACCATTTTGTTCCTTAGAAACATTAATAGTTGCCAACGACTTTCGGTTTACTCGTCATCGGGGGCATTTTTGTGCTCTCCCATGTTATGCTTTTCGGTGAAATTTGTGGAACGTAAAATCGTTACTTCTCTCAACAGTTCTTGGACTCGCATAAAGTGAATTTGTTATCTTCGTGAACACGCAATTGATCCAACATTTCGTCCGTTAAAAATTAAAAATGAACGATCAATTGGTATCGTGCTAAAAGTTTCTTCCTAAGCTTCCTTTTAGGCAATTTGCTTTTTCGGGAGACTAGATTGAGTTTGTATTGTGAGCATTAATCCGAACGAGACTTTCCGGGGCAGCCTAACAGATGCTTCGATTCGGAAGTTTCGTGCGCTAATACCTCTCGGAGCCGCAGCGTGTCTATCAAAGTCGGTCTCGATCGATAGATATCGCAGTCGATTTGTATCGGCGCCGTTCGGGGCCGGGATTTCGATGGATTCTTGTCGGTCAAAACGGTGTCGCCGATTTCCAACGTAACCCACTCGGTAAGCACTGGTTTTGCTTTCGAAAGTGCTCGGGGACACGTTCCCGTCCAGTTTCGACACCGTTTGCGATGCGCCAGAGTGCGCGCGCCCGCCAAAATTGCACACGTTGCAGCCGGGCTCTGGTTTGCGCAACGGTGCCGGCTCTCGAACCATAAATTCGAGTTCGCGAGATAACGAGGCGGGCGTAAAAACTGACGAAGTTCGCGTATCGCTGCATCTGCGCGAAATATTTACAGCCGGCTGCCGCGTTTCGTCCGTGAGGAGGTCCCCGGGCAAAAAAAGGCCGAGGCTGAGGTCGTCGTCGACGTTACATACTTCGAACGAGCGTTACAGGAAACTCGTAACCCGACCGGTGGACGCGAAAAAACGTTTAGACTGCCGCGTTCGTTTGGTTTCGATCGAGTCCCGGCTTTGGGGACCCAGTGAACATCGGGTAATACTGTTGGAGACGTCCCAGGCCCGAATTTAGACCGTTTTTATCCGTGCTTTTTATGTCGAGCACGTGGGCGATGAGATTCGGTTTAACCGAGGATGGGAGTTCGTGAAATTTTATTTCATTCGGCTTTCAACTCTCGTGTACCGTAGCAGGTCTGCCAGACAGATTTAAATTTTCATTCATTTCAGTTTTCCTTCCTGCGAAATTTATTGTGCGCCATGTACCTTTCGATTAGAGTCCAATGTTCGATTTTTCGGTGTTTAAATTACTGGCGGTTTAGATGTGTTAGCGTTACTGGAGATTATTTGCTTAAAATACATTTACTTTATGTTACTATTAACACTTTGAGCGCGAAACAAGAAAGCTCAAAAATTCCACGAAATCAACGTATGTTATTTGATAAAATAGAAATTGAAAAAATTAAATGTATGATATCGTCGTGTGGTTCTCCAACTTTCTTGCATTTCACAGATCCTAATCAAATTTGGTACAATGAATATATTAACGTAAAATTTCATTTTAAACCTAGACAAATCATTCTCTGACACAGCTGGTGAAATATATTCATTCTCGGGAGGCTCGAATGATCCCTTTGCACTCGAGTGGTGACTCCGAAACGCCGCTAAAAATTGTTGTGTCATTATTTCAAAGAAATTACAGTGACAATATTTGTCACATTACAAAATTTGTATTTAATAGATCACTCAACGTATTCTCGACGTAACACAACGTTTCGTATGAATAAAATGAAAATATTCTAAGACGGAAGAAAAATTTAGTTTCAGAATTAGATTAGCGCCGAGTGCGAAGGGTTAACGTGTTACAATCTAATAATTACACAAATCTGAAATGTTTAACACGTTAAGAGCCATCAACATCAACCCCAGAGATTCTTACAAAATCAGAGTAGTTTAATTAACCCCTTAACATTTACGTTCGAGTTAATTCGAGCGCGTAGCACGTTTTTCTTCGAAAACTGTGCGTTAAGGGGTTAATGAAACTGAAACAAGAAATTTAAAATGTATTACAGGGAACGTTCTCTTAACCCTTTTGAATTCGAAAGGTTCCAATAAAATTCGGTTTATCCGGAAATCAAGTAATAAAAATGAATTTCTAAACCCAGTCAGAGCTCGCGTTGACGTGTTAATAATTTTGTTCCATGAAAATCGACGAAACCTCAAGAAACGTGTCCCTATAATATAGTCATTGAACATTCGCGGGAAATCCTACTGTTAGGAACAGACTCTAAAAAGAACGGGGACGGAGTACAATTTATTTCTCGCGCGAACAGTTTCGATAAACAAAAGCTACCTGGGACCAGCATCAATTTCTCTCGAACCTAATGTTCACTGTCTCCGCGCATCTCCACCCCGATCCAGCTCTCAGTGCGCCCGCATGATAAGAAGACGGGCACCGCGTTTCCAAGACGAGTCCCAACCGCCGCCTCGCCCTCGTAGAATCGACAAAACCGTGCCGAGGAAATAAAAGAGTCGTTCAAACTATTTACAAGCGGATCCCACCGGCCGCGAACGCGATTCTCCGGTCGATCGCGACGCATTCAATCACGGCCGGGCAGGTCGGGCGAGGAGAAGAATATACGAGTTCAGAGAAGAGAAAGAGAGAGAGAGAGAGAGAGAGAGAGAGAGAGAGAAAGCGGCGGGAGAAGAGGAGCGTGGAATCTCCATGAAAAGCGGGGCCATCAATCTGACCGGGGCAATATCGTTACTCCTCGACGCGGCGAATCCACCAAAATGTTATTCCGGACGTCCGTATCCTTTTTGCGAGGCAACCGCGGCGATGACAAAGACGGCTAGCCTCGGTTACAAGTCTTCAACCAGAGGATGTGTGAAAGCTGGACAGAGAGGACCTAGAAAGGGGAAAAAGAGAACCCAGAAGGACCAGGAAAAGAGAGACGAAGAGGCCCTGGAAACAAGGAAGACCTAGGAAAGAAGGCCTAGAAGAGGGAGCACAACCTAGAAGAGGGCCGAGAAGGACCTGAAGGAGAGACGGAGAGGACCTGGAAGGGGGACAAGGAGGACTAGGTAAAGGGGCGAAGAACTCGACCTAGAAGAGGGCCGAGAAGGACCTAGAAGAGAGACGGAGAGGCCCTGCAAGGGGGACACACAAGGAGAACTAGGTAAAAGGACGAAGAGCTCGACCTAGAAGAGGGAGCAAACCTAGAAGAGGGCCAAGAAGGACTAGGAAAAGAGATACAAAGAGGAAAGAAGAAAAGAAGACCTAGAAGAGGGAGCACAACCTAGAAGAGGGCCGAGAAGGATCTGGAGGAGAGACGGGGAGGCCCTGGAAGGGGGACGAGGAAGACTACTTAAAAGGACAAAGAGCTCGACCTAGAAGAGGGAGGAAAACCTAGAAGAGGGCCGAAAAGAACCTGGAGGAGAGACGGAGAGGCCCTGAAAGGGGGACAAGGAAGACTAGGAAAAAGGACCACGAAAAGGAGCAGGACCTAGGAGAGGAACGAAGAGGACCTAGAAGAGGATGCGCAGGTGAGCCGGAACGAGAACGAGTGGGAGCACAGCAGCCGGCGGAGCATCGGGCATCGGCAGCGCCAGCAGCTTCACCTTTGCCACGGCGAAAAAGGAAGAGAACGGCGTGGAAGGTTGAGAAACCCGAAGAGAAGAGTATAGAGAGAGAGAGAGAGAGGAGAGAGGGGGGAAGGTTCAGAGTCTACGCGTGGCCTCGACGGCGTTTCCTGCCCTGATTGGACGTTGGCTCGTGGCCGGCGTTCGCCATTCACCGGAAACCCAGCAGCGGCCGCGTGGAACGTTCGCGTGCACCCTGCTGCCTGCTCCCCTCACCTGCTCCCTCACCTGAGAGAGAGCCCCCTTCTCTCGCCGGTGTATGCGCCGCGTACACTTGTGTGTCCGTGTGTATCCTCTGTTCGTTTTCTCTTCTCGGGACGCTGCCGGGCCTGCGGAGCGAGGCATCATCGCTGGTTAGACCGCTCTTTTTCTCCGGGGCCGCTCTTTTGCCCGGCTGCGAATGGAAAGCCGTGCCACGGGGAACCTGTTCGACCGGTTTCGTAGGTGCTACCTGCGTCCACCACAGGTAGGTATACGGAGCAGAACCGCCTGACGAGCGGGGAATAATTGTAACGATCCGCGGCGACGACGACGACGAGGAGCGACGACTCTCCCTCTTTCACCGCCGGAGAAGGCTTCTTCGAGCACACCTCTCTTCGACCAGCTCTTCAACCCAGTTTCGGGCTGCTGCTAGCGCGACGCTAATTGCCTATGCCGACCGGAATGCTGGAACCTGGAACGCTTCTACTTGGCACCAGACAGGACCGAAATAACTACAGGAGGAAAAAGGCAACAAATTACCGGAGACGAGATCCCGATCCTCTGGCTAGAAACGTCCACCTGATCGAGCATCGGCCCGATCGAGTCACGACGGATTCGCTTCCTCTTCAGGTCGAGAGTCTAGGATGCCGGAGTAATTTTACCGAGCGAGACGTTTGTCAAACTAACCGGGAAACCTACCGACGATCAATCATTAGGCTTAGGAGTTCCGGTGGTGGTGGCGGCTGCACTGAATTAGATGGGCGGGGTGCACCTACTGATCGAGGATGCGCGCAACGATGTAACGAACTTCAGGGAATTAGTTCGAAAGCCTCTTTCCAACGTTTAGACTTGTAGATCCTACCTGGCTACTGGGTGGGTCCGACCAGATACGCTGCCGGGAAAAACGAGCCGTACAGAGAGCAGAGCGATCATGCCGCGTTCCTGGAAGATAGGTCCTCGATCTCTTGATGGCTTCTTAAATCATAATTGCCCAGTTTTGCACCTGTATTGGCTACCGGTTATGCGGTTGAACTCTGTTTCTAGACTTTCTTTTATTGGCGTTTCATGCTTTACGGCGAGCACGTTTTCAAGGTGCTCCTCTGCGCTAGCTGGGAACGTTTCCGTTTTCTGGAAACCGCGTAAAAATAGGGTTTGCGAATTTGGATTCGGGATTGTTCGGTCGGATCAGATGCGTTTGATTTTCACGCTTTCTGTAAACATAACAACGGAATTAATTTTGCAAATACCGTTGCATTTCGAGTTCAATGCCCCAATTTTAGTACAGTGTTCCCACGATGCATGTACAAAAGATATTTTCATTCACGCGACCTTACACTCCTCGGCGGTAGTGGAGATAATTCCGTGACACTTATCGACCATATAGAGAATTTACTGTATCACTGAAATTAGTATTCGATGAATTACTAAAAATTTAAGTATCGTTTGAATAACACGTTGACTGCCATGTCACCCGTATATGGGTGACGGAATTATTTGTTCAGCCTTTAAAATGAATTTTTACGTTAATATATTCATTGTACCAAATTTGATTAGGATCTGTAAATTGCAAGAAAATTGAAGAACTACACAATATCATACATTTAATTTTTTTCAATTTCTATTATATGTTATCATATTGCGTATGGGTCACGAGATATCTCGTTTTCATGTTTTTTTCGATTCAATCGGCAACTTAAGCAAATATTTTTGTTACGTTACCAGGGTAACGAAGCCTCTGCCACTCTTAAGACAAATGATGAGCGAAATAATTGAATTTTGACATTCAGAACATGTAGAAATGATCAATCATTGTAGCCAGTACATCAGTAGATCTGTGCCGATCGTCGTACGCGTACCGTATCTTATAAAGTGTTCTTTTATTGTACATTTTGGAATTTCAAACTTCGTGTTTTAATTTGTAAGGCAACAGTTTTTTAAGAATCGTCTATATTTTCAAGCTGTTACTGATAAATTATAACAAAAATTGATTTTATGAAATAGGCCCTAATTCTATAAAAGCAGTAAAATGACAGAAAATGTGCGTGCTTTGAGCGCGTGTTGAACGCGCAGTGACCCGTACGCAATGTGTTATTAAATAACTTACTTTGATTTCATGGAATTTTTTAGCTTTCTTGTTTGGCGATCAAAGTGTTAGATGCAGTAAAAATGGCTTCGAGTGGAACGAGTTTCATATATGTCATCATACATGATACATGATACATGATACCGAAAGTATTGTAAATCGTTGGTACATTAGCGAAAAAAATGGCCTATTGCAAACGCTATGCAAGCGAGCACCGAGGATTAATTTAACAATAATTAGCCTTTACCGGAGTTAAACGCGACTGTTTAGCCATTGTTTTATTATGGCCGCCGGCATACTAGATATTTCATTCAGACGCAGTAACACAACCATAAACGTCTACTTAATTACCCAACAGTTACCGTAGTGTTCTTAATGCATAGTGCAGAATTTCTGTGGTGCAGCGAATGCCTCGTGTTTCTCGGCCGTGTTCGTTCGTTGCCTGGAACAGTTCGCCGAGTTTTATGGAAAATCATTCGTGCAACTGAAGCGTTACTGAACAAGCTCGGAACGAAGCGATACGGCTTTTGGAACATTTCCTCGAGATGATTAGAACCACGTACTCAACCTTCCAGTTCTTCTTTTACCACGGTAAATACGGACTTATATGACTTCCACGTCGAATTATCCTAAAACGGAATTCGCAGCGGTGCAACGACCTTATTATTACCAGCGTGCAATCGTACGAGTCGATAAAACGGAAATAGCAAGTACTATCGCTCCAGCTGGAGGCGACGATATTCTTACAGCGCTGCAAAATATCACAGTAAAAATTGAAATAAACACTAGATTCACGAGACCAGAATTACGGGGACTCGAAATTAAAAAGTTCTCAATTATTAAGAGTGCAAGGGCGCGCTTCTGAAGAACTGCTTTTTCAACAGATTCGTTTCTTTCGAAAATCTGAATAACTACAATTTCGTTATTTTCACAACGCAATGTGAAACAGTTATTTTTAATGCACCGTAAACCCGGTGTTAACCCCTTGTACTACGATTTATTTCACGATTTCAGTGATTTGAACTTTTTTGTAATTTATAATTTTCTAAAAAAAGGAGAAAAGTTATATCTATTGTATGCCTATATGTTCACCGATAGCTGTATATTAACAACGCCAGAATAGAATTTTATTTCGGTTTACGGGAAATTCATAAGAAACATATTTATTAGACCCAGTTCAGAATCTTCATCCGGAGTCTGACTCGATATTGTAGGACAAGGGGTTAATGGCGCTCATCGAACGTCGATCGAAAAAAGAAACGCGTTCACTCCGAATTTAATCGGCTCGCCGTTAAACAGCGGACGAAGGCTGGACGAAAAAAAGCTTGTTGAAATAGCGGAGCACCAACACAGCGATTCCTCAAGAGAAGAAAAATGGAGGACGGACTTTTCGGTGCTTCGCCGGGTTTTCCATCTTCGCCGGTTATTCCCGAGCTCTTCCGTTTTAAGTGCTCGAGAGGAAGCTTCTCTTTATTAACGTCTTCGCGTTTAAAAAGATAATGGATTATAGGGAGGCGAGGGCGACGAAGAAATACGCCATCGACTCGACGGACGGATTTAGATAAAGGAGTATGGTAATCCGGTGAACGCAAGCGGGGCAACAACAACGGGCGACGACGTTGAATTCGATTTCTGTTCCTTTCTTCGAGACGAGAGGAGCCGTTGTCGAGGAACGTCCTCGTTTAAGGCCGCTGCAATGAAATCTCCGGCTGGTAATGACTAACATATTTTAATCAGAGGCGTCCTCGCTTTTACCGAGCAGACCCGGAAACGTCTTATTTACGCGCCGATACGATCGCTCCGAACATGTTTTCGAGCGCCGATCGATCTGTTCTGGCAGTCACGTGTCACTAATCGGACCTCTCTCGTGAAGAGGTTACTCGTCTTATCAATTATTCCGAACGCGTGGAGACCGTGCAAAAGAATTGATTTCCTGCTCGAAATCGCCGCGCGGAATTCTAAAAGTAATCGGATCAAATTTATATGTCCCGCGTCGAATCTACGACGATGAGCTAATCACCTTTATACAAAAATCAGGGAACTAAAATCGATTCGCTGTTTCGAACCGACACGATCAATTATTCGTCTTACAATTTCATTTGTAAATGCAGCTAAGATAAAAATTGATTTTCCGCTAGTGCAATAACAAAATTGATTTTGTATTCGGTTGCAGTTTTATGAAACTTTTCTGATTAAAATGAGACCTGGCGCGATACGATCATGTTTATTTGATTAATTCGCGTTTCTTTGAATCTTCTATCCGAACCGATGCTATCTAAATTACAATGCGATTCATATACAACATTCTACAAATTATTGCAGGCTTAATCTATTTAGAACAGTAGCTAGGTAACTTCAATTATCCGAACTTGAATAATTAAATAAATATGATCGCAAGAGTATCCTGTTTGGGCTCGTTTTAACCAGAAAAATGTCACGAATGTGTCTGTAAGAGTTCCATTTAAAAAAATGATTAATAGCAAAGAAGTTCCAACGTCGTGTTACCATTTATCATTTTGCGCGTTAATTCCAGCAGCAAGGGACGGTGTTTTTCGAGAATTATTTCAGGTGTACAGGGACCAGCAAACATTTGTTACCGGCGACGAATCAGTTTGATAAGGATAAAGATAAAACGGAGACGCATTTAAATCCCATGAATCTCGCCATCGCGTCGCGTTGCAGCTCGGCGCTCGCGTTGCACGTGCGATGAATGCATAAAATTGCCGTGCCGGGGTCAGAAACGCGGAACAGGTTAAAAATACACTGTCACGCGTGCCCCCGACCATTTTTCGACTTCACTGGCCACCTCCGGCGAGCGTCGCAGAGGGAAGATACGATCCTATTTAAAAGCATAACTCGAAACTTTTGTCGCCGCCCCTCGCGCACCCCCGGAAACTGTGCAACTCTCGCCCCTGGAGCACTTATTACGCCGCTAACTTTTCGAACCGCCAAGATGGATGGCTGTTTCCCACGGAGCAACCCGGCTTGTGTAATGCAAATTAGAATTTCACTTTTACCGCCGGCCATTGATATTCAATTGGCATAATCCCCTGTTCGGCTGGTGTTGAGACCAACGCGAGAACCGACCATAACAGCCGAGCGCACGACTCGCCTACCTGAAAGAACGTCTTCCAGCTCATCGCGACGCCAATTTTCAATTCTCTGTCCTGCTGAAGGGCTCGTTTCGATGAGGAGACTATATTCTTTTCAAAATTGAAATAACTTTGGCACCTGATCGATAAAAACGCGAAGAAAGAATTTCTTTACAATTTCCAAAAAATTCTTTACCAATAGACCAATTCTTCCTGCAGGAAATAAAAAAAAATTTATCTCAATCGGAGAAACAGTTCCTGAGATAAAAATTCGTAAACTCAGCTTCGTCGAAACAGGCAAAAATTGCAAACTTAGAAGGCCTGTAATTTCTGAACTAATTCTAAACCGACAAAATGTTGACTTAAGCTCCCCCTAATTTCACATGGACTACAAGATATAAAATAAACTGAAAAGTCTAATCGTAATGCATTTGTTAAAAACGGCTTTCCAGTGAAACTGATAAACGTTGACACTGCCCTAGTAGCACAAAAATATTAGATAGATATTTTTTTCAAATATTGGAAAAATATTTTTTAAGCCACATTTTTTCATACGAGAAAAATATTGGATCTGAATATTGTATACATGTACAAGAAATATAAATTGAATGTTTAAGAAATATAAGCTAAATATTCAGAGGATATAAACTAGATATTTAAAAAATATAAAGTAAATATTAAAAAAATGTGAATTCAATATTTGAAAAATGTAAATTCAATATTTAAAAAACATTCAATAAAATTTTCAAATTTAAGAAGAAATTATAACAAAAATCAGAAACTATATATGAATATGTATTACTTTCTGCGCACTGCTTGTTGAGGGAATATTATCTGTATTATCTGTATTTGGAAAAAATATTCTATTTCTAATGTTAAATAAAGATTTGTTTTATAATGAGAAAAAATATTTTTTTCATGATATTAAATAAATATTATTTGTAGATTAGAAAAAAATTTCTACTTCTAATATGAAATAAAGCTTCATTTAATATTTAGAAAAGAATATTTTTCTCGTAACATGAAATAGATATTTCCTGAATATTTAAAAAGAAATATTTGTTACTTAATATAAAATAAATATTGTATGTATATTTGAATATTAAAAAAAGATTGAATCTCTTTTTAATATTGTATGAATGTGTATACAATATTTTGTGCTACTAGGGTGGTTGTTCGATCAGCACAAAGTTCGAAGTAAAAGTCGAAGGACAATGAGCGTTTCCGGCATCAGCGACGAAACAACGGGACGGAAAGTGGAATCCATGTTGAACGAAAACATTGATACAAGTACGAACAATTTGAATTATTCGTAAACAGCGGGGTTAAAAGGGTCGGTGCTCAACCAGCTCTGTTTGTCCGTGTTCTTGTATGAAATTTCCACGAGGCGTCAAACATTGTGAAACTTTGCGAGCACGTAGCGCGACCAGCGAGGTTAAAAGGATAAAGGCGGTCTTCAAAGGGACCAGCCCACAAAATGGCACGGGGAAACTTCTTTTTTTTTTCACAAACTTTTCGTAGTTTCCACGTGGAGGGTAATGCGATGTAAATGTCGACAGAAGAGTAAATGAAAAGGTTAAAACTAACTTTTACCACTTTCTGCTTCTAAACTCTTAAGAGTGTACAACAGTCCGTTTCTTTTTTTTTATATATACTATCTCGACCCATCGCCGGCGATTAATAACGAACGAATTGTTATAGGGAACGGTACGATTCCCAAGATCCTAGGGATCGTTCTTTCGGCAATACGCACACAATATTATTCCCCATAAAAAAAGGAAAGAAAAGAGCAGAGGGTAGTTCGAGTCCTTAGACCCGAATCACCGCGATAAAAATAAAAGAGCCCCGGTAGTTTCCAGCGATTTACACGCCAGCAGGATCTCGTAAAAAATCGCAGAAAGGACTGTTACCCCCCCCCCCTCCATTCGTTTCCCTTTCACTTATCAAAATCACGGAATCGTCCGTTTTCAATAGAAAACCGGAGACGAGAATTTTTCATTCTACTTCTCCGCCGATTCGCAATTTCTAGCCGGAAGCCCTCCAAAGTTTACCGTTACCAAACTTTGTTAATAATTCTTGCCGCGGAATTGCCGCGGCAACAAATATTGATCATAATTTTCCAAGCGTTTTCGGGTATAGACTCGGAGGGAGGGGAACGCCGAGGACGATTTATTAGTTTCATTAAAAAGTAATTAACAGGCCGACATAGTTTAAAGCGACAAAACAACGATCTCGTTATATATTGTTTTGCGATATTGACTCATTACGGGGCCGTAAATATTATTCTACAACCGTGGCGTGGGTAATATTGGATCAATAATACCGGCCCGGTCAGCTGTGCCCAAGAGATCGCCAGGCAACGCCGTTTGATCGATGTTGATCTAACATTTGGGATAATCAACCCAGCCCCGAGCACAAGCAACTGTCCACCTCCGCCGCAACCGTAATTCAATTGTTTAATGTGCGACCCACTGTTAGTGCGCTGGCTGCGAACTAACTTTTAGCGGGACACATTGGGAACCAAGTAATTTGACCAAATTTTTACATTAGTATGTCTGTACCCGAGGAATCGATAAAAATTTAAGTAAATGCGAGTAATAGTGATAAACTGACTGCGGATTTTATACATTTCTGATAAAAATGAAACAGTGTAAGCGTTAGAAGAATTTAGAGCTGTCCTAGTAATATTGTTGCACTACTAAGCTCAGTGAGAAGAGAAATCAATTTTTATTTTGCTCCAGTTTATTATAGGCAAAGAAATTTTATTTTGCCTAAAAATTCAAGCAAGCAAGAAAGCAAGAAATTCTAGGTCAGAAGAAATGTCTCTCGGCTTAGGAGTCGTCTGCTGGTTCAACCAACATTTCAAATCGTTTAAAAAGGTCGACATCTCAAAAATGTGTGTTTATCAATCAGCTCGTCGGCCCGGCACGCCTATATCATCCGAACGAAAACAAATGGTCAGAGCGAGGAGAATTTCGCAGAACAATTTGCAAATGTTCCGGCTGAAAATAGAGATGGGAATTCGTCTTTGTAACGGAGCGTAGCGCGGGGCGCATTCCGGGGCGTTTGCATATTTAACCTGATTTCCCGTCGCGTGTCTGGTCGTGCATATTACATGCGGCAGTCTAAAGCGGAAGATAAAACAAATCGCAACCATCGCCGGAAACTTAAAGCCCCCCGAATCCCCGTCCCCCTCCGCCTCGGTTCGAAAGCCTGCCCCGTTCATGCGATATCAACGATGTTACGGGGAAGTTCGGTGTCTAACAGCTCGGGCGTTTATCCGATTAGAGGGTTGAAGCCGAGGTGTCGCGTTCCGAGTCGCGCGTCTTTATCTACAATAATTTAAATCTAACCGCCGAGAGATGGGGTGGGGGGCTGAGAGAGGGTGGCGCGGAGAATTCCCGGGGACACTGCCGGAAACGTTTAAGCGGACACGGTATCAAAAGTTGAGGCGACAAACGCGGGAAGAGAGCGGCTACCCAGGATACGCCGGGAGTGTCGTGTAGGATCACGTAATTACGTATTGATCAGGGCGGCGGCTTCTGCGGCAATCCCGTTTCCACCTGTTGCCAATTTCTACTCGCCTCGGACTGCTATCATTCGATGGAATAACTGTTAAACCCTCTTTGATAATCGGGAACACGCGTTTCCCATCCCACTCGCACCACCACCCCCGTCCATACATATGCGAAACTGTATGACCCGTGTTGTAACGGGGCCGCGCAACCCGCCCGAAACTTCAATATTTAATCACTTTGTTCTCCCGGCTGGTCATTATTAATTCAGCCTGTAGACGCAATAAGCGAACGCGCCCTTTTCCCTGCGCGTTGCGTGGCTCCGTGAAATAAAAAGTGTTGCCGCGCTATCGGCATTTTTCCGCGGCAATGCTGATCAATGCGACACGCTAATTGCCCGTGGGTCTGCCCAGAGACTAACATTTTCCATTTCACTGTTGCTGCAATTGTAATTAACGTCGATTACAAGAAGCAACCAAGCGGACATTGCATTTTCTTTCTTCGATTACTTTGACCTTCGGACCACACTTTTAACTTGGAAACTTGAATTTTCTTTACGCAAAGTTCATATACGAAGTTTATATACCAATGAACAGACTTTTCTCGATATATGTCGCAAATACCTGACTTGTCAGGAGCCAAGGACGTCGAGGAGTGTAAACGTAATACGGGTCAAAGAACAATAGTATCTCCTGGGCGATACTTGTCGCTGGCAAGACTCGTGTTGTTGACATATATCGAGAAAACACTGTACAAAGAAAATGTTTATCAAAAGTGTAAGTTAAGCTGTAACGGATCCGCCACCGTATATATTGTTAAGCGTGATTGATAAGCGATTCATCGCCAACGACAAGCGAACGTGTCGAAAAAAGAAAAACGAACGGAATGAAAAAAGGACGAGCGGTCTCGTCAGGTCCGACATCGGAGAAGGACATATTAATAAATTACATACTGTCTGCTTTAATCCCGGCCATTCCTTACAAAAGCGACGAAAGACGTAAGAATTCTTAGATTTGTTACGATCATAAACGAAAAATCGATAATTGGCAGAGATCTAGAAAAGGTATTTTTTAAATTTCCGATATAAGAAGGTTAGAGAGAAGCAACATTCAGTGTTTCCTCTAAATTCCGACCAGTTGCGATTTTCTCAAAAATGTTTTCCCACGTCATGTAGGGGAGAGTTGCCGAATGCGTACCACTTAATTTCGAAGGCAATTTATATATTCTTTAGTAGGAATTTGAGCAAAATTTATGTTTTGCATCTATGTATTAACTATCGAAGTTGCAATTTAATATGATTTTTTAAATATTTATTGATAGATCATTGTGATATGAACACTTTTATAAGATCATGCAAACAGTACGATTTAGGCAACCGGTATCCTAAATGGTACCAGCCGGTTTCCAAAATTGTACCTCATGTGTTGGATTAAAAAGATACAAAAAAATTATAAGAGAAACTGTATTTTGCGTTTAATTTCAGTTTAATATACAATACAACATAAAAATAAAATGAAATATTACATTACTTAACTTAAATACAACTAGGACAATAATAAATATTGTCTTTTTTCAAAACTCCTCCACAAGCTTCATGTACCCACTTTTGGCACTTTAAGCATTGGATCATGTCTTCTAAATAAGAATTATTGCAAAGAAAACAGAACCAATCGTTTTCATTCTCCACTTCTACGAGAACTGGAGCAGCGGTGCTGGTTGAAGGCGTGAAATCAATTTTTCTTTGTTTCATTTGTTTTGTTTTCATTGCAACTCATTCCTTTTTATAGGGGCTACTGTAAGCTACTTTCCCATGCTAAAAAAATTTGAAATATTGTAAATCGTTTATTTTTACGGTAAAATTTGAATAACAGTATCTTAAATCGTACTGGTACAATTTAGGAAACCACAGTGTGGTACGATTTAGGAAAAAGACGTCCCGCTAAATAATTGAAGCTAATCTTTAAAACATTATCAGCATGTTTTATAAACTAAATAGAAATAAATAATATAACAGCTAGTTTTCAAAAATATATAAGACTACCTCAGAAACTGTAGATTTATATTTAATTCAGCCGATTAAAATCGTTTAAAATTGACATCAGACTTGCCTGATTTCTTTGTGCTTCCGTCATTCACAAAACAACACTTCATGCGAATGACTTTTTGGTCCCACTTTATCGACATAAATAAAAGTTCATATCTTTACCACCAAGAGGCATCAAAATGCATTAATTTTTAAATAAAGGAGGTGGTACGATTTAGGTGACCAGTACGCATTTGGCAACTCTCCCCTAGTAAGCTAATTGATCTAAGAAGGAATCCAAGCCGGAAAATGAATGAATTGTGCTTTCGAAAGTGTCCGAATATTACTGTGATCGTGTATTGTAGAACTTTTCTCGTTTATCGCTCCCTGACGGTCGTTCGTTCGACTCGCGCACGCGGAAACCAGATGTAGAAGAGGAGGCAGCCATGTAACTGTTTGGACAGAGGAGGCAGTAGGGCAGTAATAGGGTCGATCGCCGGGGCAATCATCCAGCAAATTAAAACGGGGGAAGATCCTCGAAGAGAACCACTGACGGGTGGTCTCCCCGGAGTCGACTTTTTCCCCGGGTAGTCGGCGTACAATCCGCCGGGGACGAAACAACTTTTTCAATCAGAACGTTAATTCAACTATAGCCCCGTTCCGAGCGACGCGACGTCTCGCTCGGCGATCGAGAGAGCTCGGTGCACGATCACGAAGATCCGCATGGTCCGTTTAGGCGCGGCACTGGCGGGACACGTTGATCGCGAAACTCGTTTCGCGCACGCATGGCTGGATCGGTTCCCGATACCGAGAAAATTCCCGGGTCGAACCGGGCCCGTCACCGACCCGATGCGTTCAAGTCACGCTGACTTCGATTATCGTGGCGCTCCGCGACACTGCACGCAGTGTCCGGCGCAAACGCGTCCGCTCGATTGTTCCGAAAACTATCCAAGGTACATCCGGAAATCTCTTTTCACGGGAATTTAACGGTACCGGGTCGGGAACGCTTCAACTGAATCCGGATTTCAGTTTGTTCGATTAATTAGAAGTCGTAGAATGGACTTCGACCCATTTACATCATAAGGAAATATGAAAAGAAGGGACCTTTATCACCAAACTTTTTTTTATTACATTTAACCCCTTGCACTACTGTTTATTTTGCGATTATAATGATTGGAAATTCTTCATCGTTCAGAACTTCATAGAATAAAAAAGATAGTTTATAGTTGTATGCCTATGTTTTCGCCAAAGGATATATACCAACTACAACAAAATAGAATTTTATTTCGGTTTAAAGGAAATTAATAACGTTCACATTTATTAGACTCTATTCAGAATCTTCATCACGAGTCTGGCTCGTTATTGTAGGGCAAGGGGTTAAGTACAAAAATGACTACACGAACTTCACATTTCAGCATGATAAGAAAAAATAAATTGAGCATATACACTTATACACTCCGGTGATAGTGACCAGGAAAATTGTGAGTGTATATATACGCTAATCGTGCAAACGAGTTAATTGCACCTTCGTATCTCTCCTAACCTTTTTCAACGAGTCGGACTCGTGAAAAGAAATAAAATTTGATTCTCTTTTGTATATTTGAACACTGAAATAAATATAGCCAAAAAATGTACAATTACATTTTTTAAGACGTTACTGTAGCTGTGCGAAGAATACGGTACGGCAAGAAATTGACAGAATGGTGAATTTGTAAACTTTTGCTTCGGAAGAAACCCGTGCAAGGATCGGATTAGAACGAGATTATTCGCATAATAAATCGACGTGCGGGAGATACTGCGTTTCCGGAGCCAATGAAAAATGCGTCGAGTTGACGCGAAGAACGGATGAGGCTTCAGATCAGCTGATAGCGCGTTTGAAGATAAATCGCACGATCCGTGAAATATACACTTGATTTCGAATGATTCTCGTCGGGCAGAAGTCGGAAAAAATGTGCTCTGAATAGAAAGTACCAGATTCCGGAAGACATAGCACCAGCCTGAGGACGATTCTACATGCAAAAACCCGTCGACAATGTAGATCCTCCAGCACCCGTGATTCTGGAATGAATAAGATCGAGCCTCGCAACAAATTCCGTATCCTCCAGGAACTCAAGAAAGTATTTAGATCTGAGCAAAATGGAGACCTGGAATCTATCAAATAGTCGCGTGGAAGTCATATACAGAAATACACAGTGTAGTCTAAACGTGAAATTATAGAAATATTTTCTAATCCAAACGTGAAGTTATAGAAATATTTTCTCGAGAAACTTTTTAGTATACGGTGTTTACATACACTACCGGCCATAAGTGTTTACCCACCTTCAAATTTCGTTACTATTCAAATAATAGGTATTTTATTGTTATGAAAATGTCCGTAGCATTAAATCCTAATTATAAGGCTAATAAAAAACATCCAAAATATTCTGTACATACACAATCAGGTACTGTAAATGAGTTTACAGCTTTTTATGAAAAACGACAATTTTGGAGTTCAGGTAAAGAAACCCATTTTTCTGAAATTTTTATAACGGTCAGTAGGGAATATGATCGCAGGTAATACAGGTATCTTAGTCTTCTCCATACTGCATTAAGCTTTCATACAGTAAACAGTTGATTTTCACGTGCCTAAAGAATTTTGCGAAAATTTCAAATAATGTCAGGGAGAAAAGAATTATCGATTGAAACGCGCGCTCTAATAGTGTCCCATCATAGCATCGGAAAAAGTAACAGAGAAATAGCAAAGTTATTGAAGCTGAACCGTAGAACCGTGGACTACAATGTTAAAAAATATGTGGGTGGGTAAACACTTATGGCCGGTAGTGTATGTCCCCAATGCCTAGCCGATAAAAGTCCTAGAACTATCCTCACTGCCACAGAGTACATGAGGGGTCAAGAAGCTCGGGCGACCTCGGTCCCGTGGATCAAAGAGTAGTATCTCCTGGCCGATACATGTCCGTGGCTAGACCGGAGTTTTGGACATATATCGAGTAGACACTGTACTCGTTCACGTTACAGTCCTGTTATTATTATGAAGGAGGTCGTTCAGGACTCGGTAGTTGTAGCGTTAAAAATCTCGTCCAGACTTATGGAGGCATTCAAGTAGACCGAAATCAAATACCCTGTCGATTAAAAAAAAAAACTGAGCAGCCTCGCACAGAGTGCCCATTCGAGATCGATTACCTGGAACCCGAGGATAGGCGAGGAACAGAGCGTTCCACGTTTCTGACGTCGTCTTTTCGCGCGCGTTGCTGGTGCAACGTTATTCGCTGCACCGAGTGCAAGCGTGCTGACGTCGAAACGAGTCGGCGCGGCGGGAGGCAGCAAACAGACTAGGGGAAAAAAATGTATCCGAATTTCGCAACAAAGGCCATTGTCCCGCGGGTACGTGTCACTGTCAGGAGATCCCGACGAGCCGGAGTGAAATTAGTCGCGAGCAATTAACGTCCGCTCGTAACACAGATATAAATCCCCTGGCGGGGAAGCCGCGCGGGGGAGGATTCCGGAGCGTGCGCGAGCAGAGAGAGGATAGAGATGACAGAGATGAAAGAGAGAGAGAGAGAGAGAGAGAGAGAGAAGAGAGAGGAGAGGACCCGGGGCTGCACTCGGTCAGGTGCGCATCAAAGCGAAGTAATGCAGTTGCCAGTTGAACGCACGTACAATGCCGGCTAATGAGTCAGCTCTTGATGAACCTGCCGACGATGACGCGTGCCTATGGATTGTCCGATCGGTTCCGCACCGGCACCAGAGCCCACGGGCTGCTCTACTCGTTTAATTCGGCCGACAGACGTTCCATCGGATCAACGGCGGTTTCGTTTCCGGGAATGCGGCAGATCCTGTCCCTCCAACCCCTTCCCTATCGCGCTGTTTATGGAATCAAATAAAAGATGGAACGATCGAGATGCCTGCGGATTTGACGAGCGTTTGGCATATTCGGGTCGTTCGATCCGATCGCATCCTCCTCTGCCCGGCCCTTCCACACAGGAATGTATCCTGCGCGCCATGCGCCTACGCTATACTGCCGCTCAAAATCTATGTCGACACTTTCCCAATCGCGTATCTATCAAGCCCTACGAATCACCGTTTCATTAACTGTGTGATTAAGAGAGCCAAGACTCCCGCAGATTCGCGATAAGCTAGCGTGACCACGTTACCGACAAAAATAGGCGAAAAATGGTTTTACGTGCCTCACACTGTTCGTCCTTCATATTTTTTATTGCATGAACAATCGGTAGAACGCCAAAGGATCTAGTGTCAACCCTTTGCACTCGAAGCTATTTTAACTCCAAAACGAAAATATTTCCCTCTTATATATTTTTCATGTTATACATACGAAAACGGGGGCAATTTACTCCTACAATACTAAAACGTTCAGTAATTTATTAACCCCTTGACATACAAATAAAATTCGCGTCGACACGTCCGTGGAATACCATTTAATTTGACTTAATTGCGAACACTCATATACAAGCTCAGAAACAGGGCGTTTTATTTTCAAATTTACATTGCTATATAACATTCAATAAGGTTGATAATTAATTAAGTGAAACTATAAAACGATAATTTAGTAGTTTTGTAACGAGTGATACTAATCAAAGCATTTATAAATATGTAGTGGAACGAGGCATGTTTTATACTGCCAAGTCGTTTCACTTCTTATATTATGTTTCATGCACACATGGCATCTTTTTGCAGGATTTTGATTTTTATTTTGTCGCAGGTATATGTTCGGGAAAATGTGCCCAATGTTTTGATTGTAACCGAATTGGGCATATACTGCCCGGTGCTCGCCGAAGACAGTTCTTGACGTCTCCGAGACGTCATTGTATGTCAAGGGATTAAGTACAAACAAATTTAGTAATTTAACAAATGTTTTGCATAACGATACAACAATTTTTAGCGGTGCTTGACAGTCACCGCTCGAGTGCTAAGGGTTAACCCCTTGCCCTACAATAACGAGCTAGACTCGTGACGAAGATTCTGAATAGAGTTTAATAAATGTGAACGTTATTAATTTCCTTCAAATCGAAATAAAATTCTATTTTGTTGTAGTTGATATATATTCTCTGAGGAAAACGTAGGCATACAATAAATATAAACTATCTTTTTTATTCTATGAAATTCTGAACGATGAAGAATTTCCAATCATTATAATCACAAAATAAACAGTAGTGCAAGGGGTTAAATATAATAAAAAAAAGTTTGGTGATAAAGGTCCCTTCTTTTCATATTTCCTTATGATGTAAATGGGTCGAAGTCCATTCTACGACTTCTAATTAATCAAACAGACTGAAATCCGAATTTCTAAGAATTTCTACTCATTATAATCACAAAATAAATAGTAGTGCAAAGGGTTAATAGACAGCCATCCTGAGTGCTTTAATAACACTAAGTAACTACTCGGGCAATACCAAATCCCCAATCCTTTTCTACTTGGCATCCATAATTTGATAAACTCCTACTTCACGGAATTCAAGAAATTGCTTCTTTTTTGGATCCCTTCGCATATTGGAATCACACATAATGAGAAGGTTGACGTACTAGCTAAAGAAGCATCTTTGTTGGCTATTTCTTCTAATATCTTGATTCCCTACTCTGATTTTTCCCACAGCTTTAGGAAGCAAGCTAGGGAGCTAACAAAAAATTATATTCTTGCTGAAGCAGGGTTCAAGGGCATAAAATTTTTCAGTTCATATTATCATCCTGGGCCTAAACCTTGGTTTGCTCACTTGAGGCTCCCCAGAGAATTCATTTGCTGGGTTAATAGACTTCGATCTGGACACTTTCAACTAGGGGCTTCCCTTTTTAAGATTAGACTTGCTGCTGACACGGGTTGTCCATGTGGTTGTCTAGTACAGGATCCTAATCATGTGCTATGGCAATGTCCGATCTATGACAGTAATAGAGACGCTTTGATTCGCAAACTCTGCAACAAGGGTTTCTTTCCACCCTATACAATAGATTCCTTTTTGTGTGGACCCTTTCTTTGTCCTCTATTTTTCATACATTCGTTTCTTAAGTCTCATTGTTTATATCTTTAGTGTTAATATTGTATTCGAAAATGTTCATTATATTGTCTCAATCCTAGTTTATAAGTTACCTATGTAATGTAATGTTAGCATGCACAGCCATGTGCATGCTGCTAATAATCCCATGTGGGGTTTTATAACTTAATAAAAAATAAAAAAAAATAGACAGCCATCGGACTGCTAATGAACAGAGCGGAACACATTCGCGCCACCGATGCTCAGAAAATTGCAACTGTCCACACAGTTTTCGAGCTGCGGTGTATGCACAGCGCGGCGGCCTTCTGAAACGGGAACGAGCCGCGGCGGCTCCTTTTTCAACCGGCGATGAAAGAAATTTCCTCCAACGTCACAACTTTCCCGATTTTTTGGCAGCGCCGCCGCTCTTTTATGACACACGCTCCTAGAGGAAACTCGTCGCCACACGGAGAACTATCTACTTTGGCGCCCGAGCGCTTCTGTGGACTCGCGGTGGCTTCCACCTTCGAAATTGTTTCATCAAAAGATTCACGCGGAAGAGAAAGTTTCGGGCGGTATTTAAGGGTAACGGCCATGCTTTATGGCAATGACCGAAGTTCTCGGAGGTGTTCGATCAGCCTAAACCAGGGGGCTAGTTAGAACTTTCGCCGTTCGCATTTGTGTCGCGAATGGAAATGAATTTTAGACTGCACGAGAATCGGAGATCCGGGAACGGTTTCGAAAATTGTTAACAGGGGAAATTTTTAACGGGTCACAAGAAGCGATTAACGATAGGTTTACGGGATCCGTCGCAATAACAAGTTACAATATTTTGAATTTAACACCTTGACTGCCAAACTAGAAACCTCAAAAATTCCATAAAATTAAAGTGTTATTTCATGAAATAAAAATTGAAAAAAATTGAATGTACGATATTAAATTAGTTCTCCAACTATCTTGCATTTTACAGATCCTAATCAAATTTGATACAATGAATATATTAACGTAAAAATTCACTATAAAACCTGGACAAATAATTCCGTCACCCACATATGTGTGACATGGCAGTCAACGTGTTAATTTCGAGTATTGAGATTGTACAGATGCATCCATGATAAATTAGAAATTTATTTCTTTGGGTGTATATTATTAACACTAGAAAGACGGGAGCTTAGTATATACCTATATTGCCTGAAAGCAGTCAAAATGACTGCATTGTGAAAAAATAACTAATGCGCAAAGAAATTTGTTTAACAGTAATTTTTAATATATTTTATATCACTTACAGTCATATAACAAGTTATTAATAAGTATTAGCAATAAAAAAAATGTATTTCAGTTGGAAAAAAAATAATTTAAAGCAGTCAAAATGACTTGCTTTGGCAATCTAGTGTTAACAAGATGGCTAAAAATTTGTATAGATACATTCTTGTTATTTTTATAATGTAAGCTACTCGCTTTTAGTGCTCCGTAAGTATTATCTGCACCTTGTAATTAAACGTAGAAAATTTTTCTTTTGCATAAATGGCCACAGTCTTATTATGAAATATAAGATGAAAGATGCAACAACAGCATGCAACAGTTATGCACGTAGCAGTGTGTCTGCGAAGGAATTATACATTCAAAGGAATGACACGCGAGAGAAAAGGTTCTCGATTGCCAACCAGAATTCTCAGGACTGAATTACCTCGGATCGAAGGATTTCCTGTGGAAATCATGACTGCAAATAGTCTTACCATAAATTGTAGGGTCCGCTACTTCGCCCGACCAAATTGGTACTAATTTCCCTGTGAGTGAAAGTTACCCGACACTGACAAATCGAAGTTTAAATGTTCGGAAAGATTAATGGCACAATTACAGTCGGCCCGGTATTTATATTCTTCTGAGCACTTTATGATCCTCCATTACCACCGCCGTAACAAATTAAACGAACGATTTTTCTGCTAGTCGACCATATCCAAACTCGATTCGTCTATTCTTTCGCATAGAGAGCGGAATAATGTGGCGGCGGTAACTGTAACTAGATGATAATACGCTATACATTAAACATGAGTGTAAGTAGCAGCTGCACCGCAAATTGTGTATGTTTAATAACCATAAACAGCTATTCCATCGAACCAGAAAATTTATTCAGATCATTCTGCAAACCAGAAAATGTGAAATCGATCGTGCATTCAATCTTACTCGATGTGTTAAATATCAACAGATTTAGGGACGCGAAAATTGCTTTGAATTATGGCGTGGCAGTTTTTAAAAATCGATTTTTACCTTTTACATGCATTTATTATTTATTTTCGGTCTTGTCCGCATTTTTTAAGGCAACAATTAACACTCACGGAGCGCGCAACGACGTTTTCGCAATTCCCAGGCTGCAATGAAATTTTTAACGGCCGCGATTCAAATGCAAAAACGATCAGGGCGAGAGTGGAAAGCACGAAACATATGTACTGACGATTTCATTATCTCCGAGTCGATACTAACAAAGCAAAGAAACGCGTATATGCAAACATAAAGATCCTCAGTCGAATAACGAATCCGCCTATACAATCTCCCAGATTATTTCGATGCTATCGTCGCGGCTCGATTCAGATCCGATCGAAAAAGAGTCCCTGATCCTCGGGTACCCTTATCGGTCGGCCATTAACAGGCAGAGTCGCGAGACGGTCGTTTAACCGGCTCAAAGGCCAAGCAGATTGCGAAAGCGAGTAAAAAATCTGGCGGGGTCTGCGCTGAATGAGACAGCATCGCGGGACGAGTCGCCGGATTCGCGATCGCTCGCCATTCACCGTGCCCCCCTACATCAATTTTCCGAGGCCTCGCAAAAATCGCGTCCGTCGTTAAGGTCGACCGGGGGGGAATTGCAAATCTTCTGATTATATTGCATCGATTGAAAGCTGGAGCCCAAAGCGGGCGTACTTTCGAATTAACACGTTAAGCGCCAAGTATCAAGCCCAGAATTCTTACAAAATCAGAGTAATTTAATTAATCCTTAATTTAATTTAATTAACAAAGTTTAACACTTCGAGTGCCAAACCAGAACCCTAAAAAATTCCATGAAACCAAAGTAAGTTATTTAATGAAATAAAAATTGAAAATAATTATATGTGTGACATTGAGCAGTCTTCCAACTTTCTTGCATTTTACAGATCCCAATCAAATTTGGTACAATGAATATATTAACGTAAAAATTCATTTTAAAATCTGGACAAATAATTCCGTCACCCACAACTGGGTGACATGGCGGTCAACGTGTTAACCCTCTCTATGTGCCGAATTTTGTTCCGGTGGTTTCTATTTGCAGACAACTTAGAAGGCATTTACTTTGATATCTCGAGTTGATGGTGCTGCTCTAACCGTCATCAATATTGTTATTGGTTATCTCAGAGACATTATATTATTAAGACGTATACGTCATCTTGTGAAAGAAAAACTGAAATTATTTGGCAAAATGTCGATATATTAGCATGTGACCTGAAAGTTACACGGGTCCATAGAGGGTTAATGAAACCACACAACTAGAAATTTAAAATGTATTATTGGAGATGCTGTCTTAGCCCTTTTGAATTCAAAAGACTCCAACAAAATTCGGTTTATCTGTATATCTCACAATAAAAATGAATTTCTAAACACAGTAAAAAATCACTGTCAGTCATATGTGACAGTTAACGTGTTAAAAATAAAAAGTTGTCCAAAGACGGAAGGTCCGAAACGGTTTCGCAATTTTTCGGGGAGGCAACGAAATAAATTTGCAGTTACAGGTAGGAATTTATCAAAATCACCTTATGCTAACCCTACAGCTTTATAACTCCCAATGGGGGAGTTCCACTTAACCAGTTAACTGTGATTGACGAGTATACTCGTCATGGAGAAGTGGCACGATTTTGTGTATTGACGAGTATACTCGTCATGTGTAAAATTTTAATTCTGGTGAAAACTAAATTATATTCGTAGAATTTTAATATGTTTAAAATGTTTAGAGGTCAAGACGAAATGAAACAAACAAATGAAAATTATAAATAATTTGAGTTGGATTTATAACTATAAATATGACGACTATACCCGTCATCGCTTGATTATCGCGACACACACTGGTGGGCGCTTTGCAAAGAGATCGCCACAGTTAACTGGTTAAGAGCCAAGGGTAGTAACGTAACTAAAAATGCTTGGACTCATATCGTCAATTTTTGGCCTACTTCTAACGCTTGTATTACCAAATATCTGCATAATCTCGTCAGCTGATGACCAGCGCGCGCTAGATTGAACCATTCTCTTTCAAATGAGCCCCTTCCCATAGAAAAATATTCTCATACAAGGAGGAAAATTTTGAGGCACGTAAAACCATTTTTCGTCTATTTTTGTCGGTAACGTGGTCACTCTACCTTAATCTACTGAGTCTTGGCTCTGAAGCCTTCAAATTAAAAAAAAAGAAAATCATGAGAGAAAGGAGAGATTTTCAAGTGGCTCTTGTCTTCTCACAGCTAGAGTATAACACGTGATAGCGTCGGTTGTTAACGGGGAATGGTAAATCTTGCGATTATTGCATCGATTGCACGGATTCGCCGAGGCGACGGAAGGTGGGCCGTGAAGAGTGGTTCGCGGGCAGGAACTGGGCGCAGAAAGGGGGGCAGAAAGGGCGGGGGGAGGGGGGACAGAGAGAAAAGGGAGCAATACGGTACACGGGCTTGCACCCGGTACCCTCCATTGGGACGATTTTTCCAGCGGAGGCTGTGAAACAGGTTGTTCCGGTGAGCGAGCGAAAAAGAATAAAGAGGAGGCAAGAAAGATTATAGCGAGGAATGAACGGATGGAGGAGAGAAGCAGCCGGTGAACCCCAGCCCTTTTTATTCATCTCGGCTGCTCGGTTCAATGTACGGGGAACCATGCCATCTCGGGTCTTATGTAGTCCTCTAGTGGGCTGTAACGACGCTGTCACCTTTTTAATCAATTTTTCGGGGCCAAACGACCACTGTCTGGAGACGTTTTTCACGGATCGGGGAACCCGTGAAATTGACACGGCCGTTAATTATTCAGTCGTCAACGTAATGGGAAAGTGATAATAAATCTTTCGCGACCACGAAATTCTGAATACAACCGGCCGGTGATTAACTGCGCGCGCTTATGACGGTATTAGGTTTTTGCGGACTACCCTAAAGAGCCAGATTAACGCGCTATAGTTGCCGGTCGTCGTCTGCGCCGGCGACCATGCGTGCCTATGCGTTCGCGCGAAAAAATTAATTCGATTCCGCGTGCGTGACGTTTCGGTAAAATGTTTTCACGTGAACGGCGTTTAGTGCCTTCTGAGAATGATGAGATTGGATTCATTTAAATTCTGTAACGCGGGCTCGAATCGAGCAGTTTTCTGAATGAGTTGCCCGTGAAGCATCTTCCACGCGATTTCAATAATTGTACAATAAAGTATCGGAGACCGGTCGTTTACACCGATCGATGGTACTTTTAGTGTTAATGCAGCCAATTTGTATGTCAAAGAGCAACGGAAAATACTGTAAAAAGTTCGTAATGCTTTCGCGACCCTTTGGAGAATTATCGAGGCTGTTATTAATTTTATTCAATCTTGCTACGCTTTTTATAACGTTGGTAGTTACGTTGCTAGGCTGTTACGTCGTACGTTTAATTGGAAAAAGTCGATTCTGTCTTGTTGTGTCACATAAGGTAATGGTTTTTGATTATATTATTGCTACAGAGGTTTGCACAATTATTTAACACGTTGACTGCCATGTCACTCGTATGTGGGTGACGGAATTATTTGTCCAGAATTTATAATAAATTTTTACGTTAATATATTCATTGTACCAAGTTTGATTAGGAACTGTAAAATGTAAGAAAGCTGGAGGACCACGCAATATCATACATTTAATTTGTTTCAATTTTAATTTCATTAAATAACTTCCTTTAATTTTATGGAATTTTTGAGGTTTCTAGTTTGGCAGTCAAAGTGTCAATACCATCAGAGTGTACATGGGCGTCATGTATGGATTAGAAATAAGTATTTCAGACAAATAGATCCAATTGAATTCACAAATATCTTTAACAGAGTTTCTGTTGCTTTCCGCAAACAATTTTGTATAATTTTCTGCCTCTAGATATTAAATATACAATTTCTCACTCTCTCTCTCTCTCTCTCTCTCTTTGATTCTATAATATCACAATTTAATATATTTATTTAAAACATATATTATTAATTTTCCACCTCCAGATACCGTACAATATTTAATTTCAGTCTGATTGCATTACAATTTATAAAATATTCATTTGAAATATAAAATTATGAATAAATCAGATCTCATCCGAGCGAAGCGCAACCGAATGTTATCAAACACTACATGTAAAGAATTCAGTTGTGTCTCGTTGCAAAAACAATTCAAATCGAAAATCGTCATGAATAATAATCGAGATCGTAGAATGGGTTGGACGCAATTCCTTAGTTCAAAATGTACGCTAGTAAATTAATTAAAATACTGATACTACGTAGAAAAACTCGTTTTCTACACAAATTCATTTCGAGAGCAATTAAACGAATCTACGCGTTCGAAATCCATTTCTTGTCATTTACAATAATCAAATGATACAAATGACCGAAAAATCGTTGCCGAATGGAACAGTGGTAAACGAAATGTCACCGACCAATAAAAGTGGCAAGCAATAATTAATCACTGCGGATGTTTATGCGATTTCCAATTTTTATAGACGAATTTGAAGAAGGTAGAATGAAATCCTGTTTTTAATGAGAAAGGGTTTTGTAGATCCAAAGCAAATTAAAATCGCACTAAATTCGAATTTTATATAAAATTTCCATAAGCCACAAATAAAGACCCACAGTCTGCTGATTAGTGTAATAGCAAGCGTTCTATAAAATCCAATTTAGCTTGCAGCGCAAATAATTCGCACAGCGTGGGCTAAGCGGGTTATGAAGAAGCGTTGCGGAAGTTCGGTTACATTAATTGCTAATAGATTTTCGGTCCCGGACATGCTCGTCGATGAACAGTATTGTTTCGCGACGATAGTTTCGCCGTTAGGTCCGCGACAAATTGCCAGAATCGATCTCGGCGGCGCGGCGTTCCGGAATGTTGCCGGGAGACTCTCTAATTGAGAATGTTCCAGAGTATGGTGGAACTGCCATGACTGGGATATCGTCTTGCGAAAGAGTTCGATATCTGGGGCCGAAGGAGGGACTCCTGCTCCTGAATGGTTCCAATTACGGGGCGGCCGGTAATAGAGCCGACGGCCTTGCAACGCGAGCGTAAATAATCGGCGCGGCCCTGTCTCTCGGCGAATCTTACACTTGCTCGGCTTTTTATGGTAATCGTTATGAATGGCGAGAAGAAGTTACCCGCGTGTCGCGCGGTTTTTCTCGGATCGGCCGATTTTTCTGCTGGCCCGTGATTGAACGGAATAAACGACCGGGAGCATTCCGATAGTCTTTCTTTTCTGTTCCCGTCGAAACTTTAACGCATAATCTTCGATCCGATCGATCGCCGCCGGGATTTTTCCGAACAAAGTATAACATTATGTTTTTGCGATGTTCTGCCGGATAGAATGCAAACATAATCCATATAATCCCTCTCGCGAGAATCGCTAACGATATTACCCGAATTAATTTTTCACAATTTTCACCTTTTTCTGGGCAGTATCTCGCAACTTAAGGCGTATATTAAAATAATTTAATTGAGTCAACGATTTAGCAATTTGGAAAATTACGCGAATTGACTGATTCTGTGCAGCCTATAATTTTCCGTGCCGTCAAATTGTTAAATAGTCGAGCGGTGTTTTTGGATCAGCGAAATAGAACTTGCGAGGGAAAGGCGGTAACTGTTTTGGCTTGATTAAAAATTCAGATTGGTCACGAGAGCGAAATGCGAATATGTTAGTTCCGGTTCGGAATTTACGTTCGCAGGATAACATTTTCAGTCGCCTGGCGAACGAAGTCTTATTCTATAGAGAGTATTTGCAAAGCGTTTTCCCGGGTATCTTTCTTATCCCGTGGACCCTACCGGGATTTCGATTATCCGGGGAACTGTATTTCTCATCTTTCCAAGATAATCGAAAAAGTAACGTATATATCCTAACATCTTATTACGGAGATGCGGCCAGCAAGAAACACTCGCGGCAGATAAACCCCGGGGTTCGCTCGTAAACAGCCTGTATCATTAAACAAAAAGGCGAAAAAAAAAGAAATAAATAAACACAAGCAGCCAGCAACTCACTAAAACACCGACTTACTTTTCCGAAAGCGATCGTAGATCACAGGAAACATTATTACAAGAGGGAACCGTTGGAGAATATAAAACGATACCTTCTACAACTCCCAAAAGCAATATTCAAAGCGCTCCTAGAAAATTTATACCGAGCCTGCGCTGCGTTACGGAGCATGTTCGCATTTATAAAGACAAATTCGAGGTAAAACCCCCTATTTCCTTCACAAATGCTTCCGGAAAATGAAAAATAAGACGCGCTGAATTGTGTAAAAATTTGTATGCAACGATTCTCTTTGGTCGTTTTGTACGAATTTTACACTCTCCGGAGGTTCGCGGAGAACGGTTTCTGAATTAAGAATAACAGAAACACGCTAGGCGTTCGTGAAATTTTTCCCAAAAATTCTATCAAGCCTAATTCAATGCACGTTCGTGAAGTTTTTTGAAAACGCCTAAAACAAAAACCAGGTAAGTTTCACCGTATTTAAAAACTGTATTTGTATTAAGTGCGTTTGAATAAATTGGCGAAATACTTCTATCCTCATGTGCTCGAAAATGAGGTAAGTTTCACGTACTTAAAAATTGTATTTGTATTCGGTGCATTTGAATAAATTGGCGAAATACTTCTATCCTCATGGATGTGCTTGAATAAGTGTCAATAGTAAACAGTATGTGCTGTTAAGTATTTTCCTAATCCGTGAGCATTAAAAATGAAGATTTAACCCGTTGCCCTACAATAACGAGCCAGACTCGTGATGATGATTCTGAAGAGAATCTAAGAAATGCGAACGTTATTAATTTCCTTTAAAACGAAATAAAATTCTATGTTGTTGTAGTTGATATATGTGCCCATAATTATGAAAGTGGTCCAAGTCAAAATTTAAAAAAAAATGAATTTATCACTTATTTCACACGATATGATTTTAAACTAAATTTATTCAATGTAATTTTTTTTTATGACTTGGACCACTTTCATAATTATGGGCACATATATCCTTTGGGGAAAACGTAGGCATACAATGAATATAATCTATCTTCTTTTTCTATGAAATTCTGAACGATGAAGAATTCCTAATCATTACAATCACAAAATAAATAGTAGTGCAAGGGGTTAACATTCTTTTAGTGTAAGACTACACTGATAGTGTTTGTTGATACGAAAATGAATTCTGCCCAAGCGGATTCCGGCATTCGGACGACAGTGCGCGCCGGTCTGCATACTCTAGCGATCATTAGGATGAAATTATCGGCGGTCGGGCCAGGCGCGTTGCGTTAACAGGCAGATTAGTAGAAGTTCATCAATAATAGGAAGGTTTGGTAGCTCGCCTATCGGTGACGCCCTTTTGACGCCCCCTTCGCGCCGGCTGGTTCCGCTCGCTTCCCCTATCTGTTACGCGTGCAGCATGATCGCGTGCGCGTCGAACGGTTCTTCCTCTATATGTATTATCCGGCACGATTTTTCACGTTTATCTCGCCGCGGTATTTTCCCGGCGGATTTTTAAAATCGCTCTTTTCCTCGACGCACCGCGAGCAAACAACGTACCGACGATTGACTCTCCCCCGTCGCAATTACACGCCAATTAGAGAGCGTTCTGTTTGCGCGGCGATCGGTTAACAGCCGCGATTCGGTTGTTTGCCGAGCCGACATTTCTCTGTCGTTGTCTCCGAGCATCCCTTCCTAGCCAGATGAGGGGAGGGAGCAGCTAATCGAGGGGAAAAAGTTACCCCCTCTCTGCCAGCAGCGGAGGGGAATGGGGAGCGTGGGGGAATACCGCGATTGGAGGGGGAATTGGAGTGGGGGAACAAGTCTTGATCTGGCGACGCTGCTTTCCAGCTCATTCCAAGTTTGTTATTTACTGGTACAGTGATTTCTCTATATGTTCTCTATATCGCCTAGGTCTGGGTGATAAACGTCGCGGAATTATCCCCACTACCGCGTGGTATAGCAAGATAAAATAACAATGCAATTGTTTAATGCCTCCATTTTGTACTATTCTATATTTCATAGGAATTTGAATCTTTGTCGATGGAGCCCTCAATTTAACACTTTGATCGCCAAACAAGAAAGCTGAAAAATTCCATGAAATCAAAGTAAGTTATTTAATAAAATAGAAATTGAAAAAAATTAAATGTATGACATTGTGTAGTTCTCCAACTTTCTTGCATTTTACAGATCCTAATCAAATTTGGTACAATGAATATATTAACGTAAAAATTCATTTTAAAGCCCGAACAAATAATTCCGTCACCCATATGTGGGTGACGTGGCAGCAGTCAACGTGTTACATTTGTACGTTCTCTGCAATTTTTCCTTGAATTTCTGTCTTTTATAAAAATCTTTCCAGCTTCGAGCCGTCACACCGGTTGAAGACCGCTGGCTCAGATGACTGTCACGGTTCGTTAGCGCCGCGAACCGTAAAATATGTAATGTTACGTTAAAGACGTTGTTTATGAAAGAATCGCAGCGACGAAAATTGCAGGCTACGACCACAAATGGTTAATGCCCGTGCGGTTAGGCCAGGAATGGAGAAAAGATCTAACAAGTCCGCGATTAAATGCGGACTACTCTACGCGTAGAGTAACCCGATAGCTGCTGCGGAGACGCGAGAAGAAAATAACTTCATCATGAACGGCGATATTCTCGTCAATGGCTTTGACTCTGGTTGTCCTGTTTATTGTATGCGAAGCTCCACTATCATCGATTAACTATTCCATAGATCCGTAGAACAAGATCACGAACGAATCATAGAAATACAAGAACATACTCGAACAGTTTGTAGAAACGGAGCAGAATAAATAGTCAATAATTGCACAGACGGCCACTGTATATTTTTCATCGCGATATTGTTCTTATTTTCGCAGACCCGGGACGAGAACAAAAATGGAAGCAAATTGAATGAAATCAAATGAAATATTCGCAGCTGTGCTACCCACTCTCGTTTCCTTTATCACCTGGTATCATTAAACCAGCATCCTCATCTCCTTCTTCCTTATTATCATATTCCCAACGTAATCGATTCGTGTGCCCCATAAATATTTATTAGAATTACCCGTTGTGCTCTACTTTTGGCTAACCAGAAAAATTGAACCGGCAAATTACACGATCACTGAACATTTTCTGTCCACCTTCGAAATTTACCACAACGTAGATGTGTAATTCCGCAAGGATTCTCTGGATCCAAAAATATTAAAGTAATCCCAATTTCGAATTCGCTAACCAAAAATTACTTCGGCACTGTGCGATTTTCTGAAGCGACATTTCGACAGTGAACGCGTCCAGTTCTGGTTGGCATAATACATAATTAACTGCCACGTCAGTCACATATGACTGACAGTAATTTTTGACTAGGTTTAGAAATTAATTTATATTGTGAAATATCCAGATAAATCGAATTTTATCTTTAAAATTTAGGATCTTTAGAATGCAGAAGGGTTAAGACAGCCTCCCCTATAATACATTTGAAATTTCTAGTTTCAGTTTCATTAACCAGTTAAGCGTGTTTGACGTGTATACACGTCAATCCAAAACTCTGTTGCGGTGCCGTTAACGTTAATGAATTGTTAATTTCTTATCGAATAAAAATGTAATTTTTGAACCCTTGCCCTGCCCCCCCCCCACTTTGAACCTTTTTTTTATTTCTTTTTTTCGTGTATATTCTGCATTGAATGATTTTAATAACGCGGCGTGGGGGATTTCTGAAATTGAGCTCCACAGTTAACTGGTTAATTAAATTGCACTGATTTTGCGATAATCTCTGGGAATGATATTTGGCACTTAACGTGTTACACACAAAGTAAATCACAGCTCGTTCATGGGCGCAGCAAAGCGGCAACTTTCTTATTCCCCCTGTTGGTCTCGATCCACGGCGTGTTTAATTTGCCATGAAAAAATCGCGCTTCTTAATTTACTAGCAAATGAAATTCACTCGACAGGACAGAAACGAGCTTTCCACACACACCGGGGCTGCTCATTTTTCTCTCGGCACCGTGACGCCGTATCGCGGTGCCATTACAGAAGGTGTTTAGAAACGCTTCGTGGGTCTGTGATATTTCGCCACGATAGCTGAAGAGAGAAACAGCAAAAAAAAACACACACACACACACAGAAGAATCATACGGTGGCCAGTCAGACCCCTGCGACGGTCACGGGCTGATTCGTTATTCACCGCGTATCGTGTAATCGGGGATCACCGTTTAGGTTTAAACGGCGTTTAACCCCCGAGCGCGCGTCTCGGGCCAGTTCGTCCTCGCGCGGACGGCCTTGGAAGTCAGGCGAGCGCAAACCCGTCGCGCGTCGAATATTTCCCGATAAATGGGTCGTCAAATTATAGGCCTCGAGTTTCCCACGGTGCTCGCCAGCCTCTCGTATACTCTCATTTTCAGTAAAAATTGTAATTGTTCCGGTCGGGGGAGGGGGGCGTCGGAACGGCGTCGTTCAGTTGTTTGCCCATGAATGGGCCGTGTGAGAATGAAATTCGATTTTTTTCCGTCTCGGATTTCGATCGCCTGTTACTCGAACGCTCACGACGCGTGAATCGAGGATAGTTGCGAAAACGTCGTATACTTCGGAGAAGAACTAAACAGACTTAGGCACGGGTAAATCGAACCCATTAACACGTTGACCGCCATGACATCCAGATGAGGATGAATTATTTGTCCAGGTTTTAACCCCTTGCACTACGATTTACTTTACGGTTTCAGTGATTAGAAGTCTTTTGTAATTTGTAATTTCCTTAAAAAGGGAGAAAATTTATATCTATTGTATGCCTATATGTTCTCCAATAGCTGCACATTAACTACGCCAAAATAGAATTTTATTTCGGTTTAAGGGAAATTAATAAGAAACATATTTATTAGACCCTGTCAGTTGAATTTTTACGTTAATATATTCATTGTACCAAATTTGATTGGGATCTGTGAAATGCAAGAAAGTTGGAAGACTACTCAATGTCACACATATAATTATGTTCAATTTTTATTTCATTAAATAACTTACTTTGGTTTCATGGAATTTTTTAGGATTCTGGTTTGGCACTCAATGTGTTAAACGGAACAGCCGAAGAATTACGATTTCCCCATTTCTTAAGATGGAAGAGAAGCAGGAACCATCTATTTGTTTTAGTCCCGCGTGTTTTCCCCGAGCCCTCTCGCGTTGTGCGTTCCGGTGCTAATTAAGGGAAACGGAGAGCCCGATAAACTAATTTTTGTCGGTTCAAGTCGTTCGAACTATTTCTCGAGGGCCTTGCAACTTCTCGCGGCGGTGTATTGTTGCCGGCGGAGTTTCGTTTCGGAGCCGAAAACAACGGTAAGGAGTTCGAACGCTGTTGTTCGCGTTCCCCTGAATTCGGGATCTCGAGCGTTCCTTGTTATCGTTCTCCTATATTTTTCTGGGCCCTTTGGAACTTTCCTTTCAGAAACGTTCGCCGCGGAAACCTTTGTCGTTTGAGACCGGCTTAATTCCTCGATTCTAATGATGCTCCATTCAATTTCCTGCCCCGGAACACTTTCATTTAATGTATCCACGAAATACAGACGCTCGCTGAATGCACGTTCGTTTAACCCCTTGCGATTGTTCTACACCTTCGATCGCAGAATTTCACCGAAAACGAAACAGATTTGTAAATTCTAAATGTCTACTATTTTCTTTTCATTGGCTGGATAATCTTTGCAGAATTTTATTTAGAAATAAATTTGAACAGACGCTCGCTGGATGCACGTTCGTTTAACCCCTTGCGATTGTTCTACACCTTCGATCGCAGATTTTTACCGAAAAACGAAACAAATTTGTAAATTCTAAATGTCTAATATTTTCTTTTTATTGGCTGGATAATCTTTGCAGAATTTTATTTAGAAATAAAGTTGGAAATCTTTTGATATTCTGCCTGAATTCGACAGTGACTCGAATAAAAATGATTATTGTCTGGAAACTGAAGCCGCCACGAGTTACAAGCTCTAAGCTGCCCATACACCAGCTCGTAATTATCGTGCAACGTGTCTTTATGTACGCACAATAACATTTACGAAGGAAATGCAGCCTAAGAGCCAGTCTTGGCTCCTTCATTTAGATACAAGACAGTTAACCTGTCCAGCGCAATGAACACTTAAGGCCCGCGTCTCGTAAACTTACTACTCGCCAATGGCCATTTAATCCCCTAAATGCTATCGCTGGAACCGAGCTGTTTCATTATTAAGGTCATACATTCCAGACCACGATTCTACTAATGTTTCATAGTTACAGCCCTCGTGAAAATTCTGGCACGAGATTAAGTGAAAAATGGTCCAATGAACATAAATTCCTAATGAGCGAACGGGGCTACTTCAATGAATTAACAGGGTAATACCTTTGGTACCATTCTTTTTCCGCCATTTTGATTGCTCCCAACTTACCAATAACATATGGTTAAGCTGTCGGGGCTTTAACGCTAAATCTACTCGGTACTAAAAGTCATGTATCTAAAATGCAACTCGTCTAAAATTTCTTATAACTCATGCTTGCACTAGGAAATTTATTGTAGAGAATTTTCCCCTGAAAGAGTCTTCGTAGTTCTACAATTTTTAAATTAACTATAAAATACCGTTGAAAAATATTGATCCATGAGACGTCCAAAATTCGTACACGGAGTCCCAGAGGATTATTGCAAAGAAACAGAATTTCCAGAGACTTCAGAAAAATGAAATGAACTAGTTGTGAAGCGTCGGAATTTTTTTCGTAAATCGTGAATTTGACGTTCGAATAATTTATCGAAGGGACTATAGTGGCTGCCACGCGCGATATTCGGGAGCTTTCAATTCGAGGATACGAGTTGCCAGCGAATAAAATTGAATTTCGTTGTTCGGCCAAGGGGCGACGTCCGCGCGGACGTCGTGGTCATCCGACGTGACCGGAAGTTGGGAAAGAAACGATTCTACGGAAAAATTCGCTCTGCCACCGCGACATCAACGCGAACAAGCTGTACGTTTCGCGTTTGCGGCGTGACGCGCGGTACACTGATTTGTAACTAAGTCATTAACGCGGTTAATCTAGCGTGACGTATCGGCGGGTGATAAACTGGATTTTTGAGAAAACCAGATGGAACGTGTCGAGTTCAATATAAACTGATAATTTCGATGATTAGTATGTTCAACCATATCGTTGCAGTTTATGACGTTAAAGTTCATGAATAATCGGCTGTTGACCATAATATTATGTTAATTACAGCCTCACGTTTAACAGTGGAATAATATGCTAATTCTTGGAATTAATGGCGGATGCGTAGTAGAAATTTTCGAAGAAAAATTGGATGGAGAATGGCTTCCGTCGACGCGATGGGAAAAATCCCATGTATTGTGTTGCTGTTCGCTGAAATTGTTATGGTTTTTTAATAAGAAGACGAGAGCTGCACAAATTAGTTCTTACAATTTACCTTTTTCTCATTCTTTTCCAACGAACGCTCCAACGTTAATTCAGACAGCTGAAGGATTGATGTAAATTTTCGAATTTAAACGCCGGGTAGGATGTTAATGAAATTCAGATTTATAAATGCGGTGTGCGAAAACACGTTCAGTGATACGAAAGTCGAAGAATTGTTTGTTTTCGCCTGTTACGGTTTATTTGCCGGCGCGTTTCGAATATTTCGTACGTAGCGTTTTCTTCGTATATTTTCATTGTCCGAAATGGTGGAATTTATTAATTAAAAGCAGAGACAGCGCGGGAATCTCGGAACAACTGCGGGTTGCGCGATACACGATGTTGCAACTGTAATAATAATGTCGCACGGCTATTCTTGTTTCTACAGCGGTATTTAATTTCAATTGGAATAGAAGAAAAACATTGCGAATATTAAACGTTCCTGGACTCCGGTCACGGCGAAGGAAACTACAAGCGTGTAAGTGTACTGCGAATTTCCGTCAATCTAAACCAGAGCAAAGTAATCGCTTATCTAAATTTACGAGTTACTAAAAATTTCAATATCTCGCGACGGAAAGGGTGTTCCTCTCGTAAACTTGAATTTTTCCGCAAAGTCGAGGGACACACAATTACACGAAGCAGTTCGAGGTGTTGAAACTGAAATTAAAACTTTATTAAATTCACAGATTACTTTTTCCACGGGCACTTTATATCGCGAGCCATTTTGCTCGAGGCCGTCCGTGCAACTTCGCGAGGCAAACAGGCCGGAGAAAAAACTAATTTATTATTAAGAAGGGCGCATCTAAAATTACAATTAGCCCGTTTAAAGCTCGAGCCTTCAGAGCCACCGACAGCGTCCTTGCGACAAGAGACAAAAGGGGCGGTGGCGGGAAATTTAACAGAATTCATAATCCCGAGACTCTCTTGAACAAATCGTTAGTGCCATTCGAGCAAACATTTTGCGATCCGCTATACAAACTGCGCGACGATCAAAAAAAAAGGCTGGAGGATCGTTGAACCATATTCTCCTAATGACGCAAGAAACTACCTCCGTTTCGCTGAAAGTATATAGTACCCCCGGCCCCATTATCATTCCGGCTTTTTAACGAGTTGCCCCACTAATCTTAATCCGCGCAAATAAAACCGGGCAGTATGCAAACGAGCCTGATGAATGGATTATGCGCATGCCATCGATCACGCGGCAGAGTACGTTTTCATCCACCGTTTTCAATAAAACGATTACGCACCGTGTAAGTTGCCCGCCGAGGCGACCGAACAAAACCGAAACCGTTCGGAGCGAGCGTTCCAACAGTTTTTCCGCGATCCTGATTTTCATATCGTTCCGACTACGGATGCTCGGAAAAATTTCGCCGTCGCTTTTTCCGGTCTTTTTCTACTTGTTAAATAATCTCTACGCGAGATTCGACGCTGGATCGAAACGGGCGCTCGGAAATTGTGGCAGAGTCTCCGAGCTGTGGCTCTTAATCATATTCAGAGACACACTGTGCAAAGAAATTCTACAATTTTTCCCTGCTTTCCAAGAAAATCAGGTTTCGAGGGATTTAAAATAAAATGGATGCCAATAACTTCTCAAGCGACAAGGATAAGCACACTAGACGGCGTAATTTACATAAAAATTAGTGAAATTATTTATTATTTGTAGAAACAATGTTTCAGACCAATATATTGCAGTCCATTGTATGAACTTGCCGTGTACAAATTAATTCGTGGCTTTCGCAATTAATCATTCGCGACTGTATTTTCAAATAATACCTTTCGACCAGCATATTCGAGATTCGCTAATTATTTGTACGGCAGAGAAAAAGTACTGAAAATCATGAAAATTGTTTTTGGCAGCAGAATGTCGTCCGTATTGTTTGTGAATAATAAATAAATTGTGTACGAATTCATTTGTACGCCCAATAAAATGGTTTTACATTTCAATCACAGTGCTCTCGTTTTCGAGCATTCGGTAACGTAATTCGCACGATTATTAGCAGCGTGTATGTTTAATCCGTTGTCGAGGTCGTGCAATTAAAGTGCAATGAAACGATCATACGCTGCCAAAAGCATTTGTATTACAATCGGCAAAAATACGTCACGTAAAAGCCGACACCGTCACAACTGTACGTATACTTCAAACTTGTCGGCCATCTTCAATCTTCGATGAAGATAGAAACTTTCGTAAAGCTCGTCATTTTATAAAAATGAGACGTCTTTAGATATGCCGTGTATGGACATCATTATTTTTTTAAATCATACACAATCGTTCGAGTTTTTTATTTACGCAACAACGAGCTCGTTTTTTCCAGATCGAGTAACCATAGAACGATTGACTAATGAAATCTGTACACGGAATTTGGAAAAAATAAGTTCACTCCCAAATGTTTTGTAAAAATGTTTCGTCATACACACAGTGCAGCTTCGTATAAATAAATGCAAACTCCGTTTCTTCCGAAAACGAAGCGACGAAAAAACTGCTCCCCAAAAGTTTCAATTTCCATTTCGCGCGTGTTGAACACCACGACACACACAAACAGTTTCGTTACACGCGAAATTCCCTCGCCGCGGCACGAAGGTATCGATTATGTACTATGGTCGAATTCACGGGTGCCATTCGAAAAATATTAAACATCCAATCGACCAGTTTTACAGCACGCGAACAAAATCGAAACAAATTCTGCGCGCAAAATTCGGACACCGAAAGTATCAATTGCACCGCGCGAATCCGCCGGAGCCATTAACAACATATTAAACGTCCAATCAAACCGCCCGTCCAGTTCGGTAAAAAAAAAATCACGGAGCGCACGCGTGCGCGAGATACACGAAAAAATTCCTGGCCGTCGAGATCGCGAAGGAACCTATGGTCGGGGCATTGTTCAAGTTAATAACAGAAATAAACAAACCGAGTACAAGCCAATTAGGAGTTAGACCGGCGCCGGTTAGCTGGTTTAGTTCGTTCGCACGTGGTGCCTCCCAATTTCGCCGGTTATACGGTTCGCAAGGTATTCAAAACAAAATCACGGGCCGGCGTGCGGGGTCAGGCTAATGTCCATTTTCGCCAGCCGCGCGTAAACGCCATTCGTACGTAAATTTTACCGTCCCGGCGCTGCTCCGTGTTTTTATCACCGGGGGTTCCCGCGAATTTATTTCCCGGCATGCCCGCGCGTTCCCGTTGTCGTCGCTGGATCGGACGTTCGGCCGAACATTCGCCCGATGGCCCCAGATTCGGCCCCTGATTCGATGCACTCATGACAAAAAACGAGTTACAGTAGCGGACAAAACTTTAAGACGATGATTTGTAATTTTGATTATACACATAATATACAAATACTATTTGTCTATTCTGTCCGTTGTTTTAAAGCAATACAGATATGTGTTTGACCTCCTTGATCTCAATGTTTCGATCGTCAAATGTCAACAATGTAGCAGTTCCAGTTGTTTGTTTTCTCTGACCGTTTGTGAACCGCGGACACAAGTTTAAGACGATCCGTCTAACAAGCGACTTCTATTAAGTACATTCTTTCAACAATTTGATATACAAATATTGAAATCAGTGTCTAGTGTTTTTTGCTGCTTCAAATTTATTTACAGAGGAAGAAAGTATGGGTAAGACTCGGAGTTTGCTACAAAACGAAAGGGAACACATCGTAAGACTACGAAAACAAAAAATGACATTTGCCAAAATAGCAAGTCTAATTAATAAATCAGAAACTGCATGTAAGCAGGCCTGGAATAAATTTTTAAAGACTGTCTGAATTTTTAACACGAAAGTGTTTTAGAGATGGGGGGTAATTCCAGAAAAGATGTAACGCGAAATATGCAACGGAAATGCGTCACGCGACGATAATCGTCCCAGGTAAAATTCCCTAACCCTAGTAATCCGTTACCTGGTACTGATGATCGACAGAGTCATAAAGCGAGTACAGAAAAGAAAAGGTGAACATAAAGGTAAAGGTAAACGGACGGGCAAAAAGTACAAAAATCTTTCGAGAAGGGACTCCTCGTTCGAGAGAGAGAGAGAGAGAAAAGTGTTTTACAGATGGAGGGTGATTTCATAAAAGATGTAACGAAACATGCAACGCAAAATCGTCACGTCTATTACTTCCCAGATAGCACAGAGACGTCTTAAAGACGTCTTAAATAAATTAAAAGAATGTTTTTCAGCATATCCGCAAACATTAACATTTTATGCTTTATTTATTTATTTAACATATTTATTTATTTATCTATTTATTTTTATGTATTACTTTTCTGTGCACTTCTTTGTTGATGGAATATTCAGTTTGATAATCAATTACAGTTTGTAAAGCTTTTCTCTAGCAGTTTAGAATGACTGAAACGTCAAGAAATAAAACGTCTTAAAGACGTCTTTTCAGGACGTAAGACGTTCAGAACAAAAATGGACGTAAAACAGACGTCTTTAAGACGTCGCGTGCTATCTGGGTTAAGTGTATGTACAGAGCGCACACTATTGAACGGGTGGTTTGCACAGCTGCTCAGAAAACACTTTCGTGTTTAGTACGTGTACAGGAGTACAGGTTGTAGTTTATTCTGATCAATCAAGAAACGGAAGACCTCGAAAAACAACTCCGCAAACGAATAGTCGGATTCACCGCTTATGTGAAAAGGACCATTTTCAATTCAAAATATGAAAGAAAACCTTGCATCCAATATTCTACATACGAATAATAAAATATAATACTAATGTACTACAAACTACATTATAAAATACTAATGTAAAGTGTACTTACTTCTGAATCTTCTGTATCTCCGTCGGATCCACAGCACACAATTGTTGACTCACGAGGATAGGTCCGAACAACAATTGAACAACAATCACTAAACAATACACACAACACACTTAACGAAATCGTGACAGCAGACGAGAAGATGATACTCCGACCACGAATAAAATAATACTGCGATTTTAACCGTCCCCCTCCCACGGACGTGTGATACGAAAACAGGGAATTCCGGGAAATAGGGTCGGCGCCCCGCCATAATTTTTTTACCTCGGTTTTGTATCTAGTGTTTATAGACCCTCAGCGTCTAACCTACCTATGATAACCTGACCGTACCACCTCCGTGGAAGGGATCATTGTTCAAATCGCAGTATTATTTTGTTCGTGGTCGGAGTGACATCTTCTCGTTCGTTGTCACGATTTTATAAAATGTGTTGTGTGTGTTGTTTAGTGATAGTTGTTCACTTATTCGGACCTATTCTCGTGAGTGAATAATTGTGTGCTGTGGATCCGACGGAGGTACAGAAGATTCAGAAGTAAGTACATTTTACATTAGTATTTTATAATGTAGGATTAGTATTCGTATATGGAACATTGGATACAAGGTTTTCTATCATATTTTGCAACGTATATTAACGCTTATTAATGATTTGGTGTATAGTATAATTTAATATGGTTCAAATAAGATACTACTTTAAATCAAATATTTTTATTTTGATAACCAGATAGATAAAATGAAATATTTTTATGTTGTATTTCAAATATTTCCTTACAATGAAAATAAGTTGAGCAAGTAGTTAATATTGTAAATTATAATTTTTAACATGAGAAGCTATAATAGTTAGCAAAGTATTATTTGTAGTTTAATTACGAATATGTAACATGTTGATAAACAGACTACAATATCGTAATAAAATTACAGGCAACAAAATATCGTGAAAATATAAGTTACTGTCAACTATTTGAAATACTATTTTACACAGTCCTACACACACCTACTCCGATCACTTTTTGAGACGTTGAAACTTTTTTGCGAATATCTCGGAAACTAAAGCTGAGCGGCGGTAACATGTATAGGGAAAAGTTGTTCAGGATGATGACCTTGACAACATATTTCAAGGTCATCAAAATCGGTGAGGAAGCCCCTAATGTAAGTAATTACCACACATTTTTCTCATAGTGTTTCTTTTGTGCATAGTCTTAAACTTTTGACCATGAGAATATAATACAGATTTCTTTTCCTTTTGCATATTATTACTAATTTGTTCAGAAACATAATGTAAATCTTTGTTATTAATATCTAAACGAATTATTAATCTGTTACTACCAAAATAAGGACACTGTATTTATGTTTTTCATATAAAGTAAATAATCACTTCCTTTCGTTCTTTTCGTCTTAAACTTTCGTCCGCTACTGTACTACAATTCGAAACAACAAAAAAATTAACTCTTCTCGCTCGAAGCCATTTTATCCTAGGATATTTTTTACCCACAGGAAATTTGGGCCCTCCACCCGTTTCGCTTGCGAAAGTGTACTAACAGCGTTCAATTTTTAATATGTAATTAGCTGGAACCGGTGTTTCGGGCAACAGTCCGCAAACAGGGTTGCAGCGTTCCGAGAGTCGGTTGCCATCCAGCCGGCCGTAAAATACGAGTTTTAGGTTAATTTTCGTTTACGGGGTAGTCGATCTTCCGCTTGATATCGCGTTTAGAGCCGCTTAGGTGCTCGTGCCCCCGTGTTTTATTAATGTCGGTCCTCCCGTCCCGGCGAACTGCCACTTAGGGTTTTTGTCGTCGAAACCGCCGGCGAATGTCTCCGTTAACCATTTTTATCGGGCCGGTCTCCGAACAAATTACTTGATTTTTCGGTGCTCGACGTTTATTACGAGCCCGCCGATTCGGGGGGAAGATACCGGTGGTTCTGTTTTCGCAACGAACACCACTTTATCGCTAATAAATCGCGCTTGTAACTTTGCGCTTTGCGATCCCGCCGATGCTCGTACGCCGGTTTCGTGCGCTCGAACAAGATATTATGTCAGGGCTATTAACTGACGTCGAGCATTCGCGGATACCTCTGTCGCGCGGTGAAACCGAGATTGAACGAACCACAACGGCCGGTGTAATGTTTTGCAAAAACCGCTCAGAGCAACATTATCCGATTTGTGTTTCGTTGTTCTCCGACCGACGCGGTTCGCGCGCAGATGCGCAGCTCGGAGGCATAGTTGCTTGAAAATCACTTGAAAAGTATAAATTTATATAATAAATATATAGTCATTTGTGTGCATAGAGAACACTTCGGAATCTGTATTAATAAAGAATGTCCCAAAATTTAAGCAAGATTTGAATTTGCCTGGCCGTGTGATTTAACACCGTTGGATTTCTTTTTATGGGGTTATTCGAAGTCAAAGGTCTATGCCAACAAGCCCACAAGCACGCGTGCATTGAAGCAGGAAATTTAACGCTGCATCAACGACATTCAGCCACATTTATGCAAAATAGTCATGGAAAATTTCTACAAAAGAGTGCGTATGTGCCAGCAAAGCCGTGGAGGCCGTTTGCCCAATTTGTTATTCCATACATAACCCTGTGTACTTTACGATTCAATAAAAAAATAACAATTTAAAGAAAAAAAATGTGTTTTTTACTGAATTCAAATCTTTCGTAAATTTTGGGACACCCTTTAGAACCATAATCAAATGAAATGTACGCCCCGTAACGATGAACCGGTATCAGAATTAAAACCGTGACGAAACGCAAATACAGAAAAATCTGAAATTGAAAATCCGTATTAATAGGAGGATATCAAATGAAATGTACGCATTGTAACGCTAAACCACTATCAAAATTAAAACGATTGAAACGCGCAAAATCCACGGTGTAGCAAATTAAACAATATCGACCGAAAACGTACGCTTTCTAATAACGAACCACCGTCGCAATTAAAATAGTGGTAAATGAAACAGAGTGACCGTAGTATTCACGAATAGGTTATAGCAACAGCGCCACGTAGCCGACGTAACCTCCTCCTAAATTAGTCCCGAAACAGCATCAACGGAGAACTCGCATGATCTCCGCCCACTTTCTTCGACAAGCCCGGCATCTTCGATCGAGTGCGCTCGATATTCTTCATTCGAACCGAGACAATGGGTTTTCGTGGGGTTTCGGCCAGCATCCGAGCTGCAATTTCCCAAGAAGATTGACCGTGTCGGGGCCATTCGTTTTCTTTGACCTCGCCGGACGAGTTTGCCAACAACGATCTCGGACTTATAAAGTTTTACCGTTCCTGTTCTAGTGGATTAACGGCGAACCCGGTATCTACATAGAGTCGCGGATCCATGGATCGAGTCTCTGCCAAGGAATTGTAATCGCGACACCGCGACGGAGTCGTCGATCCTCGTCCTTTAACCCGGCGGACCGCGTTTCCGGTTGACATCGATCATTGCACGGTGCTCCTAAATCGCCCGGAGCCGGGCAAAACTTCAAAAATTGGCGGCAAAAATTTTCCCCCGTTGGCTGATTACTTGACAACAGATGTTCGCGTTTGTGACAAAAGTGGGGAGCTGGGCGGTGAGACTAGACGAGCACACTTAGAGAACAGTAGAAGGATACGCTTTTAAAACTGTTATTAAAATGAGAAACAAATTTTCGTTTGATTCCGGTGCTTTGTAATTGACGAAGACAATTTTTCTTTTGCATAGATGTCCGCAGTGCACCGATTACGAATACGAAGTTATTTTATATTTTGCAAAGCATATTTTACAAACGGGCATCTTCTATCCTGTGCACATTGTAATAGTATATAATGTGAATATTCTATCCCGTGTTAATAATCAAACAACAGACTAAATTTGTTTCTCTGTAAATAAAGGTTATATTTTATTAGATACTTATTATTTTACACTTTTTACAACTATTTACAAACTCACCTGTAAATAAAGAAACGACAATTAGAGTCTATTGTTCACTCTCTTTATTTACGCTAACTTTATATCTTTAACTTATTCTGTTAATTAACTGTCACTATCTTTATTTAATTTCTATGGACATGTGCTCTCTATATTCTTTTTCTCTTTTACCTCTCACTATCTCTCTCTATCTATCTAAAATGTAGGGACAGTTCAAAGAGTGCGCTGAGCATTCAAAGCGCGCTCGATTTAAATTAAAGAAAGTGTATTTTCTTTACAAGCATTTCTTTTTTTTTGTGAATATAGCCTGCAATAACTTATTTGGAAATACCATTTCTCACGTTGCAGGAGTGTATGCGCTAAATGGGATACGGTTGACTCCTCGTCTGACCATGACTGACCAATTCTACTTCTCGCGAGTCCGTCGATTATTCAAGCTCGTTTTTCTCGAAAACGAAGCGACTACCGAAAAAATGTTATTCGTTTTTTCCCACCTATTTTTGCATATGTAGTCCCATCATGCCCACTAGAGCCTGTCCTAAAGCACCCTGTTGTAGACTATGTCACGGTTTCTACCGAATTCTCAAAAATCCCATAAAATTCTGCTGAAAAATGCTTAGAAAATTTGAGCAGTGATTCCAACGATCCCGGACGTCGTTGAGATTGCAACCGGAAGCAGTCACGGGGCAAAGTACAATTTTTTCTGATCCAGAATAGGCAGTTTGGCGCAGCGGAGCCGCGGATCGAAAATCGTCGATCGTTTCCGGCGTGATCGGTTGCCCGGGATCCATGTACGGCGCACTTAGCGGATAACCATGACCGATCAACAGATTTTGAGGAACATGGCATGTGTCGGGCAACGGGGTAGCACGGCGTCTATCAGGCCGGTGTTAGAGGATTAAAGGCCGCGCAAGAATCAAAGCGTTGGCGTCATCGTCGCGCCCGGAGGGCCTAGCGCGCCGCGCCGGGGTCACTCGTTCGACAGCGTTAATTAATTTCGACTAATTGCTAATGCGACACTCGAACTTCCCGTAATTAGAAGCGATTAATTCGGAAAGCTATCCTCGCTTCCGTCGCGCCGGTCCCTGCCGTTCGGTATCAATCGTTTACCGGGCCGGGAGACCTAACGGCGCTCTATGGCCGCGCCCCGTCTCTTTCGTGCCAGCCTCGAACACGTCGGCGACGATTAAAGGGAAGATCCCTGGGCGAAACGATCGTTAGAAGGGCACAACTACGGCCCTCGATACGCGCGAGCTTCCCAGATCCTACGAGAGCATTATCGTTACACGATATCGACGCGGGTTTAACACGCGTATGCACCCTGTATCGAAAATTCCGCCATTTTATGCGAGAAAACGAATTTCTTCCGTTCCGAGGAAATTTGGAAATTGTCAAGCGCGCGTGTGCTCAGCATCCCTTCAAGTTGACTTACATTAGAGCAACCCATTGAAGCTCACAATCACAGTCGGTGTGGAAAGTATTCGTACAATGATAAATTGAAAGTAAAATTGTGTATATTCATGCCAGTAATAAATTTTATGAGGAAAAAATGGTTAATAAATATTCTTATGGTAGATGTTTGTAGAATAAATTTGGCGTAAACAAAATTTTATTTCCCTTCAGCATTACAAAAGAATCAACAAAAACAGACGAATGTGCAGAAACAGACGCGTAGAAAGTATAGTATTATATACTTTATAGGTTAGTAGTAATAACAAACCAAAAAACTATGAAAATATACTAAATATTTAAGGGTTTAATATTTTGTGAGATTGCCTTTTGATTTTGCCGTGGATTTTGTTTAACTTTACAAATTAGTCGTCAATCATACTCGTGTATCTTTCGCGGACGTCCAGATCTTCTTGTATTTTAAATTGTTTTCCGTGATCCAAATCTGCCAATGATATTTTGAACAGTAGAACTTGGTCTGCCCACTATGCTAGCAATTTCGCTAAGCGATTTGCATTGATTGTGCAACCGAACAATAATGTTTACGACCCATGTTGAGACCAATTCAAATTTTCGACTTTAATTCTACGAGTGCTCTGTGCTAACTGAACAGCTTTGTTATTATTCATTATATTCGGAGCTCACGTTGTGTTTATATCTATATTAACTATACAAAATAAGAGATGTACGAATACTTTCTACGCGTCTGTTTCTGCACATTTTTCCGTTCTTGTTGATTCTTTTTGTAATGTTGAACATGCTAGAAGCATGTAAGAATATTTATTAATCATTTTTTCCGTATAAAATTTATTATTGGCATGAATATACACAGTTTTACTTTCAATTTGTCACTGTACGAATACTTTCCACGCCGACTGTAGTTTGGAAGTTGTTAAAACTGAGAATGGTTAATTTGACTTTGCAACTTGATGTTTTCGAATTTTGAGCAGATTAAACGAGAGCAGCTTTCGAAAAGCTTTCATACCATAAATCAGGTTTACAAAAAAGTTGGAATATAAAGAATCATGTGTGATTGAAGAGAGGTACGGAATAATTGTTTAATAAGCTTCGCGGTGGCCCGGTCGAGACCATTTCGGACGCGAATGAATAAAAATTAATTGTGCGAAACCGAATAGAGACCGAAACCGTGATGAATTATTGAATCGGCTGCAATTCTACGTTATAGAATGTGAAATACGAGAAAAACACGTTTAAACAAAGCGCAACAAAATTCGTTGCATTGAATAAAAACTGTTCGATTGAGCCTGAAATTTTGATGGTCGCCGGTACAGCGCAGCGGCGGGCTCGCGTTAATATTATGAAACGGGCAACAGCGAATTGCGTCCGAATCAATGCGAGATAGGTCGGTCGTGCGGCGTAAAAGTTGAAAATTCACCTGGGTCTCTTGGCGGCAATTGAAATTTTAATCCGGTGTTCGCCGACTGATCGATTTCCCCGGGCAAAAGTCTCTTCGACGGCCAACGAAAGGCGAGAGAAGGTGGGGGTAGGTCTGTGCTTTCGTTTCGCGCGTGGTCGAAATGAATTTATCGCTTACCTGAAACAGAAAGAGGAGAGCCTGATTAGCATTCACGTTATTGCACGGCATGCAAATTCCGCGAAGGCAGATTACGCGAAGTTCCCGTGAAATATGGTAACTTTGGAAAACAGCTTGCGCGCTTTAGAGCGACGGTGGTCTGATTCTAAAGCTGATTTATTGAAACGGTAGAGGCAATGGTTCCCGATGGTAAAAGACCGAGGTTGGGAAGGCGGAACCGCGTATAATTGAACGATACACAGAGAACCGGCCGAGAAACTCGTGTAATAACCCGGCAAAGAGATGTTTCCATGCATTAAAATAAATTCGAATAACAAAATATATCTTCTTGAGGCAGCCGCCCCCGTTCTCCGGGGAAATTACGCTGGCGATTAGTATTCGACCCAAAGGATTAGCTAGCTTGATATATTGCTTTTTCCGTTAAACATTCGAGAAAATACCGATTAATCTGTTCCCCCTATAACACATTCTATTATTCGAAACACCTTTATTCTCTTACCATTCGTTTTGAAAAACGTTTTATCGTTACTTTACAACTCGAATCACGTTGTATACAGGGCGGCCAAAAAATGTACTTCCTTGACAGGGCTAATTCCTGAGGTGATTTCAAGTACCATTTTCCTTTGCTAGGGAATTATTAACGAAAAACTGGGACTTTTATCGGTTAGGCATTTGGGATGTATATAGCGTAAACACTATATTAGAAAATTTATTGGCAATCGTGTAAGAGTATTGCAATTTTTTATACAGACTTGTAAAGATTGAGCTACGAAGATTTTAATTCGATCAATTATTTTCATCTACCACCGATACAAAGTAGTAAATAAGAATTATTTACCTGCAGTAAATAAGAATATCACTGGATATGTTGCAACTTTGTTCACAAACGTGCAGCCGAATAAAGCTCCGTAGATTATTGCATCCATAAATAATTGTGCTAGATTCGAAGATAAAATCCGTGGGCATGTTTATTAAAACTTCAATAACAGGGCTTATCTGTTTCAAATATCAGCGAACGCGACTCTCGCACGCTTGTGACACATAAAATTCACCGTCCGCGATAATGCAGCCGCTGACGATCTTAAACAGCAGAAATTTCCATTCTGAGAACGTGTAATAACCACCGAGTGACAAAAGGAGCAAACGCTTGTTATTAGGAGCGTTATTAACGCACAAGATATTATTATTCAGTGAAGAGTAAACATTTATTGGAACGAACCTGTCCAAGACGGAAGCGAGTTGCTGCCGCGAACACGCTGGTAATTTTCTTTATCTGTTCATCTACCAATTACCTCGAACTTTTAAGCTGATTATGGCCGCGATGTCGGTCGACCGGTATTACACACGCACACACGAGAAATGGATTATGCTCTTTTATGCTTAGCTGCCCAGATAATATCGGTTGCAAACCGAAACTGGGTCCACGCACACTGCGGCAGGAATATCGCCGCGATAAATCATCGTACCCGAACGCAGTGAGTTATCATTCCCCGGGGGACCGCGCGATCTTCTTTCCTTCCCGAATTTTGTCCGAAGTGTAATTGACAATCGAACTTTCGGAATGGATGATTCCCGTTCGAGATATGCGCTCGGCGGACGCTCAAAATTCCGCGTCCGTTCTTAAGAAACGCCGGAGTTACAACTGGTTCGTGACTCTTCCGTTCGACAATTATTCCGAGAATTATTCCATAAACTTAGAAGTATGCTACAAATTTCGCAAAATTATAATACATGTCATTTCTATGCAGCAATACGTGTTAGGCACCTCTGGTGCTTTGTAGTTCCAGTGTTAACAAAAATTCGTATTTTTTAAATTCGTAATTTTCTATATAGAAAATTTTTGCTCGACTGCCAAGAAAGATGCGATTAATTTTAATGCCTGTTCACTCCCACTCCTGAAGCAAACTATAACTGTTACGCAAAGTAAAAATGTCTACTGCATTGAATATAATAAAAATAATGCGACTTGAAATTCCACTGATTTTTTAGCCAACCACCAAGTTTGACCAGAAATGCACAAAACGCGCAGATGAATCACGATTTTCTAAATGCACTCCATCGAAAGAGGGAGTTCAATAATTTCCTCTTGAAACTCGTATAAATTATTACTGGATTAGTGGAAACATAATTTCGACTTTGTGGACGCATAAATCAATTTACCACAGTATGCTCCACTTCTGAAAATTATGAAAGGCAGACATTCCTGTTTGGCTCGCGTGTGTTGCAATCGATGGAGACATTTCGTTGCAGGACGATCAACGGTATCGTTGCGAATGCGGATTATTGAGAAAACACGAAAAGGGCAAGCACTGAAAGCGTTTACAAGGTATATTTAACAAGCTAAACGGGGCAGGTCTCGTGAATCACTTTCGAAGACTCGTGGCACGAGCCACGGTTCTTCGACGAGGAACGTACAAGGACCTGCCAGCTGCGTGGCAGGTGAGAGGATTCACCTGCCTACAAGCTGCCGTCGAACATCCCTACCGATTTCGTACGAGGTCCACTCGCCACATGGACAATATCTCCTTCCAGGTAGAACTATTAGACGGTCACTCCGGGGAACAAAAGGTGTTTGGATTCGGGCTTTAGATTCGTTTCTCAGGCCTGTTCTTCAGCTGCCTTCCTTATACTGCCATTTCCAATTTCAAGACACTGATGCCATCTCACCCATATGTGGGTGAAGGAATTATTTCTCTAGGTTTTAAAATGAATTTTTACGTGAATATATTCTTTGTACCGATTGGGATCTGTAAAATGCAAGAAAGTTGGAGGACTACTATCATACATTTTTCAATTTTTATTTTATCGAATAACTTACTTTGATTTTATGGAATTTTTGGGGTTTCTAGTTTAGCTGTCAAAGTGTTAAACAATCTAATTTTCGAGGAACCACATCGCTAGATCTTTATGTGGAATAACAATTCTTCGATTCGAGTATAGTAAACAGGAGCCAAGCCGAAATTTCGTTCTTCCTTTTATGACTTTTATAAAATGGAAACGCCTTGGTGTCTTTTAAATTGCGATTCATTCCGATTCATTTTTATCCTGAATGCAGAAAATTGGCAGTGTAATTATCAGAACTTAACTAATTTTAATGCTAAGCTTACCGAGCTACAAAAGTGCAACACTGTACCCGTTAAAAATAACTTTGCCGAATTTATTCAGATTTTATACGATCTCTATCTGCTTGCACCGGTTTAGAAATTGCTATATACATGGTTGAAATGGTATTCTGTAGTTTAAATGTTACTAAAAGCGAATAGGAGTAATCACCAGCCACTGAACGTTCACCCTCCCGCTGCCTAAGTAGTTAGTTAGCGAGAATAGTCATCTGCGCCGGTGGACAACCACGTGTAACGAGCGTATCCGTTTCCCTTCCCACGGGGAAGTAATTAACAGTAAACCAACCTGCCAAATGGCTCGATAAATCAAAGGCCAGCGAACGAAGTTCGATTAAGAAGCCTACAAGTAGCCGCGGGATCGTAGCTAGCCTATAACCAGCGAGCACGATTCCGCGGATAGTTTCAGCAACGGTGTTCTAACGGTACCGGGTCATAATAAAACTCTTCGTCTCGTGCACCGATCGAATTAACTAACGACGACGCTTGTCAAGCTCGTTCGCGCCGGGGCGCATTAAATTTAATCGCGAATCGAAGAATTTCAATTAGGATCGACTAGTTGTCCCAGCGACGGGATCAAAAAACACCCCCCTGGAACCGGTGACGCTGTTTAATGGCGTCCGAAGCTGCACTCGTTTCGGACGCTCGGGCGCAATTACTATCGCTGATCGATCACGTCGCGGCCAATAACACAATAACCGTGCCGCGCCATTAATTATACCGTCGCGAACTTTACAACGCGAAATGTCCACGCAGAAAACCAATTTCCATTGTTTGCTCGACTCTTTAATCACGGGATCCTTTACAACCGAATAAACCTTCCGCTTCATGAACCACGCGCGCCCGATCGCTCGCGTCCCGGACACGAAAAGGAGCTGTTTAACAGCTATGGAAACGCGATAACAACAAATGAAATTCGGCAGAACGCGGCCGCCAATACCACGAAAATAACGCGCGTCAAACCTAGCGTCGAAGCCTGTCTTTCGTATACACAGGCTCACGAAAGTATTCGAACGCCCTTTAAATCGGTATAACTTTTTTTTAAGTGGATCAAACGAGCCGACTTTTTTGAGGAGTTAGAAGAATTGGTTTTCCAAATGATGTGCAAAAAAGATTTTGAAAAAATTGCGATTGGTAAGAATTACATGAGAAAATAAAAATGGCACTTTTCACAACTTTTTGTTTGAACCTGTAGTGAAAATTTAAAATATGCGTTTTGTAGATATATGTTAGTTATATACATGCTGAAAATTTCATTGAAATCGATTGATATACGCACGAGCTACAAATAGTTAAAAGTGGTGAAAAGCGTAGATTTTCACGACTTTTGGCCAGTTTCTGCTTAAAATCTAACATATCCAACACACATAACATATTGATAAACATATAACATATAACAAACATATAACATATTGATTCTAACATATTTCGATGTGTGCCATTTTTATCTACGTCAGCCGATTTCGATGAAATTTTCAGTACGTGTGTAATTAATACAGATCTACAGAACGCATATTTTAAATTTTCATTACAGGCTCAAATAAAACATTTATGGAAAATGTCTTTTTTATTTGCTCTTATAATTCCGAGCTTGAATTGAAATTTTTTTACGTTTTTCATTTTTGCACGTCATTTGGTAAACCAGTTCTTTTAATTGCTCAAAGAAGTCGGGTCGTTTGGTCCAATTTAAAAAATTGATACTGTTTTAAACGGCGTTCGAACACTTTCGTGAGCCAGTGTATGTCCGATAGCAGGAAAAAATTTCAGTGACTACTTTTCGTTAGCTTGTAAAAATAACAAGAATTTATCTATTCAAAGAAATACATTTTTTATATAATTTTGCTCGTGGATGCGTATTTACAACTTGAATAATTGTAAATTTAAAATATTAGAACTCGTCATTTCGACGAGTTAATTCGCGATATATGTCGCCGCGGTCAGGATGATAAATGTCGCGGAACACAATTGTATTTTTGGAAGGTGGTTCTGTTTCCAAGAGTGAAACTAATATTGTTGATTCTCTATTAAAGATGGTTCTGGTTCCCGTGGTTCATTTCGCGGTTTTCAGACGTTTTTATTGAAACGTTTTTCACGTGTCACGTAATATCGCGGAGTTTTAAATTTATTATTTAACCATCAGTCCGGAGAAATTACGTGCCTTTTACCGGCCAGCATTATACGTGCTGCGGATTTTCAGGTATTTTCAGCATATTAAACTCTGCGTAACACAATGAAGCGTGTGTCACGATAAAATTTCATAAAATTGTCATGCTACCTGAAATGTATTAAACTCTTCTGTCGAAAACGCACTGTTCTGTTGGACGTTAATCTTTGGATAGTTAATTTCTCCCTTTGTGTTATATTGACATGGAAAACTGCGCTTAATTTCGTTATCGTGTCGTTAAAATCTGTGAAAGGGATACCCGGAAGAATGAAACCAACGATATTCGAGCTTGCAAATTATCGTATAACATTTCCATCAATCCTTACGTTCATAATCAACATTTTCTACAATTATAACATTTCCGTCAATCCTTACGTCAATAATCAACGTTTTCTACAATTACAACGAAAGCTTTTAAAATTTTCTATTTAACGCATTTGCTCACTGAAAATTAAAGTAATGTAAAATTATCCACAGAATAGAATTTCAAAAGAGTTTCGCAATTTTTCGATAAAAAATTAGAAGGGAATTTCAAACACTCGGAAACGGTAGCTCTGACGCAAAAATAACCCCGATGACACGTAAAAGACAAACTAATCCCTTTCGAAAGCATTAAAAAATTAGCTCGATATATATCCCGAAAGTGTCTCTTTTTCTTCCGTGCTGGAGAGGGTTGAATCCGCCCCTGATTTATAAATCAACATAAATAACCCGGTCAATGAGCCAAAGTACAAACGTACACGCAGCAGGACCTACAAAATCAATGTACCTACATAATCCAGCGCAGAGTGCCTGAACTGGGTTAATCCGTTCAGCCGTAGCTCAAGATAAAAATAATAAATCAAGCTTCCAGTAACGTGTCCGTTTCATCAACTGCGTTCGCACGTGGTGCACACATCGCACCGATCATGGCCGGCGAAAATCGATGGGAGACCTCTGGATTGCACGGCACCGGATAACTGTCGCCTTTCACTCCCCATTACATATTAAAGCCAATCTTCTGGAACACACTCTTTGCCCAGTCCTTGGACCTTTGACTCTTCAAACAATGCCTCTCCTCGCTATCGACTGAAAAATTTGGAGAAAATATCCTGTCACAGATTCGTGGCGTGGTAAACCCCGAATCAGAGACAGTTATCCAGACGAGACGATGCTTCGAAGTGTATCTCTTGCTGGATTCGTAATGTTTGTCGCTCTATCTTGTCAAATTTTTGGAAAATCTAGAGACTCTCTCTCTCTCTCTCTCTCTCTAAAGACATAAAACTAAACTAAAAATATCGTTAAGAACACAGTCTCATCTCGATAACTGCCTCACTTCAGTCAACGCTTCTCAGTTCCTTCTAAAGTGTACTAATTTCCGCTTCCCTCTCAATGATTTTCTCTCAAATGTCTTCGTCGCAGATTCGTGACACTGTAAAATCCTTAATCCGTGACAGTTATCGAGACATCCTCAGCCAACACTTCTTCGCTGCTTCTATAATAAAATCCACGGAGTTCTTAAATCCTTGGCAACTAAAAGAGAACCCTGCTTCATTCTCTTTCAATGTACCTCACTCTACCTCCCCAAGCTGTTGAACGATAGCCTTCGTCAATTATGGAAACATCGTTATAGAGTTTTATCCCCCACCACCAGCTAAGTAAATTCCTCAGATCATTAACTATTGAGCAAGGAACCCATCCCGTTTCCTCTTAACGCGTTGGCTGCAATGTCACCCATATGTGGGTGACGGAATTATTTGTCCAAGTTTTAAAATGAATTTTTAATATTAATCGTACCAAATTTTATTAGGATCTGTAAAATGCAAGAAAGTTGGAGGACTACTCGATATCATATATTTAATTTTTTTCAAGTTTTATTTCATTAAATAGCTTGCTTTGATTTGATGGAATTTTTTAGGTTTCTAGCTCGGCAGTCAAAGTGTTAAACGTTTCTGTCGCTCTAGCTCTCCGAATCTATGAAAGATGCGAAAAACTATAGCCTCGGATTCGTGGCGCGTCAAACCTCCAAACTTGCGACAGTTATTCATACACTTTTTATTTCGCAGTTTGTGATATACACCTAACTTCTCGAATGCCTGACTATCGCACGAGGAGCCCCATTGTTCTCTCTCGACGTTCTCCACTTTGTCTCTCCAAAATGATAGCCTTCGACAATTATCGAGACATCGCTGCACACTTATACTTCGCTTGCTTCTGAAGTACACCCGAATCGAAGTAACTTCCTCGGACTCTGGACTATCAACCAGGGAACCCATTTCCCACAGTCCCTCGCTGCATCTCCCCGAAAAGTGTGACAAGCTCGAGCCTGTCGCGGATTCGTGACGCGTCAAGCCCCGAAACCAACGCGGCAGTTCTCGAGACAGCGTCGTGGCAGGTCCCTCGAGTTTATGGCTTGCTGGAGTCGAAAGTCAAGAGAGAGAGAGAGAGAGCGACGAAGGGGTTTGGGGATCCTCTGGTCGTTCTGGTAGCAAACGGACGCAGCCTGGAAACAAAACGTGACAGGGTGGCGGTGGTGTCGGTGCACCCCGGCGCTGTGTAAACAGCCCCGAAGACTGCGGCGTCCGCGTTGCTCGGCACTCGAGCGGAACGCTCCCGAACGAGAAACGAAACGTCTCACGGAAGCGGAGCGGAGCGAGGCGAGGAGAGGCGAGGAGAGGCGAGGAGAGGCAAGGCAAGGGCAAGTCGAGGCAGGTGGGTATTGCAGGTGCGGCGGCCGCCTCGAGACCCCGACCCTTTCGGACTCGGAATTACCGAAAGCAAACTTTCCGCGTTTAATGCGGTTAAGCCATAATCGGATCTTCCTGCTCGATACGGAGCGTTGGCTGCGTGGAGGTCTTTGGGGGCTCGTGCCGAGCGCTGCAACGAGCTGCTTCTCTCTTTCTCTCTCTCTCTCTCTGTCTCTCTCTCTTTTCGCTCTCTAGCTCTCCCTCTTTGACTCTCCAACTCTCACTCTCACTCTCTCTCTCTCCCTTTGGTTCTCTTTCCGGTTCACTCCCCGTGTCGCGACACCCGCTCGGAAACCCAATAAGTGTGAAAATGTCCCTTCGATTGGTCCTGCTCGTTACGTCGTTTCTGTTCGACGAAGCAACCAACCTCGTCCTCCTACGCTCGCGGTCCACTCAGGGCTACCCTCGACGGAGCAAACCCGGCAACTACGTAAACCGCAGTAAAGTACCCTGAGGTGGAACTTTTGAGTGTTGATTCAGCATTGACCGGCTCGACGGCCGATCGGTACGGGGACGCACCGAGGCCATTGTGGTCGGCAACCAGTAGCCGGCTACTTTTCAGTTGAATGTGATTAATTTAAGCTACTTACCGGTCTGTCGGTCGCCAACTCTACCCACACCGACCGTCCCGCATTTTTCGAACTCAATTTACCGCTTGCCTGGCGTCCCGATCGTGAGAAATTCCTCTAATGAGAAAGCAATGAAGCGGGCTCGGATCATGCTCCAAGGACCTTGCTCGCAACCCTCGCGCGCAAAGTTGTTGCGCAAGGTGCGCTATAATTCGTAAGTAGACCGTGCGGGTCTTTATGCATTTGTAGCATGTTCACATTTTTTAAATATACAAAGAAACAAAAATTAACGACGTCTCTACTCTATGCATGCCGTAGGGAATTTTCTAATTGGCAAATTGAACTAGTTCCTCGACCTTTTGCCAAGTAATCCATGAAATTTAAAGTTTGCGTTAAAAATCGTACATTCTTCGACCCCCGGATCACGTTGGGCCCATTTCGAATTGGGCGTTACAAAAATAATAAATTTAAATTTCTGGCAAAGTATAAGACTAGCCAGGCCTAGCATCAACCTTAACACTGACTGCCAAACTAGAAACCTCAAAAATCCCATCAAATTAAAGTAAGTTATTTAATGAAATAAAAATTGAAAAAAATTAAATGTATGATATTGCGTAGTCCTCCAGCTTTCTTGCATTTTACAATTTCTAACCATATTTAGTACGATGAATATATTAGCCTAAAAATTTATTATAAATCCTTGACAAATAATTCTGTCTGACTGAAATAGTTCTGACTGTTTATTTTATTTTATGGTACAAAGTCCCACAAGAAATGAATAATGTCCTGATGAATAAAACTCATAAACAGGCTACGGACTTTAATGCAAACTGAACATTTTGTGCATCAATTGTACCGAACAAGAGTTAAATAAAAATATATTTCTTCTTTCAATGGTTCCAATAAATTGAAGAAAATATAATTGTTAGATCGAAGATTGTATGCACTTGTAAGAAAAATGGATGAATGAAATTTCACACAGTAGGAAGAGTCCTAACTTCCTGCTCCGTACATATATCACTTACTTTCTGGTGTAAATGAACAAATAAACAAGCCAGCGAGATTTTATGAAAATATAATAATCCAGTTGAAGAAAGAACAGTTCCTCAACTACGCCGAAGCGGGGAAAGAAGTGCGTGCAGACTGTTAATTAACTAATTTCGAGATCCTGCGGTCGGCGAACTTTAACCACCATGGTGTCCCCGCAACTTTTTCCTAGACTCCAGGTGTAATTTCCCCATCCGTGGAATTGTGCCCTCGCAATACGAAACCGGCTATCTTCGCAGGCGTTTCCCCTCTTTGTACAAGGGAACCTTTGTATCGCCTTGCGAGTCGCCGTTTCGACGCAGCCTAGCCGTTCAATTAATTGTGTGTCGAGCGAGTTTGCGTAACGCGCGTAACGAATAATTGCCAGGTCGTGGAAACCACGTTCTAATGACGACGATTACTCTTTAAAGGGGTTTTCCATGGTGCGCGACGCGGCGGCCATTGCCCTTTTACTCATTCTTTAGATAACGCTGGGAAGAAAGGAGCCTCAGTCCACCGTACCGATATCTGATTTCGAATTTTTCCTCTCTTGATTCCTCAAAATTAACCGCGGCGATTAATCTCTAGCGCAAACGCGAATCACTTGCTTAATTAATCTCTCGAGTTGGGATGACGAGTTATCTCGTGTTTGTTTGCTACTGTTCAGAAACCCTTCGTTTTCTTCTTAATTCGACGAATAATTCTTCCACGTAAACTGTGTCCCAACTGTACTTGCCTTTCGTTACGCCTTTGTGCGTGTCCATAATTAAACAATCGCCCTGTTAAAATATTCAATAAGTTAGCTCAGAAAGAGCTCCACGAATTCTAGGAAACACAGACTTACTTTTAAACAAATTTAAATCGCTGCAAACAGTTTCGTGGAATTAATAAAATACTAATATCAAAAAGATAAGAATAGCAGCAATTGAATTTTGCTATTCTCCAAATTGCTAAAAAGTAATTTTCATATTTCCTGCGATTTTAACAAGCGCCCCCCAATGTTTCACTCCGTGCGGATTTTTAAAAATATTAAGCACATTTTCCCCGGAAAGTTAAACTGTTCGTTAAAGTCATGAAAATTGTGGGAAAAGGAATATCTTGTATTATTTAAATAATTAAAAGACCGGTTTAGAACTCGAGAACTTTAAATGTATAAGTTTATCGTTTCTACGAGCAATGAATAGTTATAAAATCTGTTTGAAAGCCGTTTAAAAAGATTCTCTGAAAGTCGTATAAACGCATCATAGTGTTCGCTGTGTTTGAAACGCATTTCACGTCAAAAGTATATCGGTCTTCGGAAAGTTTCGACAGTGAAGCATTATTTCTTCTTGCTCCGATATCAGAAATCAATATCCCTCCCTCCCCGCGGAGCATTGAATCGTTTTGCAGTGTGCTTAATTAAATTCATAGAATAACACGATCGCATTCTCGCCATTCGGCACGGCTCGAAAAACAATAATGCGTTCGACTTTAGACACGGGAATGGCGGGCACAATTCGTGAAACACTTAACGACCGGTAAAATATTAGTATCGGTAAAATAAACATGAAAATGTTCTTGAAAATAAACAGACTTCCGCTTGTTTTAACGTCTTCCACGGTAAACATGGAAATACATTTCCATTTGGCATTTGCTACGGTGTACGAGAGACAATCGGATTGTTCGATCGATTTAAGAACGCGCGCATATATTAGTATAATTTCGGTAGTCGATGAGCATTACAATAGGAAACGTTAATAGATTTTAATCTGAAATAAAGATCCGATTAATCTTTCATACTTTGGAACTCTACGCGAAATACAGAATTCATTATTACCAACGAATAATGACCGAATTAATATTCCATCTTCTCGAGCTCTATAAATATTAGAATTCATTGTTACGAACGAAAATTACTGACAAATTTCACATTTCATCTCCTCGAATTCACGGTTTGATTAATTATTTATCCCTCACGGGGTAATCCCGCGGTAGTGGGGATATACAGTAACGAGCAAAACTGAACACACATACGACATTTTAACAAAAATAATTTTTTATTCAATATTTGCATGTAGAATACAGAAGAAACAAAATACTTAGTATTATCTACAATCTTTTAGCTTTTCAAAACAAACTTAACATTTGTGATATTATTATTATTTCGTTTCATACCATTTTTTTTTTCGTGTAGTCGGTTTTTCACCGCAACTAATTTTGAGTAAACATTTCAGATTTTCGTACACTTAATATTTCGTCCATGAACCTTAAACCTTAATAATTGCCTGAATACGTGTAGTCATACTTAATACTACATTTTCACAATATTCTGGTGTAATAGAATACCACTGTTTTTGAACTCTTTGCCACAAATCAGTTATCGTTTTTGGGGGAGCACCATAGTTATTCTGCAACTTCATTTTTAAGTATGCCCAGATATTTTCAATCGGGTTTATGTCTGGATTTTGAGCAGGCCATTCCATGGTTTGAAATGGTTGAGTTTGCAGAATGCCCAGAATGCTCTTCGCACAATGCCCAGGAGCGTTGTCATGTTGGAATACGACATCACACTCTGGTATACCGGCATATTTTCAATTGTTTTCAGTTTTCTAAAATATCCTTATACGTATACTGGTTCACCATACCTTCCATTCGATGTAGTGAACCTACACCGTACGCCGTAATGCACCCCTACATCATAAGTGAACCACCACCAAATTTTATTGTTTGCTTCACATGACGCGGTAAAAGAGGTTCGCCTCGCTTCTTCCAACACCAAGAACATCCACCCGATGAAATTCGATTGATTTTAGATTCGTCGGAAAAAATTACTTTTTTCCATTGCTCTATATTCCAGCTTAAATATTTTCTTGTAAAACTCAGACGGGCCCTGACATTCTTTTTTGATAGAGCAGGTTTTTTTTCTTCTCAACTGCTGTAAAATTGGCTTCTTTTAATGCCCTTCGAGCCGTCCACTTACTAATTTTCTTTCCAACATCGCTTTCTAATATCTTTGCAGCCATTGATGCCGTCGTTGCAATTTCTGAAGTAATGTATTTCGTCAATCTTCTCTTCTCCTGACAAGATAATAATTTTGGACGGCCTCCAAAAGATGCAGGGACTTTACTACAGTATTTTTCCGTGTCTTATCTACAACTCCCTGACTGACGATAAATTTTCTAGCAATTATTCGCGTTGATAAACCCGATTTTAATTGGAAAATGATATTATTCTTCATATCTTTAGATAATGGCTTCATGACGTTATATTGATGCGTGTTAACGCATGAACAACGATAAACTAATAACTACTGCACTCCTGGTCGTGGCATTGACCGTGATGGACTACCAAGTTGTTTACAAAGTCTGTGTTTACAGTTCCTAATCCCGAGAATCTTAGTGCGGTGCAAAACCGACTATACGAAAAAAAATTGTATGAAGCGAAATAATAATAATATCACAAATATTAAATTTGTTTTGAAAAGCCAGAAGATTGTAGATAATACTAAGTATTTTGTTTCTTTCGTATTCTACATGCAAATATTGAAATTAAAAAATTATTTTTGTTAAAATGTCGTATGTGTGTTCAGTTTTGCTCCTTACTGTATATAACAGTTCTGGGACAATTATAGACAATTATCGAGTAGAGACTGTACACGTGTTCTTAAGAAACCGGTCTGCTTTTTGGGAATGTTGATGAGGGAAAATGGAGTCGAACGGGGAGAAGCTAAATTATTTGTTCTATTCCGGTGTTATATATTTTCTCGGAGCGTGGATGCCGTGGAATTCGCGACTTTAATTACACGAGTTCGCGGGAGAGGAATCGCCCTCGCAGTTTGACGAGGAAAGTTTTATTCCCGGTATCAAGTATCCTTCTCTTCGCTAGTATTCCGTCTACAATCACGCGATAAAGATATCGCTTTAATTACGACAGCTCCTCTTCGGTGGAAAGAAAACGTTTCAGCCGTGCGTGCATACTTCGTCGAAGTTGCAATCTAAAGTGGCCGCGATGTTTAAAGACATTGAATCCGTTTCGAGGGCGTTTTTGCTGTTCCCCGGAAAGGAAACGGCGCATGCTGCACCTGAACACGAGATAATGGCGACCGATAGAAACGGCGTTTGATGTTTCCGTTGGAAATTCTTTCCTGGGAACGTCATCTGTTGGAAACGTAATTGCGATCGTTAAATCTGTTCTCTAGTTTTCGCTATTTTTATCCTTCGTGCCCACTTAAACGCAACAGGCAAACAGATATTACTAATAAATTTCGTTCGGATGGGATTTTAATAAATTCTATACGGAATTCTACGTTCGCAATTTTTGATTAACAAACATTTACCTTCGCACGAATGTACGCGGTTTATACATACATGTATAGTTTCATTCGTTCCATCGATTCTATGGAAACCGGTCGGGGATATAATATTTACAATTAATTATTTTGGCAAACAAACGACCAGGTGAACGCAAATACCCTTAGAATTTGTGCACGCGAATGAAATAAATTTTATAATTCGATGCTCTCTCAAGGCATCGCAGAAATGTCTTACGTAACGTAATTTATTGTACGAAATGATTAAAAGGAACAATATTATTTTAGGGAATTATTGTAGCAGGTCGTTCGGAAAATTCTGCGGATTGCTCGTAGAAAGCTCTGTTGCTTTTGTTCTCGTTAAGCAGGTTTTCCAGAATAATTAGGCGCCGTGTATTCCTCAGATTTCAGTGAAAATGGTTGCACAACTGTGATTCGAAATTCAACCTGAAACGCAACACGTCCGGGGAATTGCATTTTGCCGGCTTTCCGTTTGATTAAACCCGCGGCAATTGATCGATGAAGCTTACGATGATAACGCTGCGAACGTTACTATAGAAATGGTGTAGAAAATCAGATTTCGGAAACAGAGGAATCCGCTAAATAAACGAACGAGCTTGCGAAACAGAGACCGGTGAAATTACTGTTCATATCCGGCCGAAATTTTTGTCGACGTCAAATCCGCCGAACTTTCTGAACAACCCGATAAATAGCGTTCGACCGTTCTGCAGGAATTCGGGAGCGCAGCAGAATGGCAGTCTAATTATATCGTTGCAACGATGTTCGCCAATTAATTGATAGTCATTCGGCCGCAAACAGTTTCATTCGAACGGGCTGCAGTTAAGGACGTCCAATTTACGGTTAGATTCCGCCGACGAAACATTCTAACTAGATAATTAAATTTTCCCACTGACGGTAACGCTTTTTGGCAGTGCGAGAGGCGTGGCGGACGGGTTAATAGAGAAAGGCATAAAGCTTCCGGGGGTGGGGGGGGGTTGGAGAGGGAGGGGAGGGATTTCCTCGCCGGTGAAAAACGGGTACACCTAGTCCTCCAGAAGAATCCCCGGGCCCTTGGAATAATTACCGTTTTGCCGGCAAACACGGCTGCTTTTAACGACACACCCCTCCGCGTCGTCCATCCCTCTTTTTGTCGCGGACGGCAAACGAATCAGTGCACGGCGCAACATAAATTCCGACGGAATGTCGGCCCATTAAGACGTTTCGAAGACCTGTTAGGATCGAGCAGAACCCGGGATCGCTGGAAATCTCTGGAAATCGCTCCGGGAGCGATCCTCTTTCCGGATTAGGAGGCCAGGGGATATCTGTTCACGGCGGAAACTAGTCTTCTCACACGGCCTGCTTGGCTTTCTCGGCTTCAACGCGTACCAGACTGTGTCGAATGACCCGCCACTCTGATGGACAACACCTGACACGTTCAAGCCTGCCTCCTTTCTTTTTATACCGGATCGAGCTGCCCGTTTTTGCCGCTACCGACGCGATTACGCTTCCACGTTTTGCCGCGTAATTCGTTGCCAGTTATTCTTTTGTATTCCAACGCGCCAGCACGAATGGAAACCTAACGGAAATCGTATTAATGATTAAGCGCTGCGCGGCTTTCAGGAAAAATTGCGTAGCGGCATCTAATGAGCCCAGCCACTGTGAAAACTTTACTTTCCGTGTGGGAAACTTTGAAGTATATGTATGTTGTTGTTGCACGTCGGAAATTCGGGGCATCGTCGTTTTGCCGAGTTGCACCTGCTTCTGATTAATTACGTCGATTTTTCGAAAAACCGCGTAACCGCTACTTGACCAAGCAAAAACCCCTGGAAACTTCCGTCTTGGCACGAGGAATTTTATCGGAAATGACGTGTGACGTAGTACTCAGAGGGAGCTAAGTCATCGTTTGTTCGGATTTTCAATTTGATTAGGGGATAATATTGACTTGATCGGGTACAGCACGATGCGGCGACTTGATCAAGCAAAGTTCTGAAAACTTCCATTTTGGCATCGAGAAATTTATGCAAAGTGACGTAGGATGTGGTGCATGCATAATTAGGGCGAGTTTAAGTCATCGCTCCGCCCACTTCGAATTTGTTTAGAAAATACAAGCCCTCGAAACCTTCCGATTTTTAGCTACCTTAAAGAAACCGGTTTCTAGTTAAGAATTTGTATCTCGATAATTATCCATCGACCATCGAGTCGATCCCTTTTTTATCTTCAACGTAAATCTTCCTCCTATCGTGAAAATATGTTTCTCGTCTGAACAATTAACTTTATAATGTGTAAGGAATGGCCGGGATAAAAGCAAACAGTTTATTATTTAATTATACGTCCATCTCTGGTGTCGGACCTGACGAGACTGCTCGTCCTTGTTTCATTCTGTTCGTTTCTTTTTCCAACACATTCGTTTGTCCGATCGCTTATCAATAACATGAACATAGAACATATTTGTTAACAACGTGAACAACATATACAGTGACGAATCCGTTACAGCTTATCTTACAATTCTGTCATCCTGACGACAAATCGTCCCGATTTACCGTAATCTTAGCTTACAACACATTCGTTTGTCCAATCGCTTATCAATAACATGATCATAGAACATATTTGTTAACAACATGAACAATATATACAGTGACGGATCCGTTACAGCTTATCTGACAAATGTTAATATCTTGTTTCTTTCCGACGAAATCTAATTGCGACGGTATTACCGAAACAAATGCGAAACCATGAGAACGATGACCCGAGCCCCGCCTAATTTCGCATGCAGCGCATCGTATTTCATTCCGAACGAATTCTAAAAACAAGCTTCGCCAGTTTTCCGGTGTTTCGACGAGAACCAGCCCCGGACGGGGATCTAGCGCGTTTTAGAGGCCGAGGCTTTCGTAGTTCGCAACTCGATCTCCCCACGGCTGCCTCGACACCAGTAAAATTTCGTTGAAACTTGGGAAAATTTATTTATGCCCCCGGTATGCCCGCTATACAGGTCCCCGTGTAAATGGTTGACGCATTAGGCGAATATGCCACTTTTACTAATATATTAATATTAATGTCGCCACGTTAACGGGCGACGGGAACTCGTGGAAGATTAAGACGACGGGGGTAGTTCGCCGGCGAGCCTGTTTAAGATACGGGATACAGTTGCGGGTATTAATATTCATTTGGCCGGCTGTTGTGTACGCTGGAGCTTTGTCGTGTAATCCGGAGCGATTGACGCCATTTCTTTTTTTTTTTTTTACCGCGCTAGACAAGTTTGCCGGGAATTTCCCTTTTTCATCGTTTTCACGGTAAACTCGGCTGAATTTCTCTTCTAACTAAACTGCAGATGTTTACTCGAACTTATTAAGAGAAAGAAAAGTCGAGAACACTTTAGTTCTCTATATTAAAATTATGTTAATTATTTTTGTGATGAATGCACGACATCCACAGTCCACTACCAACGTTTCCTTTTCTGATAAAATTTCCTACTTTCTCAAATAAATTGATGAATAAAATAATTATCCTATAACGAAGTTTTCTATATAGTTGTGTTACGTTTATTACGTTTTCTATACAGTAGTTTTCTATAATTATTTTGTGATGAATGCACGACATCCACAGTCCACTACCAACGTTTCTTTTTCTGATAAAATTTCCTACTTTCTCAAATAAATTGATGAATAAAATAACTATCCTATAACGAAGTTTTCTATATAGTTGTTTTATTTTTATTACGTTTTTTATGTGGTAGTTTTCTATAATTATTTTGTGATGAATGCACAATATCCACATTATATTAGTAACGTTTCTTTTTCCGATAAAATTTCCTACTTCCTCAAATAAATTGATGAATAAAATAATTATCCTATAACGAAGTTTTCTATATAGTTGTTTTACGTTTATTACGTTTTGTATACAGTAGTTTTCTATAATTATTTTGTGATGAATGCAGAATATCCACATTATATGTTGTCCGTTTGAGGTACCAGGTTCGCGGAGAAAAGATTCTTCCTAATTTATCTTGATAATGCGCTTTAAAAATCCCGATAAGGTACGAAATTTTTTACGATCGTCTTAAACGCGGGCAACCGAGGAAAGATTTTTAATACCGATAGAGGCGCGGAGAAACGACTTTTTCCGAAATTTCGGCAGTTTTCATAAATTACCGTCGCTTAAAAGTTTGTCAGGCTCCCAGACGAAACGGCCTGCTCGTTTTCCCTCGTTTCAGCGGCAATCATCTTTGACTTTGACCTTCGTCATTAAGAGCAGAGCGCCGGCTCTCCGCCGTTCGCGCGATAACGTTGACGAAAGTTTTCGGCCAGTTTCTCAAAGGCCGGCGACGCCTACGCCCAATGCGATTTCAGCTTGTTAGCGGTAATGACGAAAATTATCCTTGACGAAATCAAGAATTTTAATTGGAGCAAACTCCGGCCCCGGTCTTCTTATGAAATTTCACCGTGACGCGCTTTGAACGGAAGTTTCGCGAGACAAAGCTTCATGAAATAATTTCGCCTGTCGCTTTTGTCGACGCCCGGCAAAAAAAAAAAGGAAAAAAATGTAATTAATGGATCGCCGGCGAATAAAAATTCGTTCAATCAATCCGCGGGGGAGGATGTGCCTCGCGAACGTGACACGAAAGGCGGTTATTTTGTTTGAAAACAATTAGACGAAAATACGAAATACAATTATCGTTCATTTCGGTACTATCATCGCATAGTTTGTGTCAGATTTTCGTCAAAGCTTGTTCGGGACCGATCCAAATTCGAACTGAACTGGGAAAAATTTTATTCCAAATCTTTTTTACTGTTTCTACAAATTATTACATCATACACATATTCTTTTACTAATTGCGAATTATTTGTCATGTGTAACTTCAACTTGGAAAAATTACTTCTGCGTGGTTCTCCATAGTTCATTGTACTATCGTGTTACAGTCCCCGTCAGACGGTTAAAATATTAAAAAATATCAGCAAATTTTCATGATTGTTTGAAAAACGAGCCTCGGCTGTAAAATCGTTTAGATGTATTGGTATCAGAGTTTCCTGCGACGCGCTATTGAACAGAGATTTATTGATTTGTCTGTCCACGACTCGCCCCGTTTCTGCATTCCGAAAAGCGCAACAATAAAAGCTCTTCCTCCACTTAATATTCGGCAAGTTATCTCTAGAATATCTTGGAGCTGCTCTAACATTTCTCTGCATTTCGCTCGCGGTAAATGTCTTCCGCTCTCGTCGCCGACAACCGGGCTACCCGGAGAGAAGTAACAGCCGGCAATTCTCAGAACACCTGTCTCCCTCGATAACAGTCGCTGCGCGGTCCGAAATCTGCGTCTATTAAACGAGCGCTGCCACGGTGACCCGTAGGAAACAAATTTTTCGAATCGGTTATATCGAACGAACAGGAGCACAAATTCTAAAGACAACTTTGAATTGGTGCCCAGATAGCTAAGACGCGAGGATTGAAAGGGTACTATTAGGGGTACCTTTTATATATTTATACGATTGCTTCTACTGCATCGATTGCAAGAAATAGAAACCAAATGGAATGTAATTTTTCCACCTTAACACGTTGATTGCCATGTCACCCATATGTGGGTGTCGGAATTATTTGTCCAAGTTTTAAAATTAATTTTTACACTAATATATTAACCCTTTGCATTCCGCTGTCCCCTCTCAGGGGACATTAAAGATTATTAGTGATTACGGGGAATTAATTTATTCCAGCGCAACTTTAAATAAAATATTGATTTTTTTGCAAATATATATTCCTCGATGTCAACCAATTCATATAAGTCCAATATCATTATAATACGTTACTTGATTCCAAAATTATACTAAATAATACGAGGATTTGTAAATTTCTGCCAGAATGGTTCGGAGTGCAAAGGGTTAATCGTACCAAATTTTATCAGGATCTGTAAAATGCCAAAAAGTTGGAGGACTGCTCAATACCATACATATAATTTTTTTCAATTTTTATTTCATTAAATAACTTACATTGATTTGATGGAATTTTTGAGGTTTCTAGCTTGGCAGTCAAAGTGTTAATGATTTTAATAGTAAGCACAAATTCTAAAGACAACTTCGAATTGGTGCTGAGGTAGCTAAGACGTGAGGGTCGAAAGGGTGCTATTAGCTTTTACGTTACTGCATCGATTGCAAGAAATAGAAATCAAATGGAATGTAATTTCTCTCCCTTAATAATTTTGATATTAAAAATCCCCCTATTTCTCCTCCTTTGTTATTTTAATGTGGTCTACCTCAGTGTTGCTCCGACAGATTCGAAGAAGGAACTGTTTCCCGCGATTTGATAGCAAGCAGCCCTTGAAGAAGCGAAACAACGGCGAGTTCACCGTAATCCTGGAAATGTCTCCGAGGGGAAACAAAGAGCTGCCGGGGCGGAGCATTAATTCGGCTTCCGGGCGATCCGTGTCAGGTTGGCCGGCGCAAACGAGCTTCCATTAAAAACGTTATTTCCTATGTTACCTGGAGCATCCTCGATTCAGACAACACAGACACGTACGCTACCCGGCATATCCTGGGCGTGGAACGAAGCGGCCGCGGGGTGTAGAACAAGCAAACATTACCACTTTAAAAGGGATTACCTGGGAAAAAAAAGAGGGGGCGCGAAAGGGGTAGGGGCGCATCCGCGGCTCCGGTAATCCCGCGGCGAGTAATGATTTAATGACGCCTACGTGGGCCCGTTTCATAATGCGTTTCCGGTGTTTATTTATACGCGAGACGCGGCGATAATGCCAAGCCTGGAACACTTTGTTTCTCACGCCCGTAATTCCGTTCGCCGTCTTGGGGCCGCGGGAGGATGCGCCGGAAACCGTATCGGCCGCCATTGTTGTGTCCCACCGTGAACAGCCTGAATTTTACCACGGAAGAGACGCGATAATTAGTCGCCGATTTTGCCCGCGAATATGTGTGTCTTGCATCGCTTGCAGAAGAGTTCTTGTCCCCCCGGGACAAGAACGGACAAGCCTAAACGCGGCAGCGCCCACGACGCGTTAATTAAATTAATTCCAGTAATTCGACTTCCCCCGTGTGCTCTTCGCAGACCGTTCCGCGGCCAGAGTCGAGCGCGAAAAAAGAACAGATTCCCCGCACGAACATGAATATCTTATTTTCTTCGTAAAACGTTTTTCTTCCTCCTCTCTTTCGCCGACTATGTTTTTTTTTTTTTTTTTTTTTTTTTTAACCGTACCGAACACATTGTACCGGCTTGGGAGTCGAATCGCGTGACCGGCCCGTGAGATGCGGATGAACTTCGCCGTTGATTAAACGCTTGATCTTTTTCGAGCATGTGAACACCGGCCTCTTCGCCCGCTGATTGCTTTAATTATTCGGTCTCGGCGATGCCGAGCGGCCGGCAGCTTTCAAGAGTTTGCCGGAGTCGATAAGAGCTTCGAGAGCTGGAATTATAGGGCAATAGTGTGCGATGGGAAAATCGGATGTTTCTTATTGTTGCGAGTCATGTTCCGATGCACTGGGTTGCCGTGGTTCGAGTGGAACTGTGTCGAAGCGCGTGTTTACCACAAAACTGAACTCTTTTCATTTTTTTTTTTTTTTTCCTTAAGTCTGTACGTAAAATAAAAATTGTCCAAGTCGATTACGAGAAACAGAAGTCAAGAAAATACATTTCCTCTCGAAAGTTGTACAGTGTTTTCTCGATATACGCCAACGAGGGTCTTACAAGCGAAAAGGGGGTGATTCTACATGAAAGAATAAGTCGAAAATATAGAATAAACATTTTTCGTTTGAGGCTTTGTTTTCGAGAAAATCGACTTTGAAGATCTGTCAGGTGCTTTAGTACAGGGTGGGGCACCACATTTTGCCATCTAGATTTACGTCATTATTATTACGCATAGCAAACAATTTTTTAGGTGAAGTTGAATGGTTTTGAGAGGGGCACATTCTGATGGTACATTTTTTTTGTAGGTGGACGTGTAAAGGACATATGAAGGTCATTCATGTTTTTTTAAATGGAATCATATATTTTTTATTGCATCAGCTGATGCTCCTTCATATTCTTTACAAAAAAGTATTAATCTATTTGTGTAAAAAAATCATTGGTTTAGGAGATATTTTAATTCTAATTTGTTAGGAAATCTCCACTTTCTGGTCAATATTATGAATTCAATGTGATAATGTAGTAGGAGAGCAAGAATTACCAATGTAAATATTTACATTTTCTGTGTTGAAAATTCTTGCTCTCCTACTCATTGTGAAATTTAGTCTCTGTTACGTCTCTGATACGGTGAATACGGCGATACGGTGAATCACTTCATAATGAAGTATTCTAAAGAAGAAAAGACAGACATGTTATCAATTTATTTTGAAGCTGGGAAAAGTGCTACACGTGCAGAATCATTATACGCCAATAGATTTCCTCAACGAAATCATCCATCACGTCGTACCATTGATTATGTTTTTAAAAAATTTCACCAGACGGGGCAATTATTACGCAAAAAGGCAATTCGTAATAAAACAATAACAAATGAAGCAAACGAAATTCCAGTGTTAGCCGCGATTACGTTAAATCCATCCGTTAGCTCTCGCGAAATCGAAAGACAAGCTGGAATTATATATAGCCGCAAAAACATTTTACGCATACTCAAAAGGCACAAATATCTCCTATTTTTTAGCTAAATATCTCCTAAACTAATGATTTTTTTACACATATAGATTAATACTTTTTTGTAAAGAATATGAAGGAGCATCAGCTGATGCAATAAAAAATATATGATTCCATTTAAAAAAACATGAATGACCTTCATATGTCCTTTACACGTCCACCTACAAAAAAAATGTACCATCAGTATGTGCCCCTCTCAAAACCATTCAACTTCACCTAAAAAATTGTTTGCTATGCGTAATAATAATGACGTAAATCTATACCCTCTATATGCAGGAAGTAGATTTGGTTGGTCATGATCAGACGCGTCAGACAGAACCCGATAACGAAACTTCGGATGAAAAAATTTTATTCTATATTTTCGACTTATTCTTTCATGTAGAATCATCCCCTTTTCGCATGTACCACCAGTTACCAAACACCCTGTACATCGTCCAGGAGATACTATTCTTTCATCCACGCTGATTATGTTTACAATGTCTTTACCTTCGTGGCTCCTCATGGTGTATACCTCGTGGTACTGGGAATAGTTCTGCGACTTTTATCAGCTAGATATTTGTGCCATATATCGACAAAAGACTGTATTCGCACTTTGAGTCAGCAAATGTTAAGAATACTTAAAGTTGCATCCACCTTCGAGAACCGTTTTTCCACTGCAAACCGCACAAAAGAATTTCCCCGACAGAACGAAAAAGAAAGCGGTATAATTGCAGCTTTAAGTACGGGAGAAAAAGCAAAACAAAGAGAGAGGCTACGTTCGAATAAATTTCGAAATCGTTCTCGGCCATTGTCAACGGAAACATTACAGTTTCCTTTTTAGGTTCGCGTTTCCCCGGTTCCATGGTGCGCCGGGAAGGGCCGACTTAATGGGGGAAAAAAAAGAAACAAAATGGCCAGAAGGTTCATTTTCGCAGCGTTAAACGGCCGATTGTACATCGAACGGGACAAATGTATTGGCCCGTTGCCGGTCCCGGGTATAGTGGGGGCCCTGGTTGCTTTGTTGCGATACACAGTTGAAAACGTCGCAGTTCATTCCGCTCGCGGGACGATTCGATTATTGTTGCGACCATGTTCGATCCGCGGGATCTAAATATAGGGGAACGTGTGGACAAGGCTCTCTAGGAACGGGACAGAGACAACGGTAACACGTTCGCCGACCGGTCTGTTCGGATAACTTTCAAGAACTTTATTTTAACAAAAAAGCCGCTAGTCGTCGCGAAAGGAAAAAACAACGGGGGAAAAAAGGTCGGAAGTTCTGCAACTGTTTTAAACTTTCAAATGGATCCGGGGCGCGGTACGACCGCGAGCTAGAAAAATTGAATATCTTTCCCGGACGGCATGAAATAAATGATCTCTCTATCTCCGACAGAGGGTTCTTATTGCGCTCGGTTTTCAATCAACTCGGTACAATCGAGAATTTTATGAAAGTATCTTCTCCCGAGCCGTCTTATTCGCGCGCGCATTTTCATCCCCATAAAATCCGGCGTGCCGGCACACGAAAGAAATTCATCATTGGCGACCCGGGGTTATTTTACATAACTTCTGAGTTGGCTGCTTGCTTCTATCCCGAGCCTGCCCAGCCCGGTCCGGATTATGCGAGACTATGTTTCAGACTGCAATAACCTAATGTTGCTCGTAGATACCCGCCGCCGCACCGCGCCGCGCCGCGCCGTCGACAAAACATCGAATAAAGGACAGGCGCGGGGGGGAGAAGGAGAAAAGAATTTCATCTGAAAAATTGCTCCGCGTTCGTACAGCTATAGCCTCTGCTTTTTGCTCGTGAAATCTGTCCAACCCTTCACTATCACTCCGGACTGATGACATTTCGGGAGCAGGGTAGACAACTATTGTCGATGGCCGACTCGGTGGCTCTTTTTCCAAGATCAAATACCATTAATACGACACGCGATTCCGCCTCGTGTTTCCATCTTCATATTGCACCGATTGCGAAGTAATAGTCATTAGTAGACTGCGGATCTTTATGCATTTATGGGTTCTGAAAATTGTACAAAAATGTTACAATATAAAATACCACAGAATTTAGAACGATTTTTACTTATTCCAGGTTATTCAAAGTTAGATTTAATTTGTATCTACTTCCCTAAAATTTTCCTACAAAAATTGAAAATTGCATAAACATCCGCAGTCTAGTCATTAGATAACGAAGAAAATGGCTGCTAATAGTTCCGAACTTTGTGTACCTTCGAGCAACGTTGGAAAGAAAAATTATGTCCCCTTTGAGAGACCCTGAAAAGATTACTGGCAATTAGAAAACTAACATTTTTATTCCATAACATAGAGTAATTATTTTTGTAAATGATGAATGAATGAATAGAGAAAAATTTCTGAACGCGGAGAGTTGGAGTTTTCACGTCTTTTATCTCTCTAAACATTCCCCGGGTTATTGTTTTGACCGTGTTCTACGTTTGTCCGTCGATTTAAAAAAATAATGCTGGATCTACGGAGCCCGGAAACGATGTTCGATAAAGAATGGGGAAAAAATCGCGGTGATAAGGTTCGGTTTTAGCTGCTCCTAACTCCGGGGTGTGGATAGAGGGAGGCGAATAAGAAAATTTCAAACAGGCGGAGGCAAAAGAAGCAAAGAGAACGCGAACGGAAGCGAGCGGAAGGGGAAGTAGAGAGGCAGAGAGCAAAAGGAAGAGAGAGAGAGAGGGGGTGGAGAGAGAGAGAGGAGATTCGAACTCTCAGTGGATCTGTCAGACTGGAGTACGAGATGGGGTGAATCCCTTGTTTAAACAGAGGCACTTCGTACTCGATCCGACGACCGGCGCGCTTCGGTCCATGAACAAATGCGACTGTTCTTTGGATACTTTAATCCCGGGGATTGGCTGTAATTTATATCATTTGCTTCTCCCTTCAACGTTTTTTCCTCCTCTCTCTCTCTCTCTCTCCCTCTCTGTACATTCTTTCGCTCCTACCTGTCCCCGGCGTTTGTAAACCTACGGAAATCAACGGACGCCTCCTGCTGCTTTCCCGTCTGTTTTCCCGTCGTTAGTTCGGCCAGTGATCTGAGGCAAATATTAAACTTCTCTCTGGGCAGACGGATCTGAAATGGGCTTTGCAAATTGTAAGGCTCCACGGCAAATATTAGACCGTGTACCGGATGTCCCCTAATCGATGCCTGCGACCTACACTCCGCGGAAACTGTGTCAGACTTTTCATCTTCCGGCACCTGCCGACGTTACACGATTTTTATGCCTAGCAAAAACTCTCCGGCAACTTTCAAACAGCTGCTTTCGATCTTCTAAGATCGAACATCGGCTGTCGGGAATTTCTCGATGATTCAGAAGCAACAGCAATTTCATTCGTTGTTCCACAAATTTTTAGAAGCGATATAATGAAACAATTTCAGAAAATCAAATTATTGAAATTTTTCTATCGACTAACTCGAACGATTGAAATAAACCACTTCTTCGAGAATTTTTAACCCTTCGAATCATTTCTAGACATTTTTCAATTGTTTCAGTTTACTACAAATGCGTGAAATCCGTGAGGTAAAGGCATCGGTAGTTGACCATTTGATAGAAAAACATAAAAAATAAGGTTTTTATGAGCACACTTATAAGTGCACTTTTGATGAAAGTGAACCTCGGATGCCATGCCGTCTGTTGTTTAAATTGCATAACAATAAGAACATTTCAAACCTTATTTTTTATGTTTTTCTATAAAATGGTCAACTACTAGTGCCTTTACCTTAGTGCAGTCATCGGACACACATTAAATAGTAAAGATGATGTAAAAGAAAATTTACAAGGCTAAATGGAGGGAAGCATAGCTATTAAACATGGCAATCGTCAAAACAGTCCACGTTGCGAAGATTAACCGCGTCGGCCATCGTCCTCAAGGTCCAATTTCGCCGCAGGATGAACGCATCAGCGATAAAAAGAAAACCGTGGCGGTACGATTTAGCTCGGTCCGGTTCGAGTGCGCGGCTACAAATAACGAGCTCCATTTTATGCAAATACGAGCATTGACCGGTTGAAGTGTCGCCGGTCGGAATATTACCGCTTCATAGACGACGAAGAGAGTCGCCATTGCCTGGGGGGAAGGGAAGGGGAGGGGAGGGAGAGAGCACATGGTAGAAGTCCGTTGATTCGAGCCTCTCGGGAAACAGGAGACGCAGATGAGGTCAGGTCTGAATTGCGAGGACAGAGGAGGCAAGCCGCGTGACATTCGAGCCTCTGTAGCTGTTTGAAAGCTAAGCTCAGAAATTCGGGCCGGCCAGCTTGTTCAACGAGAGGAGGGTCCGCTATTAACGTGCCCGGATAATGAACTCGCGTCCGCTCGATGTTTTCGGATTACGTTTGAACCGAGCTGGCTCGCGGGAATAAAGTGGATCGTGTTGTCTTAGGGTCTGGCCACGGGTCTCTCTCTCTCTCTCTCTCTCGCTTCATCTCCTTTTCTCTCTCGTCGATTCAACCCTGCCTTTGTCTGAAGGAGAACTCGCTCAGCGGACCACTCATTAGCATGGTAATAGCCGTGGACCCAGCACCTGCTAAATTTTAGGTTTTCAGGCTTTCCCGCAAACCATTCAGCCCCCGGGGCGCTAATGCCCGAACTCTCGTGACTGTTAACTTTCCGGCTTCCCCGTGACCTGGAACGACCATCTTTAAACGGTTTTTTGGCCGTGCAGCAGCTCTCTCCGAGACCGGTGTTTTTCGCAGGCCAGGAACGGTAACACGTGCCACGTCCACCCCTGATGATCGCCGGCACCACGAAGAGGAATGGGTCTGCCGCCGCGGAACTTCCCCCGTTCGAACGCGGGACAAACTTCGTTTCGTTTCGGGGGCTCGGGTTAACGAGCGTCGTTAATACCATCGGAAAAAGCCGACCGGGTTCCGATACTTTGCCGTAGGTGCGCGCGGAACCTAACAAATGCGCTGACAAATGGCACTCGCGCGCGCGGCGAAGATCGTAATCGGCCGTAACTAATTTTATCACTCTTTTCGGGACGATCCGAAGGTGCGAAACTTTGATTGCCAACTTACTTTCGGGCCTCGGCTCGGACGAGAGACGGGTGTTCTTACCTGGAACGTAAAAAGGCGTAGTTAGTTTGTGCATTCTATCGCGAGAGGCGGGTAGTTAACGGAGTTTTTAATAGCTTCGGTAGTCAATTTCGTTCTTTTCGGTGTAACGATTTTTCCGCGTGCGCGTGCCTCCTTTCGGCAATTTACTCGGAAAATTGTTCGGCGAACGATTCGCACGCGCCTTGTTGGTATTAACACGTTAACTGCCGTGGGGGTCACCGGTGACCGGCACTCGACTTTGCTACAGCGCCGTGGGGGCGACCGGTGACCGGCGGCGTGGTCAATACTAAAAGTACATAATTATAGTAAATATGGATACTGATCAATTTTTCAATAATACCATTGTTACTATAATGGTTTGAAGAAATTAATGCAATATAGAACATACAAAATAATTTTTTTTTTTTTTTCGAAACACTGAGAGTAATCACTTAGCAACCGAAGCACGATTGTTTAAAAAAAAAAAGTAATACTTGCCTACAGCGCCGTGGGGGGCACCGGTGACCCCCACCAAAAAAAATGCTTCAAACATGATTTTATAACTCATATTATTTGCTGGGAACTATATTTCATCATAATATGCATCGCATAATGAAAAGTTCATGTTGGCGCCTGGGACAAATCATGGAAAATCCGTCCGGCAGTCAACGTGTTAACGACGAAAAGCGAAGACTCCGTAGATTCGCGATAAGGTAGGGTGACCAGGTTACCCACGAAAATAGGCGAAAAATGGTTTGCAATTACCCGTGAACAACGGATGCCATTTTTGCGGGCTGCGTTTTGACATTATGTTATACAGGGTGTCGCGTAACTGGAGGTACAACCGGGCAGGGGATGATTCTACATGACAAAACTGAGTCGAAAATATAGAATAAAATTTTTTGATACAAGGCTTTGTTTTCGAGAAAAATGAGTTTGAAAATTTGTCTAGTGCGCGTGCAGTCGGCTTACTTGCAGCTCAACGAACTTTATTCTGAGTTACCTAAACCTTTTTTCGCAAAGATTTTCGAGGTTTGTATACATCGAATAAATCGAGGTTACAATGTTAGAATTACCTTTGAGGAATTCGTTTAACACGTTGAGCGCCACGTCAGCCATCGGTGGTTGACACTAGACTTTCCGTTCAGGCCGCGTCAGTCACCGGTGACTGACACAAAGCTTTTCCAGGTGTTCTAAGTAGCGCGCGTGGCCTGACGGGAATTTCCTTAAGAATTCGCGTGGCGCTCAACGTGTTAATTCATAAATTGCTGGAAGTGCTGTCCACGTTGTTGTAGACATCATTGTGCCCTTCGTATTAAATTCCTTCGAACCTCTTGTAATGTGCAATTATTATGTTGCTTTAAGTGTTCAAACGTTATCACAATTATTTGTCGTAATTGTTCGATGCTCTTTATGTCATCACGATACACAATCGATTTCACCTGACCCCACACCATTGAGCCGAGTGCACGCGCACTAGAGAAATTTTCAAACTCATTTTTCTCGAAAACAAAGCCTTGTATCAAAAAATTTTATTGTATATTTTCGACTCAGTTTTTCATGTAGAATCACCCCCTGCTCGGTTGTACCACCAGTTACGAGACACCCTGTATAAAACGTCCTCTCCTTTCTCTAATGATTTTTCTTTTAAATCTGAAGGCTTAACCCTTCATGTGCCCAATTTTGTTCCGTTGGTATCTATCCGCGGACAACTTGCATTGACTTTGATATTTCAAGTTGATGCGGCTGCGAACCTTCATCGATATTGTTATCGATGATCTCGAAGACATTGTATGAATTTTTGTGAGAAAAACTAAAATTATTTGGCAAAATGGCGATACATTAGCACGTGACCTGAAAGTTACGCGGGCCCATGGAGGGTTAACGTTTCAGGCGGAGAATAAATTACGGAAAAACAAGAGACAGTTCAGCCAGAAGGTTTCCAAGAACCGCTTCGATCTCGAAAAGAGTAGGACAAACCCCCAATTCGTTCTCGGTACCCCGGTTCCGCGGGCAATCGCGCGGCCATTCATTCCCAGATACTAAACAACCGACGCGGCGCACAATTTCGAAAGGCAAACAGTGTTCCTTCGATTCCGGTTCTCGCGGCGCACCACCATTTATCACCGGGCCAATATCTGGCGCCGTTTACTTTGAACCTATGGAGTTTGCCGTGATGCGCAACAATCGTTCCCGTCGTCGTCGTCGTCGTCGCGCGACGGGTTCGAGGACGCCTACCGGGCGAGCCGAAGCAATCCGAAGAACCGTCTCTCTCTCTCTCTCTCTGCGCCGGAGGTTGGTCCCATCAGTATCTGTCAGGAAAGCAAGACACGTCTTCTGATCTCGAGGACGGGAACACGGTCGTTCTCGACGGTAAACAGACCGAGGGCTCGGGAAGTTTGTTGCCGTGGCTCGTGACGCTATTAAGGGATATGTCTGCGGCGAAGATCTCTTACTCGATCCCTCTATCGCATCGGCAACGGTACTCTCGCAGCACCCTCCTCTCTACAACCACCACCACCACCACCACCGTCGCCACCGCTAACCCTCCCTCCGTCCTGCACACCCCTAAACCTCGGGGCGTCACTTCGTCGCGGCAAAGTTATCGTTTAATGGCAGTTGCTTCGTATTCCGCGCAAACCCTGAACCAGGGGGGGGGGCTGCAACGTTTCGCTGGAACAAAACGACCGCACCAGACGCCGAGCAAACAACCGGCACAATCAATTACACGAGATTTCTTTCGGGGCTGGCCAACGTATCGAACCCGCGGACCAAACCCGTCCCCGTTTTACTGGCAAACGTCTTTCGAACCCGATAATCTCGCGTTCGAGTCCTGCCTAGTGTTTTGCTAGTCGCGAGACGTTCGAGACGATCGCTCGAACACGGTTGCAACTCGAGCTGCCGGAGGGTTCGTGCGCGTTTCACGGGGGCGGAGAATTTTCCTTAACCCCCGGTTTCGTGTTTTTATTTTGCTACCGTTGGCTGTGTTTGCTGGCACGACCTGTTCCGGCGTCTCGGTTTCGTTCGACTGCGTTTTACGATTCGGTTACATTGTTGCGCTGCTCGCGGGAAGATATTCTTCTTCTCGGGAACCGGAGAAACGGGGTTGAAAGTTGTTGCAGGGGTCGTTAGGGGATTTTGTTGGCTGTTCGGTGACTTGGCCAATTTCGGTGAAAAGAGCCGCCCCGTTGGTCCAGATTTGGTTTATTTCGGAAATTAGACGGGGAAGCGTCTAACTAGACTGGACCGCTCCCCATCGAATACTCGGTAATTTGTTAATTGTATCGAAAATAATCTAATATTTAACTATTAGGAATCTCATGATGAAAATTCGGATCTCTCTCACTGAAAGCTGTAGAAAAAGAAGAAATATGAAGGGTTCTGCACCCGCCCTGAATTAATAAAAAATTAACCCTTAGCACTCGAGTGGTGACTCTGAAGCACCACTAGAAATTGTTGTGGCATTGTTTCAAAGAAATTACAAAAAATATTACAAAATATTTGGTACATTACAAAATTTATATTGAATAAATTACTAAACATTTAAATGTTATATGTGGAAATCGAATCAGTTTCGTATGAATAAAATGAAAATATTCTAAGACGGAAGAAAGATTTAGTTTTAGAACGAAAATAGCGCCGAGTGCAAAGGGTTAATAATATCTTGTCTTATCGTGTTAAAAGCTATATTTCGAGGTACACCCAACTTCTTATTATAATTCTTATCATTGAGAAATGATTTCTTTTGTATTTTTAAACGCAACCGTACAAAGAGTCGGAAACAATTTAATAAATCAATTTAGTGATTATTTAGTTCACTTATGTCATACTCGAGACGTAGAAAAATTCTCTGAATGTTTACATTGTATTTTAATCAAATCTAACCTTTCGTTCTGTTTAATTCGCAGGATATTTGTTCACTTCTGTGAACGGTGTATAAACACTGAAATTAATAATTATAATCTTTCGAAATTAATTATGATAATATAATATTGAAATGAATTGTTGATTCTCTTTCATTCCACCGGAATGATTAACCCGGAAAATGAAACTCCAATTTATTCAATGTTTAATACAAATTCGTAGCTCGGATACCGAGAAATTATTCAAACCAATAATAATTTGAGTGTGCGCATTATATTGTGTAAACAATTTTAATCGAACCATTCATTTCGATATGTCGACAAGTGGGCTCGAATGCTGGGAAAAAGAAATTCGGATGTGGGGACGCACAGACGATTCCTAAAAGTAATCCCACGCGAAAACTGTTGTAATAAATTCATACTACAAAGCAGAAATATGGTTTAACGTGCTAGAAGTTAGAAGAACAGTGTTTGAAAATTCTGTGTGGAGCATTTGCATTGAACGCGTGCGATTCTTACGAATTTTAACCGGGGCTGCGTGAAACTGAGAATTTGAATGAATACACAATTTCAGCTATCAAACTTAAAATCGTTTTGCGCGCGGAAGAATGCAAATTTTTTAATGAAATTAGCCGATCTCTTAGATGAGGCTATTTAACACCGAAGCTGAACGTAGAATTCATTACACTTATTATTTTGCTTTCCAACTTTTTAGAGTAATTGCAAAAAACCCAATGCATAATTAAATTTGAAGCACGAGCAAAATAACTTTACATATTACAATTAAAATCTTTTCAGATGGAAAGGAGTGCAAATTTTTCAATTAAATTACCTGATTTCTTAAATGGAGCTATTTAAAATCAGGATCGAATTCGTGAACATTCTGCCTAATAGCACACACGACAGTGAATTATTTCAGAATTTGTGCTAACAGTATCTCGTTTCGATTAAAATTTATTAAATCGACGCTGCTCGGAAATGTTTGATCAGGTGTTAGGCGAACGATAATCTTTGCTTCTATAATGAAAAATCTATAGATTCGAGAACTTTTTCGTGTACCGAGTATTAATAGTAAATTGACAATTTCTAATTCATTTTCCAGTTAGACCGAGACGATCGTAAACGTTCAAGTATTTTTCTGCGTAAACCGTTGATAAAGAAGAGAGCGGAATTATTTTTTCTTCCACTCTTTTCGGAGAGTGTCGCCGATGTGACTGATTGGAGAAACGGGATCCATCTTTCGTATCACTTTCAATTTTCAATTTTCTTTTACACCTTGTTTCGTCAAGCGAAAAATTGACGTATTTACAAAGTGAAAATATGAACGTGGCTCTCCGAGAAATTCGTCGTGCACTCCGCACAGTGTCTCATCCAATTTGAGTATGCGAACATTTTGTGGGTAGTATTTTCGCGGATTATATTCCTCGCGATTTTTAGAATGTCATTTCATAAGTGGCGTGTCTCAGGTTTATCAATCTCAAAGCTTTTATAACACATATAAATCATCAAAGAAGAATAAATGTAAAACTCTCACGAAAAATCCATTTATGTTTCAGATATTGAAAATATTAAATCAAAAGACGACGTTCTATTTTACTCTAATTACGCGATACAACTCAATAAGAAAATCAATTTGCGTACACGTACACCTAATTCCGATGTGAATAATAATTTCGTATTAAAGCCGCCCATTTATGGCATATAAATTCTCATTCTACGGAAAACAATGGCCACAATGTCATTATATCGGCCGCTAGAACGCTGATATAATAGTGGATACACGCTACCCAATTGTTTATTGTGGTCCAAATTTAACAAATAATATGATTCAGTTCGCAATACAAACGAGCACGGAACTGTTTCTTTCTTCGTATGTCTATACACGATTGTTGTTCAAACAATTGCTTCGTCGATGATTGTTAATAAATGAATTATTATGGATGACACATCGTTGATTGTCCTGATACATGAGCATCACTTTTGATAGGGTGAATCATTAATTTGTTATACTTGATTTCCACGTATAATAAATTGATTTTGTTTGGGAATATACGAAACGATTGATCGAGTCTTCTTTTACAATATTTTAGAAACTGAATGGACCTGAAATTATCAATCGCATTAAACAATTTGTAAATTAAGTGAAAAGAATGCTGTGTATATTTTATCATGTACAGTTATCACCGTCAGTTCGCGGAATTTTACAATTCGTTGCACGTTGCATCCCTGTGTCGCAATTCGGAAGAACAGTAATTTCTCGATAAAAATTGATGAGCCCCGATCGATCCTAAAACCAATAATTAACGGGGATGTTTGACTCCCCTCCTCCCGGAAACTTACTTCCCGCAGCTTCAGAAGAGTCGTTCAACGTCGTTAAAGACTTCTTGTTAATTATTAAGTTTTGAGACAAGTGACGGTTAACACATTTTCACTGGGCTTTTCTTGTCTGTCGCATAAACTGTCGCATAAAAATCAGAATATTCCGCTGTCTCAAAATTCACACACTTTTCCACGAGACCCCGGTGAACCTGAAATTAACTTCCGTTCCACGTGCTGCGATTAAAATTTCGTATAACCAATTTAAATTGAAAGCAATTCGGAGAGCGACGATTTTTGCTCGCGTCGTAGCAGACAGTGGTAAAGCTGTTGCTTCCAGTGTCCATAAATTCCCGGACGAACCAATAGTTAATTAGCATCGCAATAAGGCTGCGCGCGAGCATTACTCGAAATTGCGGGTAACGTAGTAATCAGCTGCCCGAAATTTCTTCGGGCCGGTAATAAGCCAATAGTTGATCTTCGGAGAGAGCGAGAGAGAGAGAGAGAGGCAATGCTCTGCGGCGAGTTCGCCTCGCTTATCGTCGGGGTTTCATTCCAGGAAATAGGAAGTTCGCCGATACCCGCAACCATACGACTGTGTCTCGCTTAACGACCCGTCGATTAACCCGCGTAGCGACCTGACATTATCTGGAAAACGAAATCGACAGCGGCGAAGTCCAAAATCGCCTTTGCCGCGTGCTCCCGGCCTGATCCAAGAATTTTCCGTTCTGTTTCCCGTCCCCGATCCCGTTCCCGTTTGGTGGTTGCTTCGATACGGACTCCTGACGTTGCCAGGATTTAACAGTTCGCTTGATACCAGCCGCTAATTTCCCGCCCCTATAGATACCCGGATGCATATTAATCCTCCGAGAAATAATCTCGCGTCCGATGCACTTATCACGTCTGCCTCCCTCGCCGATCAACGCTTTTCAACGAACGTATGTGTATATTTCCGATTAAACGAAACGAATCCTTCCCCCCACGCTAATCCCTTACGCTGCACACTCTCGAGACATTTAATTAAAATTATGAAAATCGCGTCGTTATTTTTTGAATTATTTCCAGTGTGCTGCCAGGTTCGATTCGCTAACTCTTCAACGTAGACCGAGTCTGCGAGATCACTCGCGAGTTTTGTTCGCCGTTATTTCAATTTTAACAATATTTAATCAGTTCAATTATGCCTTGGAACTTCCTTGGAACTTTTATTCAGGGAGCCAACAAATTACCTGTGGCTATTTCAACGAAAAGATAGAAAAATCGGGAAGTCTTCGACTGCCAAGCTATAAACCTCACAAATTCCATAAAATCGGTGTTATTTAATGAAATAAAAATTGGAAAAAATTAAATGTATGATACTAAGTAGTCCTCCAACTTTCTTGAATTTTACGGATTCTAATCGAATTTGGTACAATGAATATATTAACGTAAAAATTCGTTTTAAAACCTGGACGAATAATTCCGTCACCCACATATGGGTGACATGGCAGTGAACGTGTTAATACGGAAAAAGGCGGTGTTCGAAGTGCAATAAACCGCAGGTCAAAAAAAACCTCCCCCTCTCCGCATGTTTCGTGCATTTCGGTGTATACTCCAACAGTATTAGTTCTCGACAGAAATTTGTAAATGGAACGCGCGAAAATCTGGATCGTCGTGGCTATGATAAAGCGAAACGGAACAGAGTGAAAAGTTCGGAAGCACAAAGTACCGGAAGTCCTCGACATCGTGAAATCAATTGTCCAGGCCACTAACAGTTCAGTTTACAAGTTACACCGTACTTTGCCCCGGCGCAAGGGTTACGGAGCGTGCATTATAGTCCACCGTCGAGTTTTCCAGTTGGAGGGGGAGGGAAAGGGAAATAAAGGGAAAACGAGATGGCTGTCTATATACTTGAGCCGCTTAAAACTAGTTCTTCATGCATAAGTTCGTAGTTTTTACAAATAACTTCCGCTCGAACGAACTCCCGGTAATAGAATTTTCCTCGGTCGATCCGAAGAGTAAAACAAGTTTAATCCGCCGCGGCGGAGTGGGGGTGGAGAGCGGAGGGTTAGGGGAAGGGTGAGTTTTAAACCTTCGGGTAATCTGGCTCCGCGATCAATTCGAACAATATTAGACCCCGGGAATGAGTTGTTTCAGGGGCACGGGATATCGGCCATGATGTACGAGAGAGAGAGAGAGAGAGAGAAAGAGACGTATGTATGATAGTGTATGTGCACGTTCGTCGGCCGCCATCTCCACCGAACCCGAAGACGCTGTCCTCGGTGGAAGTTTGCATTCTTAAACGGTGCCTGCAAGTCACTCGAACACACGAGTATTTGCGAAGATCAATATTTGCAGACGGTCACCGGCGGGGAACCGGCTTCCGAACGGTGAACTTGCGCCAAAGGGGAGCCATAAATACATTAACCCTTAAAGGGCACCGGGACCAGAACCTTTTACCTCTTTACATATTTTTTTCAGACCCTTCTCTCTCTCTCTCTCCCGCGGAGTACTTTCATTTTTCATGCAATTTCCCGGCCCGTATGAGCAACCTGGAAATTTAAACACGCTCGACGACCACTTTGCTCGAATTATTATCCCTTCGCAGTTGTTTAACCCCTGAATTTTTATAGGGTTTCGCCGTACTGATACAAATTCATCGTTTACCTCCCGGCGGGAATTCCGCCAATTTTATCCCACGTTTAGCCAAATAATTTTAGTAGAATTCTACGTTGTTAATTTTTACGAGCGTTCCTGTGTATCTAGCGTGTGAGAATTTAGAACAGAAGCTTTCTTGCTTTAATAAATTTATATCTTCGATTCCTTTAAACCGTGCTTATTCAATTCCGTTATAAACGCATCGAATCCACAGCCTGTTTACAATATAAATATTATTCGAACACTCGCACAAGTAGATCATTTAATCTTCGCTCCGTGCAAACACAATAAATTGCAAAGCATTACCATGAGTCAGAAGCTGCTTAACGTACATAAAAACGATTATTTAAACGTACGACGGTATTATGGAGCTCGGAAATTTTTCAACGAACGAACAAGCCGCGTACCATTCGATTTTGCCTAAGCGTCTGACAAAAGGATTCGGGAACACGCGAATTGTATTACGGACCGACGCTGAATTTTTAATAATGCAGACCCCGAGCGGAATCGCTCCGATTCACAAGCGGATCGATACGTTCGGTGGCCGTCTGTGGATGTTTATTCTAATGAACATTTGTACGCTCGACGGCCGACTATACGTTTATCCTAATCCCTTGCACGGCTGGCCGCAGAGTCGCCGAACGTTTCGCAACCCGCCTGCGATCGGTATATTTATGGAAACACAATTAAGTCTCTGCTTGCTGCGCTAGCCAATCGATTCCAATAAAAATCTATACGCGGTCAGTTAAAATTCAATTCCCGGATTAAACTGATTTTCTCTCTGCTTTCGAAACCGCTCCGATGAAAATGATTAGACGATTCGTTCTCTCTTTCGAAACTGCTGGTATATCTAAGCTCTATGCTATAATAATAATACTGTCCGGAATACACGAACAAAAGTTTGCGTAAAATCGTACATCAGAGTAGAGTTGTTAACGAAAATTTTCTGCATCTAAAAGCAGGAGCCAATTCTTTATGCATAAGAACACTGACAAAGAAACCAGAGAAAATCTTGTGAACGTAAGTCAAAACCAATCTGAATACAGTGTAGAAACGACAAGGCAAAATTACAAAAAATCCTCATCTTTCATAATTGAGCTATGGGAGCCATGGAAACAAGACAATTACAATGCCCGGTACACGAAATTATAGAAACATGCAAAACATAATTATGCCCAACCCAAACGAAGGGTAATCACAAAATTTCATTACAACAGCCTCGATACGGACGAAACATAGTCAATTTATCCTGGTTTAAACTAGAATGATGTTCTCCGAATAGTCGATTTGATATTAGTAATCAGACTTCGGGTGCGACAGAAACGGCAAAGAACATTGTCTATAAAAGTCCAATGGGTTATGTACTTGTAAGACGATCTCAGCAATATCAATGGAAAATATACATCGTGTTTCAAACAGCGAGTTATTGCCACGCTGAAAAGTCATGTTTCCTCAACGCGACGATAAATAATTTTTGTCAAAACAGAACAGTTGATTCCAGACAGTGGGCAACAGCAAATAAAATACTTGGTTCTCGCATTTTATTGCCGCGACATAAAGCCGAAATTCCGAGTATCGCCGATTTCCACGTGTAACCAACACACTCCAACGGACCTCGGAACTGACTGCAATTTCGAGTTATAAGCAGTATCGCGAGTACTCATAAATACTCTATTACAGACCCGGCAACTTTCACTATTGCGCTTAATATATTCCACACATTTTCAAGCCAAATTCGCGCGTGCGTGTGTGTGTGTGTGTGTGTGCGTGTCATGACGGATATTTCTCTGATATATCCACCGTGGTAAGTACCCTCGTATAAACTCGGCAATTTTCACTATTTCGCGTAACACATAGTATAACCAGATTTGAAAACCAAATCGAGTTACAACGAGCGTTTCACTGACGTCCGTATAGTGTAAGTACCCTCGTGCGAACTTGCCAATTTTCACTATTTTATAGAACACACTCGACACATCTGTCCGCGGCGCGGCGATGACAGTTGCGAGAGAATCGCTCGCGGGAAAAAAATCGGTCCAACCAGTTTAACGAACCCTTCAGTCACGTGAAGATCGTGTCAACAATAACACATTAGTAGACTGCCGGTCGTCAGAAAAAATAAAATTTGTCTGTGCTCGTTGCAGATTTTCTTCTTTCATTAGTAATTTTACCGAACTGGAGATAGTACATGGGTAGTCACCAACTGTTCGAATTTTTCCACTGTTTCAAATTACACCTAGCCATTCTGCCGGTGGACGCATAAAATCAAAACGGAAACCGTCTTGAATGATTCAATGTCAAATTACACCTAGCCATTTTTCCAGTAGACGCATAAAATCGAAGCGGAAACTGTCTTGAATAATTGAATATACATTCTTCATATACAGTAAGAAGCAAAACTGAACACACATACGACATTTTAACAAAAATAATTTTTTGTTCAATATTTGCATGTGGAATACAAAAGAAACAAAATACTTAGTATTATCTACAATCCTCTGGCTTTTCAAAATAAATTTAACATTTGTGATATTATTATTATTTCGCTTCATACAATTTTTTTTCGTATAGTCGGTTTTGCACCGCAACTAATTTTGAGTAAACATTCCAGATTTTCGTACACTCAATATTTCGTCCATAAACCTTTAAGCCTGATAATTGCCTGAATACGTTTAGGCATACTGAATACTACATTTTCGCAATATTCTGGTGTAATAGAATACCACTGTTCCTGCACTCTTTGCCACAAATCAGTTATCGTTGTTGGGGGAGCACTATAGTTATTCTGTAACTTCATTTTTAAGTATGCCAAGACATTTTCAATCGGGTTTATGTCTGGACTTTGAGCAGGCCATTCCATGGTTTGAAATGGTTGCGTTTGCAGCCGATTCTTTACGCTCAATGCCCAGAAGCATTGTCATGTTGGAATACGACATCAAACTCTGGTACCGGCATATTTTGAATTGATTTCAGTAAATTTTTTCTAAAATATCCTTATACGTATACTGATTCACCATACCTTCTATTCGATGTAGTGAACCTACACCGTAACGCCGTAATGCACCCCCACACCATAAGCGAACCACCACCAAATTTTATTGTTTGCTTCATATGACGAAGTAAAAGAGGTTCGCCTCGCTTCTTTCAACACCAAGAACGTCCACCCGATGAAATTCGATTGATTTTAGATTCGTCGGAAAAAATTACTTTTTTCCATTGCCCTATATTCCAGCTTAAATATTTTCTTGTAAAACTCAGACGGGCCCTGACATTCTTTTTTGATAGAGCAGGTTTTTTTTCTTCTCAATTGCTGTAAAATTGGCTTCTTTTAATGCCCATCGAGCCGTCCACTTACTAATTTTCTTTCCAACATCGCTTTTTAATAACTTTGCAGCCATTGATGCCGTCGTTGCAATTTCTGGAGTAATGTATTTCTTCAATCTTCTCTTCTCCTGACAAGATAATAATTTTGGACGGCCTCCAATAGATGCAGGGACTTTACTGTAGTATTTTTTCCGTATCTTATGTACAACTCCCTGACTGACGATAAATTTTCTAGCAATTATTCGAGTTGATAAACCCGATTTTAATTGGAAAATCATATTATTCTTCATATCTTTAGATAATGGCTTCATGATGTTATATCGATGCGTGTTAACGCATGAACAACGATAAACTAATAACTACTGCACTCCTGGTCGTGGCATTAACCGTGATGGACTACCAAGTTGTTTAAAAAATCTGTGTTTACAGTTCCTAATCCCGAGAATCTTAGTGCGATGCAAAACCGACTACACGAAAAAAAATTGTATGCAGCGAAATAATAATAATATCACAAATGTTAAATTTATTTTGAAAAGCCAGAAGATTGTAGATAATACTAAGTATTTTGTTTCTTTTGTATTCTACATGCAAATATTGAATAAAAAATTATTTTTGTTAAAATGTCGTATGTGTGTTCAGTCTCGCTCTTTACTGTATGTCGCCAAGGCCTGGGCGATAACCGTCGCGGAATTATCCCCAATTCCGCGGGGTGTAGCCAGTGAGGGGCCACGAGGCTCCTGCACGATACAGGACGCTGGTAAGACCCGTGTTGTTGACATATACCGAGAGTTATTAAATTGCAAACGCGATCGCGTCTTTTTCTGAAAATCGCGAGAGCCGGTCACCGGTACACCGTCGGCCCGTGATATTTACGAGGATGAGTAAAACTGAGCGGGCCGACCCCTCGAATCCTCGCATGGAACACATTATTTCGGGGGAAATTGAGATTCAATAATTTCAGCACGGGCTTCGGGCGCGGAATTGGGTCAACGATACCCTGGCAGAATTTTCGCGGCAACTTTGTCAAGCTGCTCTACTCGAAACGGTTCCCGGCTGAATTGCGACAGTCGACACACTCCGTTAATCAACCCCGGTGATATGCAAAACGACCACCGTCGACGACGATGATACCCGCCGCCGCGCCATGCTCGACGAATAAAAATCCGCGCGCGCGCGAGCGCACCAGGGCCGACAATGCATCGGTATTGACCTTCGGAGAGCACATCGGAAAAGCCCCGGGAACACCTCGGGAGGGAAAACACCGGTCCGGAACCATGTTTCCCCCTCTCCCCTCCCCCTCCTCACTCCCAATAACGATTATAAAACTAGCGCTGGCTGCTCCCAATCACGAAACGGAGAAACTCAATTATTTGAAGAGACAAGCAATTAACCTACCCCGGCGGAAAAAAAAAATAAAACAACACCGCCGCCGGTGTGCCGTTTGTGCATATTCGTATAACTTGTTCGCAGTCTAAATAAATCGAACTGGGTCACCCACAGGGTGTGCTGTAAAATTTTTATGCGAAACAACAACTAAATTGACAACGAAATTGAATTCAAATGAGTCGAATATGTTGAAAACATTATTACAAGATTTCTTGAAAATTCTTTCGTAGTTTTTACCGTGTAGGGTGGAGTTCTCTTTAGAATTAGATTTTCTTTGGCGACAAGATTGTGCGGGGAAACGATAACATTTGACTGCATTCTCAATCTCATAATTTTCTTTCTTCATGTATGGTTTAAGCCATGAGTCCATAGAAATTTTTCTTTAAATTTTTTGACATTTCTTTCCTTTTAAGCAATATTTTATCCTACTGTACAATTTCCACTTTTTCCTGGTTACTTTGATCGGAAATATTTGAAAATTCTTCCCACGAATAAACCAGTCAGGAAAGATTCTATTTTATATTGTCATAATTCCGCTTGTACCACTGGTTACGGAACACGTTACATAATTCGGAGTCGGCACAATCATACAAATCTGTTCATGACACGAAATGATCGAGCGAATTCAAGAGTTAAACAGCTATTAAACATGCAGACCTTGGATCGAAAGAACAATGAGCATTTCAGCGTTCCTTTTCTTTCAGAGTTGCACGTAGTTAATCGACAGAATGATATTCACTGTCCTGGAATATTATCACTTGTAATTATACTAGTACCATAATGCATACTACGTTGTACCTTTTTAATTACCAATTATTGAATAAATTACTTTCGTGGAATTTTCGAGGCGCTGAACTTCGAAATTCGTCAAATTAACGAGTTCCTAATCTTTTAATTGAAAATATTAATAAAACGATCGATCTAAAATCTGTCGGTTGAAGGGGTTCCGATCTGCAATCAAAAGATTACAAACACTTTCGCGAACGGCCGCGCAAATCCTTCGAAAGCCGCTTTGCACAACCAAAAATGTCCATCCCCAATTAACGCTCGAGGCAATCAATTAAACCGCGACAACACTTGACAGAACAGGATCCCCCAGAAACCCGAGTCAGCAACAAAAGCCTTACCATGAACCGTCCGCGTGCTCGCATTCCTCATAGCCCTGCACCACCCTAATTAAGACCAGAGCACCGATCATCCCATCAAATTCCGATGGGATAAAGCGGGCAAAACTTGGACGGTCCTGGTAATATCACCTAACTTCATCGCACGATCTCCTTCCCGCGAGAGGTAAGAGATAGTCCTTGAATCGTGTATTGGCGCATCCTAAATTGCAGCGCAGATGGTGCAAGAGACTTGCGTGTCGACTTGCACCTTCAACGCTAACAAGAAAATCGAAATGAGCATTTCCGTCACGGTTTCGCTTCGTTATTGCTGGGGTAAAAATGCAGCGCAAGCAAGGGAGAAGGTGGTACCCTCCCATTTATTTTCATCTCTCCATTTTCTAAAAACCAGGAATCCTACGAGCATTGGCTGTCCAAGTCGCGTCTCCGAGCAAAACATAAAAATCGTCTTTACCTCGAGAAGACGGAATTTTATTGTATCAGATAGTTCCATAAGTTCGTACCATTTAAATTCTAAAAATAAAATATGTAATCACTAGACCGCGGTTCTTTATGCATTTATGACAAAAATTGGTAAGCACAATTTAAAGCATTCGACATATTAAAACGATTTAAGGGTGCCAGCATATTGGTTTTAGCTTGATAAAATAATTAACACTTCGACTGCCAAACTAGAAACCTCATAAATTCCATATAATCAAAGTGTTATTTAATGAAATAAAAATTGAAAAAAATTAAATATATGATATTGTGTAGTCCTCCAACTTTCTTGCATTTTACAGATCCTAATCAAATTTTCTACAATGAATACATATATTAACGTAAAAATTCATTCTAAAACCTGGAGAAAATAATTCCGTCACCCACATGTGGGTGGCATGGCAATCAACGTGTTAAAGGAAGGAAGACATTTTTATTTCGCACCTGTACCTTGCAATCAATGCAAATATTTTTTATTTTCCATAAAGATCCGCTGTCTAGTAATCACCCTTTCATTCCACAACCTCTTCTGACAAAGACAAAGACATCATACCGTCACTATAAAATTTCAGCGGTTTTTCATTGAAATATTTTTCAACGGTGAAATAATACAACTTATGGAACGACCTAATACTTTCCGCACAACCTGACACAATGAAACACGTCTGTTTCAACTCGCGGCGGAAGAAACGCGCGAGAGTTCGAGCGTCTCACGGTCTGACAATGGGAGAGAGAGAGAGAGAAGGTATATCCTCTACCGATGCGTGCTGGGAGCCGAGTTCAAAGTGAACCGGTGGCGGCCAATCAAATCCCAATGGGTAAAACCGGTGCAAAAGTTGATCGGCTGGGTGTACGCGTGTCACTGATCCTGGAATCGGGGTGCGATTTTCCCCTCTCGACGCGGGTTCGAGCAGCGCGAGTCGAGAACGAGGGTGTCCGAGAGAAGGTGCAGAAGGATACCGATGCGTGCTCTGGCTGCTGGGTTCGAAGTGAACCGGTCGCAGCCGCGTGTCCTAGGGTGGAGTCTGCTCTTCGGAGCAACGTAGGAGAGCCTTCTAGGCGGGGGTGGTTGTGCGGGGGTGTAGGTGGTGCTGCGCCCTCGGGCAGACCGCGAATCCCGGATCGATCTCCCCCATAGCTATGACGTCATGGCCGACCCACTCTCGCGACGCCACCCTCGTTCACCGAGGCCCTCGCATCCCCACTGTCCCGCAGTTCCGCAGCACCGCAACTCCAGCGACCTAGCCATCCAACCTTTCCCTTCTCCGCTTCCGGCTTTCTCTCTCTTCCTCCCTCTCTCTCTCTCCCAGTTTCCTCCTTTCCTACCGTTCTCCTCTCTCCTTGTTCCCCAACTTCTCCCTCTCTCTCTCTCTCTCTGTCTCTCTTTCGTGCCACCCTCTAGGCTGGACCACCGACCCTGGAGCTACTGACGTGCACGCCAATATCGTCTGCCGACTGCACCGTCCCTCATCTCCGCCAGGGAGACCCTGTGCTTGGATTTATCCTAAACTTCTTGTTTTCTTTTTTTTTTCTTCACTCTCCCACGCCGCCACCCCTAACCAGAGGAAAACCCGACGCCGGAAAGCTTCTCTCTCCGCGTCAAGTGGAACACGAACGACGACCAATGGCTTGCCGATCAACCCCCGGAGCTCCTAGCAGACTCCCGGACCCCTTTCGCGCCCGATCGCTGACGGGCCCCCTGCCCCCCTCTCTCTCTCTCTCTCTTTCTCCCTCGATCTATCTCTCGCTTTCTCTTTCCGTCTGCTTGCCACGTTAATGGAACGGATTCGGATTTTCATATTTTAGCGCAAGAGGATAGAGGCTTTGCTTCCCGATTCCTGCGGTTGGCTATTGCTTCTGGAATGAGGGACTGCGACACGGGGGATGTTTCGGGAAGGGGTTCGCGTTCTGTAGCAATTTTGACTGTTCCCGAGGCGATTGTTTTTGGAGGAATGTATAGAGTGTGCGTTCTTCTCTCTGGACCGATAGGGGTGAAATTTGTTGCTCTAGTAGTGGAGGATTGGCGTCGCATAGGGCAAGCTTGATTGCGATAAATATGGTCGCAATAAACAAATGAAATATTTCTGGACAAAATCGGATGGTTTATTCGAAATTAATATCTCGATTAACTACTAGAGCGTGGATTTTCTGCATTTACAAGAAAAATAAAAAGGCATTAGACGAGTTTCTCGCAATATAATATATTTTTACGTTTCAACAAAAAGGAAAATATACACATTTAATCCTTAACGGTCCGGAAGTATTTCAAGTTTACTTCCCAGCAAGCTATTTCTCACAAAAAGAGAAACTGTGGACTCGACATTTTGGTATCAAGTATAGAAAGGAAAATATTTATATTATTAATTAATTTATGACCGAGTAAATAAAAACTGCATTGATCTCCGTTAAGGGTTAATGTAATATAAAAATCTGTATCTCGAAAAATGTAACAATTAACTACTTATTTACAAAAAGAAACTAACGCTTTTTATTTCGCATTAATTATAGTTGCAATAAACACCTTCAACAGTCTCGTACGAATAGATCGGCTGATTACAAAGAGCGATTTCCCTAACGAGGACTATCAACGACAAACATCGAACAGGACAATCTCTATTTTCATAATAATCCTGTTAATGCGCATAGTTTCATATAAAAATGAACGAGGTCGCGAGGTTCCCACCGTCTAATGAATTCGAGACGGTCAGAATTCGAGTGGTTAAATTTTTTTTTTTGCTCTCTCTCTCTCTCTCTCTTTCGTCTCGCAATTAGTTGTGCCCCGGTCGCGTATTAACTCCATGTTAGTAGGCGATCCAAAAAACAATTACACGCGCGATCCTGTTTTATTCGGACTTGCACGCGATCGTTCTCGCAGATAAATGATTGTGCGTTCGTTAGTATTCACCCTAAGAGGTCGCACAATATTAAGTAGGCGTGTGAGAGAGGAAGGAGCGGAGAGACCACGGCTTCCGGTGTGCAGAATCTCACACTCGGCTCGCGGAAAATTGTCTGCTCTGTCTGATCCATCCCCACTCTCCTCTTCTCCCCTCCTCCCGTCTACACAGTACTATGTATTAGCTTGATTAACAAGATATCGGATCTTTCGGCGGAAACGTTAAGTCACACTGTGTTTACGCGGTGCCTTGCGAACAGTGAATCATCTTCGATTACATTTTCGCCGGTTCGGTCATTTGCACATTCCATTAGCGTAAAAGCTTCCGTTTTTGCCGGGGAGAAGCTCGGGCGGCAGCATTTTTAATATCGTTGGTGTGCGTCTCGAACGACTTTTCGTTATATGAATTTTCTGAAAGCTCGCGCGAAATGAAAAAGCAAACAATAACTAAAAAAAAAAAAAATGAGAATTCGATGATATTTAACGATCTCCGGTGGGCGTTGCTTCTTGCGGGGCGCTCGAGTCTTTTGGCGAAACCGGAACGAAGGAACAGTTTATTTTGTCTGTTAATGGATCCCACTAGAATTAAGAACGAGTCCCACTTTTCGGTCGCTCGAGAAAATGTAGCCCGAGTTCCGAAGCACACCGAACACAGTGTAAAATCGAATTTATTTGTGTAACAATGGAATTACAAAAACTGCGCGGAACAGCGCGTACAGCGCGGTTCGTGCGTTAAACGTTGAATCAGATGAAACCCGGAGCATAAATTATTGGTCGCGGTCATACGTTACTGTCACTGTTGCATGCAATGCATTTTTTTTTTTTCGAGAATAACGCCGTACGACCTGGATCAACCGAAACATAAATCAAACTTTTCGGACAACCAGAAATAAAACAGAATACGAAATGAATCAAATGTCTGCGGTGATAAACAAAAAAGAATTACTTTATAAAAGGGCGGTGCAAGAATTTACCGATGTACAATATAAAATATTTATTATTCATCCTCGGCGACTGTGCACAGAGACGAAAAGATAGATCCGCGCCGTATGCTGTGGATCGCCGGAGACCCAGTCATCGTCATGCTACGATGAATGTTGAATTATATTTTACAGAGTCCTAGAATATTTACGTTTATCGAAGAGTCGAGGGGAGCTTTGAAAGGCCGATTTTAATTAATTATGAACCGAACAGTTCCGGGACAGAAGGCTTTCCTAATGATTCTGCTTAATCTGGAGCACAAGGGAGCGGAGAAAGGAAAATCGATTCGAGATTTTCCACATGTGAATCAGCTTACAATTGGGAGAGAGAGCGAGAGAGAAAGAGAGAGAGAGAGAGAGGAGCCGATCGATCGAAGCTCGTTACTCAATACGTAGCTATAACATCAGCGAGCAGCACCGGGCGAATTCATTTAAGCCGATCAGACTTTCAATTTATGGACCTCACCTGGAGTTTTAAACTTAGCCACCCGTGGGAAGCGACAAGATCATCGGGAGGTCTCTCTCTCTCTCTCTCTCTCTCTTTTTCTCACTGTGTCTCACCTTGACCCATTTCCAAGATTGCTGGTACACGGGACGCATTTTAACCCTTTTGCAGAATACTGCGAGCTGAGCCGGGAAAAATGGAGGAACACGGTCCCCGTTTCAACTTTTTCGCCGGCGTTGTCCGTACATAAAGACGAGATGCAACTTTTTTCCAGTGGGTTCTCTTCTTTTTTTTTGTTTTTTAAAGTAGACACCCGACGGAAAACGTGTCGGGGATGCTTTTTCGTCGCGCGAACGATAACGACGGCCGTTTCTCGCGGGTTAATAAAGTATACGCGCGTTTCGAGGATATGCATTTTTCGTTCGCTAGCCCGTCGAGATTTTTCGTAATCCGAAAGTGTCCTTTTCACTGGCCTGCATTCCCCACGCGGAAAGATCTCGAAACAACGAGTGACAAGATATTCCAGCGACAAAAACTGAACGCTGTGAATTTTCGTGATTTAATTACAAGTAATCGTGCCCCGCTACTTTCACGAATTAGACACAACCATTAACACGTTCACTGCCATGTCACCCATATGTGGGTGACGGTATTATTTGTCCAAGTTTTAAAATGAATTTTTACGCGAATATATTAATCGTACCAAATTTTCTTAGGATCTGTAAAATGCCGAAAAGTTGGAGGACTACTCGATATCATACATATAATTTTGTTCAATTTTTATTTCGTTAAATAACACATTGATTTGATGGAATTTTTTAGGTTTCTAGTTTGGCAGTCAGTGTTAAATAAAAGTGAAATAGATTTTTGGGACACCCTGTATTACGTCACAGTTTAAAGAAAATAGAGAGAAACCAAACAATATGTTCATAATTGCAGTGCTAATTCCCGAACCAATCTCTACAGTCAATAAGGTAAAGGCACCAGTAGTTGACCATTTTATAGAAAAACATAAAAAATAAGGTTTTTATAAGCGCACTTATAAGTGCACTTTTGATGAAAGTGAACCTCGGATGCCATGCCGTCTGTTGTTTAAATTTCAAACCAATAAGAACATTTCAAACCTCATTTTTTATGTTTTTCTATAAAATCGTCATCTACTGGTACATAGAGTGGACAACTACTGACGCCTTTACCTTAATCGGCAAGCAAAAATGAAGATATTTCTTGGAAATGGTTTTCGAAGCAAATGTAAGAGGTTGCTGCTGGCACATTGCCGCGTCGACTGTACCGATGCCGTTGCGTTCTTTGCGGCATGGTACCCTGACAATGAGCAACGTTGTCGCGATGACCGGCACCGTTTTAAATGTTTCCGATATAAAAGCGGATCTCGAGGACCACACAGTTCAGTTGTCGCACGACTACGAGCAAATCGACATCGCTCACATTCTTCGCGTAACTTAGCTTACACAAGCAACGTGGTTCTATGAAAGTACAACGAGCGTGCACGATAAACAAGATGGGAAAGGTAACAAAAAAGTGGAGCATTAAATGAAATTCAATCACGGGAAGGTGGTACGGGAACGGTAGTAACATTATGCCCGAAACCGAAAGGGAAGTCCATTCGCGCGGAATTAATTTCGCCGGGAGTCGGGATTATTCTTAACTTTTTCATAAATTATTCAAACGACGGAACCGCAAAAATATCAGCTGTTGCCCGGCACGTAGCCGGCCTTTCGTTAGCCCGTTCGATGAGAAGCGGGCATTATCTGTGAATTATACTTGCATACGGTTCGAAACTTTTCGCAGGAATAATCCTGGCCAAGCGATCCGCAACTCGCCTACCGCAAAAGTAAAACTTAGGGCATTCGCCGTTTCTCATTACCGATAATATTTTCCATCGACAACGTTCGCGCGTTGCCCGCCGCGCTGTCCGATAACACAGGAGCCCCCGAAAGGTTTTACATTCGCAATGAAACCATAACAGGGTATTAACCCATTAATAATTCAACGAAAGTGTTGTTTTGCGGGGCGGGAAACGCGTCGACGATGCAACAAGCCGGCAACGGGTTCTGAACGTTGCGGAACAGAAGCTGAAAATTTCAAACGTTTCATGTTACATGAGACGATCCCGAATCCGAACAACTGACACGTTCGTGAGTGAGAGCGCGCGCGCGCGCGTGGGTGTGTGTGTTTGCAAAACACTTTGTCAAACAAAGCTGTGATTTGCATTTCAGTTCTTACCGGCGCGGCGCGAGGCGATAAATTTACTGTCTCGATGTAATTAATTATTTAGGAACATATGCGTCTATTGATTTATTCCCGTGCAAATAAACGCTAAGCGTATTTGCCGACTACGAGATATAAACAAAAATATAAAGAAAAATATTTATGTTACTGTTGATACAATTATCCTGAACAAATTGTTGGCACAAAAATTAACATCGAACGCCGGAATGTCGGAAAGAAAATATTATTCCAGCTACCAAAACAGTTTGATTTTCAATCTTTTTTTCTGTGTTAATAGTAAGTAAATAAATTTGTCGAATCAATGATTTTCATGATCGGACCAATTGACTTTTACTTGTAGAGAATTTGAGAATTACGAGGCCGGAACGTTTCGGTAATAACCAGGCGGGGGTGAGAAAAATTTGCATGAACATCGTTGGCCGCGCAACTTGACAAGATTAACGGCATAAATAAACAATTCCCGCCGACCAATGCGACGCGGAACAATCATTTAACGACTGCCGCTGATTTGCCTTAATTATTCAAGCTGATTTCATTTAATTCATTTGCAGTAATTACTACGGAGCGAATTAAACGATGCTCTTTCGACTTGGTGGTTGATGCAACGTGCTTCCTTGGTTCTTCGTTACCGTTTATCTTATTAATTAATATCGCGTTTTTATTATTTGCTCGTCAAACGGCGTATTAATTACTGCAGCGTAAAATTGTTGAAGACGGAAGAATATTTCGTTAAGCAGAATTAATGAGTTCACTCAGAAAATTTTTTAACCGATTGATGCACTTCTCTGTTCTCTATAAAAATTGTGACGTGCACCTAAAATTGAGTAAAAAATTGATGTAAGACTTGATTGATGAAGTACCGTTGTAATACTATTTTATAATTGCTCATTCGTCCTGCTTGGAATCACATGATCATCGATTATCGAAGCTGTACCGGAAGCATAGAGTAAAATTTCACGTGTTTTTGCGTCAGAATGTATCATCTAATGACAGGATAATAAAATGACGGTGTAGACAGTTAACTGGGTTGCGGATGTTTATGCAAACCCGCAATTTAGCGCATACAGAATGAACGCCGCAGAGAAACTCGCGTACCATATAAAACATTTTATTAAATTAATAAAAACTTGCATATCTCGTCACATTTTACTGCGACACTTACTTGACTTTGTCGCACAGTAATGACCCCGTAGAACTGCCGGTTTTAATTATTTATTTGTACCGTTGGAGATGGTGTTTTCGACGAAACGAATTATCCTTCAATTTTAAATTCCTCTACAATTTTATTTTCCATTTATTATCGAAAGAATCGTAAATAAATTCTTGTATCCGCGAAATATCACAAATTCTTATGAAATTGTTTCAATACAATTATCTTGAAATGTTTGCTTAATTATCAAACAGAATATTGCACAAAAGGAATTGTTGCAGTTAAATAAAATTGACAGTTTTGAAGAGATCGTATTATTAGAAAAAGCGATTATCCCATTTTCTAATTTACTTTCGCACGGAGAAATGTTCAATAATAATGCTCGTATAATTTTGAGCGAAATAAGGGCGTGTCTAGTATATTAAATTAGCCAAAGAGTTAATTATGCAGCGAGGCCATTAAATCATAATGGCGGAAATTTACGTAATGAAATGAAGAAAATGTCTGCTAAGTCGTAAAAATTCGTATTATCTAGGAGATGATTGAACATTAAACTCTTCAAATTTTCCCCTCTGCTTAAGCTGTTATTTACGCCGCCGTAAACAATAATTTATCAAACTATTATGAGCTCCTTCAACCGGGTTTAATGGCGGGATTTTTGATGGCGCAATCCGTGCCTCGTGAAGTGCCACAAAATATTCTTTTTACCCTTGACATTTCAATTTACACTGGATTAAAAATTCTTCATTAAGCGCAACGTTACCTTATTTTATAAATTGAAAATTTATGATCACTGTCCGTTTATCATTGTCCGACCATCGCTTGCCGTTTCTACTTTCGCGAGTGCTCGAGACGAAACATTATTTATTTTTATTAATCCGACCAATTTAATGTACGTTAACGTAAGCATAAATAACACGAATTTGATTATTAGATCAACGTTGGTTCTACGTATATTAGAAAACGATTTTCATTCGTCACATTCGATTTGCTTTCGCAGTGGTGGCTAGCTTTTCAATTTCGCTACAATTATCGAAAGAGCCGAGAAAACAAACGATTGTTACCCACGCGATATTTTACGATTCCAATTACTTTATTCGGATCTCGAAATCTATTTCAATTTTCTTCGGCGAGAAACTTTGAAAATTCCAGAGCGAATTAATTTCCCCCTTCCTAGAATCGAAAAAAACCGCGCTCCGGAGCAGATTCAATTAATTTTCTTTTTCGCTGACCTTCTTTCCCATCGGCGCAAAGTTCGCCGGGCAAATGACGCTCTCTGTTTCCTCGTGGTTATTTTTTCAACGAAATTTTCGCTGATTACGATATATAAATGGCGAACGGCGGTCGCTCAAAGGCGAGTTCGTTCTCGTTCCGTCACGCAAAATATTTTGGACGGACAGTCGATTAAAAAACCTTCTCTTCTGTTTCGCCACCCAATCAGGATATATGTCTTCCTTTGTTCTCGAGCGTTCGCAGATTCCATTTGCAAAATGATAATTAGTTTAATGCCCGGGCATGACGGTATCTTGCGATGAATTAAATTTGACTGTTAATCAAATTATATACTCAAAAATAACTCTATCCAACGCGTGCTATCGGAACGGTGGTTTTTAAATTACGAATCGTTGATTTCATTGCGTTCATTCCTGTCTCGATACAGGAAATGAAAATCATTCGTTTCGGAGAGAATTAATGTTTTATTGTTGCAATGGGAAGCATTTATGACAAAAATAAGTAGATCGAAAACAACCTTATCATCTTTGAAATTATGTTTGATTTAACGTTCCTCTACGCAATAGAAATTTACGTTTACAAAATGATTCCGTCGATTCTAGCTTTGGTGCTTTTTAACGCGTCAGTTTCCCACTACAGCGAGCTCAATTTCAACTAAACAGAGGGCTTTTCAAAGCGTCGCAGTACACAGAAATTGCCAAAAAACTGTGACACAGAATTCCGCTGAAAATTCGTAGAGAATAATTCAGAGAAGAAAATCGAATTTTCTCTCATTTCTTCCGCGGACCTCTACGGTTTAATTATACCAACCAGAAATCGAACAGCGTGTTCGAGTGCATAAACACATTTGTCAAGAGTTGGCCCAACACGCAAGTTCCGCGAGCAATTCCGGTCGGCTCGCAGCGACCGAGAAAGAGGAAAAAGTGGATCACGCGCCGAAAAAACCTTTGGTCCAACAAATAACGATATAATGCCAAAAAATGTGAACAGCTTTTAGCCGGTATTTTCACTGTTCACCCTCCGGCCTCGTCCACCCCCGTCCCCAGGCCCCGACCAACCCCCGGATCTCTCTGAAATCCGTGAAATACCGCGGCTTTGTTTCCATTAAATATTTCGTAGCTTTCCCGGCGATGCGCACATTTCGAAACGCGCGAGCGAGCGCGCGCGCGCGTACAAACGCAAGAACGACACACACAGACAGAGAAAGCTGAAAAGCGACGCGGAATAAGTCGTTCATATTTTATGCTGGCAGAAAGAACTTTTTCGCCGGCGTGTGTAACCCGTTGAGAGCGTTCGAATGCGCTTCCGAACGGAACGTGTTTTTTTCCGGTTTTTTTTTTCCTTTTTCAAATTCGTCGGTACTCCGCCAAACGATCCCGCCGAACAATTTCGCGCACAATGGCGAACGGAAACCGGAGAAATATCGCGGAAACTACCCCCGCGGAATATTTTTAACCCTCCAGTGGACCCACAAAAAATACTTCAAAAATGCAGTAATTCAATTGAATGATATCTCATTTCAGAAATGTATCTCGGAAACGTAGCAAGGTAGTACAATTTCATTTGAACTCGAAAATATTATGCATAGTTGCGCAGCGAATAATTATTAGCGCGAGCCTGAGCGAGGCTGCAATGGTTCACTTCATGAGTAAAATAGAATTACTATAGACGACCTTCCAGGCAACCATGTTATTTTTCCAGACATACCGGAAATTCGTTTTCGCGCGCAATGGCGAAACCGGCGAAACCGGCGAAACATCGCGGAAGCTGAAAAATACCTTCGCGGAATATTTTTAACCCTCCAGTGGACCCACAAAAACTACTTCAAAAATGCAGTAATTCAATTGAATGATATCTCATTTTGCAAATGTATCTCAGAAACGTGGCAACGTAGTACGATTTCATTTGAATTCGAAAATATTATGCATAGTTGCGCAGCGAATAATTATTAGCGCGAGCCTGAGCGAGGCTGCAATGGTTCACTTCATGAGTAAAATAAAATTACTATAGACGACCTTTCAGGTAACCATGTTATTTTTCAAGACATACCGGAAATTCGTTTTCGCGCGCGCAATGGCGAAACCGGCGAAACATCGCGGAAGCTGAAAAATACCTTCGCAGAATATTTTTAACCCTCCAGTGGACCCACAAAAAATACTTCAAAAATGCAGTAATTCAATTCAATGATATCTCATTTTGCAAATGTATCTCAGAAGCGTGGCAACGTAGTACGATTTAATTTAAATTCGCAAATGTTATGCGTAGTTGCGCAGCGAATAATTATTAGCGTAAAAGTTCAATTACTGTAGACGACCTTTCAGGCAACCATGTTATTTATCTTATATAGGTTTATCGGTTACTTTGTGCGTTGCTACGTTTCAAGTTCGGTGAAAGTGCATGAAATATTTTGTTTATCGGAACAATCGATCTCATATAGTTTGCAACGCGCAACTATGTTAATGTTTCGTTCATGTTTCTGGAAGTGTACGCATTACAAGCATAATACTGTTACTCTTGGCCTCGTGTATCATAGACACGATAATAGACGATGGGACCATAATACCTCCATAACCACTAGGAACTGGTTATGGTCCACCATTAGTAGACCCTAAAATAATTTAACTATCGCAGTCCGAGAGGAGGATTCTCTTCTACGCGACAAATACGAATATTTTATCCCGCGTTAGTAAATAAAATTTGTGTCTAATATGTTGCGAGATACATATTTATTTCGGATTTAAAAAATTCCTTTTTCCTGTAACGCGAATTTCGTAGACGTTCGTTCGGGATAAATTGCTAACAGATTCGTTGAAGCAATAATGTAAAACAGGGATCCGGGGCAATCCGAAATTTATGAAGTATACATGGATCCGGTTTTGAAGATGTTCTGAGACGATCATACGAAATCCAGGGACGCGTATTGCGTCTCCAACGTTGACAGAAACGAAATCAACCTTCTGTCCTTGCTTATTCAAATAAAACTCGCTTGTGCGACACATACTTTTATTCCTTCTCGCAATCGCTGCGCGAAGGCGCTCCCGGTGAATAGGGGAATCCTTTTCCTTCTGTAAAATCGCCTCCGGCGAACTCTTAGCATTATTCTGATAGGCTACATCGAATTGCGCTTTATCAATCCTCTCTGATTCCTCCGCCATTTTCCGTCCACGTAATGCACAGTACGTTGAAATCCAACTTCTTATACAATTCATTCATTTACGTTGGAATGGTCTACAATCCATTTAGAATTGTTTTATCACAATGAACGCCCATTACAATTGACATAGAATTTTGTGTTCCGCTTAACATCAACGCGAACTACTAATTAATCGAATCGATTTTTATTTTATTAGAAAACCAACACCTGAAATCCTCCACAAATATGCAACAGCGAGCCCCATAGATCCTCGGCATACTTGGTTGTCTACTAAAATAAAAATCAATTCAGTAATCGATTGCACCAACGAAGCAACAGCGTAAATTAATTAATTGTTAACACCTGACATTCTCCACAAATATATTGCATGCGACAGAAAGCCCCATAAATGCTCAGCATGCTTGCCAATTAATTAATTTACACTGCTTCGTTCGGTGCACCGTTGCAGCCTCTTTTACGCGTCATGCTTAACGGAAGTTCATTTCCCCGGACAATCTCGGCAAACAAAAATCGTTAACAAAAGGGCCTGTCGTCCCGTTGCCGGCATGATTTTCAACTTAGTATAGTCCCGTAAGCCGCGTCGCGTCGCGTCGGGCGACGTCCCACAATTTCATCTGGTAGAAAAGACCGCTTAATGACCGTTTCTTCAGACCTCGACGAGGAAAATATCGTTAACGATTGTCACTCCGGTGTCATCAGAGGCTGCGGCCACCTAATGTCTTCGCGCGGACACGGCCGGGACGCGTTACATGCACGGGAAAACGATAATGCGCGTTGCACGCTGCAAGCACGCGCAGACCAACGCCATCGACCTCGATGCGTTGCCGCATACTTGCTACTCACGCCGGTTAATACGTTAAGCAAATTGATGGATCTCTCGCTACGGAAGAAGATCCCGAGAGATCCTCTCTCTCTCTTCTCTCTCTCTCTCTCTCTCTTTCTTTCTCCTTTTCGCGAACAGGAAGCCACCGGAAAACCGGCAGCGGTAGACGTAAATTGGCGGAAAAAAGTGGCTCCTTCGACCGCGCGGCAAAAAGCCGACTTTTATAATAGATTGAATCCAGACAACGGGACGCCGAACTTAACACGAAAAAATGGGCGACGTTTCTATGAATCATTGTCAGCGGATGATGTATACTCGGGCCGCTCGCGTGCGCGGATGTTTCTGCTTGTTTCGGGGAGAGCCACGTGGATTTGAACGATGGCCTCGCCGAACCAAATCGACGGAGTCGCACGGAACTCGAGGCATTAAACATTTAACTCTTCGCTGGGCATTTTTGTCGGATCGTTTAACGCGCTCGCGAAATAGACGTGACGTTTCGTACCAAACAGCGTTATCGATGTTTCGTGAAACGGGGATCAAATTGTAGACCTTCGATCTTTTCCACGCATGATATCGTTAAAGACAATCGTCCGGATGCATCGTAGGTTGTGTCTAATCATTAGATTTCTCGGCAAATTAGCATTTGGAATGAACGATCGAGGGGTCGATAAATGAATTCGAGGATCGCGCCGATTTCTGTGGACGTTTGTTGTGTGCGCGATTTTCTATTGCTTGCTATAGTTAAACCCGCACTTGATAGTGTTCGTAAGTGGACTGTATAATTCTTGAACCGGAGGATAGAGGTGATGGTTGGTCGACCCGCGAATGAATATTGTTATATAGGTATAACAAAACAATATATATTCTATTTCCAAGGATACAGATATGTCGCAAAGAAATGTATAGCGGATCGGCGCGCGCGTGTAATGTCGAGATTGCTTAGTGAAAATCCTAGTGATTCTAATGCTATGGTGGTAATGATCGCAATGATGATTTTCGCTGCTCAAAAATGGGATGCGACGCCTACAAAATGGGATGAGTACGTTGATTGGTTAAGAAAAGAAGGGCGGAGTTAGCCATTTCGTTGACGAGAGCATGTGGAGTGTAAACAGGGTTGTAAAAGAAACGGGAAATCCCGAATTTTTGTAACTGTCGCTCGAAGCGCATCTCCGCATGTTTCCTACAGGTATGGTTGTAAAAATTTAGGTTCCAAGACATCTGCTACGTGGTTATAAAACACTAAACTTCGTCCGGCAACGGTTCCTCGGGCACTATTCTATTCAACTTAATTTCGCTACGCGACAACGTTGACGATGGAATTGTAGATTCGAGGGGACGTTCGATCGCGATTAACGAAATGTTAAATTCTGTACGGTGTAATAAAAGTTATAATGGAGGAGATAAAACGGGACGGCGAACTTCAATGAAGACGACACGCTCTCCTCTGTCCCGGGCAGCAGAGTGGAACCGCGGCTCTCGCGCAAATAAAAATTCCAATTCCAGTTTTCGCAAAGTTTTCCCCAACGTTTACCGAACTTCACTGATTTCCCCGGCAAACTCACTCTCATCTCCCGCGGCCCAACTCATCAGGTATGAAGACACTGTTTGCTCTCGATTCCTTGTTTCGATGAAAACACAACACTCGAGAGCGCCGGGCCCGCTCTCTTCGACGTGTCTGGTTCGATCATTTCGATCCGCAAACATTCGGCGGAAACATCGTCCTGGCAGCTTCGAAAATCGTGTTTCGGCCGGTGTTCGATACGTATCGGTAATAGCACGTTGCTACCGTTAATAACGCTCGACTCGAGCGCGATGACGAAGGAATTCGAAAAAAAGTGCACGCGATAGGCTTTTCATGCGACAGGAAACGCATTCCTTTTCGCCGAGCGATGAATACACGGTGACAGGAAAAAGTATTCATACGCCGCTAACTACTGGTTTCGGTTCACGACACTTGTTTGTATGTGGCACGACCAACATTATCTACACGAAAGCGGGCCTTTATTATCATAAGTTGCCTCAACAGCGAATCGTTTAACTTCGATGCGTTTTTACTCTTCCCCTAGGGCACACTAAAAACTCTAAATTACCAAGAATCCGAATAGCAAGTTGTTTGCTTCAGCAAGATTCTGAATAATCAATTCTCCGGATTACCAAGTCTCTGGATGACCAACTCATTGAATTACCAAGGCTCTGAATAGCCAAGGCTTGGAATAACTAAAGCTCTAATTTGCCAAGGCTCTGAATAACCAATTTTCTGAATTACCAAGGCTCTGAATAACCAAGGCTTGGAAAACTAAAGCTCTGAATAACCAATTTTCTGAATTACCAAAGCTCTGAATAACCAAGGCTTGGAAAACTAAAGCTCTAAATTGCCAAGGCTCTGAATAACCAATTTTTTGAATTACCAAGGCTCTGAATAACCTACGATCTAAATTACCAGGATTCTGAATTACCAATTTTCCGAATTACCAAGGCTCTGAATAACCAAGGCTTGGAAAACTAAAGCTCTAAAATTGCCAAAGCTCTGAATAACCAATTTTCTGAATTACCAAGGCTCTGAATAACCTACGATCTAAATTACCAGATTCTGAATTACCAATTTTCCGAATTACCAAGGCTCTGAATAACCAAGGCTTGGAAAACTAAAGCTCTAAAATTGCCAAAGCTCTGAATAACCAATTTTCTGAATTACCAAGGCTTGGAAAACTAAAGCTCTAAAATTGCCAAAGCTCTGAATAACCAATTTTCTGAATTACCAAGGCTCTGAATAACCAAGGCTTGGAAAACTAAAGCTCTGAATTACCAAGGCTCTGAATAACCTACGATCTAAATTACCAGGATTCTGAATGACCAAAAATCTGAAATACCAGTGCTCCGAATATCCAAAGCTCTAAGTCATCAGGGCTCTGAATAAATAATTCCCCGAATAATCAAGACCCTGAGTAATCAATGTTCCGAATTGCCAAGACTCTGAATAACCAACGCAACCACTGCTCTGAACGGATAAAGCCCTAAATAATCGAAGTACTTGGTAACCAAGACTACGAGACAATTTTCATGAATTTGTTCGCGGCGTAGAACACGCGGGCGAACGATACAAATCAGGCTCGATAGCCCGTGGCTGGAAGTGAAAAGATATAAACTTAGATAAGCCGATGACGAGCGACAATTACGCTAGTTAGCATCGGAGAACTAGCCGCGACGCGATCTCGCGATAAAACGCATTGATAACCGCGGTGAACGCGGTCGCCGGTCGAACTTTCCCATTCCGGCACGAAGCGCGCGAAATTATTTCCGTTTCCGCCTTTATTGAACGGGAATTTATGTAATTTTAGTCAGAGCCGGGGAAGAATGGCTGAGCAAGGCAGAAACGGGAACAAGAAGGGGGCGGTGGCTAAGATACGGATGATAAGGGAAGAAGAGAGGGTAGAGGGTTGCTGGGATAGAGAAAGACGGGAACAGTTGAGATAACTTTAGTAGTACGTGCGGTATTGTCACGGACCCGGCGCGGCGCGGCGCGCAAGACCCGAAAGTGTCTCTTTAGTAAGAAGTTCGTCGAGTGGTATGAGATCATCTGAAAACTGTGCAGAGGGAATACGAGGCTTGATAGCGTACTTAATCTGCCCGGAACTTCGTACCATATACAGGCGGATTTAGTAGGAATATGTAAGGGGGAACGTTGAACCTATCCGACGCAGAATCAGTCGCGGCAGCGAAAGAACGTTTTCGCTTCAGGATTCCCCACTGTCTTGCAAAGTTATTGTCTGATAAGAAATGTCTATCAACCGCGGGAGGCTGTACGCTTCTAGCCTACAGTTTACCATCGATATTACATAGGACGACGCGAACTATATCGCGTTTTCCATGGAAACTAATTTGAACACGAATTATTCTAGACTTAAGCGTTTCGAACCGGTGTAATTAAGGACGCAATTGAAACACTTTACGGATAAGTAATTTCGAATCGAATGTGTTTCAGAGCCGAGTTATTTAAACCCTAAGCATTCGCACCTAATCAGCACATGGGCCCGTGTTATTTGAATCTAATATAAACACTTGAATAATTTGATATTAGGAACGATTCTGAAAAATCACAGTGATACGAGAAATGGGTAATTTTGTCGTGTAACTCGAAAATATGGAACAAAAAATCTCTCTGCACTAAAACCGCGTTTAGAAAAAACTGGTCTTTGATCGTGCACATGTGTACTTCGTATTTGCGCTAAGTAGAAACGGTACGCAACGACCAGACGCGTTAACCGAGGCGTGTTCTGTAGCACGCGTATCCAACGAATTTCAACTTCGGCTTTTATGCACTTAGAGATTGCAAGAGTATTTAGCTAAAAACAGAACTCAAATTGTACTTTTGCTTAGAGCTTACTACATACAAACTTTACGCTCCTTTCCTAATTAACGTAGCTACTATCATTATTGAAGATCAAGGTAACCTTCTATTATACATATAAAGCCACTTACTTTTATAAATTAATCCATAAGTACGTAAAAATCATACAATTCGTAATACACTTGACTTTAAAGAAGAATAAAAAATACAGAAAAATGTTAACCCTTAGCACTCGAACGGCGACTGTAATGCGCCACTAAAAATTGCTGTATCGAAATATTTTTTTTACATTATTAAATTTGTTCGTATTTAACAAATTACTACACACTTTTGTACGAGTAAATTACACCAAAAATATATGCATAGAAGGGAAATGTTCTAGGTCGGAAGAAATGTTTTGGAGTTAAAGTAGCTTCGAGTGCAAAGTGGTAATATTGTACTATCAGAAATATAAACCCTTTTATTTACAAACTAACGTGGACAAAATCCTAAATCTAACGATGACGAAAATGTGCAACAAGAGTACCGTTGCATTTCAAAAATTATTTTCCAAACTACTCGATATTCCTGTGACACTTGTGTACACCGGAACTGTTCGAGAAGAATGCGGTGTTCGAGTACGACTGCTGAAGATAAGCAAAAACGAAGAGGGGCTTGTAATTGTCCGAGGTTTAGCGCGTTCCGACAAGCGTTATTTCGTCGGGACTGCGATCCGAAGGGTGGCGCAGAAAGGGTGCAGAAATTCCGGCGTGTCTCTCTCGTTTCTGCAGAAGGAAAAGTTGCCTCGCGAGGGGATTAGGGAGAGGCGGAATGGAGAAAGCAAGCCCGTCTTACGCGGTACTCGGGGGATCATGCACACTTCCAAGAATGTTCGGTGACATTCGTCGCGATGCTTTCTTGTTCGATATCCCCGGGACCGTTGTTTTGCAAGCGACTCGAGCCCCGTCTCCGCGTCGCGTTTCACTCGGCGCTCTCCTTTCCGACGAGCGTTGGTCTAGTTTCCCTCGCAGGAACCCGGGATTATGGTTGCTTTAAATATCCTTCGACTCGTTCCGATTCTATCCGCGGTTGATCATGCTCGCGCGAGTAGCGAGCGGAGATTTCCGAGCTTTTGTCTCACAATTTCTAGGAGGAGAAAATTGGAAATCGCCGAGGACCAAGAGAGAAGCGGGAAAAACTGGTGTTCGAAGTTGGGGGAGAAACAATTACCGTTTTCCGTAAGCCGAACGGAAGTTTGCTAAACGCCGTGAAACTGAGCGAAATTGTAACACGGTTTGTTGGAGACGGTCGGAGAGGATTAGTTGCCGGAAAAAAAAGTCACAAGAAAAGGAAACAGTATCGCAGGAATATTTTTCAGAAGCGAAAGGATGATTTTTGGTTTCTGTTCGGCAGTCTGTGACAGCACGAATTGGGACGAGTAACGCGATTGTAGGGAGCAGTGAACAAATTCCACCGCAAGCTGATTGGCCAGCGGCTTTCGTTGGCGACCAATGGGGAGCAAGCACCGCCCACGCTCAGCTGACCTGGGCAAACAGTGTGGATGACTGTGAGATCTCCGGGAGAAAGAACGAACTATGATAGAAAATGTTAGAAATACGAGAGCGCATATCGAGTTTAAATACAGGGTGTTTCGTAACTGGTGGTACAAGCGAAAAGGGGGTGATTCTACGTGAAAGAATAAGTCGAAAATATAGAATAAAATTTTGTCATCCGAAGTTTCGTTATCGAGAAAATCGAGTTTGAAATGCAGCGAATACGCATGCTATTCGATAGGAATTGTCTGACGCGTCTGATCATGACCAACCAAATCTACTTGCTGCATATACTAAACCACACAGACCACTAAACCTGACAGATCTTCAAAGTCGATTTTCTCGAAAACAAAGCCTCAAACGAAAAATGTTTATTCTGTATTTTCGACTTATTCTTTCATGTAGAATCACCCCCTTTTCGCTTGTACCACCAGTTACCAAACACTCGGTATAACTATGATTGCGTAAAGCTTGCAGTTGCAGAGATTGTATATTTTTTTTTCAAAATAAGGAAATATTCCAGTGTTTACGCATTCCGCGCGTAGTATTGTATGACGCGCGGATCAAATTGCGCGATGCAAAGGGAGCAAATAACGAGCGACGCATTCGCAATATGCGGTGCCGGGCAGCACGGCGGACCGATTGGCACTCGAGAACGTTGAAAAATTAACGGCGACAATTTATTGCAAATTTCCGTACAGGACAGGGCCGAGGACACTTTAGCGCCGGCCCCGTCATTCGGCGCCATTAGCGAATAGCTCGTTTGTATCAAAGGAATGTCATCTAAATAAATCATACGGTCCGCTCGTCGGGTTACACGTTAGCGGGGACTCTGGCGCGGGAAATAATTTTCCCGGCGTTCTATAATTTCTCGATCGATCGAGATCGCGTGTCGGATACGCGTCAATTAACCCGCGTAACGATTCCCCAGCAACAATTTCACGGGGAAACGGAGAACAGCGTTTCGGTTCCCGTTGTCCGGATTGAAACGGCTATTTACAACGAACGATTTCATCGGGTACTCCATTCGCGCAGGTATTAATTAGCGCAGGGCGTTCGCGTAAGCTCTCTTTCGACGCGCATTGTGCCTGTTAATGGCGGTCCAGATCGAATCTGACAGTATTCCGGGACTTCATCGACTCTGTTAGATCCAGCGCGTTCCCCTCGGACGACAATAAGAGAATTTTTAGCCCCGATTGCCGCCAACGCTATAAAACTCCCTATCCTCTTTCCACTTCGAACAATCATTCGTACATTTACATGTAGAACCTTTCCTAATCAAACACACAGTACATAAAATGAAGCTTTTCGAAAAACACGAAGAGAAAAATGAACGAGAAATAACAATTGATTTTTGAAAGCGTTCGTTTATTTCCAGATGTTGCGAAATCGTTCAACAATTTTTATCCTAGCCAAGAGAACGTTTATTATTTCTCAATACCTGAAAATGTCAGCAGACTCAACCTTATAGTACACGAAAAAAATCAGATTTCTCTTCCTATATCAATAGGTTTTTATGCGTTCATTAGAAAAATTAATAGAGGAAACACAAAATAATGAAAATCTTCAAACCTTTTAAAAATACTATTGTAAAATAGCATCATGTACCATTAATAAATCTAAACGACTTCGATCGAGGTACGACGTTCTCGCGATGTCTGGTGAGTTTATAGAATGCGGTGCTTCGTGAACGAACAGCTTATCCGATCCCGTAATTATGCCAAAGGCCGTGCAGTTACAAAAGTGAACAATAACGGCGGAGGGCGAGGTTCACGGATGTTCCGTGCCATTATTAAACCCCGGGTCCTTTGTACTCATTTTTCTTTTCCCAGGACCTGTCCCGAAAGTCTTGAACCCGTCGAATAAATCGTATTAATGCATAATATCGCGCTCGATCACGTCCAACGACCAGATGTCCCCGATGGTTTCGCGCGATGGTTAATAAAGGGCGTGCGGAATCGATGCCGGATCGATCCATGCAAATAAGATGGAGATGAATCGGGGTAGAGAGATGTAACGAGATAGAGAGAGAGAGAGAGAGAGAAGAGGGAGGAAACCCGCGAGAAGAATTATACGAAACGAAGGATTGGAACCGTGGAGAATCGGTGAAAACTCGCGGCGACGAGAGAAAAGTAATAAGGGATAGTGGCGACAGGACAAAAGAAATTCCCGAGGAACGACAACGACGACGACGAAGGGTCCGAAGCGTGGGAATAAAGCGAGAAGCCTCCGCGCGAAAACGGAAGGAAGACGAAGAACACACCGCGTAAAATAGTCGTAGTAAGAGCCATGAGAAATTATACGAAACCACGTCGGTGAACTTGGTACTTTCGCGTGGTTTACACGCCGCCGAAGTTCCGCGAAGACGTAAACGCGAGCGGACTCTCTCTCTCTCTCTCTCTCTGTGTGTGTGTGTGTTTGCGCGCGCTCACAATGGTCCTGCGTGCCCCCGCGATCGATGCAATTGTATAATTTGATGTATAATTGCACGCCGGCTATCCCAACGACGATGATTAGCTGCCTAACGAATCGCCGGAAGCCCTTGTGTGCACGCGAATAATGATAGCGCCGCGGTGTTCCCATTGAATGAAAAGTTCAAATGCAAGAGAGGGAGAGAGAGAGAGAGAGGGGTTCGCTAGGTATAAATACAGGCCGATGTGGGGTGGCTAATCGTTGCGGGATCATTGTGCTGCGAATTATGAGTGATTACGCGCGACTTGACGCATGAAAGGAAAAATCCCCTGGCATTTTCTAGGCAAAAATGCTCGATATTTCTCGACTAACCATAACATTTCACGGGGCGCTTCACTTTTTCCGTTCAAAATTGACCACCTTCGTTTCTTGGCTCAACACCGTCGATTAATGAACGTTGGAGGAACTTTTAGAAATAGAATTTCGTACCAATTTCCTCTATTTTGTGGACTTTGCCAAATAAATGGTCTCGTTTAGGGGTACGCGAGAACCCGATAGTCGGGTCGAGTCGGGTCGGGTTCCCGAAAATTTCGATTTCCCTTCAGGGAATCCCGATTATTTCGAGACTCGAAATTTTCGGGTACCCTTCCCGAAAACACCCCTAGTTTCATTGCACTAAATTAGTATTACACTAAATTAGAGTTCGGACAGAATATTAAACAATTTCCGGACCAAGTTCCGTGCCGGAAGAAAATAGAATTCGACAGTTTGAACGACTCGCGTGCCTTCGAATACTCCAGCATGTCTGACCGTTGCACGCTGTTTCTACTTACACAGTTTTATTCGATTAGCGTGGATAATTGCTCGGCTATCCGCATTCTACGAACGCGAATGCAAATAGCGATAATTAATAATAAGTAGCAGTAGTTATTTAGCTATGCAAATATTGAATTCATACAAGCAATTACCAGGATTTCGGAAACAATATTAATTGTAGGATTATTCAAAAATAGAGCTATTGAATAATTGGGCGGGTTATTGGGCGCATGGGGAAAAGATCATGGCAGCGCACGTTTGATGCTTTAAATGTTACGAATTAATTATGAATTGGCCTAAACAGGATAATAGGCCAGATTCGAGCTGATTCGACGATAAAATTCGCAAGAATCTATCATAGATGACTTCGATGTTCAAGAAAATCTCTCGGGACCGTTCGATGAAGTAATTTTCGCGATCGAGATCGACACAGCTCGAGCTTAGGCTTGTTTCGACGCGTTTCAGCGAAGCGAAACGACTAGAAACGGCGAACATCGATTTCTTTCGCAGGTTTCGTTCGCGGTAACGGCTCCTCGTTTGACCGGAAATCGAGACAGTTGCGTTCTCGATTAATGACGATCGCGCCGAGTCACTCGGTGGTAATTCGATGCTCTTACGACGCAGCAATTACGGTTCCGCGGCTGAAAAACCGCATTCACCGTGCTGGATAAGCGAGTCTGCGGTGGAACAGCAGGTTACTCGTTTACCTCGTTGCATTTTTATTCCGGTTGCCGGTCTGCGGCAACCACGATCGAGAGACTCCGCTGTTTTCTGTAATCCGCGGCATCAACGGCATAGCGATCGCGGACCGATACCATTCCGAGCAATTAATAATCTTCGAGCAACCTCGTCGTTCCTTTCTTGTCGCGCGCTGGTGAAGAGGGAGGGAAAAAACAAAGCTGTTCTTCTCTCGCAATCGATATCCCTTCGTTTAACGTAAAAACACACGTATTCCTCGCTGGAGAAGGACCACTTCCGTTTCTCCCGGCCGCGAAAATGAAATTGTTTCGTCGAATATTTGCGGAACGTTCGACTCGAGTTTATTCTTCCCGGTTTTTACTGTTTATTCCCCGACGGCGGTTCGCAGGATTGCTGCGTACAGCTTTATTCCTACTTTCGACACATTTTTAAAGGACACGGCCGGCCGAGATTATGCTACGAGCTCGAACCGAGGTATCGGTGCCAAAACCACGGAAACATTGTCACGATAAATACCGCGTCCAATCTGCTTACAATATAAAAACTGGAGGAAACTCGGAAACTGGAAAGTTGGATATGTAAGTGGAAACTGAAGACGGGTCTTGAAAGACGAGGTTTGTACCTTATACGTGTACGATAAAGTTTTAGAATAGAATTTCTCGATTAAAACGCTTCGAAACATCCGTACTAACAACGTCATACATCCGTACGTACAACTACATAATATAAATATCCTCGTATGTTCAGCAATAATTACAACTTCAATGTAATAATTCGTTAAAAATTATAAAATAGCCACACCAATCGCCAGATTTGAAACCCATAGAAAAACAGAAGGGTACGGACCTTTTGCCCTGCTTCGAAAACACATTTATGGAATATTTTGGAACGAGAATGGAGTAATATGATAACAGAAACTACGAAAAAATTAATCACGTGGACGCCAAGAATAGTGGACATTGTAATAAAGAAACGTGGCGGATTCTGCTATGGAAAGAAAATGTATTTTTTTACTTCTTGGTGAGATTTTTTTTATATATGAGAGCAGCATCCTTTCTTCGACGTGTAAACCTTTAACACTTTGATCGCCAAACAAGAAAGCTAAAAAATTCCATGAAATCAAAGTAAGTTATTTAATAAAATAGAAATTGAAAAGAATTAAATGTATGATATTGTGTAGTTCTCCAACTATCTTGCATTTTACAGATCCTAATTAAATTTGGTACAATGAATATATTAACGTAAAAATTCATTTTAAAGCCTGAACAAATAATTCTGTCACCCATATATGGGTGACATGGCAGTCAACGTGTTAAGTAAGGAAAACTTTGTTCGCATCCTTCAACGATTATTTCATTTCTACAAAGTTGAATATGATAGCTGTCCTCAGACTCGTGAGCGGGAGTGTATACGGAGGATATACCCACAGAGAATTTCCGAGCGAGATCGTGCACGCGCCATTGTCTGCGAGGATCATCCCCTTCCGCGCCTATGCGTTACACACTCGTTGGCAGTCGGCGCTGGTCCTCTTAGAGAGGATCGGGCAGGGGCACGTAGCTAACCTAACCGTTGGCGCGACAGTTTGGCTCGATGCACCCTCTGCATCCTTTTCGATTCTTCTTTCGAATGGCAGAAGCTCCGAGCGCCAAATGTCTCTGCCTCTGGCGGCGCGAAGCAGAGCGGGGCAGGGGGGTTGCGGCCCACTCACCCCCTTCTATACCGGGGGTGTGGTGGACAGATTGCAACCGGGCCACGAGGAAGCGGATACGCGTTCCGTTAGGAACCTCTCGATTTCGGAACCCGTTTTCGAAATCCGTCGACCGTTTGCTCCCGTCCCTTTTGTTGCTGCTGTTGCGCGGTTCACGGGACAGGGATCCCTGTGCATTGAGACACGGCCCTGTATCACGGATATTCTCGACTCTTTTTTTTTTTTTTTATTTTTCGTTGCAACGATCGCTGCTGGATTCGCGAGTTTCCCAAGGACCGGCGTGACTTTGCACACCGGGTCCCGGTGGGTTCCTTTATGGTATTTGTCCATAGTTCGTCCGGGGGATTTTATTCGGAGGAAATGTTGTCTCTTGTATAGCAAATTGTATTGATGATTCGAGGTTGAAGAGAGCGCAACAGTTTTCCACCGAGCTCCGTGAACAATGTAAAACATGCTCTAGATCTCGGCATCCCTGTACCCAGCAATCTAACCGGATCTCCCCGGTTAGGGTTTTTCATTAGTCGAACAAAATTGAACCCATCACCTCCAGAGGAGCCTCTAGATGCAGATTCATCGCGCCCGAAAGCGGTGCTAAAAGCTGGCGTTGAAATCGAGCTTTCAAGGAGAGAGAGAGAGAGAGAGAGAGAGAGAGAGAGAGAGACCTTGACCCCTCCCCGGGCGCTAAGAATTTTTCTACTTCTTCGGCTAAATGGATTATAGCGAGCCCATCAGCCCGAGTTAGCCGTCGTCGTCTAATGGTCAATTAAAAAAGACTTACTCTAAAAGGAGGTGAACTCGGCGACTTCTCTTAACGCCGTCGTCCGAGCCCCTCGGCAGAACAGAACTTCAGCAAGGCCGTTTAACTCCCGGAGAGACGTTGCTCCGCGACACGCATAATTTTACACCCGGTGGACACAATGGAGTCTGCCGAATCGCGTCTCGGAATCCACCCCCATTGCATTATCCCCCCCCCCCGGACCCCTGAATCCTGACCCCCGTCGTTCTTATAGTTTATGGCCTTTCGCCTGCCGACTTCCCGCGTTCGTTTGCTGGCCGCACACACGTACAAGCGTATCCCCAAGATTCCCCGAGTATCGATCTATCTCTGTCTCGCTTTCTCTGTCCCGGTAGATCGGTGAGACTCGAGACAGATATCCGATTTCGAGACACCCTGTTAGTTTCACGTTCCGCGCCGGAGAGACCCGAAGGGAATGTGGAGGAATCGGGGAGCGACCGGTTTTTCCCCGATGAACCGTGCGAGTTGATTCCCGGGGAATTTTTCACGGACGACGCTGGATCAGGAAACGCCTAATTTCATCGGCTGTAGTTCCTCGGTACTCTTATCGCGTCTACTGTTCCGAAAGAGTAACCCAACGTCGGTGACCTGCCCGGTGTCGCCAGATCGAGACTTGTTCCCCCACTCTAACTGTCCCCTCTACCGCCGCTATACCCCCCGTTTCCGCTGCGGTCACGTGACGCGTTCCCGTCAGGCTCTGTTCACGTGAGTGCTCCAGTACTGGCGGAGAGGGGGCAACCATTTCCCCTCGATTCGTGCTCTCTCTCCTCATCTGGCGACACTGGACCAGTAAGCTCGCGAATATTTTTATTTATTTTATTTAGTTTTTATTTATTTTTATATATTAATATGTCCCAAATGCCTAGTGGACAAATGTCGCGGAATTATCCCCACTATCGCCGGGTATACCCCGTGAGGGGCCAAGGAGCTAGAGAGATCTCAGTCGCCGAGGAGTTTAAGATCGCGAGGATCAAAGAATCGTGTACCTCCTGCCCGATATATGTCCGTGTCCAGGCAATATTTCTGTAAAGAATTGCAAACCGAGTTATTGCTCAACCTAATATTAAAATTTCATCGGGTATCCCGCCGACGCTTCCGTGTTTTGTTACGCTTTTACTCCTTTTTTGGGAACCTTCTAATATTTCATAATACCTTTACTGTACCACCCCCTCTCTCTCCTCTCCTTTCCCACCTTCCGCCTTTCGGAATAGAAATCTAGGTGCCGGCGTGATATTAAATTCGTGGTTTTCGGGAGAACCCGGGCGCATCGGAAATTGCGCCAAGCGAGATCGCCGACGAATTGAAGTTTATAGCTAAATATTGTATAGGGTGTTTCGTTTATCCTGTCCACTTTTCTCTTCCGCACATTTGCTGGTGCAGGAAGATGTACGAGGAAAAATTGTAATACGTGTTCTTTCGCTTTAGCATAATTTTTCTTCGATTTTTCAAGGTCCTGGATTTTTAATTATTTCTGTCATCGTACGATTGTAACTGATAAGAAATTCATTTTAAATATATCATCACCTCCTCTTAAATATATTTTGATAAATTATCCGTTTTCACTGATGTATTGCAGCAAAAGTGAATTGATAAACCTCGTGGAAAAAATAATATTAGTCAATATGTTAACAAAGCATCACTGGAAAGGACTTCGTAGAAAATCGGCGTGACAGAAAACTTTTAACGATTACTAATCATTTTGGACGCACGTTACCATCGCTAATGACCACTTAATTCTAGCTGATACGGCTTTGGTGCACAAAGTCTGACATATTTTCATAATACAACTAAAAAGGGGGTTGAATCTGTGTGAAAAAAAAAATACTTAAAAAAACGTGAGATTTATAAGCAGTTAATACCTTGTGGAAAAAGTAATGTCATTAAAAATTATTAAAAATAATATTAGTTAACGAAGCATCACTGGAAAGGACTGTGTAGAAAATCGACGTGGCAGAAAACTTGTAACGATTATTAATCATTTTGGACACACGTTCGCTAATGACCACTTAATTCTAGCTGATACGGCTTTAGCGCACAAAGTCTGACATATTTGCATAATACAACTAAAAGGGCGGGTGGGGTGAATCTGTATGACAAAAAAATACTTCAAAAATGCGTGTTTTATTGCTTTATGAAACATTAAGCACGGTTATCGAATTTCTGTTGCTATTTATTAAAATCTTGTTGATCGTCTACCTTTTGCCGAGTGACCAAACTAATTTGTTCTTTCCCATTTTCCAATGAAATTAACCAAGCAATACGCTTCCCTAGAGTTTTCTTAAGGGAGTGGGAGGTAAATTAGTGTCGGATAGTTTTGGCAATGGATCAATTTTCATCTCGGTCAGACCAATGAAACGACCGTTTCGGCCGGCGTAGTATCACCATCGCAGAGCTAATACGAATTTCCATAACTGTTGGACGATGTTATCCCAACTACGCGTATAACTATATGTAACAGAAGCGGTTTCACCGACAACTATGGAAACCCGTTCGACCATGGGAGTCTGCACAAAGTAGACGCGCTCAGTTTTACCCTGTATAAATCATCCGCAAACAGAACGCCATCTCGCTTCGAGGGATTCTGTTCCACGCAAATTCACCCTCCCGGAACATATTCGATCGTCGCGTCGGCTCGAAGCAAGTATCAATTATCAGCCTAAGACTTGTGCGAAAGCTTCGCACACACTGGTTCGCATAACCGTTTCAACCCGTTGTAAAGAAATATCCGTGGACCGGTCACGCTGCAACGAGAACTAGACCGTGGATCTTTATGGGAAATAAAAATTCTCTGGATCGATTGCGAGACACACGATCTCCGTAGACCGTTGTCCCTTCTTCTTTTTAATCATTTCAATGAGTTACGGATGGTGGAACAGTGACTGTATGTGATTTTTGTGTAATTCTCCACAATGTAATTTGCAGGCTGTAACCGGAGCTGATTTCATTATCTCGATGAAGCATTATCGTTCGTGTATTTATTCACTCTATTAATATTCTAGCCAACGACCGCTTTAGAATAACTTCAGGAAGTAAAATGTTGCTTTTAGAAGCGCGATAAAATACATTCCCGCAGCGGTATTAAAATAAGTACAGCGAACGAAATGGTGAAAGTGGTACTTTTGTGAAAATTTTTATGCGCGCCGGTCGGGCGCGCACATCGCTATAGCAACGATTCGAAGTATTTGTTTCCGGGGCCCCGTGTCATCTACCGGGCGGCGCGAACTTCAACGGTGATCACACTACATTAACCCTGTATCGATCTTCGCCGTTCGAGAATTTTATTATCGTCGCAGCAACGGCGGTATCGCCTTTGAATTTCATTTCAGAAATATTCTAGCTCCGGGCATTTTTTGCCCGGGCAAATATTTCCAGCGTTGTACGCTCGCCGCGCGTAACCGTCCGGCAAAATATTATTTTAGCCGTGAAAACAAATCGACCCGTAAAAAGTACCGCAAGGAAAACCGAACACGCTCTCGCCTTAATACTTTCAATTTATCGAAACAAATTTAACACGAGCAAAACAAAGAGATTGGAAAAAAAAAAGTGGGGGTGGAACGTGACGCGCGTGTATTTGCGTCGATCGAGCGGCTCGCAGAAATTTCAATTGGCGAGAGAAAATCGAGCGCGGAGGATCACTCTGTCCGCTCGAGGAGAGGAGAGGAGCGGCGCGGCGCGGCCAAAGTGCAAAGTGTAACAAATTTTTGCGAACGCCCACCGATAAATCCAACTACCGCCAAGTACAAGTTGCCGACGCTCAACCGGCCAGAATTTACAGCGTAAACGTCTATTAAAATAATAGGCAAACGCGTCGCGAATCCGCGCGAATTCCGCGCGAGAAGGCGAACGACCGCTCGCGCGAACTTCCACGACCGTCTTTTAGAGGCGACATTAAAGCACGATTACGAGAAATGACGATCCAGGAACGTTCGCCCGAAAGTTTCTCTCCGCTTTAAAACCACTCTCGTAATCGATTACGATACAGTTCCACCGTGACGATCCGCGTTTTATGGATCGTCGCCATTTTTACGGAATTCTGCAAGACGCTCTAACCCTCTTTAGTAGGTTCGAATTTATTTCGAGATCTCTCGCGGAAAACTTTACCTTTATCCGCCCCTGCATTTTCTGTTCAAAGACCGTACCATTAACGAACTACAGGTACTGCTATTTTCACGCTTTCTTTATTACCAAGTTAGGAATGCTCTTATTTCGATAGCGATTTATTTTTTTAATAGGCAATCTGTAGATAATATGACGATTTTCAAATAGATGGTGCAAAGCACGTGGAGGGGATAGAAACAGTGTCGTCAGACGAGGGCAGAGAACACGAATCGAGGGGAAAAATAGTGAAAGTGTGAGCTTTCTAATTTCATAGGGACGGACAATATTAGTAAAGATACAAAATTTATTCGAAAATGGGGATTTTCATAGAATAATTTTCCGCGCTCCTGACCCACGCCAGTGCTCTATTCGACGACTGAAAAAGCACGCCCCGTCTAAAGCAAATTGATCGCAAATACCGCAATTCGGTAGACGCCGTCTGCTCCGTTGCCGCGATTCGCTTTACACAATTATTAGGCAAACAACGGGGGGGGAAAAAGCGCGAATACTTCAATCAACGAACTTACAGAGCCTGAAACATTCAACGCTGCGGTAGCGGCGATATATTGTTGACTTTCGAGTCAGCGCCGTGTGCTCCTGAATTAGTCAGCAGCGTTCGAAACATGTTATTGACCGAGACCAATATAAAAGCCGCCGGTGAGCAAAATCGTTCGATCTCGAGCGAGCCGATCGCGAACAATTCCGACGACTTCGATTAAAAACGATTGGTCAGAGACTGCGTTGATCATTGAACTGATTCTGCGCATTTTTGAACGGTACGAACATGAAAAGAATTTATTTCTAACCAATTCCTATTTAGTTCCTGCGTCTTGCAATTAATGCAAGCAATTTTTATCTTTCGCGAAGATCCGCAGTCCCTTTCCAGCATCGTTACGACGAAAAATTTGTATCGCAAGATTCCGCGGCAAAAACCATCGGCTGAGATCGCGTGAAATTTCGTTGAAATTCTCGGAAAATGTGAAATTTCTACGAAAAAAGGAACGATCAAGGTAAAAGCCGTGGATTCGCGCCGGTTTACGAGGAAACTCCCGAAGGAAGAGAAACCATAAAATACCGGGGCTTGTTTCGGGGCTCTGTAATTATGCGCAAATGGAGCCGCTTTGTAATTAATATTCTTTTCTTCGAACCACACACGTTCGCCCCGTTATTCGCCGGCCGTGCGCAACAATACGCGCCGCCCTTTTCTAATGTTTCCTACCGTGTGAGACAGCCGGTCGTTTTCTTTTCCTTTTTCTTTCTTTTTCGGGGCCACGGTGAAAGGAAAACGCGTGTACACACGGTAACTGCTTTTTAATTCTGCCTGAGAGCCCGGCGGCAGCATCAACCTGTCTCCTGAACGAACGACAAGAAACGTGCAGCGCGAACTTTCGTTGCAGTCGTCTCTCGTCTTGCCTCGGCTCGCCTCGTCGACGAGAAAAAGTATTATTAACGAGATACGGTGACTGGCTGAACGTACTCTAAGTGGATTGAAAATAATGTAGAGCACTCGTTGCCCGGGCCCACTGTGTCATAAATATCGGAAGGGAGCTTCAGGGATGTGTCCTCGAACGCATTATCCGACGCCCTTGCTCGTTCGCACCGATGAATCAAAATGATCGAAATTGAATTTTGCGTGAAATTTATCGCTTCGAGTCCTTAAAAAATTAAACTGCTACCGAAGAACATATTGTTCCGCAAATATTGTTAATTTATTAGGTGTACTAGATAGCCCTCGCAGTCAATCAGTTGCAACTTTATTTAGAATCGTGTAGCCAACAATTCGTATTTGTTCGTTGGTTATTTCAAGGCAGGGCAGACGGCTTCAAATAAAAATTAAACAATTTCAAAAGAGGCCGAACAAGATGGTGAAAAGAGATCGCGCTTTCAGAAGCTTACATAAGACCCGGAAAGAAAAACTGCAACATGTTTAATGAATCTAAGCACGAAAGAGCTCATGCCTCCAGTGCAGCATGCGATGCTGCCGTTGGTAAAAACTCTCTTCCAAAAAGTGACGTAAAACCGACGCGGTAGCAACTTGTGCCATTTTACTAGTTCGCTCTTCCTACGCTCGAACGAAAAACCTAAAAAAATTTTTTAGAGGTTACTGCTCGATAAAGGTACATTTTGTAATAGTGAATTACAGTGCGTTCGAAAGTTTTAGTGACGTAAAGGACACGAGGCTGAGCCCCAGCTAACTTTGTACATATACAGTGAATTCTCGATATATGTCACCAACACGGGTCTTGCCAACGTCTTAAGTACATAAAGAATTATTTTGCAAAATACGTAGAAAATAATATCGGGGTCCCCAGAGGATCCTGCAACGGCTTCAACGGCTAAACGAATGTTCGAAAAAATTTTTCGGGGCTAGATTAAACATCTCTGCATGGACCTAGCATGTTTATGTTCATCCGAGTTGCCGTAAAAATCCTCCCCCGACCAGCTCACGACCCCCTTGTTAGCCGGAGTAATTTCGAGACATCTGTAAAGAAAATCCACGTTTCCAGGGTCTGAAGTTCGACCATCTGTTTACCAGACGCGGACACTCTCTCTCTCTCTCTCTCTCTCTCTCGCAGACACCAGCCAACCCATCAAAACAGTGACCCCGTCCGAAAGGGATCCGGTTGCCCCAGAATGCCCCGGGATTTTCAAGCGTTTGCCACCTCACGACCGTTCCTTGGGACGCGAACGGTTCCAAGTAGCTGAAGAAGCTGACCCGAGGAGTCAGCTAACCGAAGATAAACAAGGGAGACGTAAAAAACGCGACTCAAATCTACTGCCACCGGGAGACAAATTGCGGAAAAGCCTGCCTCCGATTCGTGGGGGCCATTTAAATCCACAGCGTATCCAAAATGTCTGCCTGGTACACTTGGCTATTATTATTTTATCGTTTACCAAGCGTCACCTAATATTTGCTGAATTCTATATTCAACGATTCTTCTATTTCTATTTTATGCAAAACAATATGTGAACCAAGAGTTCTCTAGAATTGAGTGAATTTTATATTCGTGCTTTCCACCTTTTACATTTTTATTATATGTAAAACGATCGGTCCTACGTAAGAGGTTTTTAATAAGCTGAACTAATACGCATCGAAGTTCTTGAATTTTTTGAATCCTACTCTGTAAGAGGTTGCCATTTTTATTACAAATGCATAAAATCGGCAGACCAATCACAACTTAACACTTTGACTGTCAAACTAGAAACCTCAAAAATTCCATGATATCAAAGTAGGTTATTTAATGAAATAAAAATTGAAAAAAATTAAATGTATGATATTAGGTAGTCGTCCAACTTTCTTGCATTTTACAGTTCCTAATCAAATTTGGTGCAATGAATACATTAACGTAAAAATTTATTTTAAAACCTGGACAAATAATTTATGTGCAATGGCAGTCAACGTGTTAAGGAATTATTCTCACCCCGTAAAGATGCATACACGCAGCAACGAATGCTATATACATACGCGCATTATATCCGTGCTCTACTTGCGAAGTTAAAATCGACGCTAGTTTGATCGACGTCCGATTTTTCGGCAAATCGTAAACTGGTAAACTTTCGGGCAGGCAATCGCCTAATCGGGGATCGTATATGGGTCAGGCAGGAGTGTGAACAAACATTCCGCGAAGCGTGGCAGAAATTTTACTTTCTCGCTCGGACAATAAGCCCTGATTAACGCGTGTGTCTGGAGGGGTCGGTCGGTCCGAATCGGAGTGGCTCTTCTCGTTAATTCGAGGCTCGGAGAAATCGAGGGAAACGAGGAAATCGGCGAACGAGCCGGCGCAAAATGGTGGAGGGAAAAGTCAAAATCTCATTTCTGAATTACATCGTCGTCGTCGTCGTCGGCGGCGGCGTGCACCGGCGCGGAAACTTCGGAGAGCAGAAAAATTGTGATTCGTTTTCCCCCGGTGGCCGAAGATGCGCGACGCCACTGTCCAGCCCCCTTTGCGGGGGTGTGGGAGGCCGGCAAAAAAATGGTGAAATTCGTTAAGCATATTACACGGACGTGAAACTCGATTAAAAGCTTCGCGCGCCTGTGTGTGTTTGTTTGTGTGTGCGCGCTAACTCGCGTCACGGAAACTAACGTTGCAAACAGAACTTTTTCCAGATATCCAGGTAACGAACGAACGTGGGATCGGTAATTTTTCGACGTTTAGCAACGTTGCCCCGGCCGGATTGAATTTATAGCAATCGATACTCCCACTCGCAAGGTCGAGAGAATTGTTTTTGTATCGACGCGCTACGGATATGTTTAGCCCAATTTATTGTTCGCGTCGATTCGTTTGCAGAAACTTGTTCTCTTTATTATTCACTGCGACACGCCGCGCTAAAGTTTATAGTTTATACGAATTTATCTCTCCGCTGTCTCCTATTGATTATTCGTTTTTAAAGCCGAATAATTTCACCATGTTTGCGGACAAAGTTTGTTTAACGCCATATTTATTTCTTGCGACCAGACTAGAAATCTAAACCATAAATAAACATGATTTGTATAAACTGTACAAAACAAGCGCCAAATAGAAATTTCATTCTCTCTTCAATGATTCTTCATCAGCTGAAAAACAGCTCTCCACTGTTTTAAATTGCATTTATTTATTTTTCCCATAAATGCATAAAATCCGCGGCTTACTCGTGGTACACACTGCAGTAGAATATTGTTCAATATAAACTCCAAATATTACCAGCAATATCTTCGGTCCAATAAATAAAAATTTATTATAATAAATAAATTCGATTAAGTAGCGTACAGCTCAGTGAAACAGCGAATGGCCATAGCGGCAGTGAACGTCTCGAAGATGAACAAACATAATCGTGGACTCGGATAAAGTATTCATCGAAAGAGAAAAAACTGAAAGCAGAAAATCAGGACGCGGTCAATGTAAATTGCGAACGTCGAAATTTATTATTCCGTGCGCTTTGCAACCAATTTCGATAGCCGTCGGTTTCGCTCGAATGTAAACTATTTGCAAGCGTTTTGTGCGCGCTCGAACATAAATGATTTACTTAAACAATTCACGTTTGTTAGGCGCGTGTGTTCATTGAACTCGTTATAACCCCGCGCGATTGCAAACAACGACAGAAAACCTTGGCAAAAAAAGACCGTACAAAAAAGGTAACGGAACAGTCTCTTGGGGAAAACTCGAACTATCGAACAAAAAAAAGGAGCAACAATAAAAAACCCATGAATAGAAACGTGAAATACGGCGACGTTTTAATTCGTTCGCGGATGAATAATTTCGAGAGAGAATCGACGCAACGCGACCGGCAAACAACGAAATCTGTCGCGTGTAATTTGCAAATTCGAATGGCCGACGAAAGAAATATACGGGTAAAAAAAGGATTTGGTGACGCTGCTGGCAGACAGATAGACCGCGGTTCGATTTAACGAATGATTGGATGGCTGAACACGCGATCGAACGATATCGGTCTTTTTGGCCGAAAATTTTAAAGATTCTCGTCCCGACGGAGTGTTGTACTTTCTTCGGCACGCTGCTCGAAAGTTCCATCTTTCGTCGGGCCGCGTTCGAAATCTCTTGGCCACCGCCATTTTTGCTTACTCGAAAACCTTTCAACTTCTAATTGGTCCTTAAAGTGCTCTCCTGGAAATAATTACGCCGCAAGGCGGGAGACTTAACAACTTAATAAGTCTAGATCCGAGAATTTTTTCTTACTCTTTCTTCGAGTGTAACTTCGTGTCGCGGTTTCGCTGTCTCCGATCTTTGCGCGAAACGGAATCGTTCGAGATGAGATTCAACATAATAAATCCTCGAGCTCATTGTACATTGCAATGTTGAAAATGTTCATGAGCACACACCCGGAGATCTTTGTGCAAAAGTTTGTGCGTCAATTGCAAAGAGCTAAAGGTAAATGTATATTTTTTATCAATAATGATTCATAACTTCTAGGACATTCGTTATTCAATTTACACACTTTCCGTGTACAGTCGAAAATTAAAAGCTGGCTTCGTTATGCCGAAACATCGTTGCCAGAGAATTCGTTAACGAAGCACAGCGGTAATTTTAAATATTTGGTATCATTCGAATTTCGAGCATTCGAATATCCACATCGATGAGACGCGCTGCAGTTTTCAATCCGCATTAACAAAATTAAAAGCATATATAATAAAAAAAAGCCTGGCTCGTTGTTACACCGATGTCCGCCGAAATTGATGAATGGAAGAAAAATTCTATCGGAATGGATTTAAAGCGAACGACGAACTGCGTCGAATAGTGCGTAGAAAAATATACGTTTCTATTTTTCAAAATGGAGGTGACCTTGAACTCAACTTTCAACACGCATAACTTTTAAACCGATGAATTCGATTTCTGGCATTATCTCATCAAGATATACAGAATCATACAAAAAAAGTTAAAAATTTCTGGGTTGCCAATGTGAAGTTTAACCTAGTTCTCTTTATACCGACAAATTGTGTACTAATATGTACTGGACCACCCTGTACGTATAAAAAAGTAAGTGAAAATGTGTTAATTAATTAACTCGATTATATATTCCCTGATGATAACAATCTTACAAACGAAGAACTTGAATGACCAAAAAGATTCAATTTCGTACCGTAACTCGATCAAGAATAAGTTCCATTTGGAAAAAAGTTTTTTTGAAATGCTGCTGTTAAAAATCGGACGTTTCATACGCGACACCCTAATATGTATATCGATGGCCGTTTACCTTTTACGAGGGTCGTTGTGGACAGAACGACGAAAAACAGGATCAGCCTCATCGTCGACAGTTTGATTCCGTGGTCCTTCATGGTTGGTGCTCGAGAGTCCGCTACAGGAACATAGATGAACACACACCGGGCACGATAAAACGTATGTAAACACAGGGGTCCGCTCTCATACGAATGCGAACGTGCTTCCGTTGCACCGAGACGAAATGGCGAACCAAAAAAAAAAAAACCAACAACAACAACAACACAACAAACAATCGGTTCACGGTCTACCCGGCAATTGTGCACTGCGTTTTGAACCGTGAAGGAGGCGTCGGGTTCGAGAAGTGTCCACCGTAGAATCGAATATCGATCGATCGATCGACGTCGTCTCACCTCTTTCAAGAGGTATCCACAAAGTGCGTGCGTGCGTACGCGTGTATCACCACCGTATATCTCTCCGTGGTTTCACTGTAAAAACCGTGGGCCACTCCGGGCCGTGGGTTTCGTCACAGAAGCGTAACAAGTTTCGCCGCGAGCGATCGTCGTCCGTGAATCTAACTCCTCGGATTCGAAGTAACGCCGGACGTTCGCGCGCGCGCTCGTTCCGTCGAGACGGCCGTGTTTTAAAAACTCGAATGGTAATCTAGACCGCGCCGAAATCACGGTCGAACAGGAGTCGCGCGCGCGTTCGATGGATTGATCGCGATCGACAAAAAACGATTGATCGACAGGTCGCGCGCCAGCCGCCGCTCTGACGACGGGCAAATCGAATCGGATCGAATCGAACGTAATATTTCGAACACGGTGACCGTTGCCCCCGGCCTGCTCCTCGACTGTCACGAGACACGAGACGATATATTTCCCGTCGGTCCGTTTTCCGCGCACCACCGCCGATGGCTCGAGGCTCTCCAGTTTCGACTGTCGCCGTTTTCCACACTTTTTCCTGGGTTCAACACGCGCGGCTGTCACCGTATCGGTATCCAATAACCGGGCGACGTCGCACGAGCAACACAAGTTCACGATCAACACACTTCCGAGGGATCGAGCGGAGAGAGAGTCGCGCGAATGGGAGACACACCGTACACCGTTGTATCGCGAGTCCCGGTCGTAACAGGTGAACTGTCAAGCTGCACACCGGTCGCCGATTTTCACCGAATATTCCCGAACGCAGAGGGAATTATCTCACGCGTCAGGGGGACGAGCGAATATGTTGTCGTTCCTCTGGACACCCGTCGGCGTCAACGAATCATCCCTTTTCCTCGCCGGTTCCCGTGCACGTTTTACTCCTGGTCCGGGGCAATGGTAACACCACCTCGCAGAGATAACTCTCGTCGTACGACGAACGACACAACTGGCGTCTCCTTACCGTCGGAGCGAGGCTTTCGCTCTGTAATCGTATCACTTTCAAATCGACAGGAGACCGACCAGAAATCGCGTATAGTACTCGCCACAACTTCGGATCGCGGGACGAAGAAATAAAACTCGCACGTACCGCCGCACACCTACGCGGGAGTGTGAACACTGTGGAGTTGCTCGGAAGGGAAGGAGGCCTCTGCCCCCGCAGAGATCCACGGAGATTGCCGAGCGGCGCCGACCGCGCACGAACCCACGGCCGACCAGCATCCCGACTGCACCTCCCAACCCCTAGCGGCTGCCACGGCGAGCGCAGTGCGCACGCAAAGCACTTGACACGATGAGAATGAGAAGAACAACGCAGATGCGGAAAATCGACGGAAAACGTCGTCAAGATACCACAGATCCTCGCGTTCCACCCCTGAACCGATTATTTCGATCGTGCCGACCGACCACCGCGGGCTTCTTACGTTTTCGGGACGCGCGCAAGGTCAACCCTCCGTTTCCCTCCGAGCTTCCGAAGTTGCACGCTCTTTGTCTGCGCTCTTTATTACCTTCCCTAGATTCTATCATTGCAAAAAGCTTGATACGATTTTACCGGAGCGTGTATATACGCTCAATTTATGTTTTCTTATAATGCTGAAACCTGAAGTTCTTTTACTTGTAGTAATTTCCGTACTTAAATATAATTTAAAAAAAAGTTTGGTGATACATGCCTTCTTTTCATATTTCCTTATACTGCAAATGGATTAAGGTGGATTCTCGTGGAACAGGCTCTAAAAATCGAAAAACTTTCCTCGCACAAATGGAATATTATGTATTGTAAACTACACCTACTTATTTTCGTCATAAATGCATACAATCCTGGAACACGCTGGAAAATTAGACGCAATAATAATTATCACTGCTGTTATTTAATATTGCTTGACGAATTTAATAATTCCAGGATACATCTCCATAATACTCCGATTATGTGAGAACTTTAATGCAAAATATTCAGCACGGAAATTTGTGAACAAAAATGGACAACACTGGTATAAAATCCTCTGTATTTTATTATAACAGAGGAGGCCGTAGAAAATATTTACGGAAATATGAACATGATTAAAACCGAGGGTTCGAATTAATTCCGGGTACTGACGTAAGGGTCCATCCTCCGAATGAAGGAATTATGTCGTGTCAAGTATTGCAGGCTCGAAAAATTGATATTTTTAAAGCAGTAAACGCTTTTTTTTGCAGGCTGTTCACTTTTAATGCTGCAGCTTTAGCATGACGGGAAAGCAGGGGATTATCTGTTCCTTCATATTTTATACACACGTATCATGTCACAGGATTATCTTACCATCAAGCTTCACTAGCGAAATGTCGGAGTCACGTCGTAAAATACAAAATGCTTGTGAAATAGTTAGACCATGAACAGATATTTTCGAGAAAGAAATTCGATGCAGACCCACATTTTTACGGCTTGCACCATCAGATTGGAGACCTCGTTATAAACTCTTGTGAAGCTTGTCACAACAATTATTTGTCCAGAGATCGATACCTTAAAAGTCCTATAACGTTGCAAAAAAATTAATTTGACGAGATTATTCAGTGAAATGATCTATTAGTAATGCTGTTAGAATGAGTGGAAGAAACAGAGATTTGAATTCCTATAAGGTTCCCATACGCAGTCGCCTATTCTTGCGACACCCGGTATGTAAACTAATTCAACATCTGCCGCACATACGTGCACACTTGTGGCAGAGAGTTTTGTTTCATCTAGCATCTCACATACTTAATAAATATATTATATCACGCACGATAGAAATTTAGAACTTCAAAGTATAGTAACACATAATTTCATACTTGTGTGGCAACTTCTGACGAAAATATTACTTTTCAATTTTTATCTATGTCCAATTACTCGCAGACTTATTAAAAATTTGAAGTATGCAATTTTCTACTCACTCTGCAATTTTCTTGTCGCGCTTGTTAATAGATTAATAATTCCGTGACACGATCCGCCCAAAATTTAATTAAAGCATACTCGTTAAAATTAAACGGACATAGGCCAGCTCATGCTTTAATTTTCAAGTAACATATAATGAAACAGTAACGCGGCAACATTATGATAATATATTTACTTATATATGTATTGTAGAAACGTTGTTATGCTTCTAATTAATTTCATTCGGCGAACTAAATGTTAAATGCAAATGAAAAGCTCGTATTATCGTTAAATTTTCCGTCATTTATGTTCTGGACAGTAAAGTTATTATTTATGAAAGTGAATTTCCTTCAGTTCCACTTTTCAGAATTAAAATACCGAGGTAATGAGCGGTCGCAAAGTTCATTAGGCGATTTGATTCGTCTTAAAAGATACAATTTCGCATAAAGCTAGAACTAATTTTCGAGTTAAGACTGTTGTATGCTATACATTTCACTTTGCTCTACATATATGCTCACAGGAATATAGGAAACATAATCTATGAACGTTGCTCCGGACAAGCCGTGAAGACCTAATTAGCCTGTTCTGCCCATCCGTTCTGTATGCTTAGGATATTCCAATGAAAAGTCTTAAGCGTGAAAATTAATCGCAATTTTTATAAAATATGAATTTACGATCTCCAAAAATTGTTTACTTCTTCCGAAGTGAAAAATGGAAGAAGATGAGGTTCTCAGAGTTTTTTGTTCGTTTCCTAAAATAAATTAGCGATTAATTACGTTTTCGTCGTAGAAAGCACCGCTATCATAAGTTTGGGGCACGAGCTTCTACAACGCCATTAAAATAATTCCACGAAATTTAGCGACAGTGTTCGTACTAGCGCAACGTTGAAAGTACTCCTCTTCACCGTTATTATTTATGAGAGCAATTTTCTTCTCGACAAACGAGAATCGATAAACGCTATGGCGGAACTCGTTCCCCGTTTTCAGGCTTAGAGGAAACTTCAATTATCCAAATTATATTTTTGAAGAAGCATACATCCGGTTTGTTTAAATACGAATCTCTAAATGAAATCTCTGAGAAAGGCCGGGTCTGTAATTTACGTACCTGCAAAGTATGCTAAAATTTAAAAAAATGCTTATAATCTCGATAGTGAGAAAAAACAGACAGCAATATTCCCAATTGTAATAATCCCAAAAATGTTTTTTAGAAATCAACTTGACAGATATCTGCGCTTCTAAAAATTGATAAGCAATGTCGCTTGTAAAAATTCCACAATTAAAAGGAAAGAAAAGAAATTGTATTTAAAAAGTGGTTCTGTCGAACCGACCGCGACATTGTGCAAGAGTTCACTTGATAGCGATGTAACATTCGGTACCAGGCAGCCATAAGTCATGAGAACTGACATATCCGAAACAGCGAAAGAATGCTCGAAATTTATTTCGCAGCGCCACGTGCGACCAGAAAATCTTTCCTCATAGAAGATCGATTCTGCAAGGGAACCGACCAAAGGCTACTTTTCAGATCAAAATAAAAAATCACTAAATTAAATACGGCGCAAGAGGTAATTTCTAAATAAATAATGATCAAATGCAGCGCGACTTACCGTATCTTTGGTATTTAAATTTTACATTTACAATTCGATTTTAGAGATGTCTCGACATTTCAAAAAATTCTGACCGGGTTGGAAATACTAGCGCAGGATTTACGGAAGCGAACTTGGAAAACCCGAAATCGTGAATACCGAGCGTTCAGGTACTCACGCCGAGAGATTGAATAAGAATATCGGAAATCCCGAAATTTCGAATTCCCCAGACACGTTTCCGAGGACACTTTTCAAATTGCTTCCATTATCCAAATTGAAATTGAAAGCATCGAATGTGCTCGGACGCTGTTCCACAATACCGTAGCAAAAAAAACAGGACTGTCCAACTGACCTACTCGATTATGCTTTTAGAACGAAGCTTCTTTTAATCGTGTGGGCGTTGCTACTATCATAATTACAGCGGGCAGTTCACGTGATTATGATCTGCGTAAGTACACAAAATCGTCAAGCGAAACGGCTTCAATCGTGTTCGGCGACGTTTATATTTCGATCGGAACGTGGACGTAGAACGTCTAACAAACTAAATAAATTTCTGTTCGAATCCCGTTTTTGTAGCCGGCTTCGAAACACCGCGGATTTGCATAGACATTCGCGGCGTATTTATGCGTTTCAGTATCGAGCGCACGAGTTTGCGCATAATTATCTGGCGCAACTAGTCCACGGTTCTACAGGATGATTCACCTAACTTTGATCGCTCTCAAAGAGATAGTCAGGTGGTTTGTTTTCACGGACGAGGCGCCTCGTATGGCAGCATAAGTTTCAGTCTCCCATTGTTACGTACAGTCGAATAAAAAAATAATACACCGCGTATACTTACACATCGCACAGCGTGAACCAGTGAGAAACAGCAGCAGCCAAACTTCTGCGAATAGAAAAATATTTAAATCGTTTTTTATTTATCATGTTTGACCAACGCTGGAAGAGGGAACAGTGGATTCTGAAATATTCGTTTCAATTGTTTATGTAAACGCATGTTTAATATGGTTAAACATTCATATCGTTTGTACAGCGTGCTACTTCTTTAACGAACCTATCTTGCGTTTATTAATAATATACATAAAAAAACCTGTCGAATTTTCAAAACAAAAAAAAAGAAACAAGAAGAGACGATGGTAGATCGTTGTGTACCTAACAACAAAACAACATTTTGGACATTGGTTTCGACGTTATTCGGATAAATGTGCGCCGATAATTTTCTTTTGTCGTTCGGTATGGCAAGAAAAGTTCACTGTCGAGCGGATCTCGATGAAAAATTCCCAAACGTACCTGTAATTTCTCGCGCGTGTACAGAGAGGAGAGAAATCGAGAGAAAGGCGTCGATTGGACGAGGCAGGAGAGAAACATGGCAGGCCGATCGCGAGAGAGAACACTTGTTTCGCCGTTTATTCAATTTTTCTCAGTCTTATAGGTACCTACGCTAATTGCGAGTAGAAGAGCAACGGTCGCGGTTCAGCGTCCCGTTCGGAAGCTTCTCGAAAGGTGAACGTGCGAAAGCTGCAAATGACAATGGGAACCGTGACACGCGCTCGCGCCTCCGTTCCCCACGGAACTTTCCACGCAACAACCGACGTGCGACGAGAGAAATAGTAAAAAAAAAAATCGTACTTCGATCTCACGCTTATTCTGCAACGACTCCGCGTCGTCGGTCGATACCAGAAGCCCGCGATCGGGAAAAATCCTGGAAACAGGACACGCGGCGCGAAAATGGTCCACCGAGACGTTGAAGTTTCGTTCTACGATTCTCTTCGAACGGGAAACTTCCGAGGACAAAAAGTATTTTCCGAATACGTATCTTCAGGTGTGCTCCCTAGTTTGACAGTTCGTAAAAATCCTGGCACGTTCCCTATAACGTCACGCGTGTGACGTTCGTACTCTTGCTTAAAAACGGTAAAATTAATTTCGTATACCTTGCTGTTCGAAACTGTAGTGCAGTATCTACTCGATATATGTCCGAAACACGGGTCCAGACACGGACAAGTATCGGCCAGGAGATTGGGACTTTTATAGGCCATATGTGGGACATATATCGAGTGATAACACAGCATAACGAAAGTTCGCGCTGTTAACTTTCTGCGGTTAAATTGTTTCAATATTTCGTAAGGGAGGTGCGCCACATTTGGTAATTTTGAATCAAGTTAGCCAGCACTAATGGTGATAGCGAATGTGTTAATGTGTGAACGTGTTGATAAACATATTCTCCACATATTAGAGCCGAGTTCGAAAGTTTGGTAAAGCTAGAAATTATGGAAAGCAGTGGCCGCAAGTGTAAATCTGAGTTTTTGGCACGCGTGGCAAAGGCTGACCATTGTATTAAAATATTGCATATTTAGGGTTGCAGAAAGCTCTACGGATGCATTGCATAACTCATGTTACCCCCATGGCTAATGGAATAGCTAATTAATTGTTATTACATGCTGTATTTCTAGAACAGTTGACACTTTAAATGCATTTTTTAAATCTAACTTCGGAAGGGATTATTAATATTGCGTGAAAAATTGGTGCATATTCTCTGAACGTTAGTTAATAAGCTCGCCAAATTTGGAATTATAATACTCGGTGGTGTTTTTTTTTTTTAAATTACCTCGGAACGTCAAACTAGGGAGACCCCACGCGATTCTTCACGAGTGGATGAGACAGATTTTACAGAAAAAAGATATTCTTTCATTATGAAATATATTATTCCTAAATATTATATATATATACATATTTGTGTATATATATGTGTATATGATTTCTCCATTCGCTGCGTTCATATCGTCTTAAATTAACGGTATTACGTAACGGGTTTGCTTCTCTCGCTGCGTACAGGATACGCAAATCGTCGAGTCGAGACGTACACACGAAAAAAAAAAGAGAAAAATCTATGATTACAGAAAAATATAGAACCTATTTTAAATCCCTCGGCTGCGCAACCGGACGCTGGTTGGTTTCCTACACCCCGGAACACTTAGTTGCGCTTTTCACCGCGGAAAAGCGGAACCGATCGCCTCGTATCTTTGCAGTGTTTCCGACAAGAAACGTACCCAAAGATACACCGGCGCGAAAAAAAAGAACTCGTGTTCGTAGGGCACGCATTAGGAAAAAAAATGCGATATTCTCTCGGCGGAAGAGCAAATACAGTCCGAAAAGAGAGAAAAAAATATAATGTGCAGTCGGAGCAAACTCAATTGGCTACTCAGGACCACTCACGCCCAGTCCGGCTACTTCAGACGTAGCTTCCCTTTTTTACTTTTATGGAGCACGCGGATCTTCTCCCCCTCTTCGTTATTACGTTGTGGACATTATACGTATCCTCTGTCTCCTCGTTAACGCTAGACCTACAGCGCCGCTAAAAGTCACTATTTTACATTACTTTATAAAAGCAACGAGAGCGTACACACACTCGGATTTTCAGAGATTCCAGCGGTGACCGCTAAACGAATTAATCGCACATTCACGTTTACTGCAATAAATATAATAAGGTACTCTGTGTATGCAACCGTTCGAAACTGTTATAGAGCCTCGAGGAAAAGAAGAATTGATTAGGGCACGATCGTCGGCTATTGATTTAAATATAAACCTAGTTACAGTCGAACTTGATCTCCTCGAAACTACGCGTAGAAAAAACCTTGCACAATATTGAATCTCGAAAATTTCATTCGGAAAAAGATGTAGCGCAAAATTGAATCTCGCAAATTTGATTTTTAATGTAAAATTGTCTAATCCCTTTTAATGTGAGAGATAAAAGATAAGAATGAGAGATTAAAAAATCACTTTGCTATTTAGAAGACGATAATTGATTAGGACTGGTTTGCGACCCCGGCGCATAACTTGGACAACGCAATACTTAATCGTGTTGATAACGAGTTTGCGAGGAAGTTTGTTTCCCATAACATAGAACACACGCGAGTGGCATTGTGCTTGTAGAAACAGAGTAAGGGACGCAATGGTGGCAAATTGGGGGAGTCTGTGATAGCAAAGTGGAAGTTCCCTAAGCCCTGGAGCTTATGTTGGACAGCACTGCACTAATTAATGTGATGCATTGCTGTCTACGGGTGAGACACCTTTTGTGGTATTGTACTCCTCAACACATCTTACTGCGAATGTGCGAGGCCGGAGACAATACGTGGGAGCGGAGAAGTGCTGTCCACCAGTGAAGCCTCATACACGTTTCTTACTTCTATCTCGTCCCTTCCAAAATCTTCCAAAATTCTACACTACAGCGCAAACAACGAAATATCTATGGGTGGTATAGCGGAAGATTTCCCCGAGTTCTCAAACTTTAGTTGGGAAGAAAATTTGTAACTTTCACACCACCTCGTTTAGATAATACGAAGAGTTGTAGTCGTGTAAACGGGTGCATGGCACCATTTTGAAATTTGTTTGCTGTGAGGAGACAAAACGTTAACATTAAACACTGCCCCTGGCAAAAGGTTTCGATCAGGCTTGCGAAAAAGGTAAATGATTTTGTCTCTTCACCAAATACAGATCAACGTATTGTTCACCGGTACGAGAGAATTATTAAGTATTAGTAATGAAAAAGGAATCTTGACGTTCAATCTTCACCTCTGTATTTTATAAAGAAACATACTCATTTTTACATCAACATTTTATACGTGCACGATGACAATTGAATCCCTTTTCGCCATTGGCAGTATTCAATTTGTAAAATATATACCTAAAGTCGTTTAGTTTCAACTAATTAATCAAAGTACAGGAGCTTCCGACTGATTCCCCATTTGTACGTCTACAATAGTTTTTTGAGATTTAACAGTTCGGTGCGGGAAAAAATATAGCTAGTCGGAAGATGTGGTGGGGGATTTTGGTAGTCCTGATCGGCCATTTGACTTTGATCCAACTGTATCCCATCGAGGACCACGCAAGTGTGGCCGAGAAACTCGTCCTCCTAATTGAAAAGTTCCTGAACGTACTCCCTTAGACTATAGTTATACCGAGCATTTACGCAGTCTTACAAGGCACACGTATTTTTTTTTTTTTGTAATGAATACACATTTGATAAGGCCATAGTGTTCTGAGACGTAGGCACGGTGTATACAAAAATGAGAGGAAATCAATTCCATTTCATAATAGAAGTTACTTTGGTAATGACTAGGTCATGCACTATCGCTACGCAACAATATACCAACGGCTTCGCTATATCCGTTCTCTCGACAAAGCAGCGAAGAGAACTTAGTGCCTCATTATTATGGCTGTTCACGTATTGCTCGCGCATATACGCACGTTTAGGACTCTATGCAGTCGAACTACAGAAGAACGAAGCAAAAGGTGCTCGAAGAAGATGATCTCGCTTTTGATTCTGCAATCGATATCAATTTCCAACGTGTTCCCCCCAGCACTATAACCTGTTCGACGCTCGCTGTGGGACGTCGGCTCTATATCGGTTTCGTCGTTCTTCTCTATGGTTCCCAGCAGGTTGCGAGTTTTCATTGAAAAAACATAATCGTTCGTGCTGTTTCGTGCCGCGTGGATTACCGGTGACCAAGAACAATACTTCCGTAGAGACCGTTTGCGATTTTCATTAAGAAAACTTTCATTAAGGAAAATCTCTGACGTACTTCTCTGACATTACAATTAATCTAAACGGCTTTACATATCAGCCGTTCGCGAATTTCGCTAGTGAGAGAGTCACTTTTTTCAAATAACTTACAATATCACTATATAATACCCATATAGCACGTTCACTATCATTATAATGTAGACCCCTGATGACTCACATTGGATTTCCAAGAGTACAGTAGTACCGCGTTAGTTGACTAGGCCGTGGGACAATGTTCAGTCAGTCATCGAAAGAGATAGTGCTTTCTTCTCAATTTTAACACTAGAACCAGCAGACGGATCAAAACGACTTGATCCTAATTTTCTCTTGTACAATCATCGAGACTAAAAATGTTCATAAATATTGAATAAATGAAATCCTATCGTTGTTAGGAAGCAACACGTGTTGCTGTTTAGCGCCTGCTAGCTGTAGTGTTAAATACAACTGGCTTGGATCAGCAACGATCGGCAACCAAAGATAGATCGTAGTCAACGAACGCGGTGCCAGAGCAATTCGCCTCGACTGATATGTAACGAACATGTCGAGTCACCGGCGCAAACGCGTCGAACAATTCAATCGCTCCGCGCGACGAGCTGAAATACGGGGCTGAAAGCCGATTCTTTCTGCCGGCAGCTTCCGTGCCCGTTCAAAGGATGGTCGAGGAGCAACGCGGGCCTGTCCTTGACCAGGCGAATCAGAATTGAATGCGATAGTTGCTGGGACGCGGGATGGACCTCGCCTTGGACGGCGGCAGCGACGATGTGGAGGCCTCGCTGCTGGCGGTGCCGCCGGAGTCGCGTCCTCCGCTTTTGCTGCTGACGGTGCTGCCGGTGCTCTGTCCCCTGGAGCCTGTCTGCTTCCTCAGGGTGCCTTCGCTGAGACGTCCGTACTCCCCGATGCGACGAGACGGCGGCGGAATCAGCGAACGGCTCTGTGTCTCCCTGTGCTTCACCTCTGTAGTCGTGGAGGGTTGTTTCTTGCGCAGGTTCTCGCCCTGAAGACGCTCGTACTCGTGGCCCGCCGAGGTGGAGGGCTTCTTCTGCACGGTGCTGCTCGGCACCAGCGGCTCCGTGCCGAAGGATTTCTTCCTGCGCTGCGCTTTCGTGTCGAAACGACCGTACTCGATGGTGCAGTTGCCGCCGTCCCGCACCTTCATGCTCGCCGTGGCGTCTAGGGCCGGGCCCGGGTCCGACTTCTTCCTGGCCTCCGTGTCGCTCAGCCGGCAGTAACGAGAGTTGGTCGACTTCAAGGTCTTCGGCGGCCGCGGCAACGAGCTGGGAGGAAGACTTCCGGCACGCCGGGGCTCGCCCTCCTGCATCCTCTGCCTCTGCGAGCTCCGGCCCTGCTTCTCCAGCAGCATCATGTCCTCGGGCTTGCCGTCCGACAACCGCGAGACAGTGCCCTTCAGCCGCGAGGCTGCGCTCGCGAATTCCATTATACCCGGCGAGACCTCGCCCCCCGAGTCGTCCAACAAACGACTCTTGCTTGAGGCCGTGCTCGAGGTACCTGTGCTATCTACACCCGCCAATAGTGGCTTGGGTATTTTTCCTTTTCGCGACGCAGTGCCTGGATTAGAGAATCCTGGAAAACAGCAAAGTGCCCGCTGAAACAAGACAACAAAACGCCTGCGTTGGAGAGGAGATCCGGGACCTGGAACGGGGTTAGTGCTCGCCACAACAGCGCATGCACACTCCGGGATCACTCGGGATCGGGACAGGGTTAGTGTGGTTTTAGGGTGGCGATTGGTTTTGTTGATTAGACCAGAGTCCGAAGAAAGAGTCGACTTAGTGATCTCGCTTTTTATATTTATAGTTTAGCAACTAAGACTAAGAACATGATATATGACGTTTAATGGAAATGCTGATCTTTTTCACAGAAAAATAGCAACCCCGGTAGATAGGTAGGAGAGGATAAACACGATGGTAATTGTATGACTAAAAAATGTTTTGTGTATTCGTGAAATGAAAGATAACGAAAGAAACCCTATTTTTCTATTTCTCACGACTCGCTACAGTTGCTATCTTAATAAATTCTCAGAGGAATGGTCTGTGTGGTGAATTTCTCGAATCAATTCTTTCTTCAGGAGAACTAGAATATGTTACGAAATTGTGTAGTTAATTGTAAAACGCAAAAATCAATGGCACACAAAAAGTTATATTAGTGAAAATACAATTTTACTGGGCTTGTGGATAAAAATAGATAATGAATGCATTTTTTACATATTACCTACAAAAAAACTTTTCTAACGCTATACAAAGTTCGCTTTCTATTATTAGTCATGTCTTACTTATTATCGTATTAAAAAAAAATGTAACGTTTTATTGTTGTTACAAAGAAGACACGCCAGGAGCAAAAATAGCGATGTATAATAAAAAGCTTGCTTTCTATAGTTCCCATTAATAAAATAAAAGAAAAGAAAATATAAACTTTTTAACAAAAAATAACGAATTAATGGAGCACACATTGTTATTCGAATAATAGCAATCGTAAAAACAATAGAAGAATAGTTAATGCGTCCGTGACACGATTTCATTATCTAAACTCTAAACAATGAAGTAAATTATTCTTGCAATCGTAAAACATATTCGATTATCGAAGTAGAGAGGATCCATCGAAGCGAGCATTTAATCTCTTACAAAAAATAATTGAATTAAATTATTAACTAATACAAAAGGTAATGGAACGATTTAATCGTTGATTAAACGATGCACATTAACTATTCTCAACTAAACTACTAATTGAAACACAACACTCGAATACCTTTAACCGTACAATCAGTAATATTTTTCATATTCTGTAGCTGTATCTATGAAGTAAATGCTAAAGTGTATAAAATACAATCGTCGCAAAACTAAAAATATTATGTTGTCCGCAGATGATATGAAAACTAAAATTCTGTGAAGTAACTGTGAAACAGTGAATAAATAAAATTATGTCCACTATTTTCGGCCGTTCTTTGTACAAATTTTTACGTAGTAAAAAAAAAATGTGGATGCTAGTGACTTGAAAATTATACATTTACTTGTATTGTGCATACCTTACTAAGCAGCTGGGAATCTAGCTCTTTTAATTGATCATCAAGACTTTTATTTGTTTGCTCGAAACTGCCTTGCTTCCTGTACTTATAGCTGTCCGTAACACCATAAGAACCAGTACTTCCATAACCACTGCCTCCACCCAATACACTACTCACTTTTAAATACAAAAATTGAAGATTAGTATTTTACTTTATAATGAGGTATTACTTTACAAGTGAACATCGAATATTTATGCGTTTATATATGAATCCGTAGAAACTTGTAAAATACAAAGCAAAATATAAATTTGCAAGAGATACTTTGTGATTTTTATGTTTTGTATACAATTTGTAACTTTATACGAACACTGAATAAGTCAATGATGGAATATTTAGGCACGGGTATAGAATATTTGAATAAAAATTTGTTTACCAAGTTCTGGCGTGCTCGTGAGCGCGGTGTGATGATCAGCCGATGTGCTTGAATGAGACGAATGAGCAGCAGGATAGCTACCAACGCCACTACTGCTACTACTGTCCTTATCATACGTGTGTTTTTGGAGGACTCTGATCATAGCATCTCTCTCAGCCAATTTTGATTCTAGATCTTTCATTCTGTTCAACATAAAACGAATTGTATTGATCGCATATAACACTTGTACTTCACAAGTTAAATCCAAGCAGAATCACTTGTTACCTAGATTCAAGATCAGCCAACTTCTTTTGTGCAGCATGAACTTCGTCCATGTGTCTCATTTTTTCGGACCGTGCTTCTGCGATTAATTTCTCGGCATCTTGACTCGTTTTCTCTAACGCAGCAATTTTAGCATCCCTAATTGAAACCAGACATTATATACGTATATATTAATAAACATATTCTGTATCTACGTAATTTAAAAGCACAGTGTTGATTTCACCAGAAGACTCACTTCGGAAGACTAGCCGCATCAATTGCGGCTTGCCTCAACGCGCTTTCCTCTAGATAACGCTGCTCCCATTTCGTCACGTCACCTTCAAGTGACATGATTTTTTCGTCTCTTTCGCGTATTCGTCGTTTCAACTCCGCAATCGTTTCCCCATTGAAGGATTGTTCGACGCCATTAATACCGCCGCCGCCACCGCCGCCGCCTTCTCTTAATTCCCGTTCTAGTTGTCCTCTCAACTGTCTTTCTGTTTCTTCTCTTCTGTCGCTGGACGCTTGAAGAGAAGACAGAGCCCGTTGGAGTTGACCAACTCTCTCCACGTACACTTGTTTCTTCCGACACTGTAAAAACAAGACCGTTTGTAACATCGAAGTCATGAACTCTCCGGTGGTGTTCAATTAAAATCATTTACTTCTTCTTCAAGACGCACAACATTCCCTTGTGCATTAGTGAGAGCTGTGTCTAAGATATCTATATGTGTACGTTGCTCTTGCAACGTTGCCCGTTGCGCTGCCAATTCGATCTCTTGTCTTTCTTTTGCGGCGGCTAATTCTTTATCTGAAACGAAATCGTGCACGATACGATTAATTAAACAAAAAAATAAATATACAATGTAGTTTTATAAATTCAGATCCGGTATAAGTTGAACGTACTTTGTGTGATCAATTGTGCAATTAGTAATTCACGTTGAGTTAATTCTTTCCTCATAGATTCGACGACGGGGGGACTATCAGTGCGTGCGGACAGTAAATCTATCTGATCTCTCAGTGCGCGGTTTAATTCGGTTAATCGTCTACAATCGTTTTGTAGCCTCATTCTAGCAGCCCGTTCCAGCTTTTCTCTACGCTCACAGGACGCCGCTAATTCCTCGTGCGCTCTGTGCACTTTCGCAATTTCTTGCTCCAATTTTTGAGATTTGGCGACCTTGTTGTAACACCGTTCTAATTCTAATTTTAAGGCACTGTTCTCTTGAATTACAATCTGAATCATTTCTGATGGAGGCCAAATTTCACCGGTCGCTGATTCTGTCTCCTCTCTCCCCTTCGTTTGAGGCCTACAAATAATATCACGATTACAATGCTGTTCAACGCACATTTATTAGAGGTGTGCGAGGGTTCTCCAGGGTCTTTTCTGGTTCTCGCACAGCTCTAGTATTCATTAATAGACCTCGTGCAATTACCGTGGAGAAGTAGTTCGTAAGTTGTAGTTGTCGATGTCTGGTTTGCCGATTCTAGACAAATCTGGCTGCGATCTCGACAACGTCAATTTTTCCATTGGCCCAACAAGTCTGGACTTATTTTTTAACGGTAGTAAAACAGACATGTACGAAGGTGGTGGTCTGTCTTCGGATTCGCTGTCATTCTGCTTTCCTCTGTCGCCATCTCGCATTCGCATGTCTATATTGCCACCATTGTTCGTAAGTTTACTGTACGATGGTACTTTCACTTCTTTTGCAAGATGTTTTAGAACCTGCTTGATAGAAAATATCTGTATAAAGCATCGGTTTCGACACATTACCATTGCAACGCTAATTTGTAACGCTAATGAAGTCACCTGTGATTGACTCAAATAATCGTCTGGTATGTCTGTAATTTCTTGACAACCTCCATTAGTGGGTTGCTCGTAAACATGATCTTCGTGCGATAAGTTCGATAAAGATTGCATAGTCGGACTGTTCGAGTGTCCTTTTCCACCACCATCACAGTACAAGTAACCCATATCGCCATGCTCTCTCACAACACCCGATAACCTGTGTATTGAATCATTAACACTAGTTAGACAAAATTGTATACTAAATTAAAGTATCATACTAGATTAGAAGCAAGATTTGCTAATCAAACATTTGTTACCTTCCAGATGGTACCCATGAGTTGTCATCATTAGCATTATGAATTATGAGTGTATTATATGAACTTGTAGACACATCCAGACTACTTCTATTTGAGCCAACGCTGGTACGATTACTTAAGTTATCCTTCAAACTATTTCTATTAGAACCATTGATGCTGTCTTTAAGGCTATTCCGATTGGAACCATTCAAATTCTCTTTCAAACTGTTTCTGTTCGAACCATTCAAACTGTCCTTCAAACTGTTTCTATTGAGCAGATTACCCTGGATAGGAATGAAACCGTTTACACTTATGTAACATAATCACACTGATAGTTGTAATTTGTGGTACATTGAAAAAACATAGATAGCATTAGGCAACATCCACGCCTACTAGTTAGACAATAGAATGTGCTATAGATTGTAATCTAATACATAAGAATGAAGACTGCATACTGTTTATAAACCATAGTAACAGTGAAAAAATGAGAAAATATATTCTAAATGAGAAGACATGAAATACCACTGAGATAATGAAGAGCTTTTATTTATTACTGCAATAAGATATGCTTACTTGTATATTTGGTATGTTTTCTTTGTGACTGGAAGACCTGGATGGACTTTGCTGCTGATTCTCTTGACCTTGAGGTTCTTGACGGGCTGTATGCCTTATTACATATCGATCTTCGTTGGTCAAATTTTCATTGGATGTTGAAACATCAGTTTCACTACCGCTTAAACTTTGTGGAAGACCTCCTAAAAAATGTACAGAAATATTCAAAAGAATTCATTACAAAAATCAATACTCCTAAGCAAATCGTGTTTCAAATTATACCTTGCATTGATAACTGTTTCCTTTGTATATTGTTATTCGAGAAAGGCAAGAATCTGCTACCTTGTTGCAAAGAACTCATTTTTCTATTCTCTCATTTATGCCTCCTATGTTTTATCTGAAAGCGTAACATTGAAATTTACAAGACCAATAATTTCATATTTATTGGAACAAATTTATACATAAAACATTGACTGAAACAGAAATATTTGAAATACTATTATAAACTGGAAACACTCGCATATTGCTTTAAATGTGTGTCTAAAATATCTGGAGAATTAATTGAAAAACGAACTAAATATTTTTTTAGATAGCAGCAGCAAGCATACTGCACAAAATACACGTGATTCTTCAAGTTTTACTTTCTCAACTATCAAGATTAACATTGAAATCAATAATAGATTAAACGAAATACAAGCGTAAAATCTTTCTACATAATTCCGTTAAAAATATTGAAAAAACGTCAGGAATTAAAAAATGCATTCTTATACAGAATATACTATCACTTCACTTTCAACAGTTGTAAATATCCTATCTTATTCCTGAAGTTTTCAGGTTGGAGTTCGAACCATTATTGCAACTGCATTTCCATTGACGTTCACTGTTTAAAATAATGTTGCAAATGTTTGATTCCCTTTAAACTGCGAACGCTAATAAAATATTTCAAAGTACTTCGTCTCGGAACTCGTAGAGAAGATGAACGAGAAGGATGCGGACAATTGTTCACAGATTAATCACACTCACATCTCGGAACACTAAAAACCACTGGGAGCGTAAACCTATCCGTGCAACATCTTATTTGACACTACGCGGTATTCGAAAACGAGAAACCGAAAGAGAATTATGCGGGGAGCCGTGTCCGCGAGAGAGACGGCGATATTATAGTAATGGTAAAGCAGAGCACTCTCTGACAGAGGTGTCAACACTCTGGAATGTTGATAATCCGGAGATATTGGATTTTTCGTTGATGCGTAACATCGCAGCGGGAAAATATTCGTGGTCCCGGGAACCGTCGTGATGCACACAGATCGCGAATACCCCGAGAACGCTGCTTTTCCACGGAATCTTAATACTTTTATAGCTTTCTGAACTTGAAGGACTGCATAAATAAACAAAAGAATATCCTCGACGTGTGTCCAACGAGGGTTTCCGCATGCTGCGCGATCGAATCGTGAATAGACGGCCAAACAAGATTGTTCTCTAATTACTCACAGTATACGAAGGTGCAAAAACGGGATGAGTGTCGTAATTATTTCAATAAATTAGTACACTTTACTGCTCCACGCACGAGAAATAAAAATCGCTAGTTCCCGCATTCCTCATCAGGGTGCGACGTATACGAAAACGGGATACGCTCTTCCTGACTCTTCTAATCTTTCCCGACTCGTTTCTCCATCCGTAGATGATTCACTATAAAGCAATGCACAAAAAATGTCATCTTTGTACCTCGTTTTTTTTCCCGCGTTACAATTGCTGTAAAAATTCCTTTCTTTTTTTTACTTACCGAATATAGATTTTTACATTTTACTTTCGGAGCAGGGATTTATGCCGAGTTCATTGCTTTCCAAACGCGCAGCTAAATCGAATTAAAACACTTGTATGGACGATGATTGATTTTGTTTTATCACTGTGCGATTCGAACCGCATTCGAATGTTTCTGATAAATGAAAGTACATGTGACATTATCGCATAAGAATTTCTACGACCTACTATTTTGAAACAAATTCTTATGCCACGTTCATTATTGATACGCTTTAATTCATTGCAGCTACTTCGAAGAAAATTGATAGGAAATCGTACTGCTATCTTATCATCAAAAAGGTCATTCTATGATAATGGACGTAATGAATGAAAACTTTAATATAAGAAATATTACAACACTTGTGTAGTGTAGCCACTTTAGAACATACCCTAAGTTATAGTACTTTCACATGTGTAGGTAGGTATTTAAATGTCCAATAACACTTTGGAATAACAGCTGCTGTCGGTAGTATTGTGTACAAACCAGAAACATGTCCACTACTAGTAAATTAATTATGTCTTGTTGCAAAACACGTCAGTTTTGCAGATTATTAGTTCCTATGAGATCGTTTTGTTGCAGTTCCCATATTGCACAAAAAACACTTACTTACAACAAATTGTTGAACATCATATCATATAGACCTTTCTTTCACGGTAATTTGCAAGATATTGTTAATTGTTTTTCCATTACCTTTTCCATGATATTTAAAGAGACACATTAATACTACTTACAAATAATTTCGATATGTCAAGATATTTATACAAAAAGTATCTAGAAAATTATCAGTTTACTTATTGTTCACTCTTTTAATTGTTGAAACTTAATCTCTATATGTTTTTTAAAGGTACTAACATCTGTTTATGCGGTTTTTTAGATCAATCAAATTTGCATTTTTCAACCTCAACAGTTTCTAAATCTACTGCAGGCATGGCAGAAGGCGATGCAAAACAATTGAATTTAGATTATAAAGACATTTTAAAAGCTCAAAAAGATGACAACGTACTCATTATTGATGTTAGGGAGCAAAATGAGATTGATGAGACAGGAAAATTACCAGGAAGTATTCACATACCAAGTACAGTTTTTCATTATACTCATTACAATATTATTCTAATGTTGAACATTAAATATTAATTACCATACTATATTATTCCAGTGGGAGATGTGACTAATGCTCTACTGAATCTGACTGAGAAAGACTTTAAAAGTAGATTCAACAGAGAAAAACCTTCAAAAAGTACAAAGATCATATTAAGTTGCAGGTCTGGTAAAAGAAGTGCAATGGTACAGGAAGACATACAAAAGCTTGGATATGAAAAGTATTAAAATTTTGTTCGATATTAACAAATTTCACATAGAGAATTATATTTTATATATTTTGAAACCAGCTAATTAAATTTATTTATATTTCAGTGCATATAACTATGTTGGAGGATGGTTAGACTGGGAGAGTAATCAAAAAGTATAGACTTTTTCTATACAGTCATTATTTTTTATGTAATTAGCATGTTCAGCAATAAATTGTTATCGGTTGATCAAAATAAAAATTGTTTTATTCGACCTTGATTAGATTAAGTGTAAAAGAACTTTATAATTAGAGTTAAACAATACTAGATCATATCTATTAATATAATATGTACACGTATCCTTCAGAATTTGTACACATACACTTGTACATATACAAACAACGTTTCATCATTCATTCTGTATCACCACTCTACAATTTAAAACATAAATGATCACTTATCTTTCATATAAAAGAACTGTTTCATTTATTTTTCTGTTCCTGTGCTAACTTCTGATTAACCATCTCCCTAAATTGTCCCAAAATAAGATTCTCTCGTTTCTGTCTTTCCTCTTTACTGAACATAGCCAGTGCTCGTTTTTCATCAGCAGAATAAATCTGGTTCTCTTTACGAATACGGACAGCTTCCATTCTCCGATGTCTGTGTAAAAAAGATGTAGGGTTAGAAATTAGATTTTAATTTTTTTATATAATTCTTGTAAAACACAACAGCATAAATTACCTGCTACCACTCATAACATAGCCAACAGATTCATATGAAGCAATTTCGTCTGAAGTTAAGCCAATTTCTCCTCTCCTGGGTATACGTTTTCCTTCTGCAACGTACGCTGCCATGGCAGCACCTTCTCCAGGCAGAAGAGCTTTACCAAAATCTTTAGCAGACAATGTCACATGTGGTTTTTGAACTGGACCCAATATGCCTTCATCACCACTGTCATCTGAACTAGAACCCCTCTTAACCTTTGCTTTATCGTTAGATCCATTCTTCTCTACCCATTCCAATCCCTCTGATTCACTATCAGAGCTAGTGTCAGATTTCTTTTTACTCTTTTTACGTTTCTTTTTCTTCTCCTTCTTGGACTTCTTTTCCTTCTTCATTTTCTTACTTTTCTAAAATTGAAGTACATCGTTAGATGTGACAGATCTGTGACAAACTAGGAAAACATAAATGAGAAAACTATACTATCGTACCTTCTTCTTCATCTCACGTTTCCTTTCTCTGTCCTTTGTGATGATACTATCCTTGTGTTTGTTGATCTCCTCATCTTCGTCAGAACTGAATTAAAAGTCAGTTGTTATGATACGAACACACACAAATACTGATTGTTTATATGTACTGACAAACAGTAAAATCAATCAACTCGTAAGAATTAGAGGAAACTGTAAATACTTACTCTTCGATACGTGTTGGCGATTTACCCCAAATTCTATCTACCCCACATAATCCAATTTGTTCTCTGTCACGTCTTCGTGCGTCCATCATACACTTTACCAGAGCTATACTTATTTCCTCTCTGTACTTATTTTATTTACTATCCTCTCTGGTATTTACAAATTTTAAGGTTGGAATGGAATCTGAAACTATGATGGCGTTATCTGGTTTCAGTGAGGAATATTAGAAAGATTGGCGGTATATACGAAATTGATTGGCAGTAATTTACGTTAGTTAGGCAGAATCGTGTTACATACAAAGAAAATTTATTCATATAAATTCTTGTTGAATAAAATAGTTCTTGTTTCATTTTTGTTAGTAGCAATAATTTCGACTTTCACATTGAAATTTAAATAGTAAGACTTAAAAATTATAAGAGTGTGAACAAGGGATGTGTGGAATGAAAGGAATTAGAGGTGGATGCAAAATAATGTAGTATCAAAATGTGTTTTAATAAATATCAATAAAAAATACATTACACAAAATATCTACAATGATTACAAAGATCAATATAAAATTACATGTCTCTGGACAGTGGCACCATCCCAGACTAAATATACAAGTAGCAACTGTCGTCATCTCTAATCGTATTTGTTAGTAATATCTATTGTAATTAATAAATATTATAATTATACTCTCCTCGTCGAGTCCTCGATAGAAAAATATCCATAACATTTTCCGTTATTTAGATCTAAGCATCATGCATTTCCGAATAATATAAAGGATAAGTAATTTACTAATATACCGCTAATGAAGAGAATTGCTGTAACTGGGTCGATTTTGAAAGATTCATTGGAATTCAAGTGTCACATAAACAAGATTCAATAATTAAATATTTGTATAATAACAGAGATATGACAAGGCACTCTTAACAAGTCTATCCTTTTCTTCTTTTTTTCCTTGTTACAAAATTCTACTTGTGCTGAAAGTTACATATGAAAGGGTATGTATAGATAATATTTTCTTCTGACATTTTATGATCATTATTTGTACACTAGGATTGCACATACAATACCACCCATAATTATTCGAACAAGTACTTAATGTGAACAATAAGGGCTTTAATCGTTTTCATTTCGCCATTACAGATTTCATTCAAGGAAAATATAAATTACGAATTTATAGCCATAATAAGTTACTTATAATTAGTATAATGAGTATATTCGGTTTTAATTGTAGTTAATTTTGCAGTAATTAGAATGAGAAATGTAGGTCAAGAACTGAATCAGGATTCAATGTTCAAATAATTATGAGCAATACAGTACCGTAAAGAGGAATCGAATTTCCTTTAAACTTTATGGTTACATTTAAATTCGTACAATAAGAACAGTAATAATATTCTACTGTATAATCACTCATTTTACTTCCGTTTCGTCGTTCGCAAGGTTCGGGTCGAATTACGAATTTCATAATTGTGCCCTTAGAAGTACATTACCTTAATACTTTCTTGTATTGTCGAGAAATATCATATAAATACAACGAAAGAGTCATTGACGCCATGACAGGGTAAACTATTGTATTCGTTGAAATGTGAGAGCACCATTAACTTGTGTTGCACTTTTTATGAGGATGATAATTGCTCATAAAAATTGCAAAGTTGAATATTCATACAAGGTAACCATAAAAGTCTTGGTATGTTTCTATAATTGGGGTACTGTAATTGTATCAACGGTATTGATAATATCATTTGTTCATATCGCCACTATGCTTTTTAACAAAAAATCGAAGAAGTAAATTCCAGAATTTAAGATACAAATAAAATTGAAGATGATCCGTCACAAGACTTCTATAGTAACCAAACGATTTCAAATTCTTCACTAAATGTTTATACATGTCTTGTTTTACGATTTTGTGAAGTAAACACTTGCTGGTCCGATTGAGCCTTTTAAGCAACAAGCAAAGTAAGTCCATACTTTATAAATAAATGTTCGTGCCATAGTCTTTACATTTATTTGAAAATTGCAAAACTGGTTACCTTATTTTTCAATATCTTCAATTTTTGTTAATCACATTGTCATGTCATCTCAATATTTTGGACCCACAAGGCGTGTCGATTGAGAGGCAGAAATGTTTCAAAGAAAATTATCGAAGGAATTCTATCGAGGTATTTTCGAACGCTTGGCGTCCACAAGAAGAAACTGGTAGGCACACCTCTGCCTAAATTTATTGAAACTTTCAGCATGGAAGCTCGAGTTAGAAAAGCACTTTATCACTTACGTAAGTATACGATTTCTTAGCTCCCTCATCGTTAAACGTCACAAATCTACAATGTTTCCTATTTTTGTGAATGTACATTTCACATGCGTATACGAAGTAGTCAAATTCGATTTGGATATCAATATCCGAGGCAGCGATATAGCGATTACATTACTGTTTCGCGCTAATACTGTCTTGTAAAAAATGTCAGTACCTCTTATAAATAGATCGATTAAGAGCTTGTAGCAAAAACCTGCGTGAATATCGTTCCTGTTTCAACAAAAATTTCGCGTGACAATAATAGATCTCTGTACGTTGTACTATAAATATAAATAAAAATTTCCCGCGATTATAATCGTAGAGATTCGTGGTTACCGAGTAAACTGATCAGCAGAATCGACGAATTAATTATCCCGTGAACGTCTTATGCACAAAATAAGTCCCTGTTGTATCTGTAGGAATACAAATATCGAGTTACAGCGGTAAACTGTAAATTTGTTTATTTGTTTTTTTTAAATAACAACCGCGTTAGTAAACCTTTCAGTATAATAGATCATTGGTATCGTCTTAGATCTTTTTTCTAATACTATTTACGAAAAGATGAAAACGCCCGGTTATACTTTCATCCACTTTGGAAGTCGCCTCCCCCCCCCCCCCCCAAGAAGAAAGAAAATAAAATGGATCAGCCTATAATATATATTAAATACTTAACAAGTCCTAGAGAGTAAGATGAACACGATTATATGTCTCAAGAATAAAACTTCTCGATATATCATTTCGCTTAGATGTCATCAATGCCGATCCAAAAATGGTACTCGTTCGTTCGTACAATTCTTATAAACCAACGGAGCATTCGTTCGGATCCGTCATTGACCTAATTACTCACAAACCGAGTTTGAAAGCGTCCTATCTTTTGGAAGAACGAAGTGTGGCAGTGATTCTCAAAACTGTGCGCTCGCAAAACAACATCAGAACTTCTCTTTTAACCCACATAAAATAAATCGTTTAAACTCTACCAAACTGAACATCAGTGTTTAATAGGACGATTATCGCATTTGGAATTAAAACACTATTTCGGCAGGAATTGACCGCATTTCAACAAATAAAAAGTGTGCTGCTTAACAAAATCTCACAAACGGTAGGAATAATTCAACAAAATGCTCGACGAAAAACTGCTTCAAAAAGAACCTAATGAATACGTGTTTATAATTCGAATTTATGATTATATGGGTGTTTATAATTCGACCCTGAACTGGTAGTACTCGCGAGCTGCACAAAGAAACCAGTTTCTTTCGTTCACCAATGGTGTCCAAAACAAAATTCTCAATTATTATTAGACTTAATAAATACTATTCTATTTAACTATTCTTATTGTTATTGTCAGTTCATATTAATAATTTTTCAATGCTACTTACGACTGGACCTAATTATAACTCTTAAGTGGACTATTGGATTTATTTAAATGCATGCTCACTATTATATAATTAAATACAGTTTTATTGTCTCGCTACGTTTCCAATGCTGCAAAGTGAAGCTTATTTCCATTCACCAATTTAGTAAGAATGAATATTTTACACATATGAAGAGGTTCTTTTTGAAAAGTCTTTTCAAGAGTTAATAAAAATGAACGAATCAAGTTTTGAGGGAACCGATTCTTTCAGCTCGGTTCTACCAGTTGGGGGTCAACGCGAGTCCTGAAATTTGTTCGCAGGTAAACGTATCAAACGAGAGCCTCGGTGTGGTAATGATGATAATGATGATGAATGTGCTCGTGAACGTGTTTCCGACCGGAGTTCGCAGCGGCGTTCTGCGAGAATTCCCGTTCCAGCCAACGCACAACCTGCACCATAGCTCTGGCCTGGTCTTGTTCTCTGGTCGCGTGTTTCAGCTGGTGCTTCTTGCTCGACTTACCGCATTGCTGCGATTGATTGAACTGCGTTTCGTTACGGGGAACATTATGGTTGGTGGTCGGGGGTTGCTGATTCACTGGGTGTTGAGTGTTCGGTAGCAGGTTGCCGACGTTACGGTTCGCGTTAACCGTCGTCTGTTGCTCCGGGTAGGCGGTGGGACTAATTACGGTACGGGACATGACCTGCGGTTGCACGTATGCTCGCGGCGGTTGCGTCGCGCTGTTGTTCCGCGGTATACCGTACTGCGGCCGTGTTTTCCGAAGGTTTCCCCGTGTCTTCGCAGGTACCTTGGAGAAAGACGTGAAACCCTGTGTCTTCTCCCGTGCAGTCTTCAGGTACGCCATCGTCGTCGGCCGGGACTCCGATGGTGAACGACAGTCTTGATTGTTGTATTGGGTTGACGGTTCGACGTGTGCAGTCTGCGTTGGAATGCGCGCTTGTTCGTTCTGGTGCCGTTTCCTGCATCGAAAAACGTTCACATTAATTTCTCACTCGGCGAAGTCCATTTGGGGATAAGCTACAATTTTTTATTTTTCATTTACACGACATACTCCACGCAGTTATCTTCCACTTGTTTTTACTTAACATCAATCTCTATAGATTGTGTCTAGAAAATTTGATTTTGTCTTATTGCAGTCTGTTCTTCTAAAAAGATTGCGGTAGGGTGGACAGCTGTTATGACAATGGCTGTATCTTGTCAATTTTTGTTTCGAAGAACAATTAATATAATGTGCCCATTCTTACCTACTTTTTATAAAACAACACGTCTATATTTTTTTGTAGAAACACAGCAAGTAATAATATCATACATTTTGAATGAATTCAAGGTAACTTAACTATCCGCATGGATCCTGTTTATACAACAGAAAATTTCCAGAAAAATATTGATACAATCGTTAATACGAGTTTCTAAGCAGACAGCGATTCAGTACAGTTTTTAAATTATTTTTTGTTTTAGGAAAAGGTAGAATTCCGCAGTAAAATTGGTTTCCTTCGCCGGTTAAACGCGATCAGCGTACCTTGACGTATGAAAACTGAGATTATTCTTTTCCATGTTCGCCTGAATAATTTCCAAGAGCTGTTGCCTTTGTAGGGCACCGCTGCGTTTTCGCTGATTAGTCGTGAGGAGAGGCGTCAAGGGGGAAACTGCAGGGGAAACGTCACTGTCATCGCTGATATCGCCCTCGGAGCTATTCGAATAGGGTGATGGTAAATGAGGCAAGGGACCCACCCTTCTGCGTAATTCCTCCTGCTTTATTCGATTCGTTTGCGCGTTTTCACCGTCATCTTCGCTGTGAGAATCCACTTCCTTTTGCTCGGTCTAAAACAAGGGGAGAACACACCAAACATTTTATTCGTTATAACATCGTTATATATATATATAACACGCACGCATCATTTAGCTCTTTCACTCTTTCAATGACTGATACAGTTGATTCTATATTTAGAAACGGGGTGACTTCAAACTATTTCCACCGGAAAAGGAAACAAAGTTAATCGTTTTCAATATTTTACCAATCAGTCCTTCGAGATTGCGGTAGCTTCACGTTCATAGAATACTTTAACGGTCTTTCAAAGGCGACTGGATTTTTGGAGGGATTATTCTGGCATTCATAATTTTTCGAAGGATTAAACTGAATGTAAATATTCATTGTCCAACGTCCAACGCGAAGATCAAAGTTGAAGAACTCTTTAATACCCCGCGGGAGCGACTGCGTTTCGAAAAGGGACAGTTCCGAAGCCGGCTAATTTTTCGGAGCTCGAAAGGGACCAGAGATCAGCAGCGGAGGACTCTAATAGGAGTCCCCGTGGCGCGGCGATATTAATTAAAATCGATAAAAGTTTCTTCTGCGGGGCGATAAATCTCGGAAGCCCGAAAGTCGATAAATCCAACTGTAGCTTCTAGAATTGTCGAGTTACGAGCGGAGTAGAGTGCCGGGCGCGCTACGAGGGAGAGAGAGAGAGAGGGGGGGGGGAGAGAGAGTAAGGTAGTCCCATAAAACGAAACTCGAAACTTGGCCTGAAAGGGGCATCAATCTTACCTGACAACGGTGTCGTGGTGCTCTCCTCCTTCTAGGAACTCTGCGCAAACCGTGTGCGGTGGTGTGGGTCGCGGCATTGTTGCAGGACGCGTGCTTCAAATGGCAGCAGGACGGATTTCCGGAAAAGCTGGCAGCGGCAGCCGGCTGAGGCTGAGGCTGAGGCTGAGGCTGAGGCTGAGATACGTTCGGACAGCCGGTCCTCGTCTGGCTGCCTCTCTGATCCGGCGACACCGTCAATTTCACCTTAATCGTCTTGCTGCCGCACGGCGGTACCTGGATGGAAGCGCCCAGGGTATCGTAAATGGTGGTCACCAGGCCGGCTATGTCGTCCTTTGTTATCTTCCCGTGGCCGTCGAAGTCGTACAGAGTGAACGAGAATTCCTGCCTCCTTCTGTCGCCCTCCGCCACCGACACGTCGCATTCGAATTCCTGAAAGAGAGTAAACCGGGATAAATAAGAGGATAAAGGGAACGAGTTTCGAATATGTACGGCATATCCAGAGAGAAACAGAGAGAGAGAGAGAGAGAGAGAGAGAGAGAGAGAGAGAAAGGAGAGAGAGAGAATCCCAAAGCCGATTCTTGTCGCTTGTCGTCGTCACGGGAGGCAGATGCGCCCAGAAAGTTTCCGGTTCGACCCTGACTCGCTACAAACACGATAAACCCGCATTTTTGTTCTTTTCTAATCGGTTGTGTAACACCGCTCTTCGTCGTCTACCTACGGCCGTTTATTGCCTCGGTTGTTCCCGACTCGATTGTTACAATAGACTGCGGATTTTATGCATTTATGACAGAAACGACCAGCCGGCGGAGATACTAAACGGCGAAAACATTGCGAGATACTCGTTCGAATCGTTTAGCGAACATATTTATATTCCACCACAGTATTTCAGTGTAAAGCTATATCCATGCAGAAGAAACAACTTTTAGTTGAATGAAAGAAATAGGCAACAAAAGGTGATAAAAAGTCCCTCGACGTTGCTTCCGTGGGGATATAGCTTTACGTAACTAACTCTCGTGGAGTGTAAACACCCATGGTTATACGCACATGGGGGGTGTAAGCTTAAAACTAGTTCACTTTGCAGGATTTAATAATACCTCGAAACTAAGCTGCTTTGTCGTGCTGGCGCTCGGTTGCTCCTCATTTCCGGTTGCTGGTGTAGGACTTGTGGAAGCGTCGACCGCGACCTGCGGAGCTTCTGTTTCTAACAAAATTGGCTTGGATTCCGGTGGCGAACCGCTACAAGGTGCCGAGATACCGCCAAGAAGTTCTTCCGAGTCGCTGCCTTCCGTGTTACCAACGACTGTAAATCAACCAATTTATAACTCTTCAGTTTCAGTGATCGAACGATCGATTTCTGAACAACAACTATCCACAGGCGAAAGTACAGTTAATCCAATGAGAAACCAATGAGAAAGAGGAGCCTTTACGATCCCCATAGATCATGGGATAATTGGATCCCGAGGATTCGAGTTTCATAGATATCATGTAATAACGCCCCCACTTTAGAGAAGAGAAAAAAACTTATTTGAGTAAGTCCGCGCATTCCTCGATAAAAGCCTATTAAAAAGGCTTTTAGAAACGCTTGGGGACAACACTTTTGACCGAATGATTTTTACCGGCCACGAGTTGGCCAGCTGCGAAGCTGCGAGAATGCCTAATGTGTACACAGCGTTTCAATGATGCTCAACGTTCAACCCCATGCTGTTCTATGTCGTCAGACGAAAATCACTTTATACGCCGCTGGACATGTAAGCCAAAAAGCCGCGGGCCGAGTATCCTTCGTTTCAAACTGACTGAACATATAATCTCATTCTCGTGGTTTTACATTTAATAAAGAACAAAGTTCCTATGACAAAACACCCCTTTAAAAAGACAAACTGATTTTACGGGTTTTAATTCGGATTTCATTTAAGTTCGAATAATACACTTTTTAGGAATTCTAGAAAATCCTTACTTGCAAAATTTAAATCTCGTGCACAAAATTACAGCACTCACAGTGAACAAATTTTCCTTGTAAATTATAAAGAATTGAAAATATTCTTGGCGAAACTGATAATATATTTGCACACTGTAGACTCTTTACAGCGAATAAGAGTAAATCAAAAAGGTTCTTCGAACTAGACTAATAATATGCTTGCACTCGGCAGACGTATGAAACGCATCATTCGTTCGCGACGATACAAAGGGAGAAAATGAAATTCTATTGCTATGTAAATGAAGGAAGAAAACCAGAAGTCCGGGACCGTTCTTTTTCCTCTCTTTTTGCGCAGCTTGTAACGGTATGAAGCGAAAAAATAGAAGCCCGAGACTTCGCAACCGGGGGAAAACAGTAAAAATAGAGGTTACAGTTTTAGTGGTTGTTTCGAGAGCCCGGAATGTCTCTCAATAGCAACGTGTCTAGCCTGAATTTCTCATCAAAGGGAATTAAACCCCGTTGCCTACGGTTGAGCGTCACCAACCCTCGTAAACAAAAGTCAGCATTTCAAAGGTATCAAAGTAACATCCGCCTCGGTAAAGACTGTATTTATAGTTAGTTTCTGAGTGCTGCTCGGTACTTAAGTCATGGAGCGCGGAAAGTATTTTCGGACTATTTTAAAGAGGTTGTTACCTCGTACGACCTGAAATAAGCACGATCGACAATACCAATCGTAATTTCCATAGAACAATAAAAAATCACAAGCAAATCATACCCCCATGGGCTCCTTTTTCCGACGAACTTTTTATCGCAAAACCGTGACATTCATAGCATTTATCAACAGTTGTAAATTTCGTTATGCGTGTGCAATAAATACAGAAGATACGAAATTGTAAGCAATTTATTAAACTATTTGCGAAAATTGTTTCTTCTTTAATTATATCTGATACTTTGTAATTTTCCTCTTCGAATAAATAAACAAAGATGAAAAGAATCGAGTGATTAGGGATTGATCGATCTACAAGAAACTGGCGCGAAGCTTCGAGAAAATTGAATATCATAAATAATAATATTACAGGCTGGAAGTTTTATAAGCGCCCAGTTAATTTGTGAAAAACTACAATTTAAATGGGCGTCTGGGTACCGATATTAACACTTTCATTAGATATTAATAATATTCTATGGCTCGTATGCCCCGGCGTATTCATAAATATTCATAAATATTATGAATGCATAGCGTCCCGCACTCCAATTACAATCTAACGGATTACACGCATCGCTAGTTGCAGGACGCGGTGTATAAATTACATTGGTCGTACGAAAAAAAAAAAAAAAAAAGAAAGAGAAAAAACCGATAAAAGGTGGCCCGTAAAATGTTTTCGAACGTTCGGTGATCTGGGAAATCGATGCAGCGCGGGGCGTAGGCCGCGATTAAATTCATAAATTACAGATAAAAACGCATCCCATTCCGTAATCGGGGCCCCCCGGCCGAATTCCTCGCGTAAAAGCACAATTATCGTTAATGCATTTCGTCTACGACTCCGGCCGAAAATTATTCGCGTCGCGCGACTTAATGAGTTAAACGAAAGTGTACACCGAAAAGGATCCCGGCGGCGGCGACGGTGCATCCATTTGCAGCGTTTACTTCGCAGGCATTACACGCTCGCGCGGCGGAGGTGTAATGTATTCTTTAATGTGTCTGCATTACGCCGGGTTTACCGTTACCTAGAGACGGCGCGTGTAAAAGCGTTCCTACGAAATGAAACGTTGAAAAGGAGCCTTTACGCAACGCGGTCCTCGCACAAAAGAACGCCCACGACACACGGCGATAAAACGAAATGTCTCGAAATGTTCGTTCGTAACACGCTCACCCTTCGCCGGACAAACACAAAGCTGTCCCATTTCCATCCATCAACCTCGATCGCCTAACACTATTCCACGAAAACGCCAGTGATACCCCAGAACGCTCTGGGTTGCCGTTTATGGCCTGGAGAGACGCTTCAAAGCATGATTTTTATTAAAATATCGGTCGATCTTGCATATGTTTAATGGGATAAAAATATCTTTGAGACAATTCGAAGTACCATTTTCTGTTAAAATGCTGCTTCGAAGCACTTTAAAATGTATCTTCTTCTATTTCAACCGATTTAAAGAATTTCTATGTATTTTAATATGTTGCTTAAATAAAGCATTTTCAAGGCACTTCACTGTGGCAAGGCAATCACTGTGTGATTTTAATAACTGTTTATATTTTCTATATATGGTGATACACAAGGTAAAGCGATGAAGGTATATTTGTTATATAGCAATTTATTTTGAACCCTGTTATTAGTGAATTAACGAGTCGTTTCTGATAAAAAGGAGATCAATGAAGTTACTTGATTTTATAACCGAGCACTATGCTCGAGTTCTTGACTGGCCAGAGTAACTTCGGTGACAGTGCCCGAGGGGAACGGCACTTTTTCATTTTTTTAACATCACGTGCACTCCCGGCGCCGGCCATATACAATTACATGACATCCAAGAAGTAACGTGAGGTAAGGGGACGCTTCTGGACTAGTTTGTAACATATCCGATTGGCTATTAATTTACGCCGCTGCTCATAATTTACATACATTTTTATAATAGCTGAAAAATAATGCACAAAAGTTGGCAGCTATTTTTGAAGAAAAAAAGGTATACTGATATTACATATTCATACAGAATCTATTTTTAATTCAATCCTAATGATCATCGTGTTAATTACGAAATAAGACACTAACAAGCATTACAACGTTGATAAATTAAATATTTTAATCGTCTATCTGCTTAGACTCTCAAAAACTGCACAACATGCATAATTCATGGGCGGCGCGAGTAAAGGCTCCAGTGAATTTATTTCATCGAATCACTGATAGGCGGTGCATATTTTATGCATATAATGCTGCATTATCATGCCGCATAATATTACGTATTAATTAAAAAAAAAAAAAACACGCTTCCGGAAGTCTCGTTTCATTTACACATTCCTGGCTAGACAGTGTTGTACATTTTAAAAACGCTGTGCACAGCATCTTTAAAAATGGAATATTTTTAATCACTGCAATACGAGGTTAGCAATTACGTTACTAGCACTAACAAGTCATAAAAATAGGACGGTTCTGTCTATGTGAATTTTCATCAGAACCTCGTCAGACTGGTGGTAAAATATTTTACAAAAATGGTGAAAAAATAAGTAAACATTTCTATTGTCCTTACAACAGCCAAGGACAGCGTTTGTAGAATTTAGAAACGGGGTGTGTCGTCCTTGAAAATATTCTCGAGCCTGGCAAGGGTTAATATCCGTGCGATTAGCATTAACATAAAACGGGTCGTTCCGTCCGGATTTATTTTCACCGGAGTCTCGGCCAGACCGGCGGCAAATATTTGATGGAAACGGTGAAAAATAAGTAAATTTTTCTGTCGGATTAGTGATATACACGGCGGCGCAGGCTGCGCAGCACGCTTTGAAGTATCGGGAGCCATCCGACGAATCCCGTCTACCGCCATTCTGTCTAGCTCATTCCCGGTCTACCGACTCACTATCCTTTTCTACGTTCACGCACGGCTGAACTCGATCTGATAATTGATGTGGGGTCAATTCCTGGAACTGAAATAGGTACCTTGCCCTGTTATATGAAATCGGACGGACCTCGAACGTTTCATGCTTAAAACGGGGGAAGAAGAATGCGTTCGTCGTGATTGTCCATCTGGTGGAAAAGAATTGTTGGGCGAGGCTCGGGTACCAGCAAAAAATTCCGTACGACCGCGGCTCGATTGTGCAATCGATAACGGACTGAAAATGTTTATACCAATTCACGGTTTTATGCGCGAAATTCCGAACAGGAACTTGTAATTTTAATGGGTTGTCCGGACAGGAAAGATAAATAAAAAATAAATACAAATTTTATAGTTCTTGGTTTGTTATGAAATCTAGCAATTAGCCACCGTAAAAATGTGAACGGCTTTTTATAGAAACGAGCAGTTATTTATCAGTGATTAAATTGTGATTAAATTGCTGCTACAATTTCCGTGAATGCCTATCGATCCACCAAATCCTAATGAAATTGAAGCATGCCCCCACACCCCCCTCCATTTGGCTCTTCTTCCGGTTTCCTTCAATGTTCATACATTAACCCCTAAGGACCAACGCCCATTCCCTGTATCGACCAACGAACTGTCGCTAGCGATCAATATTTTACAATGCACATGTTTTCATAGATTGACGAATGGAATTTTCAGGCATTTATATCTTCCGCAGCTTCAGTTCAACACGATTCAATAGAAAAAAATAATTCCAAAAAATATCGTGCAATACTGCTACATAAAAGCCCCCAACTCGATACAGCCCGTAACACATTTCCATATTCATTTGTAAATGTAAGTAAGATTGGCATGTGCACGTGTGTACTCATGTGGTCGTGTATATTTGCTCAATTTATGGAAAGGGGTGGGGGAATGGATGACTTATCGTTCGAAGCAGTGTGTCATACCGATTTCTACCCTCGCGCTCACGCCCCAGGGGTAGTTATCATTGATCGGGTCTTGCCGAAAATTGTGCGACATGTTTGCGGTAGAAGTTGAACCGACTCTGACTCTTTTTTAACGTATTTGTTGGCTGCAATTTGATAACACGTATTTCTCAATTGTCATTACCAGTCTGCGAATTTCATATATTTATAAATAATAAAAATAATAATAAGTATGAATAGACGTGACACGAAAAAGAATAAAAATGTGAAAAGATCTTGAGACTTCAATTACGTTACTTGTAACCTATCAAAATTATTCAAATAAAAAATCAATGTCCATGTAGCTCCTGTTCCCTCCAATCACACAATTTTTATTTTGCACAAAAATCCACAGTCTTTTAGTCTCAAATTAACCCTCAGAAAGTGTACCTTTTCGACAAATAAACAATTTAACTTTATTCATCAATTTCTTTTTAAGTACTTTTCACAATTGCTTCTAATAATGCCAGTTAAATTACGGATTTCGACGCACCGGGTCAAACGGACCCAGCCAGCGCCAGCCAAGGGAAAGTTTCGAGCACAACGTGTACACGTCGGTTGCCCGCACAGGAATTGAACGGATTCCGGGCGGAATGCGAGAAAAATCGAAGGATTACGAGTATTTTTAACCGGCGGGGGGAGGGAGGGGAAGGAGAATTAAAATTTTATTGGTTGAAAGAGGCCGGCGAAATGGGCAAGTTTTTAGTCCTCGCGGAGCCGAACGGAACGATCTCAAGGATTCGAAATTTCCCCGGCATAATCGAGTAATCCGGCGTACAATCTCGATCGAGCGGAATACTCCGGGGCCGATTCGATAAAACGAGTTCCACGAGAGGCGGCGGCCCATGTTTCCAACGTTCAAACGTTTCGACCGCCCGTGGCGACCTTCCGCACTCCTGTTTCCTTGGAGGCTTCTCCTCTCTCGCCGCGGTCTTCGAATCGGAACGTTTCTCCCGGTTTATCTTAATTCGCGCGATACATCATTAAGGCCGGTGTGTGTGGGGCGATTCCGGTAAAATATACGTTGAGAAGAAAAAACAAAAAACCCTCGGCATCAAAGGGGCCGCGGGGTAACGATAATTAGCGATACGGAACGCGTAATAAACGAAGCCGGCCGCTAATTTCAATTATTCGAGGCAGAAGGGCAAAAAAAAAAAAAAGAAAGAGTAAAACGAGCTGGAGGCAGCGACGGCGGCGTCGGAGGACGAGAGGAGAAGGAAGAAAAGAGGAGAAAAAGCCGAATAATCGTATCTGCATAAAGAAACGGACGCACATCCGCGTATAATGATACCTGCCGTGTGGTAATTACGCCCGTAATTCTTTCGTGGGGGCAAGCGTTAAAAACCGAGTCCGCCCGTGGTTGTTGTGCATGCACAAGCACGCGGCTGAGCGGCGGCGGTGGCAGCGGCGGTGGCGGCAGTATGGGAGAAATTAGAGTCGACAATGCGTATATATATATACGTGTGCACGCGTGCGTGCCTCTGTGGGCCAAGGAGCAAAAAGAAAGAACAAAGAGAGAGGAGGAAACGGGCCGCTAAGGGGGATCTCTCGGCGAGGATCACCGAGAGTTGTGTTCTTTGCTTGATACCGAAGGAATAGAGAGAATGCCAGCGGACGCCTTTTATCTAACCACCGGACTAATGCATGTAACGAACTCGCAAGGTCTCGATAATTAAACTCCACCCCTCGATCGCACGAGTGCACTCCACACCGCAGAGTGCACGCGCGCGCTCTCTCTCTCCCTCTCTCTTTCTTTCGCTCTCGGTTACTTCAACTCCGACGACCAAGCGAGATGACTATATAGTTTCCCTCTTCTCTCTGTGTTGATGTGTGTGTGTGTGTGTGTGTGTGGGTTAGGGTATACACCGCGCCGCTTTTGCGCCCTCTTGAATGAAAAAGCGAAGGGGGAGCGGGACAAACGGTTTCTTCTTTGTAAATCACCCCTTTCTGTTTGCTCGCTCGTAACTTTTATCATTTGCCGGCGCGCAACAGCTTTCCCCGGTATGAAAATTCGCCCCGGCCGCTGATGCATGAGAAAGCACCCATAAAGAGCGCAAGACCGGCGCGAGAGAGAGTGAGAGAGAGAGAGAGAGAGATCGGCCGGGATTTAAGCGGGATCTCCGACCAGCTAGACAGCACGAGAGAGGATCGGTGAATAATTCGACGGGTAACGCGTTGTTTCGCCGCTCGGAATGTTTTCACCGAAACAACCGGCACCCCCGCGGCTTTCCTTTCCTTTTCTTCCTCGCCGACACGCTTATATTTATTTTCGGCGTTCTATGTTTAGGGGGTACGCGTCTCCCGTCTTCTTTGTCCCGGGGGCTTGTTTTCCGTAAAATTTTTCTGCTTTGTTTTTGCTACACACCCGCAAACTCGGGAACTTTTTAAGAGAGCCTTTATTGTCGGTAGACGCGCGCTCGCTTGGCGTTTCCTCGCGCGTACTTGCGCGCGAAATGCAGTAAAATGTAAATTTTATGAATGTGTAATAAAGTTGTTTGATGGGGGGAAATAAAGGAATAAAAGTCATCGGACACGGCCGCGGCCGTCGGCTTTGCCAACATTGTAGCAACGCGCGGTGGTGAACGCGTCGTGTGAGAAATTTGAATTTCTGTTCGCTGAATGTACTGAGCTTTGTTTTGTGTTCAACATTCTTTGAAACCGTGAAGTTTGGAAAAGTACGTTTGACGCTGTGAACGATTTCACTGATGTCGGAGATATTGCGTTTTCGAACGTGGGCTCGCGTTTCGAAATTTCTGTGCCCCCGTTTGCGCAACGGAAAATGCTCGACTAGGATCTAAAAATGAAATGAATTAAAATTTTTGGGATTCTGGACCGCAGCTGACTTAGGAGTGCGCTTTATTTTTACTCCTCCACTTAGCCTTTGACGCAATACGCTCTGCTATTTCCCCTTTCGAAATAAGCTTAATAATGTTGAAGATTAAACGCTAGAAAAATTCTTTTATTATTAATTACCGGATTGCGGATTTGGTGCATTTATAGAAGAAAATGCGTAGTTCAAATGCAAAACGGTAAAAGCACTTAAAGAATTTCAATAATTTTTATGTCACGTAAAGATACACAAATTACTCAATACTAAACTAACATTGTGAAAAATACCTAATTACCTATTATATTTTTAAATGAAAGAATTTAAAGAAATAAAACCCAGTAACGGAACTGAATTGAAAAAGAACGATTACTATTTAACCCATTTTCATCATAAGGAAATATGAAAAGAAGCCCCCAAACTTCTTTTTTATTATATCTAAGTACAAAAATGACTACAAGTATAAGAACTTAATATTTCAGCATTATAAGAAAAAAAATCAGAATTACTACTTTCATCTCCAACAACACCCTCCATTTCTACTTTTTAGCTAACGAATAATGGCCAGGAAAATTAAGCGTATATATACGCCAATGATGCAAACGGGTTAATCGATTTTCAAATTTCGCGTCCTAAATTTAAATGGTCAAATTTAAAAAACATTTCCGGAAAATTTTTCCACATATCTACCGACAGAAAAAAAAACCAAAATAGATCAATTCCTTATCAAGAAGTGTACATTCGATACAAATGATGTTCACCCACATACGTTCGTTCGATTAGGGGCGGTAACGGCGTCGTTCGAGTTCACTCGAGAACGCGAAAATATTGAAATCAAGAGAGAAAAACACTGCCTCGGAACGGCGAAGCAGGCACGTAAAAATCGTTGGCGCTGAAACAATGACAGCCGGGTGCCGACGGATTAACCAGCAAGAAAAATGCAAGTGTGACGTAACACCACGTGGGATCCGCTTCTGTCATGCTGCAGCAGCAGCAGCACACAGCATCATCGAAGAGGACACACGCACGGCGCGGCTCGCGGCTTGGGCAAAATATCACGCCTATAACCGGATTGGCCGGACAATCCGTATACGGAATAACACAGGATCTATCGTACATCGTGATTTCGACGCGAACATCGATACCGTGTGTGTATACGACAAAAAAACACAACGGAAGGAAAAAAAACATTGAGAGGAAGCAGAGGGGGAGGGGAGGAGAGAAGGGATGGAAGGGGAGACAGAGAGAGAGAAAGAGACGAGTCGAGGCGCGAGAGGGAGAGACGGAGAAAGGGAAAGAGAAATCGAGAGAAAGAGAGAAAGAGAGAGAGACATAATAGAAGCTTACCAGAAAAGGGTCTGTAGCCAGCGAGGAACCTTGCCCGCCACCACTTTACCAATCCGGTAGCCATGAGACCCTCATGCATCCACAAACGCTGCGCACACTTTCCTTCCAGGCTTCTTGTTCGGCCACTTTTCTTTTTCTGTTGTTTCGAGCCTTGCCGCCGACGTAGAAATTCTTGTTGATCCTTTACGCGGCGACAGCGGCAGGCGGCTGACGTCGGGGAACGGGTTACGGGGAAACACTAACAGGATTCCGCTTCGGCTCCGTAGAAAATCCTTGGTTCACTTGACTCGATCATACGACGTCGCGGCCGGTTCCAAACAATACGATTCGGCGATATATACCTCCGCGGTTGTATTCACCGTGCATGATCACACTCAGCCGCTACCGAAACCGAAAACAAACGCACTACCGAGAACTTCATGCTCTCCTCGTTGGACATCGAGTGACACGGTAACTCGTGCCGGAGGGAGTGAGCGAGAGAAAGAGCAGTAGCAAAAGAAGGAGAGTCAAGAGAGAAAGAGAGAGACAGAGAGGACACGTACAAATAACACGTGTTTCAGCAGCCACAGCGTTAGGCCTGGCAGCAGCGACCAGTCCGCGTCCCAGTCGGTCGCCTTTTGCCTTACTTTCTATCTTCCGTTTATCGTCGTGTTTTCGTACAAGGGACGAAACGTGCGGGCTCTCGCATGCTCGCCCCCTGTCACCGAATTTAGTAACACGCACAGCTGCGGCCGCGTATAGTACACTCGCTCGAGTTTAATCCAGGTAAAAGCCCGTGAAAAAGGAACGCGGCAGCCGTCGTGAAGGGTCGGTCGCACGGCATCGCTCGAGACTCGTGGCCCGTCTACGACTACGGACGATCGTTCTTGCCTAAACCACGTTCCCCGTAATTCCCTTTCCCCCTCCATAGGGCGCTGCGTCGTCACAGTGCCGAGTCCGTGGATACACGGGCCCTGAAGGTAGGAGGCGCGGCTCGAAACCTCCGATTCACGCTCTTTCTGTGCGTCTCTCTTTCACCCCCCACCCCATTACCGCTTTTTCGTCGGACCGTCTCCGTTCCACCATCAGAGAATCCGTCGGGCACGTCCCTCTCCGGCGAACACGACGGTGCTTCTCTTCCTTTCTCCTTTTTTCCCTCTTTTTTATACCCTATCTCTCCCTCTGCTCCCTATAATTCCACCTCTCATGTTTCGCCTCGTTCCATCCTTCTGATTCTATCCTATATCCTCCTTGTTTCATCTCTCCTTCGTTCTTCTCTTCTCTTCTCTTGGTTCGCGGGTCTCTCGATCTCCTCTTTTTCTACGCGTTCTCTCTTCCCTCGTGTGTTTCGCTCTGTCCCTTCTTTCCACCGTCCTTCTCCCTTTTGCCTTCGCGCGCGCACCAACCACGCGCGTATACTTTCCTTTTCTCCTACTCCTTTTTCCTCTTTCCTTTTTGTACGGCGAAGGTCTATGAGAACGCCGAAGAAGGACAGCTTCGCACGGCTGGTGGGGTTTTGAAGGAAGCCGATGATGGTTCAACGTGGTCTACGACGACACTAAATGTCGGCGCTGCGACGCCGCAACGGCATGGCGCAAAGAACGAATCATCGGCCTCCGAAGGATTTCGATGATCGGACCCGGGCCCGCTAAACAAACAGTCCGAGCGGATTTTTGCGACGTTCGGGCCGCCTTGCTTGCTCGCGCGATCGAGTGAGCGCGCGCGCGCGCGCGCACCGCGGACGTTGCCCCGGATCTGTTTCTTCCAGAGAAAGTCGGTTTTCGAGGATTCGGAAAAACGGGGCTTCTTTTGAGAGGACCAGAACCCGACGAGGACTCCGAACCCGGCCGGCGAATCCCGTCGGCTTCGGTTGAGTCGTCGCCGGAATCCCGTAATTCGCCGGAATGATCCATGGAATGATCCGTGTCCCCCCGCCCATTTCTGCAAACTTAAAATCATCGGAGATTCTTTGCATCTTCGCTTGGTACCGAAAATTGATCGCACAATTTTCTGCGATTGATTTTCTATTTCGGTAAATTTGAAATTTCAATGGATAGCTTCGACAAATTGATCTGTGATTTATTTAAACGTTTTCCAACAATATATTGCGACTGCAAGTGCCACCGCGTTGACGTACGGTACTGTTATTGCGCTGGCACGTTGTTGCCGTTCTGCATCCACTTAACGCGTTTCCGGAGTTTATCAGAATTTTAAGGAAGGGGTTCCGGCACTTCCTAAACGCTCGATTATTTATTTTCTTTTTCTCGTTGGTTCAAGGTTAAAATACGCAAGTGTACTGGCGCGATGAAATAAATGAGAAATACTCTTTTTGGAGACTGTACCCGCACGCTATTATCTCCTAGCGGTGTTTCAGAAGAAACATAGGCGTCGCCGTCGGCAATGCGATGAATGAACTTTAACGGAAAGCACTTTGTCACGTATACATCAGCTACCGTGATAATCGTTTTACGTCTAGCGGAACACCGAAAGAAAACTATTCCCCCACCAAATTCACAGTTAAGGTTTCGCCAGCAAAAAAAAAAGTAACTTCTTTGAATTTCCTGCAAACCACTATACAACCTGGTAATGAACGATCTTTTAAATAAAAATAAATGAATCCGGGATAATTACATTTTTCTGAGCAGAAGCGAAAAATGGGTTTCTCTAAATTACAGGAGAAGCGTTAGTGGGGGAAAGTAGAAGCGGATGATCAGGATTGTAGCGGTAATTTGGTGGAGGTGTACGAGCGTGGAAGTACAGTAGACGCAAAGATGGGGAAATGTGACGGTGATCGGTGTCCCCCGGGTATCTACGCCACTGGCTCGGCAAGTACCCCCTTGCTCTCCCTGTACGGAAAGTCTCTGCCCACCATGCCACGCTATGCCGTGCTGTGCTGCGCTGTGCTACGGTTTGCCGTGCCATCCTCAACCGCGTAGCGTGGCTAGTTGTTTCTTTTCTTTATTCCTTTGTCGGAAAGTCGGTGGCGAGTCTCGTTTTTAAGAGAAGAGTAGAGGGGAGGAGGCAAAAGGAAAACGACAACCGCTCAGCAGGGGCTGAGGAAGGAATGGTCGGGTCCGGGGACCCGAGGGAACGGGGGGCAGGGCCACGCAGCAAAGAGAATAAAACGTACCGTTCAAAAACTCAGTACAGACTAACCTCGAAATAAAGCCGACAACGCGCTCGGGAAACCGAGAGGCACGTCTATTAATAATAAACTGTTTTCAGTTGTTAACTCTTCTTCTACGATCGTCCTCGAGTGGCCGATCGGTCTTGCGGGAACACCGGGGCCTTTTCCACCGATCCCATGCGAAACCGTCCTCAACGCCTTCCGCCCGGCGCGTTCGGTTTGCGTTGTTATGTAATATTACGTATGAATAGCGCGTGTATCCAGCACCGCTAAGAATGCTGCTCAACTCTACAACAACAAAAAAAACATCTTGCTGCGCCTCCAAAATGAAAAGCGTGCGATGGCGGGACTTGGGTCCCGTTTGACCCAGGGTTACAAGCGGTCCATATTAAATCTCTCGGGCTCGTTCAGAGAATCCTTGATCAGAGAACGTTCTGCAGGAATTTGCAAAAGAAAATTAAATCATACAAATTGGTATGGATACCTATATAGCTAGCCCATACTTCCACAAAATCGTCAAAAGCGTCTCCGAGGAGAGAGTCAGTATTTTCTTCAATAAATATCCTTAAATAAATTAAATATAGATCCTACAAAACCCTGAAAAAGTATGTATGTATTTGTATTGTCAATTCTCGAAGTAACAAAGTTTAGGGACTCATTGTTGAACATAGAACACTGTCTTCTTATTGTAGTAGCTGGAATAGTTTAATTTTTAACGCAAAGTGGAAGTAGATGTCGCAACACGGATAGAAGTGCTCGGGCAAGTCTAGCTGAAATAATCTTGCGCACATGTCTCAGGCGCGTTGATTAATGACTAAGGGGTTGGTGACGCAAGAAGAGACGTTTCGGGGTGACCATTGGTTACCCTAATGACTAACCTTAAGAGATAAATGATTAGGAACAGCGGGACGAAGAAGTTGAGTCAGGACAAACACACGGTTATCTGGCGCTATTGACGGGAACCTTGTTTACTCTTAGGAAATTCGTGACTTTATTAGAGGAAACGGAAATTTCGTTAACTTAAATATTCCGTCGCTTCGACCATGTGATTTAATACGCAACGCTGCCATTATCTCACGATGTCTCAATTTCTCGCTATCGAACGACCCTCGTTTCGTCGTCCGAACGTCAAACTAACGGCGATAGCGATCTTAATTCGATCAAACGTTCGCGACGTTTGCGATGCATACTACCGTGGATATTTGTTGACTACTATCGCCATAGTGCAACGGGAAGTTAATGAAAACAGTTAGCCGATCACCGAACGGTAAAATGCTGAAGAATATTTTACACATTAAATCGGATCTCTATATTTTCAGGCAAAATCACTGCCAATTAACTTGGAGCGTATTGAAAGCGGTTTCCTCGACTTTAATTAGGAAAAACGACATTTTATTCTTCAGAGAATTTACGCTTCGATAAGTTCGTCAGAAAAACTGCCAACTCATATTTCCTGTAGTCGTCTAAAGTAGTTTTTATACAAACTTCCTGGGACAGGACTCCATTTTCACTTGAATAGACTTAATGCTAGGATCACTCCTAAGATTTCTCGCGCGACAAGCAAGATTGATGATAATTGAATTCGTCTATAGATTCATTTCACAGTAATGCACGTGCCTTTTCATTGAAACTTTCATCAAATATTTATTTCACCGAAGGCGGCACGTACTCAATTATCCGGTATACATTCTAATTTGAAGAATAAGAATTTCTACAGATTTCCGTGTGTATACTTTCTACCGACCGGTGTATGGATCGTTCTTAGCGTCAAAGAGGCGGCACGGCCACGGCGGCGCAGAGATTCAAATTGACATTTAAGTCTAAACGCGTTCCCCTAAAATGTCATCTTTATCGCTGAAAATCTCGGAAACGGTCTTTTGTACGGCTCCCTCCGGGCAATCCGAAGGAAAACAGGAAGGAAGGTGGAGTGGAAGCCGTAGAGAGGGAAGGAGGAAATGAGAGAGGGTAAGGAGGGTCCACGACCGGATCTTATAATTACGCTAATTAGGCAGTAACGCGTAAAAAGAGCGGCGCGAGTATTTATCGCGAGGTACCGTCGAAGGTACGAAGGTCGGCAAAGGAGGACGTCGCGCGACAGGATACGACAAGAAAGGCTATAATACAGTTTCGCCGCTAGCAGCCAGAGAGGCGGAGAGCGTATACAGCGCGTCGAGCAAGAGGCGAAAGCAACGTCGATGGCGGGAATAAGGCGATATCGTCGTCGATTTCACTGTGCTCTCGTCACGATCCTACGTCTAATTGCAATCAAAATCAAGGACACCGTACGCGCACGACCCTGACTTCCCGAGTGACGAATACCCTCGTCGATAATCGCTTATCCGAGGCATCGCGACCCGTATCGGCTCCGATAATCGGTCACGCCGATTTCGCTACTATCTAGCATCTCTTTCATCCCATGCTCAAACATCTGTCGCGTACGATTCATAATCGCCAAGATTACGCGGCCCCTCGGTAATTTTTGATGATGCACCTCGTGACGCAGAGTTGATTTGGTCCCCAAAGCTGGTCACCGTTCTTCTATTCTATTTGTTACCGAGTTCCTAGCACGTTCTCTATTTTGCTGTGATTTTTAACGACAGGCGAAGAAGTTGGGATTCTCTTCTCGTTGACAACGGAAGAAGGAACAAATTTGGAAGACGAACAGAGGAGAGTCGCCTACGGACTTTAGCGTAAAGATAGGGTTCGGACAAAATTTTTGTAGTCGGGTTTGGCGAGTTTTCGGGGGCTAAACGGTGGACGGCGGCGTCGGAGCGGTCTGTCCCCATGAAATTAGCTTATCCGGACTTGTCGGCACGGATCCCGTGGTGGGTGAGGCCCCGGGGCGGGCAATCGTTCGCTGTCCAAGCGGGATGATCGTTATCGGCGTTTTCCGTTCCATTTTTCCGCGAGGGTGATAGACTGAGGGGCTAGGGGGGAGAGAGAGAGAGCGTGTGCGGTTGCCAGCCGTCGGAGATTTTTCTCTGGTCGGGCCGGGGGTCTCTGAGAGCGTTTATGGGTACCTTTGCCGGACGGATTCGTCGGAAGGAGAAGCCCTGCGCGACGCTTGGCGCGGCACGGCATGGAGCAGAGCGAAGCCGAGCTGAGCGTAGCCGAAGCTGAGCGAACCGAAGAGAAGCGGGACAGGGGAGGGTGTAAGAGAGAGCCTCGACTGGATTACGGGGCCGGCTGGGTCGTGGCGCGGGTGTGGTGGGGAGGGTGGAGGGGAAGAGGAAGCGGTCGGCGCTTTTGATCTCGGCCGCGGGCGCCGACAAAGCGTTCATCCACTCTCCTACAACGGCGTGCTGTCTGGCGTGCGGGAGCGCGACAATGCGACTAACCAAAGCACGCGAGAGAGACAATGGATAAAGCGAGCCAGCCGGGCTAAGGTAGCGTGATACGGAGTAAGAAGGAAGAGAAGCGGAAAGAGCTTGAGCAACAACGTCGGACGGACGGAATGGTGCGCGCTGCGCCGAGCCGAGCCGAGCCGCAGCCGATTGGGGGAAAGGGAGAAAAACAGAGAGACCGAGGAACGCATGGGACGACGCGACGATGGAGAGAACGAACGAGAGAACGAAACGAGAGAGACAGAGAGAGAGAGAGAGAGAGAGAGAGAGAGACGAGGACCGAGCGCGTAGCTGAAAAGGGACCGCGAACATCACCGACAGGGACGAAGAACGGTGAAAGAGGAACGGGCAGAAAGAGTTGGCTGGACCGAGACAGCGCGACGAAACAAAACCGAGATGAATAGAGAGAGAGAACGAGAAAGAGGCATAGGAAGAGAGGGCAGGGGGTTGGAAGGATAGGGGCAAGGGGGGAGGGGAGAAAAAGATCCGAAGATCCGTTCCACGATCCGGTGTTCTGTCGCGCTCGCTTTAGCATGGCACAGCCACTCCCTGCCGGCCACACCAGCTTTGCTATTAATAAATAATGCTCCGTGATCCGCATTACAACTAAAGCGACTCGTTCTGCTCTCCCGGGTTTATTCTCGATCCCGAAATCTGAATACTCGCGGATACCGCGGGCTCTTCCGTATCACGGAAGGATCGCGACCATCTTTCGGCGACGCTGAATGAATGCGCTCCGGGTTTGTTGGTCCGCACGCTGTTCCGGGGAACGTGCTGAACCGTCCCTCGAACTCATAGAGACGTTTCAGGGCCTTCTAACTCAGAGCATTTCGAGCGACGTGCCGCTCGCCGACGGACGCGGTTCATGGAAACCGCGCGTTGCAACCACGTAATTCGTTATGGCTTTCAGTTTTCTATCGATAATTAACTTTGTAGGCCGGTAGGTGCGAGAAAACGTTGAACCGATCACCAACTGAAATAAGGTTCTACGTGTACGTTTCGTAATGTCGATGGGATACAGTTCATTCAATAAAGAAAATACTGAATCACCTACTCACATTTTGCAATTTATTTCTTAACTGTTACCCTACGTTTTACGCCTAACAGGGCGAATGATTGACGTAACGTTGGGTGGTGTCGGACTGCAGCAGGTTTGCTTGAATAAAAACCGACTGGTATCACCAAACTCACAATATCTTTTATTATTTGTAAAACGTTGATTCTCAATTCATCATGAACTTAAATCACAGGGGACATACAGATTGCACCAACCATCATCAACTCGTGTGGTTAATTGAAGAAAATTATGGAATAACGTATACATAAAGGAAACAGTACACAGTACGACAGATAAAAGATTCTTTGTAAGTTCGTATTAGCCGTATAATTAGTTATCCGAGGCTGTTTGTAATTAAAACGCTCCTAATGGTAGAATTGCGTATAAACTGTATAGAATAACTTCTAGAAAAATGAATCTCAAAAGGAATCGGGGTTTGCCTACTTGAAACACGTTTTCGATACAAACAATTCCGGTGTTTGTGTGTGTGTATGTATGTGATTTTCGTTTCATTGCGATCCGGTCACTTGAATTTTGAGTACGAAGTGGGCCGCGCTCGATTTCAATTTACTTCCGATTCGATCTTGATCGTTGATCAATACGAAACCTGAATCGAATTTCTTTGGGTGACAGACTGATGAGGCAATACAAGTCCCCAGCCAAGTGTATACAAACCGATTAAAAATTATTAAATTGAAATTCAATGGTATCAAGAGGCAAATTTTCTTTGATGTTACCCATTCAAAGGATACTAAGGTCAAGCTTCGTTTTTGAAATGTATAATCGTACCTTATATTAAAATTATTCGATGGTACGTGTGAAATTTGACAACTCAAAAGTATATATTGAAATTTACAAATAAATAGAATGAATCTAAAGCGGAATATTTTATGAATTTTTTTCTATTTTAAGTTGATAATACGCCGAAAAAGTTTGCCTCCTTGCACCACTCGAAATCTTTTCTGTCTTTAATAATTATCAAATAATCAACTTTCACTCATACGTAGCTGGGACACACTAAAATCCTGTAAACATATCACCAAATTCTAAACGCTTTATACAAGTATCTTATAAACGAAAAAAAAATTAATAAAAACTACAAATCTGACAGTAACATTAAATAAAATAACCAAAAATTGCCTTTTATAAACATTGATCCTTCACGATACATAAAAACTCCATTAAAAACATAGAAACGAAGAGTTTTCAGAAAATCGATTCAATGGTCATATTGAAAACGATACTTCAAACTGAATAAATGGTTTAAATGTTAATGATTCTTCTCATTTCACAAACAGTGTTAAACGTTGATGAATATACGTAGCAATTTGCGCGATCTCGAAGGAAAATGGTTGCATTCTCGCAACGTATTTCAAGTATAGCCCGATATTTTCGCATGTGGGCTGTACATTTCATCTATGTAAATATTCATCCTTATAAGAATCATACTTAGAGATAATCGCTCGACCATTTTTTATTTAATCAGTATTTAAACGTCTATTCAAATGCGACACGCGTAATACGGTTTGTGTGCTTATTACATAATTAGAATGCAATCGTGACATTCAGATTAATTAGGGACATACGCTGTAAATTCATTGAAGCAGTGCTGGAAGTCAAGCGAGAGCCAATAATCGATTTTATGCGTCTTAAGACAGATCTTGTCAGAGGAATACTGCTTAAAAAGTTTTCAAACAATTGGCACAGTAAACTGACAATGATTTTTCCGATTTCCTCGAATTGGTACAAAAAGGAAGACACTCGATATCACTATACGAAACATCCTTCTCGGTGAAAACCAGCAGCACCGTTGCTTTTGACCACAGTAAGTGATAACAATGTCGAAATCGGTTTTGGTGTTTTTGAAGATTCGTCGTTGAATCGATTTTTTAATAGAATACACGAGAAAGATATTTCGGATGGTCACGCGAAGTGTCTCTTATGTGTTCACTTGAAGTATAAGCATAAATTCATATTGCGATTAAAAATTCGAATTTTTTACGATATCGTAGAAATAAATCGTATCACGAGGTAGTTGAGATCTCATTGAACGCAATACTTTAAACCAGTGTGTCCCAAATTCAGGCATAAAGTTTTCATACTTTCATGAGAAACTATTTGTACTTTGAATTTCAAATACACTCGCATGCAGCAAACACATCTTTGGATTTCTCAATATGATCGTTCCCGAAAAATCCGACATGAAAGAATAACATTTTGTACACGAACAACGATAAACGACGATACAAAAAAATTTGGGATTTAACTGGCTTAAATGATACATTTGTCGCGTACAAAAGACAGAAAAAAAAATCAACACGGTTCTCCAATTTGATTCGTGTACAAGTGACAGATGATTTTCGTGGTGAATGATCTACACAGTATGTACATTCAAATTTTCAATCCATGGAATTGGACATATATAGATTCAAGGATTCTCAACAAACATCAGCCCGCACGCAAATGCATCGTTGCTTTTCGATTCAGTTTCCTTCATACTTATTTCGTCTTAGACATTAGAAGTGGCTCGCGAGAAGAATATCGAGAGCTGTATTTATACGCGTCGTGAAATTGATCGCCTCTCGAAACAATAAAGTGCAGATTGACTTTGAAATTCATTTATATATGTTACATGCCTCCCATAGACGCTGGATGATGACGTTCATCGTTACTTTGCACCGTCCTCCGAATTACTTTGATATCATACAACTAATTCCCGGAAAGAAAATTGATTGTTGCTTCAGAAGCAAAAATGATTCGATATAACAATATAAGCAAATTTCTCGGTCTTCGTCGTTAGAATTTTTCCTTTTACTAAATTTATACATTACGTTTGCGTTATATTTTAAATTTATACATTATGTATGTGTATATTTAAATACAATATGCAATGGACCAATGATAGGATTGGTATCTTATTCATCTCCCATCTCGTGAATTAAATCCATTTGTTAACCATTTAATATAATAATTATCCTATTTCCAATAGAAGTCGATATGCCTAATCGCTTAAACGGCATCCTTCTGTTGTTATTATGTTGTGTAAGCTTATGAAATATATGTACATCGGTACATGGGTTCGGTGACTGTTGAAAACAAAAGACGAGGTTTTGCAATCGTTAATTGCAACACGCAATAAGTAAGTGAGACACTCTACCAAATGAATAAGATACATTAGCCTTCAAGATTCCAAACGCTCGTAAATTTTTGTATTCATTTTCACAATTTCGATTACCTAATCTTTATTATGTACATACGTAGATAAAATCATGTAAATGAGAAAACTACTTTCTCGTTTTATGTTTGTGCATGTTCAACGGCCAATGCATAAAGATAAGTGCACACATCTCCGGAGACAGAGTTCTTTCGATTATAAAAAGCATTGTAACTTAAATCGATACGAATCGTATTTGGTTTCATGAAAAACCAAAGGCATTTTATACTTTTATCTTATCGTTTACGTAATATAACTTGTTAAGGTATTTTACTGTATCGCTGTAACGAAGAAAAAAGAAAGAAAAGAAATACATGTCTCGATACCTTCGTTCAATGTACAATATGCAATAAAATGACATTACAATAAATCCCCTTTTCTTAATTACTGACACAAATTTGTATACCCAATAATACATTTCGACACAATAGAAACTATAAACTACGTTAAACTATAAGAATTTAGATTTGGTGAAATGTAAATCATAATCATCTATCTCTCGGTAAATATACACTTTGTCCATAATCTTTGAAAAATAAAATAATACATAGATAAAGCATGTTTATACATTTTTCATCCAGACTTATCAGAGTAAATAAGTGCTGCTATTTATCTTTTACTTGTAAAGAAAGGAATATAATAATATGTTTAAGTGGCTAAATTATAGTCTGACACCACCGCAATTAATCAACATGATTCTCTTGATTCTTCTTTTTCCCTATAACAACGAATCACGCTAACGATTCATTGGTTACAAATGATTCGAAAATAAACTATAATTTAACTTTATATCTTTATTTTTTTTTTTAGCCATAAGATTTTTCATTTTATGAATCCGTGGATTCAATAACAGGACAAGGATTTACAGTTGAGGGCACTTTTTTTCTCTGCCTGTCTTTAATAATAGGCGCTGGACCATTCTGTATGCTATTTTTTAAACAGCAAGGATTCAGCGTAATGTACAGATATTGTACTTCTCTAAATCTATCGATCCATTAACTTGGAGATCGATAATTCACGGATTGTTCTCATCCTGTGGTACTCTAGCCACTTTTCTGTTTTAATCTTTTCGTAGAGTACGCGCAAGCCCCAGACATATATATTTGTACATAGCTATCATATCCAATGGAAAGTGTACATTTAAACTCAACTGAATCACGTACAGTTCATTCACAACATCAAAAATAGACTATTGCAAGAGTGCATTAGCATGTGACACCCTGTAGATAGTTATTACTCAACCAAGGTACCGTTCTCATCATACATTCCGTGACTTTCTTCTCCTGTAGGGGAATCTGAAACGTAGACGATATGTACAAATTTTGTATGATATCACAATATCACTCTTATAAGTCTCTGAGTCTTAGATTTCTTTTTTTTTTCTTTCATCAATTAAATGCGACTTGCCGCACAGTTATATAAATTGTTGATCCCACATTGTTGGACTATAATATAATGCAGCACCTGATAGATATAAGAATCTTGAGATCATATTATATTACATTACAAATTGATCGCAATTTTTAAAGAGTGTACTACGTGTACATATTGCCTACGGTACAGACTCTGTTCTAGGTGTAACACAGGAAAAACGCGTGAATTACGTTAATCTTATGTTCGACCGCGTGGCTTTTTCCGAGAAGCTGTCTCTTCGCTTGATTGAATACCTGTCGTGGCAGCCATGCGTTTCGGGCGTCCCGCTGTCTTATTACTCTGTTGCGTGTTTTGTGCAGTCGCTGGAAACAAAGTAACGGTACGCAATGATTAGAAAATAAATGGTAAAAGAAAGCCTAAATACATTGAAGTAAATAAACAAGACGGATTATTACCACGTTGTTTTGTCCTGGACATCGCACTCGTGTTGTTGTTACTCGGTTGTTTTGTGCTCTTCTTATTTTCACTCTTCTTCGCATCGGCATTATTTTTTGCTCCGTCCGCAGATGGTACCGCGTTAGTACTGACGGTTACGCTAGCATTGGCGGGAGCAGTAGTAGATGTAGCAGCAGCCTCATTTTCAGACTTCGTGTTTCTGTTTAGCGCCCTTTCTGCTCTACTCGAACCCTTTGCTACGGACTTGGCAATGGCCAAGGCTTTGACGGTCCGTTTCTTGGAGCGACTCGATTTCGGAGATTTCTTCTCCGATTCCTCTTCAGGTGCTTCATTCTCGGAAGAGCTCTCGGTTCGTTTCGATTTTTTACGCAAACTTTGCTTCTGTTTGTGTGAGTTGTGACTTTTTCTTCTCTTCAATTGTGACTCATCCTTGTAGAGTGAAAGGTCAACTGTGGATAAGATTATAGAGTTTCAATTTCGCGATAAACAACAATTGAGTTACTACTACTTTATTTCGCGTTCGCAATAATAAAGTACATTGAGAACTGATAACAGACTTTTTTCTTGGCAAGAAAAAATATATACTAACGTCCATCCGGGTGTTCTTCTGTTACCCGAGGTTTTTCGGATACACCGGCCTCCACGTCAATTGCTCGTTTTAAAATATTCTCTGTACGCAATAATTCTATCTTGGTTAGTTGATATTTATTTTTATCAACTTTATTCAAATTTAAATTTGTTAATATACAATCAAAGTCTGAAATTGTAAAAAGAAGAGGACTCAATACACATGCATGTTTTACGTTGTCCATTGTAAAATAAGAATTATCAATACTATAATAAGGAAACAAGATACAAATTTTTTACAAAATTACCTATAAAATCATAAAAGTCAGGTGAATATATTTCTCCATTATTTTTGTCTTGAGAAAGCCAACGTATACGAATTCGTCTGCTTGACTTATATATATTTTGCATTGCTTGACATACATAAAAGCTCCCTTCCGCATTTCTCACAGCCAAAAATTCATTTCTGATAACACATATTAGTAAAAATTAATGAATATAGAATACTTAAAAAAAGAAACATTGGTAATAATTTTCTTATATTCACATGAAAATTAATAGAATTCGAAATTTCTATACACATTTTTTATTACAGTGTATTTCGTATGTATTTCTATAAAAAGATTAATTACACATTCTTTTAAAATACAGAAGCTTCACTTACTTGTAGAATACTATAAGTTTGTCATCAGGAGCCTTTGATGGCGGTAGCTTATTTAAATTCTTGACAATTAATGCAATTTCCGGTAAGGGACTCTGATAAGGCTGTGTCTGAGTTCGATTTCGTTTTGGCTTACTTGCTCCATCTGAAGATGCTTGTGACCCTTTCAAATCCTTCAATTCCCTAGACTTCCTTTTATTGGTTTTCGGTGAACCAGTAACTTTTGTCTCAACCTTTGGTGGGTTATTTGATTGCACTGTTGCAGAATTATCTGCTGTGACTTTCAAATTTTGAGCCACGGCCTTTGTCTTCTGATTATCAAGTTTTGTCGTTGCTTCGTCTGGTTTATGCACAGGTATTTCCTTTTTCACGGTTGTACTGACTGGCACTCCCTCAGATTCTTTCGAACCGTTATTTACAGGAGCTTTCTTTTCTTCAACTTTGTTTGGTAGTGGTGGACATAAGGCTAAAGAAACATATGTATACATTCAGATATGTATGTATATATATCTCTTATGCATCGAATTGTTAAAAAATCGCAATATTTTTCAATAATTTCTTCTATAATTTGTGTCTTATATTTATTTGTAAAATTAATAAATGCAAACTACCGAACACAAATAAAACATGGAAAAATTGTCTACATACAAAATTAATTAAACACATGAACCAATCACCAAGCTTTACTAACCAGGAAAGTCTAAACCCATAGAGGTCATCTCTTGCTCTGTTTGAATCTCTCTCTGCGAGCCCTGTGCAGGATTATCTGGACTTAGATTGTTGTTTCTATTAGATTCGCTTTGCTTGATAGCAGCAGACATAGTCTGCTCTGTATCGGTTTTAATAATTTCTACTCCATTTGGAATCAATTTGTCCAAGTCCGATTCTTTTTCAGAATTACCGCTCACGTACGGCGGTGTCTGATATACAGAGGGTCTGTGATCTTGCACTAGACTCAAAGGTTGACTGGGTGGTTGCAACGTGACATAGCTTAACCCAGTTCCAGGTAAAGGTTTCATGGCTCCTGGCTCCGAGCCTGATACAACCTTTTGCGCCATCGCATTCATCGGAAGAATGGAGTGACTGGTAGAAGTTGGAGAGGTACCTACTCCAGGTATCGTTGATTTTAAGGCCGATGCACTCATTTTGCACTGATTAAATACGTCTCTCTAAATGCTTATAAAAAATCATTAACCATTAAATGGACCCTCGTTACGCACAAATACGATACATAAGAAACTTGGGTGACAGTTGAAATAAACATCAGGATATATATATAAACAATGGAACAGTATCAACAATTGTTGATACAAAAAAGGTTACAATGAAATGAAGAAATTGTTGAAGCTATCTTGGTGATAGGAGAAACACAATCTATGGTTTGGTCATTCGAATCGGTGAAACAACAAACAATTAAAATGAAATAAACGAAAGAACGAGGTTGAAAGAGATATAAGAAACTAAAACACGAGAAGAAAATATTGTATTAGTACGAAAAAACGAGGGAGAGTGCAAGGAAAAGTAGGGGCACAGAGGGTGGCTGCGGAGGGAGGGGGTAATTAGAGGAGTAAACATAAACACGAAGGAAACTCTCAGTGATTTAAAATTTTGGGAATATGCAAAGAACTCACAGAATATACTCGACGGTAAACAGCAACGTATAATTACCTCGACGTTATCAAGTCCTGAATATGGATATATATTCCCTTACTAAACTTCCACGGATTGTTGACCACTGCGCGTTAACACACGGTTAACTCATTTTTCCACACACTTCCTTGACGCGTGAACGCTTTTTCTCAGCTAACATTTCATCCGGCATACACACAGCATAGTCAATTTACCAAAGATATTCACTTAACTTACCGAATTCTACAAAACAAAACGATAAAGGCTTGCGCGCTATAGAAAGCCGTGATTTTACCCGCACGAAAAAAACAGGAATGCCAGACGTTAGATGGCGTCGGTTCTTGGACGCCATGTGTGGCGCAAACTTGATTTTATATGCATTCTGATTGGCTCCAAAGCAATCGCTCGAAATCTCTTTTGTGATAAGTTCTATTAAAATATAAAAATCACATGAGAGAATATTTGTATATTCGGTCGTTTTTTTCTTTTTTTAAATCAACATTTACACGTAAATTTTTTCCACGAAAATTTGTCGAATTTATCGAAATTCCTGGACAGAGACACTAAAAATTACGAAATACACATTGTCTTTTTATATTCAATTATTATAATGCGAATAAGATTTTTTTTCCAAATGTAATCTCATGCTAATGAATATTTCTTTCAGTATTTGTAAATGAATAATTATAATTTTTAAATAAGTAATATAATTACCGTAGTTTTTCTATCCAATTTGGGTGATGTGTAATTATTTTACACTATTTTTCAGTTATTTCTAATTTAATAAAATATAGGTTAAATATCTTTATGCTTCCAGTAGATGTTAATACTTAATTTTTATATTAGCGCTTGATATTTAGACTTTTATTTTTTAACACTTTTATAAAAGCATGTCTATGACAAATCGTCAAGCAAAGAAAGAAAATGAATGGCAATAAAATTTATGATTCGTGTCTTCGTTCTTTTCTTCGGTGCATGTTTATTGCTTACGCGCCATTTTAAGCTACGAAATTGAAAATGGCCTTAAGATGTGTTTGCTAACGTAAACAGACGCGATAAAAAATAGCATTGTCAATTTTTCTTAAATATCACTACAATTATATAACGCGTCTCTACTTCTACGTATATATATATATACATATACGTATATATATATATGTTTACACGATTGTAACTGCAATTTTTATCTCATACAAATAGATCAGGATCCATGGAAGGAGTTATCGCACACAAGCAACATTCTTACTACTATGTCATAGCCATACATTTATATAGATAAGCCAATCAGATGTAATCTAAATTCGACGTCACTCTGGCCAAAAAATTTGAAACAGCATGTTTACTGTACCATTTTTGTAGTTGAGTGATATTTAATTTTTTCCGAGTAACTTACAACCCAAAACAGCCATGTTGTAATGTTTACTTACACCAGCGCGAACTAGATGAAGATATGTCCATTAAACGAACATATACTTACTTATTTCGTATCACTAAAGAATTGAACTTTAGACCATTATCATCGAATGAAACCCGCCACGTATAAGAGAGGTTGAGCAGGTCTATACATACTTCACAATAAATGTTCCGAAAAAGAATCCATTATAATTTGTGATTGTACGATATATCGATCTGTTTATTAGTTAACGATGGCGCGAGTGCTTGTAGGAGTGAAGAGAGTTATCGATTATGCAGTTAAGGTACATTTTAATAATATGTTCATAGCTATAGAAAGTTATATGTGAATACTATTGACATAGGTCGATTATTTAATGTTGTCATTGAAATTTATATTTCAACATATTCGTGAAATTATTAAATAATTGATACCATAACAAATGTCATAGATTGTTATCTATAAAATGCAATATTAAATATAATTGTGTCTTTCTGTATTGTTTTCTCTTTATTTTTTTTTTCAATTTCAGATACGTGTGAAATCAGATAAAACAGGTGTTGTAACAGATGGGGTGAAACATTCGATGAATCCTTTCGATGAAATTGCAATTGAAGAAGCTGTGCGAATGAAAGAGAAGAAATTAGTTCAAGAAATAATTGCAGTTTCGTGTGGACCACCACAGTCTCAAGATACATTAAGAACTGCCCTTGCAATGGGTGCTGATAGAGGGATTCACGTTGAAGTATCTGGACCAGAGTATGAAACTTTACAACCCTTCCATGTTTCAAAAATTTTAGCAAAATTAGCTCAAAATGAAAAAGCAGATCTAGTTATTGTTGGTAAACAAGCCATAGATGACGATTCCAATCAAACTGCACAAATGATTGGAGGCATTTTGGACTGGCCGACTGGAACATTCTGCTGTAAAGTATGTTGAAAGTACTAAAATTTAAAATCATACGTAAACATAATTTTGAAATGATAATACAATCTTTTTTGCATTAGGTTGAGAATAACAATGGTGAGTTAACAGTAACACGTGAAATTGACGGAGGTTTGGAGACCATTAAAATGAAAACACCGGCAGTTTTGAGCGCTGATCTCCGTCTTAATGAACCACGCTATGCTACCTTGCCAAACATTATGAAAGCTAAGAAGAAACCAGTAAAAAAGATGACCCCAAAAGATTTGGGTGTCGACACTACTGCCAAAATTGATATATTATCAGTTGAAGAACCACCAGTTAGGCAAGCTGGTACTATTGTGCCAGATGTTGATAATTTAATCGCAAAACTAAAGGAAAGTGGACATGTCCAATAATGTACTATAGTTAAATATGTTGAAAGATTTATCTCATTGTCTTTGTACTCATTACATTTTTATTAAATGTTACTGTATATAGAACAGTTTTTTATACATCGTGAGATGTTGTATCTTATACTTGAATAAATTTTTATCGCATAAAGTAAAGCAGTAGGTCCCCTTATGATATAATTATATTTATAATAAAATATTGTAACATTTTATATATTTATATGTTTCTTTGGTAAATAACAACACTGTCTTTTCTACATTGTTTTTGTACTTCTATATTTTCACACAGTATTCACACACTATCAACTTCTGCTAGTGCTCAGAATATGTGTGAAGAGATGCTTTTCAATTTCATTAGTTTTTAAGAATTTCTATGCAGATAAATATTTTATAACAGCGAAGTAATCCTTTAGCAACCACGCTAGTAATAAATCTTAGATCTCATTAAGTTTTTATGGTTGTAAAATATACGTAACATTATATGTCACTTCCATTCTATATATAATGGTATTTTCAAAATACATATAGATAAAAAAATTTTAATGCACAGTCAATTGACAAGTTACTTTAACTATTCTTAATTAGTACCGTGTAATTTGATTTGAAACACAGTCTAGCAAAAATGAAATTAGTAAAATTCTCTCATCACAAGTTGAATATACCGCGTGTATACTGTTTTACGAAATACTTTTTAAGCATTAAATACGAAACCTATGACAAAATATTTTTCTATTAGCTATTATATTGAAATATGGAATTCATACAATCTTTATCAAGAATGAAGTATAAGTTATTCTATATCCTTTTCGAGACAAAAGGAAGAATCAAATGCCAATACCCGTATCATTTCCGTATGAAACTTTGAACAATAACAACTTATCGTTTTCAATTTATCATTGATTATAAATAACCCAACCCAAAAAGTTATATCATAAATATTCATCATCTCTTTCAAAGTATTTTGTATAAATTAAAAAGTTACAAAGAAACTTATTAGGTCGCAAAACTTATAATATTCATCTTTTCACAATAGTACTTTCCAGTCAAATCTAGTATTACTAGTATGCGTAATAGGTGGAAACGGTGGCGGATGAATTTGCCAACCATCCAACCCTTCACGAGCTGTTAGGCACGCTAAATATGGTACTCTTTGTACTAATCTAGTTACTTCAGCAGCTGGTGGTACCCTACCACCTGTTAATTGTCTAGTACAAGCTGCTAATGAAGCTGCATGAGCTACTATTAATATATTTCCTACAGTATTTTCAATAATTCGTTTAATTAACTCGTAACTTCGTTCGTAATACTGTGCTGCATTCTCTTTTAATGGAAGCTCTTTTGCTTTAATCACTGGTTCGTAACTTTTGTCTATGTTAAACCCTGCCTTTATCAATTCCTCAGATGTCATCCAAATCGGTATACCGTTTGGGTACCACGCCAACCATTCTATCAGACCGGGTTCTATTTTCATTGGCACATTTGAATTAAACCCCTTCAAAATATGGGCCAATGTTTGTATACACCTCAACGACGGCGAAGTAAAAGCTACATCTATTTTAATACTAGAAGATTTCATTGCTTCTCCTACCAAGCTTGCTTGCATTTCACCTACAGTTGTCAAGGGACTATCGTTTTGGAAGTCCTGTATATTTCTCGATGGAATTTCCTTTGGCATGTTCAAGTCTCTTCGAACGTAAGAGCCATTTGATTCGAAACAGTAGGGAATCCATGCTCCAAATGTAAAATCTACCCTTTCCCCATGGCGACATATAAAAATTTGCCTTGCAGAAGGTGAAACTGCTTCAGAGGCCTCAAGCTGTATAAAAAGGAAAATGTTAGGAGTGAAATCTTGTATAGTATATCTAATGTAGCTGTGCGAGAACCGAGATTTCCTAGAATAATTCCGAAAATTCTCTGCAATTTCGATATATTCAAGAATTTTTGGGTTTTCGCACATCTTTAATACCTAGTAGAGTAAAAAGTAATGTGATTTACTGGTTCAGTAGATGTCGGTAATCCATCAGGACAATCAGTAGAATCATTTGCTAACAATACTGGTGGTTTTCGCGTTAAAGGTATTTCATCTTTTTCTAATGTTTCACTTTTATTATCGGTGAGTTGTATGGTAGTGTGCAAGGTCCATGAATCTGATTGAGCCGTTCGTTTTGTATGGTTCAAAGGCAAATGACCCGAGGTACCAGTTAACCAGGATATGCCTTCTACTCGACCATCTGTGGACAAACTACACGCCCCTTCTGGGATGTATATGTAGTCTCCCACCCTCAATTCTAATTCATCGTATTCTCTGGGCACATACGCATGTGTCACTTGATGTACATGTGCATTTTGCAGCCTCGAATCTCTAGAATACAATCTAAGTTCCCAATTAGCCGATGAAGTTAGCGTTAGCTTCTCTACCATTGAACGAAGTTGTTGGTATAGGTTGCTGGGAAACTGATAGATCAAAGTCAGATGGAATGACTTCACTCGTGGCTTTGCAGAGATGCCCATGCTTGTGAGCTTATTTACATATCGAAGAGCAATGTTCTCCAGCCATGCTGCATTGAAATCTTTAACGAAGAGACCCATAAAGTTGGGAGAGATGTAAGTCTCTAGTTCAATGTGATTGGATAATTCATCTTGATTAACTATGTTTTCAAGGGCATTCACCAACTCTTCAGTCGATTCATCTGGGGCCTGTAAACAAAACTGTTATATTTTTTCTTGTTTGCGATTTAATTATGTTGATAACAATATACTGTACCTTGAAGAATGACACCAGCGTAATATGTGGCATATAGTTATGTGCTCTATTCCACATTAACTCTCTGCTTTCAGACCAAAATCTCTTGAGTTGCTCAGCCAATGCACCTGTTGGACATACATATAGAACATATTCCCTTTGCGTATCACAATTCAAAGTTGGGTCCGCAACATGAGCCACTATCCAATCAGATGCCAATTGAACACCTCGATGTCCTGTAGCAGCCAATGCCTTCTCCCTGTAATGAAACAATATTTATTGTAGCTTATTGTTGATTGTATTTACTAATATTATTTCTATTTGTTTCTTTTTTATATCGTGAAAGATGTAAACACTGTATGAGACAATGTTGTGTAATGTATGCAATGCTTTGTTTCATAGAAGTAAAAAAAAGTGAATGACTTGAAGATTACTGCTACTGATGACTTAAGACATCAAAGTTGAATATGAATAGCTGAACGTAAATCATTGTAGTAGAAAAAGTAAGATAATAGTCATACTTAAAGTTTGACAGCTGCTTGTTTACAATGCACAGTGGTGAACGTTCATTAAAGTTCAGACAAACACAACGAAAGAGCAACACTATTTTACGAATGTAATGTATGGTACTCACGCTCGGTGTTTAGGAAAGCCCATCTGCAACAGCGTTTGCAATGGGGTCAGGTGTTGTTTTGAAATTTTCGTTGGAGTTGGATTTTTCCGTGGCGGTAACGTCGCCATGACGGTACATTACATTCGATAGATGCTACCAACATCGCTGCAACGAACGCTCTACAGGAGTACATGAAATTTAAAATGGAAATATGTATTCTTGCCATATTCTCATCTGTTAACGTATAAAGCAGTAATACAGAATATATTCTTCGGTATTTTTGATTGATTAAAATAGACGACATGTTGGTTTCGTTTTAAATGCTGAAAAAGAAAATATATTATAGGTTTTCAGCTTTAATAAATTTCAAATAGTTGTAGAATAAGAAATAAATTACGTTACTGAATATATTAAAAATACAGTAGTTTTCATTCACTTTTCTTTTATTTAAACATATATCTTATTTCTTTAACGCAGTTTTTTTACATATTTTAATGTTACTGATTTTACACTTATTTTGACGTCCGCCATTTTGAGTATTATTTCAAATAAATGATCGAACTTACCTACTTATACTTATGAATTGAAATCTTATTTTATCCAATCGTGTTTTGAAGTGATATAAATTACACTACAAATTTTTATATGATAACAGATAAACATTTTATCTTTAATCATATGATACGTTGCATTATGCTCAGTCACGTACGTATAACACTGAGAAAGATAACTTATATATTTTATATCATTGAGTGTACCGATTATAATTTATCTTTGAAAAATAAAGTAATATTTGACACATTTCAAGTAAATTTATTTATATTAAAATTATAAAATCCAAAAAAATTCAAACAACCCTCGCAGCACATACTATAGAATTACATATATTTTATGTAGCGCAATTGAATCGTGTAATAGTTACAGGTAGCCGTCAATTTCGATTTTTTGTTGTTAATCTTCTAATTCTGGTAAAATCATTACAAAACCGAAATATTCGAGCTACCATACTTTATAGGGTCGTTGGTAATCGTATGCACGTTATATGTATACACTAACGACACAAGTATCGTCATCATTTTTAATTTGTTACGAGCGTAACAAGATTATATAGAGAACGAAATAGTCGCTACGTGGTAAGTATAGTATAATATTTGAGTTCGTTTATCCTTTTACATTTTGTACCATCTGGTTTTCTTTGGCATTCTCATAATGACAGAATTACACGCAAGTACTTTTATGGTAAACCCTTTAATAACAAAATCGCGATTCGCAAAGTACTTCGTCTCATTAACATTCCATCGTAATTACAGAGTTCTATAATCAACGTCATTATTGCGTGGTACCGACATAATTTTACTGCGTTTGCTTCTAATAGAAAATTAACTTCAGCTGCTGAAGGAATTTGTACTTTTACGTAGAGCGATTCTAAAAATGGTTTATTATATCATGCTTGAACTTTAAAATTGTATAATAATTTTTTTAAATTGCATAACTATATTGTAAATAACGCAAATTGAAAAAAAGATAAAGTGCGATTACAAATAGACATTGTTCGAACTTATTTTACTGAATTTCCTCATTGTAAAACGCTTCTGCTGTTTACGTAAAAAGTGATTTGTCGTTGAATTAGTTCGTCATCGAATTTGTGAAAATCTGCTACTTCCGACCTATTTCTGATAAATGCATAATATAAAATAAGTGCGTTAGATTTATTTGCTTCTAAGGGTTTTTGCAAAACCTAATAGGGTAAGGGACCGTTACCGCCCACTACTACACGATTGTAGGGGGTGACAAGACAATATTTCGTGTGGTGAGCTATTGTATTGATGCGCGGCTGATTGGATCAGAGTGGAAGAGGCAGGCCTCGTTTCACACGCATTTTCGGCTGTATTCAAAATATTGGCTACAGCGGTCACACATAGTATGTAGCATGTGACGTTCGTCGTCAAAAAATTGGACCTACGGGAGCGGTTGAGGTGGGGATAGACAGACTTAACGATAAGCTCGATTTGTTTATATACCGTCTACGGAGCTGTTCTGTATGGAGAGGTTTACGATACGTCATTACTGTTAGTTTTTTACCGTTCCAAGGAAAATTGTCCACGTTTTTTTCAACACGGCAACGAACTAGAACATTCAGAACCTCCGCCGTGTTTACTTGAGGTGTTTAATGAACTGTTTCACCGTACAGTTTTTCAGATGATATTTTTTTTTGTTACGTGTAATGTAATGTAATGTAAAGCGCGTGTCATGGTTGTAATTTTCTCGACGGAGTTGCTATAGGCACTAGAATAATTAACCACGATTATGCTGGAACGAATCCGTACAGAATAAAAGTAACATCTCGGGGAACCTACCTCAATTTACTCCCACTCGTTCAAAGGATGAAACCATGAAACTGAATAACGATGGAAGGGCTCGGAGGTGAGACGTGTTGCATAACATGTTATTCCGAACCCTTCGATTTATTTATGACTTCACATTTACCCTTGTATCGAACATAACGCTCAAATTGGCAAGACTTTTCTCGTAAAGTTTGCGAAGCTATTTCTATTCCTAAAATAACGGTATTTATTGTTTCCGTATCTCATCTTTTACTGTGTTATATTTATTTTATTATAGGATATACACATTTCGAAAACACTTGAATAATATTCTTTGCCTAATTAAATTTAAACATTGATTTAGCATTATAACCGAGCCAAGATCCAAGTATAATTTCGAATCCTACGTAGGATTACACTATTAGCAATAGATCTTTATGCGAAAATGGTTGTGCAACTGTATAGAAGTTTAATTCTTTTGTGAATAATTTGAATCATTTGCAAATACCGAATTCTTAAATTATTCTGATCACTTTACTGTTTTCCGTATCGCTTACTCGTTTTTGTCATAAATGCGTAAAATCTTGTGAAAATCACTTGACAAGAAACAGACCTGGATCCTGCTCTGGAATTATTTAAAACAAAACTATGTGTAATGGTTTCGAATAAATTTAAAAAAAGCTCCATTTACATTGAAAATTACCTTTAATGTAATACTTATAACTTCCGTTCCTTTTCAGCGCAAAAGAAAAAGAAAACGTTTATTTTTAAGTATAATAAAATTTCACTCGAGTACAATCTTATGTACTTAAAATGAACGGATTAAATCTAACAAAACTGTTGAAAATCCATTGTTATAGTAAAAATACTTACTGAGTTTGTCAGTTCGATATAAACGTTCATAAAATAGCGTATTATAGAGTGAACAAATTTTGTAAAAAAATGATTCTTCGAATATGTTAAAAGTTAATACACGACCGTTTCTCTCGTTGCACATTTCTATGACTAGATGCAACCCTGCGATTGGTATTACCAAGTAAAAAAGATATGTTTGTTATATTACTCGATAACAGATAATTTCTGATGAAAATATGGAGAACCTTTCTTTAATTTTCCTCTCTAAATTTCTTAATCGATTACGAAGGCACTTTCCCAAAATACGGTCATCAAATAAATGAACAAATTAATCATTTTTAAGACCATACTTTCCTCGATATTCTTTTACACAAGGCACTCGCATTCTTGCATCAACAATTTTTCCTGTTCAAACTGCCTATCACCTTATACTTCGAGAGTACAAGGTGAATCTACAAAGTTTTACAAAATAGTCTATAAAATTTTTCGACGATCACAGTTGTTATTCAAAGAAACGGATCGTAAAATTTCCGATTTGCTGTCAATTTATTTTCCCGTTTAGATACCACTGTATCTCAAACTTTGCTCTAAATGCTGAAACATCTTGTAGACTCACCTTATATGTCGCACAAGATTGCTTATCGTGTACAGTAAAATAAAACAATGACGTTAATTTTTTCTCTCCTGTCTCGCAAATTTCCACTTCTAAATTACAACAACGACAGACAGAACATTTTCTATTTGATCGGTACCGAACGCGTGATCGATGGTACACAATTCGTGCGTGAGAAAAAAAAACAAGTCGCAGGTATATTGTAAAAAAATACAAGTTCCTCGCGTGTTATCTATCACAAGCTAATAATTTATTTCCATATCGTGTAAAATAGAGATTGTGTCATTAAAAAATACTGTTAAATCAACGTGGCTGACAATAATGCGTGCTTATCACTAATTACGGTTAATGATTCAACATTATCCCTTCAAACGACTGATTAGAACATTGGCAACATTATATCACCGATATCGATTAGACGGTCCGATCAATTAGCCGATCATCGATCCCGAAATCATCTGCATCATATACACATTATTATTATAATATCCATGTATACACACAAGATCGAATCGCGTTCGCGCGACCCGCCATCATTAAATGCAAGCGTTCTTGCGAAGAAATCGGTATTCCGAGAAGAATCGTTCTTGTATCGCACGAGACACTATACAAAAAAGGATACAGCCGAACGTACAATTCGAAGTCGATCAAAAGGAGACTGAATCGCGCTCGTGAACAAAAATAAGGAACCTGTTGCGAATGTTTCGGCCGCGGTTTCAAGAGGAGGATAACACCGATTATAGTTTACTCGAAAAGCACCATGTAGGATCAAGAGGTCAACGACGCTTTAAAAAGAACCGATGGATCTTAAATATTAAAGAAGAAAAATGCTTGGATAATTGCGAATGAATTTTTACAATCGAATTCATAGTCACACCCCGACGCGGACCGAGAAAGTCTCGATTTTTAATATCGCGTAAAATATCGCGATGCTCGGCCGCTAAAAAATATATATCGACTCCTTCCGCGAGCAACCCTGTCAACAACGAAACAGAGCAGTGAACAATCTCGATGGATGGGGGGCCACGAGGACAGTGTAAAAAGCTGTTCCGAAGAACGTTTCGCTGAACGAACGTTCGACTAGTATTGCACAGATATCGACTAAGTGCTGGCAACGAGGCCCAGCTTCAACGAAAGTGTAGGCTAACCGCGTCACAACAAACAACCACGTAACAGATCCGCGTGACAGAAAGCGTACTTCCGGAAACAAGCATCCGAACGCATCGTATCCGGAGGTTGTCTCCGTATTCGCGACGAACGATCAACAAAGAAAGTTTTCAACAATACGTTCGCGTCAATCCCTCCCGACACTTTTGATCGCGTTCCCGAATTGTTCTAAGTAGTACGAAATGAATTTGGGCGAGCGAGATCGCTCTCGATAACACAACGAAACGATTTCGTTCGAAATGAAAACGGGGGTGAGCCTGTAGGAATCGTTGAAAGCAAATCACGCTGTTCCGTTACGTGAAACGACAGTTACAAGAGAGAAATCGGTATCGAAACGGCCGCGACTCGTTGCCGTCGCGACGCGACGCGACGCGACGCGACGCTGAGAAGCCGAGTCCGCGATCGAGACGAGTTCCGTTTGATCGAGATTCTTCTACAGTCTCTGGCACTTACCTAAAACGCGTCTGACAAACGTAACATTCATTTCTTCGAGATGGTAGATCGTATATGTAAGCAAAACACAATAGTTTAAATAGAGTTTGACACACCCAAACTCTGCGCTCCTCTTCATCTAGAACCATCAACAGGGAAAGTAACATTTTATTATCTCCTGATTTTACAGATCAGTTATTATATAAAAAAAGCACTCCAAGTCCCCTATAAACGATGCTCGGTCGTTAAAGCGCACACATTGATACTGCCCTTCAAAATATATGATACAAAAATTTTCCATGAAATCTCATAAATATTGCTCGGAACTCCTTCCCCTCGAGGAACCTCGAGGTAAACACCATCGAAATCGATTGCGCTCTAAGCGCTCGTTTAAGCTCCGAGCTTAAACAGAGAAAGAGCACAACCGGCGCCTCGAAACTTTTCTCGACGGTCCAAATTGACGTTTGCACTCGTCAATTCCAACGTATGGTCCCGACCAACGTTCGTCCCGGGACTGTTCGATGCGAGTTAACGAAACGAGACTGTGTTTATAGAGAGGCAAACGTTAAATTCCGACAGTGTGCGATCGTCAACGAGCTTCCAGCAACGAGTACGTATCCATGATCGCGAGAGGACGGTGCTCGGTCGAAAGGACGTTCCATGGGGGGCATGATCGTGGCTGGTTCGGCGAAGCGAAATTACCATCGTGAAAAGAAATCGTCCGATTGTCCATTGCTCGTTGCGTCGGCGAGCGACAGTCTCCGTCGAGGACGATCATCGTCGAGACACGGTGTCACTCACGGTCTTTGCTCAGGTCCGATGGCAGGTCGCAGGTGGACGGTGCCGTCGTCGTCGTCGTCGGCGATCGCGGCGACGGCGACAGATTCATCCTGGATGAAACCGGCATCGAGAGACCCGCGGCGCTCATCGCTACGTTCAATGGTATCGTGATGAACGGCTGATTGTTCTGCGTCGAGTTCACCGGGGCCACCGTGCCTGCGAACAATCCCGAAACCCACAGAGGTCATTCGACCAAAAAAAAGAAAAACAAACTCGGCCAACCACCTTTCGACCACGGTAACGCCTCGATACCTGCGAGAAGGATTCTCAGAAAAATTCACGATATCTAACCTGTTGTAATTTCGCAAAAAAGGAAAAAAAAACAATCGTGGGAGGCCAACTTCGAAATTTTATTCAGACAATGTTGTTGCGTCTATTAGTTTTGGCAATTCGTGTGCGACACCTTCTCGCGTTTTGGACCGTCCCGGACTATTGAAATTTGGCCAAGAACCCGTGATTTGTTGGTGAAGGGAGTTGCAGACTTAAACATTCCGCGGAATTTCGGTCGTGCTGCAGCGACGGAAATTTGTTCCCAAAATAATAAATTGTCGGCGTAACATTTAGTTTAATGTTTTCCACGGTACAATTTGTAAGCAGCATTTCGAGCGTTATTTTCACAGGCTTTACGAATATTTTTAACCGGTTGTTACAGAGTTATTCCGTGTAAAAAATGGTCGATTATCTTCCGAAAGTCTCATCACCATTTTCATGAAATTGGAGACTAGTCGACAGCAGACGGGTCTGGTGTCGGTACGTATGATATGATTGCAGAATCGTGGTCAACCCTGTCCTGCATTGTGTTGCCAATCTCGAACGGCGAGAATAGGGAGAGAACATAGGGAGGGAATACCCTAGACGTACGCGCTGTTGAAATGGAACACAGAGCTGGAATGCAATTGTTTCATAAATAGCTCTTTGTTTTCGGATTCGCGAGGCGCGTTGTTTCTCAACTTTGCTTATAAGGTATTGATAAATTCTTCCCTCTTTTTGAGCATTTTCGCCTACTCACCCCAATCCACCGTATTTTCAATCATGATAATTCATTTCTGAGCGGTACCATGTCTACTCAGGCTACGACCTATCATACCGAAGCTCTGCTAAAATTCCATAAAAATTTACTAAGGTAGTTTGAAGCATGTAAGTTAACATTAAGAACTCCAAATATTTGCAAGTCTTACGCAATATAGTAGTGAAGATCAGTGTATAGAAATTTGGTTGGGGCCACGAGAGACCCCGGCATACCATTGCAGGGTTGAACTTGAATTATTGTATAGGTTTTCGTCTTAAAATATTTTCTTTCCGATAACGAAATTCGGGTTCTTTTAATTCTAGGTTCCTCACCTCCTTCCTGAGAAATCTGCACCGGTTGACCGTTTTGACCGATACCAAGCAGAACTCCTGGACTCGGCGAATAAATGACTGTTTGTGGCATCTGATGGTACATTATACCTACAAAAAGAAATTACAAAAAGAAATTACAAAAGAAAAATAGCATACACTTGCATAGTTTCGTCGATGAGCAATTATTTCAAAGTCGAATGTTGCTTTCATAATCCCCACGAAATCTTGTATGTATAAATTCTTTTCATTCGCTGAAATGTTAAAATTACTGAAACTATGTATGCAGCTTAAGTACAATACCTTCAATACTTCAAGATAACTTCATTCGCACATTTTTATCTGGTTTTTTTTCTCATTTTGTTGCTATTCTATATAATACCATTTTGTTCTAGTTCCTTCATAATCAATTATAAAACATTTCTCTGCACCGATTGCGACGAAAATTTTGAAAATTACCGCGTAAGGTCACTAGGGGCGACTCGTTGTCTACTTTTCAGAATTTGAGGATAATTGTGAAAAACATCAACAAGCCTAAATGATCGACAGATACCAGAAGCTTATATACGAATAACTAATTTTTGATCAGGGGTAGTATCGCAACCCCCGGAAGTCGAATACATGTATCCGAAACGGTGATTTGATCTCCGATTCAAAATCCGTCGCTGTCCAAGGCGCTTCTGCGGGAGCCGTCGAAGGAAAGCCGAAAAGACGCGACGCGTGAAAAAAAAGGTAGAAAAAATCTCGCGGGTTCGAAACGAGGTTCGGCGGCGGGTCGAGAGATCGCCGGGTCGATATGAGCGCGTGTCGAGTTATCATCAAAATTCCGGCAGAGACATTTCGCCAGCGTGGAACAATGGGATGGCGAAAAAGAAAAAAAGAAAAAGAAAGAAAAGAAGCGTACGTCATGCCGGCGATCGGTAAGTCGGATGGCATCCACTCCATATATTAGCATCGATATTTATGTGTACACCTGCATCGGAGCGCGGCTTTCGACCGGATCTTACTTCCCAGTTAGGCATCGCGTCGTTGTCTTAGTTTGGTCATCGCGGCCCGTACAACTCCTTATGTACTCCCCTACACGGATAACCTCGTCATCGCTCGCACACTTTTCGCATTTTAAGTGTCCTCTTTCCTTTATCTTCTCCCTCTCTTGCGGCCGGCGCGTTTCTCGCTCACGCTCGCGGGCTCACGCTCATGCTACCGTCTCTTCGTACGTATAAACCGCACACTCTCTGATACCATTCTCTCGTCGTTTTCTACGCTCGCCTCTCTGTCTACCGACCTACCTGACTGATTGGATTGCACACCGGCTGCCATACGCTCTAACGATTTTCCACGCCGGCTTTTACCGCTCGCTGCCTCGGTTTCGCGACTCCTGCGGCACGCCCACGAGGAAATTCGCTAATTGCCCCCTCCTCTCATCGTCGCCCCCCGTCCTTCTAAGCACTCTACGCGCGACTATCGCCTGGTTTTTCTTTTACCCGTCACCCGTGGTTTTTCGTTTTTCGTTTTGCCAGGCTTCTGCTTCTTCCTCTTCTTCTTCTTCTTCTTCTTCTTCTTCTTCTTCTTCTCGCAGCACGGAGACGATTCGGAGATGAGGATCGATGAGATCGGTCGCGGAGGTGAAACTGTTCCGGCGCGACGGAAGAAAACGGTGTCACGTTCTTGTACCGACTGTCGCTCCGGGGGAAAAATTGTCAACGCGATCGCGATTTCGGCTTTGTCCAATGTCCCGTGACACGGTGTGCCGATTTTCAGTCATTCCTTATCGGTACAGTGTTGACAATTGTTTGGTGACGAGTGCTATTTTATGAAATATCGTTCACGCTAGACCTACCGAGCACCAAAAGTGATACGTGTTGCTCTATAAGATTAACAAAATCGAATTGACTTGGATTGCAATCAAGTTTCGTTGCAATACGGATCGGTATGCGAAATAAAAATTGTCCGTACAAATTACAAGAAAGGGTAATCCTATAAAAATTAATCGCTTCCCTTAACACGTTGACCGCCATGTCACCCATATGCGGGTGACGGAATTATTTGTCCAGGTTTTAAAATGAATTTTGACGTTAATATATTCATTGTACCACATTTTATTAGGATCTGTAATATGCAAGAAAGTTGGAGGACTATTCAATATCATACATTTAATTCTTTTCAATTTTTATTTCATTAAATAACTCACTTTGATTTTATGGAATTTTTGAGGTTTCTAATTTGGCAGTCAAAGTGTTAATCACTTCGACAATAATGTACCGGTAATATTAAATTCATCTACTCGTTTTTGCCACAAATGCAACAAATCCGCTATCGGAAGACTAAAGTGGTAAATAAAAATTGGTAAATAATTGTTGTACAAATGGTTGAAATACTTATAAATGCACACGTATCTTCTTTAAACAAAACTGCGCGTTACTTATATGCAACAGATATTCGAAAAGGCGCAAATCTACCCACACATATGCTGATTAGTACCGTTCTGGGAAACGATGATTGCAGTGGAAATACGCTCTTCGGCAGAACTGAATTTAAACAGAAGTTTGAAAAATAAGCGTTATTTCCTACATCGTGTTCTTCCAAATTCAGTTAGGTATCAAATATTAGGCAGCATATTTAAGAGATTGTTGAATATTTATATATTTAGTAGGAATTGTGTATATTTAATAATGATGTCAACGGTTAGGATAGGAGATGATTGCACGTGGCGAAACAAATGGAAAATATGGGTTCTGGGCGTGTCTGTCTTATTACTAACTGTTTCTACTTGAAATAAATATGATAGTACAGCGCACTTCGTTGATCGATTGTATCTTCGTTGTACCTAATTTCTACAAATTATAGTAACAAACGAGTGACGCTGTGTCTGTGAACCTTAAGTAGAAGTAACCAGCAATGGACAGACACGTTAGCCGAAATGTACTGTAGACGAAACAGTGTCTGACACAATTTTCAGAGTTGATTTTCGTGATATAATATGTTGGGGGAATATGATTTGTGAATATATTTTGTGAAATCACCAGAAACGGTATACGGGAGTTCGTACGAGCCGCCTGAATACATTACATAAATTCCGCCATTTTGGTAGAGGCACGATAGACGCTACGCTTAGCAGGTTTGAAGCAAATGCTAGCTGAATGTTAAGAAATCATATCAACAAGCTCATCTGGCCTTCTCTCGCAAATAGAAACTGTTTAAGAATTGCAGAAACACGGAGACGATACATGCAATACAATTAAACGGACGACGAATTCACGAAGTCGTAGAATGTTTTTTCTTTGTTTAAAGGTATGAAACAGGTGTGTCGATTTTATGTCACTTTAGAACGCGTTAATATAGATTCTTTTTAACCTACATATAAATACAATCTATATATTTTCTAACATCTGAAATGTTTTCGAAATTAACAAATTGTAAATATGAATAGACTGCGGATTTCCGAGCATTTGTAATAAAAATGAACAGACCGAATGTAAAATAGTATAAACATTTAAGGAACTTTAAAATACTGTGTTATTCTCAGCTTACTGAAATTATTAAAGAAAGAAGTAAATGTGTACGTGGCTCCTGCAGCTTGGAATCAATGCTGGCAATTTTTATTTTGCATAAAAATCTGCAGTCTACTCACGAGTCTCTGTAAAACCATTTTTTAAAAGTTCACTTACCCGAATGGTTTTTTGGGAGATCCTTTGAAACTGGAGAATCGCCATCGCTGGTGTCCCCGTCGCTTTCATTGGCGCAGACGTCCGATCTCGGTGAAGTACCGTCTTCCTGGAACAGTAAGATAACACTATTTGTTATTAAAAATAATAAAAATGTGATTATAAAATTGTCAACCGAAATAACTACCCTCGAATGTGTCAAAAATTCTGAATACTGATGTATTGAATATTTTTTTACCGATGAAGACGTACTGCAAAAGACATTAAGACCTAAAAAAACAATTATAAAAAAAAAGAGAAAAAATAATCTAATAGTTTTACTTCGTATCACGAGAATTTCAAGTTTTCAAAGCTTTTTTGTGTATTTCGACCGTGTGATGAATATTATTTGTCAGAAGGTGTCGCGAGCAATGTGAAAATCAGAGTATTTATGTTGTTATTGAATTAATAGCAAAATCGAAGCCAAACGCAGCTTCGGCTTGAAATGGATAGACAACGTCCAAATATGGATGCTCAAGAATCGTTGACAAGCATACTTAATCGCGTGTAATCCACTTTAGATTATTTCTTCTTTGACTTTCTTCAATTCCGAATATTAAGCACGCTTCATTCGGTATAAAAGAAATAGGAATTCACTAACATTTTTGTTACGAGCTTGATAATTGCTAAAATTCGAACAACCTTCTCCGTTATTTACAATATAGAAATAGTTGTATATTGTGCACCATTAACAGCAACAAAGAATTATTTTTATTCGCAAGTTTGTTTCGTCTCAATAAGACTAACAAGATAATAGTTAAAATACTTTCGTCCGTCGCAATAAACAAATACACACTTCCGGCATACGAAATACAGTTTTTCCAACATTTTTCCTTCCGTTAGGCAATTGACGCACAAAGTACAAGAGGATTTCCATACGTGTGATTTGAAAGTGACTTCCATTTACGCGTTTATTCCGCGAACTCCGTAATTATTACAAACCTAAGCGTGTACATGCGCAGGGATCGCCGAGCGCAAAAACCATGATGAATTCTTACGTTTCCTAGAGATCTTTACTCCATTAACTTTCTAAATTGTTGACGATACGTCTGCGCTCGACGCGCGTAACGTGTTTCGATATGCAAGCGTCTAATCGGATTCATAAGATGCTGCGTATGAATCAGATCTTAATTTCGTTTGCATATATTAGGCGTCCCGGCGGATCGTGTCACGCCGATACAAAATTTATGAATCATCGCTACAAGGTTCCCACCTTGTTATTGCTTCTATGAGCCTCGACAATTTTTCGAATATGCGATCGTGGTAATTGCAATGTTTTTCTTTCCCTGTATGAACGCAATTTGTCTCGCGCAAAAAAGCTGAGCATTTCCTTTGTTAAGGCCACCTTAAATGTAAATTAGCTGATTCGTGTAATTAGCTCCTTCGGAGAAATATATGGTTGAATTTCTAATATTTTTTAGTATTCAACTCTTGAACTGCTTCTCGAGATAATATACGATTGAATATTATCCGAACAAGAATATTATAAATCAGATCGAGGATTATAAAGTTCGGATCGCGGAGCCTCGGTTTGGCTAAAAATATCTCAGAACAGGGTTATAAACGACATTATAGTGTTCTAGGAAGTTTTGCTGCTAATAAGCGGCTGACATATGGACGAATGACAAGCATCGTTCATTGTCCCACCAAGTACCTATGTATATCTTTTATTAATAATCAAGATTCACAGGAAAGGTAACTGTTAATAACATGATGAATGGCCTACACGGATTACACGCAGCTGGGCATAGCTCCGAAGCAGTAAAAGTCTTCCATTGAATTTAGGATTCAGGCGTCACAATGTTCGTGATGGGCCCATTGTCAAAAACGTCATAAGGAAGAGGCACTTTTTTTTAAAGAGTTCTTTCGAACAAGTCATAATTTCGTGAGATACTTGGAGGACCCTGCCGAGTGACTTCTTCCCCGTGGAAAATCAGCATATCGTCGAGAAGGAGGGGCAACGATCAATCGTCGAAAAAATCGCGACATCGAACCGCGGAACGAGCGTCATAAGTGATACACAATAACGTACACCTGTACGGGACCGTAAATTCCAGACCCTTAACGAGTGGCGGTCAGAAAACAAGACAGAGAGTGAGGGGCTGTGTGGGGAGGGAGGGGGGGGGGGGGTCAGAGAGAAAGAGAAAGAGAGGATCGCGTCACGTGGTGCGTGGCCTGTAAATCGTAGATAACGCCTCGGTAATAATATCGGCGAGCCAATCAAACAGCCAACTAACCAATCAATCAGCGGGGTCTAGCAACCAACTAAGCAAGCAACGAAACAACCAACGAACCAACCAACTTACCTACCTACCTACCTAGCAGGGAGAGATGCGCGAGCTTGTTCGCGCACCTTATATGGTCATCCGCGCGGCCTGAACTCGTACCGCGCTTCCACGGGAGATTCTCACAAATTTACGCAGGACTCTATGTTTCCCCGGGTGACTTTCTTTCCCCGGCCGAGAGCCGCCATCGCCGTGGAAGAGAAGCCTTTTTTTCCACGTGCGAGCCGCGCCGAGCGCTCCTTGCCTCTATGCGTTATACATGCATTTCGACTCCCTCGTTAGGACGCGTACACATGTCGCGAGAGCCGATCGCGTTTGCATCGAGAGAAAGCAAATCGCGTCGTTGTCGTTGTCGTCGGGAACCCGGCAAACGGGAGATTAGGAACCACTCGTCCATCCGTCGATGGATCTACGGGACTACCGGGGGACACCGTGTGTCTCCTCCGCCAGCCCCGATCGTTAGCGACCGATAAAACCTCATGAGAGAGGATCACCGGCTCGTTTTATCGCTGCGGATTCGGCTAGTCTACCGAGATCCGATCGAACCGGCGGATCGAGGTACTGTTAAGCTATCGGATCGTTATTCCTGTAGAAAGTCTTGCGGAGAAGTGGAGTGATCGTTCAGACGGGGCAAAAGACACTTAAAAAATCCGCGATTCCTTCAGCGTCGATCGGTACCAAATTCGTCGATGCTCTGCAGAAAAAAAAACCGGTGACCCTGGCCATGCTCTGCTCGGATTAGAAAGTTGAACATTGTCAGTGATTTTTCAACCTCTTGTGTTACTAGCACTGCCGAGAAAAGTCGAATATCCTCGTAGGAAACAATCTATCCACGTTAAATCCATCTTTGACGTTCCGAAGCTGGAGACTCTTTCGTTAAAGACCCAAGAGATCGATCGTTGATGCGTTTCGTCGCCATGTTATGCCTAGAGAGTATACCCTACCGACGGACTCTCGAAAATGTGAAGCCCGCCGTGGCTGAACGTGGCGATTCGCAGTGGCAAGAGGTGGGGGCAAGATCGGGAAAGGGTAAAGAGCCTTGAAGCTCGCCGCAAGCTCGATGGTAGCCGAGATGACCGACGACAGCGGGTTCATAAAGCATTCCCGAAAGCATGAGAGGGCTGCGAAAGCGGCCGTTGTCCGGCAGCGGGCAGGCGTTGTCGACAATCACTTCCGAGTCGCATTTGTACCCCCCATTACCACGGGTGTGTATAGAAGGCGCGACAAAAACCGACATTCCTGATTCTTAAGTTGGACTCTATATAAGTATCTGCCATCGCGAACATTGCCTGTATATGGCGACAACCAGGCTTTGACAAAGGTGACCGTATATGGTGTTCTGCTTCCACCTTCCATCGCGTTCTCTCTCTTTCTTTACCCGTTTATCCGTCCTTCTCCCTTTCTCTCCTACCCCCCGCCATCTTTCTCTCTTTCCCTTCCATCGCGCGGATATCTCCCCACCTGTTTCTGCCCTTCTCTCTTTCGCCCCGGTCGCGGGCTTCTTGCCGACGTCGTCTTCGTCGTCCGCGTTTCCTCGTGCCGCGATCTCCACCGGGGTGATCTCTTAGAGAAACGCGTCCTAATCGCTGGCTCGTTAGATCGTAAATCATGCCTTCGAAACCTCTCCCCCCTCCCCCTTCCCCGCCCACAGAGTCGACCACCCACCTTGCAAAACAGGGATCGAAGAGAGTGCTTCCGGAGGTGTCTTTTTCGCGTGTCAGCGGGCTCAAACTTATGCGATTTTGATCGTTAGGGGATGCTGCGGTGCGTTCCATGCACCCTGATTTCTTTTTTTCTTTGCGCTATCGATGCATAATCTCGGTTATCGGATGCCCCGAGGATCCTGCGCACGTGAAAAAAAAAAAGAGAAAAAAGCTTTCTTCGTCGTTTCGAGATTCTTGGGGCGCATCCTTCTGTTCGAAGGGGTTGCAACGGAGAACATGTTGATTCTTGCGTTTGGAGTTTATACCGACGAGAGAGTGTTACGAGTAGGTTAAATTGTTAGAGCGAAGAAGATCCGGAGTTTAGCTGTGCACGAAGGAGAATCGAATTTTCGAGGTGCGTTGATCGAGAAAGCTGAACCTACCTTGCGGATATCACGCTGAAGGGATGAACGGCGAAGTGGAATATTGTTGATACGGACTGGACTATAACTATACGTATATTCTTACATCAACGATCGCAACTTTAATCTAGTTCGGCCTCTTACGCTACTTCGTTGCTTACTCTACCAAAGAATCTGTCTGTTGCACCGTAAAAAGAATGTTATATTTTCTGCGAATCTTCGGGCGAATTACAAGCATAGAACTTTAAAATCAGCCTCCGCGGGGTGGGGGGATGGGGGAAAGCTGCGCATAATCTCGATTTTCGACGTTATCCGTAACGCACGACGACAACAACAACGAGTTTTTCTAGACAATGATCACGTTCGATTCCAGCTGCGTGGAAAGTCTGCTCACGCGCGGACGAAAAACCAGCGCGTCATTAACAAACAAAGGGTACTTCCGGTCGATTCTTTCTTGCAATTAACCAGCGAGTTAACGAACTGTTAATACCTTCGTTAAACGAGTCCGGTTTCGCCTCTGAACGCGAACCAAGCGTTAGCGTTGCGCGGCCGAGAGAGCCGTTGCCTAATCTCATACGAATGCCTGCTCGTTTCTGCGTCTCTGTCGAAAGGTATGACACGCGAGGAGTGCACCACCCTCGGCAGATAGCTTTCGATCGAAAAGTTTAACCGCTACACGAATTATTTATATACACGTAATTGTAATCCTTGTCCTAAAAAATAAAAGAAAAAATGGAATATGTTCACTGGAATGTAAAAAATGGTGAAAGACTAGCGTGAAAAACTGGTGTATAAATAAAGGAGATTATTATTCGGACAAAAGGTACGATCAGTTTTTACCTTTTAAGAAAATAAAGACATTACATTTCTTTGTTAACCCCGACATTTGGGTAAAATTGTGCCGAAGCGTTTGTTCGATTCTCTTTGCATTTAATTGAAATATTTTCTGCTGCGAATGGTCTTTATAATCGATGCCCGGACTCGATTAAATGCTTCTGCGAGGGGTGGTGCGCGTTTGCACAAGAGAATATAGGGTGAACTCGACGTGAAATACTTTCGCTGCACAACAGGTGAGCTTCATACCTACCTGTCCGCGAACAACTGGCACCCACGGGCACGAAACGGGTGTCGGCGTTTTGTGCGATCTATATCGGGCTAAATGTTAAACTTGTCTTAAAGAGCGACGACGGAGCACAATCGTCGGACAACCGTATCATTTAAGAACGATAATATATATACGTACGTGTAATATAAATATTATCACAGTATTTTACAGTACACTATTTACACATGTGATACATACTTGTTGGACGCGCCAGCCGTACATTCGTGATTACCGTTCAGGATTGTGATTGTTCTCGTTAATATTTATATTTATGTATATATATATTATTTGTACTTTGTGCGTCGATGGGAGAAGAAACATTGTTACATTTGTCGCGTGTTTCCGTTTTCAGAGATTCGATGTCCTCCCTTGCGCGTCACGCGTAATCGTGCGTAACACACGCGCTCTCTCTCTCTCTCTCTCTCTCTCTCACTCTCTCTCTCGTCTCTTTTTCTCCAAATAACATCTATTTATTTACCTATCTATGTATATATGTATATATACCTCTTCAATCATTTTTTTTTGTGCAATATTATGCGGTATAAAAAAGAACAACACACGACACATATACACACGCACACACTTAAGCATGCATAATGTGAAGGGGGTCGAGTTGTTTCTAACGAAAGGAAAAGGGAGAGGAGAGAGGAAGGAAAGGAAAATGGGAGAAAAGTTTCCGGGAATTAAATTAAAAAAAAAAAGGTATTTTAAATACTAGCTACTTAATCTACGAAAAGAAAAAAAAACAAACAAATACTACACATGCCACTTTCAGTACAAACACATTACGGAACAATGTACGATGCACAACAATATATATATGTGTGTGTATATATATATTCAATGCGCAACAATGCCAAGCGTGCACCGCCGGGTTTACTGGCTCGGACTCGCACCCACGTACTACGATTTCTCGTTTCTTCGTCGGCTCGTATGCTTTTTTTCTTTCTTTCTTTCTTTTTTTGTCCCAGGGAAAGGCGGAACGAGGCCTCAACCTGAACAGCATGAGTATTAAGAAGGATGTGCCTCGTGCTCGGGAAGAGGATCACTGACGGAGGGAGAAGAGAGAAAAAAGGGGGAAATGCTCGGTCGGCGATGCTTCGAATTTTCCGTTGAATTCCGGGCCGGCGAATCCCACGAGCCAGGTACGATCGTTTGTAATGAAAATACAATCGAGCGGGCCTTGGAGTCGAGGCGAACCGAACAGCCGGGAGGACCGTTTTTTTCTCCATTATTTGGAAAATTGCGTATCGTGGACGGAGTGGACCGTGTGCGTCTCTGAATCATTCAGAGGACCGGTATCGTTTCGTTTATTGGTTGTTCGTTCATGGTGACTCACAGACTTGTCCGAGAAAATGACCTTTCTGCCAGGCGTCGATTAGAGAATCGCAACGTTAATCCTCTGCTAACTTCGCCATAGTAGTCTCTCCTCGACTGTTTATACATTTACGCAGAGGATTGACCGCTCGAACAGCGAAGCTGATCCGTTGATTCTCTAATTATTTCAAGTTATCTTATCTTCAAAATCTGCGAATCACTTTACTGCTATTCTCCGTGTAGCAATCTTATCGTCGAACCATTTTTTTACGCGGTAAACAACAATTCCGAACAACGAATACGATCATTCTACCGCTCGGCATTCTTAATTTCACTGTTCTCTATAAAATTATCTCTAAAATACTGATAATCATTAATAAAACCTGCCTCTGATTCGATTCGCCTCTGTTCAACAGCCGGTTCCTCGGCGTTGATCGATTCATATCGAACGTATGTATGTATGTACAAGGGTCTTTAAATAAATAAGAGAGAGATTTCCATCGCCGTAAAATTATCATAAATACGATTCGAGTAAACAAGAAAACTGGGAGGGGGACACACACGGACGATTATAGAGATTCCTCGAGTAATCCATCACATGAGCTACTACCCTAAGCTACGATTACCGCCCCTTCTCCGTCTCGTTTGATCATGACGGCAGAATTCCCGTCTGCGTCTCCTGATACGTCTTATTTCGTAATGAACCGCGAACTCGAACGAACATTTGTCGCCCGTCACTCCTACAATATCGTAGAAAAAGTCTTTGGACTTCGACGAACGTATAGATCCAGCCATAATCCTCGAACTTCAACCATTATACTCCCCTCAGAATTGATCGATCGATCGTTCTCGAGCGTTCCTTTCGAAATTTAACAGAACACACAACAACAGCGGAGGTACACAAATGGTAATATAAACTTTTGAATTTCAACCCTTTGCACTCGCTAAGCTATTTCAACTTCAAAACGAAACATTTCTTCCCTAGAATATTGCCCTTCTATACATTTTTTTTTCGTGTTTTCGTCAAAAATATTTAAAATAATGATACAGCAATTTTTCATGGTGCCTTACAGTCGCCATTCGAGTGCTAAGAGTCAATATTTTGCTGTATCTCAAGTTTTTGATTGATACGTTCCTACTATTCTCAACTGCAGAAATGATTTGCAATGTCTGCGCTTGCGATAGAAGTGGTTCCGTGAAATGATTAACCATATTTTTCTTTTGTTTTTACAATTACTAGAAGTCTCATCCTTGACGCTATGACACGCCGCGTTAGACGCGGCGGCCAGGCCCGGAAGGATCCATCGATCATATTCTTCTGCCGGTAGATCGGTACCGGTAGATGTAAATCTCGTATACATTAAAGTACGCGTCGATCGGACTAGATTTATACGTTGTAAACGGAGAGCGCCGTGCGTTTCGTTGCGCGCCTCCGATCATTGAAAACACACCTCCGCTCCGCGGTCGGCTATCGAGCATCGCTCGCGATCGTCGATCGATTCCCAAGAATCATCGAGCACCGTATCGTCGACGTCTTCTCGGGCCTGTATTCTCCCGAATACGCGGAATGAGTTTCCCCGCGCATTAAGTACCGAAACCTGCTATGTTAAGTACTGTCGACGCCATCCTAATGATGACAGGTGTCCGCGTGCTCGGACCCTTCGCGCACTAACAACCGTCGAAAGAAAAGTTAATTGCTCCCCGGACTCTTTTCGACGAGAGTCGGCCGCAACGAAAAATAACGTTTAACCGGCACCGATGTGTTACGCGCAACTTGCCATAAATAATTGCGAGCCCGCTTAATGGATTAATCGAAAGCGAACCGATACCCCGAGGGATCCGAGAACGAGAAACGCTGGAATTGCGACGTGCTTTTAAGCAAATTGCTACCGATCTCGTTCCCGACGAACCGTTAAATTCTCGAATGAACGCGAGAAGACCACGATCGTTGGATACCTCCGCGAATTAGCTAACGTTTCGAAAGAGCACGGAATCCGTTTACTTCCCGTTCGAGAGCAAATCGGATGGTCCTTTCCGAAACAGGCGTCGCGCGAACGTTGAACGAATTTTAATAAACGTATTACGGGAACACTCGCGGAGGAAGTTAACGCCCAATTTAGTTTTACGAACGCGTCGAATTAAACGTTAATGCCGCGGACAGACCGGCATACTAATCCGGAGAGCCGGCTCTGTAAATTGCCTTCGATCAACGTGCGCGAGCGCGAGCACGGAAATAAAATAACCGTATTTTTATCCGCACCGGATGCGATGCGCCTCATCGAGAATTTCGATATATCCGACGTCCGGAAAAGAAAGTCGGATGTCGCCCGCAACTTCCTCTGTCCCGTTCGCTTCGTTGTTCAACCGACACGGCACGATTTATTTTTTACAGACGAGCGTTCCCGATATCGACGCATCCGAGAATCCTAATTCGCAGGCTCGAATTCTTCGACGGACAAACCCGTAGAACCAACTAGCACCGTTGTTTAAAGACATGGCGGCGTCTTGGACGGAATTGCACGCTGCAGCTTCTGCTAACACGCTGACCGCCGAATCACAATCCACCCGATAATTCTTCAAAAGGAAAAGGAATTTAATTAACCCTTCGCGCGCGGACCTCTTTTACGACTCACCGTAGCTTTCACTGTGGATGAACACTTCTCTATAAGTCATAATTTTAATCCTTCATTTGCGCTAAACTAACACTAGATTTACGGAGCACTGAAAGTGACTACATTTCTTTATAAAACCAACAGGAATATATCTATCCAAATTTTTAACCATCTTTTTTTATAACATATACTATATTACATAAAAATAGTAGAATAAAATATAAATATATTTAAATATATTTATAAAAATAGTAGAACCCGTTATTTTAACGGGTACCGTGAACCTAGTGTTAAGTAAAATATTTTTAGCTCCCACGAAAATCGCGTTCTCAGTTTCAATAAAACCGAAACTGGAAAGGTAAAATTGATCATAGCGAATGCTATTTGAATACTCGTGGATCCTTCGAATTACAATCTAATTCACTGGAATATATCACATTAATTTCTAAATCGGATAGAAAAATAATGCCATCCATACGTGATCCACGGGGCAGTCAACGTGTTAATAAATGTCCCTTCGGCTGCAACCAAAGTTTATACACGAACTAAACACGGAATGAGAAGAACACGAACCTGGAAACCACTGTGTGGTTCCTCGACAGAATTACCAACGATCAAGTCTCGACAATACGATTCGACGCGTTTTTAACCGTTTCGTTAATAAAGCAACTCAAAATCGAACATCCTCTGCGTTCGCGATTAGGTTACCAACTGTGACCGTAACGAGAGGATTAAAACTGCTCGTTCAATACTGTACGAACGCGAAGACGACTGCTAACGGTCTGTGCGAAAGACATCTAGTATCTATTCGACGATTCAAGGACGAATAATCAACAACAACGATTAGCAATCTGCGACCACCGACTTCGACGAGACGTCTATACTTCCTACCACCAGACTCTATAACCAAAATTGGCTCATCTTAATTATCGATTGCCTTCTTCTAATTTCTGAATTTCCCTTCGGTAACTCTCACCAGTTCCCTGTTATCGGAGACAAATTGCGCGACCACGAAGAAGAACTGATAGCTTTTCCGGTTACAGACTCTGTTGAGGGTAAGTACAGACATCTACGAATTATACGATCATATACCCAAAGTACCATCTTGTCCCGAAAGTTCTTTTCGTTTTCAACCAAGAGCACAATTTTCGATAGTTCTTCAACTGAGCGCGTAGATTGAATGAATGAAAGCTCAGGAGACGACAAACCACCGACAGAGAAATAATTCAATTGTTTAGACGTGCTCTTGTTGTCTAGGAACGTTAACACGTCGACTGTCGCGAACGATTTCCTCAAGGTAGACCAGTGTCTGATGATCGCCATGGTCCCAATGAGAAAACAACCTTCGGTCACGGGTGACCAACGTGACAGTCAACGTGACAACCATCCTGCTGCCAGCCCCAAATACAGTAATTTCGTAAACGTCGCGGAATTATCCCTACTACAGCGGGGTATACCCCGCGAGGTGTATGTCTCCTGGACGATACACGACGCTGGCAAGACCCGTATTGTTGACGTATATCGAGAATTCACTGTAGATAGTGTATGGCAAAAACTACCAGGACCTATTTTTTCATGAGCAAATCAAATCGACCCGTGCTATTCTTCGCGGGTATCGTTCGTCCATGAGAAGAAGACACAGAGAAACCCCTGCTTCGCGTTAAAAGTACAGTGATGTCCGGACACATAGCCACATTTCTGCCCGGATATATGGCCCTGAGTTATCCCCCACCAATTATTCTCATTCTTACCGATACCATAAAAAATTCCTGGAAAATCACCTGTCTAAATATATCCGGATATCACTGTATATCTATTATGTCAACGACTACCGATTATCTTGTGTCCTATATTTCTTTTATCTTATGTTGCGGTGCAATTTAAGTACGTCCACGTTGGAGTTGTGCCGTGGTAACGCATCAAGGTCGATTTATACTTTATCCGCAAAGACTATTCGTAGAGCACCGATCGGACAAATATTCTTCAATGTATTTAGATATTATTAAATTTCTATGTGTCGTATCAGCACAGACGTACACACCCGCTGATAAGTCTTAGGACAGTGATCATGTTTGTATTCAATGTCCTAAGACCTATGAGCGGGAGTGTATATCGGAAACTAAACAGAAGAAGTATTATTAATATAAAGGCTGTCGCTCGATTCTTAAACAGGCCTTCCGGTAGATGAAGCGTTAAGTGGGCGACAGCCTTCATATCGAAGCAGAATCGTTGCGTGTCTGTGTAGATAGCATAAATCAACCTTGCAAAGCCACCGTATCGAAAGGGTTGATAGAGAAGTTTCGGACATCCCCGTTACCCGTTTGTCATTTCGCGTGGCATCTTCTCGTGGACGGACGATACAGCGGAGATGGGCCTGGCAGTGGCTAACGTGTTCCGTGCCGCGTGGGTCGCATACGCCCCACGCTAAACTTTCCGTTCAGGCCATACGGAATTTTCGCTATTAGGTGGCAGAGAACCTGTTGAACTGTGTTACAACGATAATTTATTCATGAATTTTTCCTTTGCTCTGCACTGTATCTTAAACGCTACATTTCCTCCTGGATAATTATTACTTTTGCCGTATTACATGTGTCAGTGTCTGGTGACGTGAGACGCGGGACGGGAAGTTAATCGTGATGCGATACACCTGAAGTGGTCTTCTCAGCGAGTTACGTGCGACGCAACTGTGTACGCCTGACCAATCAGACAGTTTCTTTCTGAATTCCTTCCGCATCCGAGTACCACGTTACGAGACATCGCGACGTATGCATATGTCATAAGCAAAACAATTTGAATAGCGTGAGGCGTCGTGCGCAACGTGTGGCTTGAACGAAGAGTAATCGAAAATCGGTCCGGCACGGAACGTGTTACGAAAAGAACTTGGAGGATAAGCGGACATTATGGGAACCGACAGGGTAGCCAGCAGGCAGAGGGCTCGGTCCCGTCGGACACGTATAGCGGAGGAGCGGAGGACAAGCGAGTGCTCGTTCGAGTGGGGTAGTACTACCGTTGGGGATGCGAGTGCGACATGTGCGGATGGTAGGCGGCGTGATGGGGCGGCAGGGGCGAGGGGCAGGATTGTTGATAGGGACCACCGGCCAGCATGGGGCCCGGGCTTGAGCACGGGACCAGGTGCGAGCTCGATGAGCCCGCGTGTGCATGCGCGATCAGGTGCGCGTGCTGCGCGTGCGAGGGTGGCGCGTGCTGCGAACCCGGCGGCGGCGGCGGCGGGGGTTGCGGATGGCCGGGGGGCCCTCCGGTCGGTCCGCCACCAGGATACCCGCCGTGCAGCGAGCCACCGTGCGGCGAGCCATACACCAGTTGCCTTACTTTCTGCTCGTCGTCGGCTATGTTGTAGGTCAGTTCGGTCTCCTCGAACCCGGTCGCCGACATCCTCTGATCACCGGACGAGCCCGAGGTCGGCGGGTCCGGGCTGTTCAGGCAGGTCTGGATCAATGCCTTCCCGGCCTCGCTCGTTATCATCGGCTGCAGCTTCCGTGTCGCGAACGTGTACACGTGACCCGTCTCGCTGGCCACCAGCAGCATCACCTGCGTACCTGTCAACGTCGACAGCTCGTACGCCTGCAACCACAACGGACACATTAATTAGGGGTGAACCCCGGGCGCGCGCGTCGTCGCTGTTCCTTCACTGGAGACCGTGAGAAATACACCATGATTTCACAGCATCGTGGCTTAGTCTCACAAGTCTCTGTGAAGTCGTCGTCCTATTTCACTCGGTCTCGATATGACCGCCTGTCGTTCTTCGTCATTCTCCTCGGCCAATAGCAACAATGCGCGCGATGGTAGGGGAATCGGGATAGAGTCAGACCGTATTCTTTTGCCTAGCCACCAACCAAAGAACGAACAGTAGCTACATACTTGCGCGCGACAGAACCGAAGTTACATTTCTCATGTAGTTCACTAAAAACGCATGCTGCTACTGACTCGTCTCGTTGAATCGATGCCCTGCCATCCGAGACTACAATGATTGTTGGCTAACCCGACATAGCTATACGTCTGCGTTCGTGATTAACCCTCGAACGACGGGATCTGGGTACATTTTCCATTTGTTGCAAACGTTCCAGGTAAATTCGAACTTTTCAGTAGCCTGTTTGGGTCGTTAGCTATTTGTAGAAGTGCGCGAAAACGGGAACGGGTCGAGAAGAGTCGGGTTCTCGAAAATTTTCGGATTCCCGACAATTTGCAAGATTATTCCGACCTATTCGAGAACCTGCATATGCTAGGGGATCCCCCAAAAAATTCTGTGTCCGTCCCGACCCCTCATTTTCGAGATCTCGCAAACCTCTTGATATTTGTACTGAGTTCAGTAAGAGGGTCAATGTTAATCTCAAAGAAATAGGTTCGAAAATATGTAAATTTGATAGTCGATTTGAATTCACCTAACCACGCATTGCGAGTGTTAATATGAGTTCAATATGGTTGAGACTTTCATTCCATAGTGCCCTAAAACGGTAGAAGGAACAGCTGTATATTGTGTTTACGAGTGGAACTCGCAAGAGAATGTAATAATAGTTTTGGCACATTTAATTTGTAGATCAATAGTATAATGATGCAGCCATTCACTTTTGCTAGTTAATACAATTACATGTAATACTACGAATTAACCACTTGGGAAAATCAGAGTAGGATAAATGTGCCCTATTTCGGTCCCTAATCACTGGTCAGCCTTCCTGAAAATAAGTAACTTAAAAATAAGAGACTAGCATACTCCTATAGATTCTAATAAGCACAATGATTAGCCTGTTCCTCACTTCCAATGTGTACATCCCCATATAAAAAATGTAGAAAATATTAATAATAACTCTTACATGTACTTTTCTAGTATTTCCCAACAATGATTATTATAGACAATGTTTCTTCCCTATAATAAGCTTTTTATATCAGATGTAATATTCTTAATTTTTTGGAAGTACACTCAGTCTTCCATGAATGGACGAATATTTGTGAAAATATTTTTCTCTCGATTTTTCTTTTGTCTACTTGGCAAGAGAAAGAAAAGTTGAAACCAGCCACATTTCGAAAAAATGATTAACAAAGTTCTTGCGTAAATTGCTTCTAATCCCGATATAATAAAGATAGTAAATATAGTGAGTATCACGTATGTTGGAGCACTAACAACACTAATAGTATAAACTCGCACAATGCCAGCGATGATAATACAATTATTAACTTCAAGTGGATAAGGAGCAGGAGGCAAATCGTGTGTACGTAATTATGTAATTGGCGGGTGAAAATATTACCATTTCATTTAATGTCAAATCGCCTTCGAGCGATGCACCTTGCACTCCACTGTCTCTTACGACTGCAATTTGTGTGGGAGTTTGCGTTCCATAGAAATGGCTGGACGATGGTGAATTCTTGTCTATGCTAACAACTCTTGGCAATCGAACGGTCAGGACTATGTTTATCTTTCAAATCGATTTATTTATGGCGCATACATTTTTCAAATCCTTAAAGAAAAACTCACGTTGTGTATTACGTACTTTCTTGACCAACGCAATCATTGGAGAAATGATAATCGTAAGCTCGCTTCTTCGAGTGATTTCGGCGTCAATGCGGTTTAATTTACTGCGACGTTAACTATTATTACAAAAGTAAGCATCGTTAAACTGGCAACGCGAACAATGTAAACGTTAATCTAAAGTCGAACGTGGAGAATAAAAAGAAACGGGAAGAGTAAGAAACAGAATAATCGAACTTCGGAGGCGGAGAGATTGGATGATGTATAACAAAAGGAACCTTGAAATTTGATATGTACTATGCTGAGAGAGAGAGAGAGAGAGAGAGAGAGAGAGCAGACAAATTTAGACAAAGTCTAATGATACAAGAAGCTTCATGCGAAGTGGATCACATAAATACACAGAAGTCCGGGAGGCAAGCACCTTGTAAACAAGCTTCGCACGAGCTCCCGAAGAGAACACGTTTTAGTCTCGAATTAACCATTTTCAGATTCCGCCATTTCAATATCCGACCAAAAATTAAATAGAACAACACAAATTAACGCGTTCCACGTTTTCCGAGAACTTTCGATTCCTCTCGTTTACCGTTAAAACTAGTGGCAAAATTGTTTAAACAACTTGGATATCACAGAAAATTCCAAATTTTCGAAAGCTGAACCGACAAATATTGGGCAAAGCTCCGGTTTCAAGGAGCTTTTCTGTTCGCCCGTTAAAATTAGGTTTCTTAAAGCGAATCTGTCTGAAACGCGAGCTTAAAGTTAGATCCTTGAAGAACGAAAGTATCACTGCTTGACAAGACCTCTAACCGTTCGACGCCTATCAGAAACACTTGATTTATTCCGGTCTTAATAGAGCACATTTATGCAAATCCACGCCGCCTGCGCAACCATTAACACGCCATTTTGATAAATAATTAATTCGAAGTGCGCGACGGAAAAACTGTGTTTGCATTTTCATTTGCGAGCTTATGCCTTTAGTAACAGAACAATTATCGAGATTCGTTCAAGTGGTTCGTGCGTACGCCAAGGATGGAATTCATTCTTTCTGCATGGAGAAACAACCATTTGTGTAAAAATACGTTATGTGGAGACCGAGTTAGTCGACTCGTTGATCAGAAATGCGTTGCCGAGGAATTACATATGGGTTGGACAAGGTGAATCAATTTCACGAGACGTTGTAAGACAGTTATCTGGATTTTGAACGAAAACCGCATAAACTAGTTCATTGAAGAAATCTGGGCGTTGCTGGATTTTCCTAAAGTTTAAAATTAACGAATAACAGAAATTTTACATTAACCTGAAGATTTGACCTAACCTGAAGACCTGAAAATTCTATTTTTAAACTTTTATGATTATATTCCTCTATAGGAAAAATATAACAATTTTTAACACGGTTCTTCGAATTAAATATTCGTCTTTGCTATATTTACCGCGGAATGTATTGACTAATCCATGTTTCGGAGTAATGTTCATTTTTCTAATGCCGTTGTAAAGCAATTATGTCAGCTTCGTGTCAAAACATGGCTAATTTTAGAGGAGCCGTCTTCGGAAAAGGGGAACAATCTATCTTTGGTTTTCTAAATTTGTATGAAAGATGCAATTTGCTTTAGGTTCTTCTACGGATTTAGCCGCGACGGGCTTTGGATCAAACAAACATCTATAATCTGATCGGTCTGTGGCTTAAAACGGGGAACCTATTTACAAGAAATGTGTAACTACGTTTCAAATCAACAATGCCGACTATATTACTTTATTGCCATCCCACTGCGTTATACTGCGCGTATGAAAATAATATGAAGAAGTTACAAGAGTAGTGCAAACATAAAACAACGTTTCCTGCAATTTTTAAAGGTGCGGACTTCTAAAATACAAAATGGAAGTTAAACATTTTAAAAAATCACCATTTATATTTCCAGACATTCTACAAATAAAGCTTTAACTAAATTGTTTAATTCAGTAAACTCATTAAACAAACACTAAAAAGTTCATTAAGTTCTCTTCATTTTCAGTGTATGCAGTGAATACCATTTTGAAAAGTAATCGTTTACAAGCCATTCGCAAACGTGGCGAAAAGATAACTATAACAATACTGACGACAGCCAAGTCTTTAAATGTTTTGCTAACTGTGATGGACGTTGCTACGCCTCGATTAGATTCTTATTAACTTTTGGCATGGATAATGAATAATTCAATTGTAGAACGAACATTGACAACAACGGTGGGTACTATAACTCAGACTAGATGTCCTCTTGGCAACTGTATTCGACAATATCATCGAGCCGGATTATAGCAATATCACTAAATCCCGAGTAGTTTTCTCTAGACTATAATGGAGAGTACAAAGCTTCTGGACGATTACAAAAGAACAATGCCTACCCTAAATGGAGTCTTACCGACTACCGTCGCGAACCTAAATCTTCTTTAATCCATCCTAGCTATTCGAACTTTTTTGCTAACTAAAATTCCGAACGCAAAATGTTCCACGACCCCGCGGATTAAAGAGCCACGAGTTACCTAATAACGATCAGTATTTGTGCTACAAGTTTATCGCGATTTCCAGAGTATAATTTTGTTCTACTCGGCGTATTTTCATCGAAAATACACTGAGAAGTTAGTGGCCTGCGAAGGCACAGTTGCCACTCATAAATTGCGCGCTCGCAGAAGTCATTGGCGCGCAATCCGCAGCCACGTGATGACGATGCGCACCCCTTTCCTTCCATTAGGTTGATGCGCAGTAATTTTCGACTTTGTTCGAAACATTCGATTTCTGACGATTAAAAATTTCTCTCGAAACCAGCGATTTATCGTAAGTCAATAACAAAGGAAATTGTAATACCCGTAATATCTCACATTTATGATAACAATAAAGCGCTGATATTGATGCCGATAAACTTCCTCAAGCAATTCAAATTTTTTTATCGCATTTACTATAAATGAATCTTCATTACGACCCCTGTCAATACTATTTTATCCTAAAACTAGGATGTACATTCACCTTCCGCGGTAGCAAGTAGAAATAAACAAACTTACACGTAATTTAAATATATCTTTAGCAGTAGTTAAGAATCATAAATAGTTCTCGTTGGTTTACGTTAGCGGCCCTCTGGTGGTACTCCTTTGGAAACAAGGTGTTTCTATTCTTCCGGTTCTTTAAATAATTCCTTTTTATGATACCGTTTACGTGTTAAAGCGTTGCAGATACAAACGGACAAGTTTCTAGCAATTGTATTCTACTGAAACAAAGCATTGTTGAAATTTGATATTCAATATTTGAAATTGGTTTTTTTCTATACTTCCACAAATTCAAAAGTTATTGTCATACTAAAAATAGTCTTTGTAAAAAGATAGCATAAACGGGGACTGAATTGGTTCGAAATTGAATTATCAATGTATCGTTATTAAATACAATCGTAGTTGACAATTTCTCATAACTACGTTTCTTTTTTTTTTTATACTTGGACAGTCATTTCCTAATGAACAATATCATTGAAAATAACGAACGAGTGAAGACGTAAATAGACTTTAACAACGATTGGAAACAATGAGGATGATGGTTGGATAAGGAAGAACGGGCAAATCGCGAAGGATAATGGTTACCGTTCGGTGGTTACGCACGGGATTTCCATGGTATCTGTAAATAGCGATGAAATGCAACGCGACAGTCACTGCGCTAACGTATCAAAAACTATAAAAAAAAATCACTGGTGAACCGATCCTATTGACACGGTAACGCGAAAATCTGGTATCGAAATATTATAATACACTCCCTTCCCAGCTTCCACTTCCAGCACTTCAATTTTTCTTTGACAAAAGTTCCGATTCCGAAAAATATTTCATTTGCACAGAGTTGATAAGACAGAAGCAAATCGAAATCTGTTTTAGGCAACTACCCGTTAAATGGAAAGTGTGATAAATGTTTGATCGGGTGAGGGTGGGAAATAATGATATGTGCGCACCAACCTATTACGATATGTGTATACATATGTATATCGGCAGTTCGAATCTAGCAATAGCGAAACGCACTAATGACATTATTTTCATGAAAACACTGAAACGATCACACAATATATCGATCTCGAGAATCGATCGTCGGTACCGGCGCTCGACAGCACTCTGAATTTTTGTTTGCTATGAAAAATAGGTCAACAGGTTTGCCCGATACAAACCTTCTTCATGATTCCGGTTTTCCTTTTGGAGAAGGTGGTATACCTCCGTAGTTTATTGTCGATATACTCCATTTTAATCTTGACCCGTCCCTTGGTCTTCTTGCCGTTCGACGGCGGCGACTTTTTCGGTTGGCCCAAACTGGTAAACGACTCCTCCAAATTGTCGGGTACACAGTCTCCGGACATTGACATGCCCTGCTGTTGCGAAAGCGCTTGCCGTGCGTTGCTGTCATCGTAACAGACGTCCGTTGTGGTCCTCTTGATACCCCTCTGTACAGGTCCCACGCCGGCGTTTGGTCCGCCTGCAGCAGCCGCCGCGGCCATCATGGTGGCGCCACCGCGGCTTATTTGAGAAGTTGTAAGCTGGGAGGTGGACGGTCGGCCGTACATTTCCGAGCCAGCGTCGCTGCCTATCATCCCCATGCTGTACCCAAGACTTGCGTACCGACTATCTCTTCCGCCGCTAGGGTTGTCCATTACGGACTCGCACACATTTATTCCCTTTCCCTCGGCCCTTCTTCGCCACGGAATCGCGAAAAGTCGGCGCAATGTTTCCCACGTGATCAACCATCTAGAGGAACACGGGACAACAACGCGCACTGCACGAGCGCTCCCCGCGAACTGAATGCGCGCTGAGTATCGTAACTTGACCTACGTGCTAACGCGGTGCCTCCGTACGTTCTTGCGCAGCTTCTACCCCCACCATCTTCCGAGCACGCGGTGAAAAAGTAGTCCCACCATTCCCGATGGCCTTTACCGTCGGAAGATTTTGGAAAATTCTTTTACGGAAAAATCAATCGGCTACCGAAGGCCATCGATCCACCGTGAAAAGTTTCGCCACGGCATTCGGTACGCCGAGATTTCACGCGAAAAGTTCGCGCGGAGTGCTACAAGAATCGGCGAGAGGGCGTCCCCGGCTGCCATATTTAGAAGTAGACGTTACCATATTAGGGAAAGTTTGCCAAATATGGTGAACAGAGGTGGTCCTTCCTTTTCAAATGATCACTCGGCGCGCCGCGACAAAACACCAATCCAACTGACAGTAGCGCTTCCCGCACGCCTCTCCTCCCCCTCCTCTCTTTTACCGGTATGTCCTTCCTATTTCTACGTGCTTACTAAAACATAAGGCTGATAAGCGGCTCTCTGTGCAGGACCCGCTATTTTCTTGCCACGTCCAAGCTTTCGTGCTTTTATCAACCTTTGTTTACGTTCGGTTTGACCGGTCGTGTCGCGTTTCTGTGGGGGTGTCAGCCAAGATCGAAAATAATCAGAGTCAAGGTGTATACAAGGCAATACTCGTCGAACTCTCGTTACATACAACAGAATCTCGTTCATGTTCAAATCGGAGCTTTAATATATATTTCTGTTGATCCCGATGAATGCCCTACACTACAATATTCATTCATATGGCTCGACGTGAATTACGGTCGAATATCTTTTACTGAATTCTACTAGAATTCCTGTGAAAGAAATCCGTAAGCTTTACAGAACTCAACATGTAGTGATTACTACCAATTCTTTTCATGTATATATGTGCATATATTAATATTCTTTTTCAATCCTTAAATGTTTTCATACTGCTTCTATTTTCATTCAAACTAAACAGACTAAAGTACCAACAATCTATACACTTTCAGTACAATAATTACTTTATATTAACATACTGTACCAGTAACCTAGAGAAAAAATAATTAAATAAAAGTTATATTTTATGTACAGAAAATACATATGATTACATAATAAATTAATTCTATAAATAAAACTATAGGAATGTACATGCAGATGTTACTGAAAACAAAATTATTGACAACTTGCACATCAAGCTTTATTTATAAAAGAAACAATGAAAAGAGCATTCGCGTAAAGTGGTATACAAATGCGTTTGTTCATTTTAATGTAGTCTTACAGTAAATAGAAAACATTTTATACTGTCTATTTTAGCATAATCACATTACATACTAAATGAAATATACATACACCAAACTTACATCTCATACAACATACACATTATTTCTACTACACTTAATTTCTTAAAGTCGATTATGTACATTGAAAAGAGTCAGTTATTCACCAGATGCTATTGTATGCGCTGCAGATATGAGGGTATCATGTACCTCACGAGCATATGCAACTTGTGCCCTTACAGTCATTAAGAATTGAGGATACGTTAAACCCGGTCCTTCTTGTGCTCCAATAGTATCAGTACGTGTTGGTATTACAGACACTGGTAAATAGCGTAGAGAACTAGAATTCTGTGATAAACACTCTATGGAAGTTTTTAAATGTAATTCTATTTGATCACAGATAGAATAAAATTCTTCCATATTCTTATTAAAACGATGATCTGGTTGGTCAATTCCCTTGAGGGATCCAACATCTACCAAACTATTTTGATGCAGTGTATGAGCTGCAGTTTTAAGAGCTATAGCTAATGATTCTCTCAATGGTCCTATTAAAGATTTAACTTTAGAGATATTGTCGAGTTTCTCTTGCGTCTGTTGCTGCTGTTGTTGTTGTTGCTGTTGTTGCTGAACCTGTTGCGGCTGTGCTTGCTGTGGATTTTGAGGAATCTGAGGATTTACGGACTGGGTCATTTGCCCTACCCCGATAGCTCCTGGTTGTTGTATAGGTGGAATATTCATTGTAAACCTAGCAATGCAATCACATGCAACAATGAAGAAAATGTTGTGTATGTTTTATAGAAATTTTATTATAAGTGTCACACTTTTCCTTTCAAAGTCCACGAATTGGACTATATACAACATGTTTCAATAGTGTAAATATAACATTGAATTGCAATTAATCACGTATAGAGTTTCTTGTTATCGTTAAATTTATGACGATAAATTTTAAAGTACTTTTACGTACACTTGTAATACAATACATGAAGAAAGTTGTTACCTACACCTTGTTAAAATAGCTGCAGAATATGTTTTAACTTCGACTAAAAAGCAAGAGTATATAAATATAGTTGGTGAGACTATAGTAATGCTTTCTAGATAAACCAGCAGAGGGCTACTCAGAATAACTCATTCTCACAAGTTACTCGTAAGATTCGTTATACTACCAACTTCCTTTTAAAATTCCCTTATAAAACCAGACTTTTATAATTTGTAATAACATTTTTTTGCGTGTTCCTCCTAATTATAATGGAAGCTGCCTCATAATTATTCAGTTGCATCTTCCAATAACTTTCGCGAACCTAATGGTTTTTAGTAACAAATACGATATTAAAGCCGGGTTAGTGTGACGTAATTTACGAGCAAGGTTTTCCGTCTAGAGGGTATTCCAAAAATGTTATACTTTCTTGAAAAGGGTGATTCCTGAGGTCATTTGAGGTAACATTTTCCTTTGTAAAGATCTTTCCCGCGGCTTTGTTAAAGAATTATTAACGAAAAACACGGACCAATCAAAATACGGCTACAGCTAAGCATGGTGTTTCCATTGGTCGAACTGGAATCTGTTCGCTGTAGTCGCGCTCTAATTGGAAGACATATTCGGAAAGGAAAAAATTACTTCAAATGACCTCGAGAATCACCCCTCTCAAGGAAGTGCAACATTTTTGAGACACCCTGTATATGATAAACCACTTAGTGCTTAGTGCATATGTGTGTACAATGTATGTGCACCATACATAAGTACTTACAAAATTTTCGTTTATAATATACTATAATAAATAATACAATATATTTAAAAATTAAATTTTATTGTATCAAAGATTTTAGGAAAATAGTCAAAAAATTATATTAAAAAATTGTTATGAAGAAATCGAAAATGGAAACAAAGTATGAGTTCGTATAAATTGTGACTTGTTTCCGTTCTATGTTCTGTAAAATACACGCATTGTACCGGTCACTACGATGATTTGAGTTTGTATAGTTTAGTTTATTTGAATCTCGTAATTTGTATTTCTTATATTTCAAAATGCATATTAAGAGTATGGTATTAGAGGGATTCAAGTCATACGGAAAAAGAATTGAAATAACTGGTTTTGATAAAGAGTTTAACGCGATCACAGGATTCAATGGTAGCGGGAAATCAAATATTTTGGATGCGATATGTTTTGTTTTGGGTATTACAAATCTTGGCCAGGTGTGTTATATAGTATTTTATGTTATTTTATGTGTACATACTCTAATGTTTGTATATTTCACACTTATGAATGAAACCAAGTTTTTTAAAAAATTTTATTCGATCACGAAAATACTTTAGCTATAGATAATCTTGGGCATCTTATCCTTACCATACGCCTACGGATCTTTATGCAAAATAAAAATGTGTTGCATCAACTGCGTGAAGCAGAAGTTAAATAAAAAATTAATTTCATCACTTAATCATTTTGATACATTGAAAACAACATAACAATATTCTTAGATCTCTGTAATCTTGTACTGTTTTATATTTCAGCCAGCCAATTTCTTCATACATTTCTACTTATCACATACATGGCAATGTATTATAATATAAAATTGTGTTTTTCATAAACTCTAGCTACATATTTTCATTTATATAGTGTTTACTAATATAATTGGTTTAACAACAGTGTACATTAGTTTATAATAATTTCTTAATTATAGGTCCGTGCAGCATCATTACAAGATTTAGTTTATAAATCTGGACAAGCAGGTATTAAGAAAGCTAGTGTTACAATAACATTTGACAATCGTGATAGAAATTCGTCTCCAATGGGATATGAACATTACGAAGAAATAACAGTCACACGACAGGTTGTAATTGGTGGGAAAAATAAATATTTGATTAATGGTACCAATGTCCCAAACAAGCGTGTACAAGATATGTTTTGTTCCGTTCAACTAAACGTGAATAATCCACACTTTTTGATTATGCAAGGGAGAATTACAAAAGTTCTTAACATGAAACCTGTAGAAATTTTATCTATGATAGAAGAAGCTGCAGGTACAAGAATGTATGAGAACAAGAAAGATGCTGCATTAAAAACTATAGGAAAGAAAGACAGTAAATTAAGTTCAATAAATACTGTACGAAATAATTTCTGTTTCTACATTAATTTTATTTATATTCATATTAAGAAGCATAATTTGTTTTAGATTTTGAAAGAAGAGTTAGGCCCAAAATTAGAAAAACTCAAGGAAGAAAAAACACAATACGTGGAATTTCAACGTATAGAAAGAGAATTAGAAAATTGTAAAAGAATTTGCCTTGCTTGGAAATATGTGAATGCTATAAGTGAGAGCCAAAAGACAGAAGAAAACATACAAGTAGTTAAGGATAAAATAAATGAAAAAACGAAAAGCATTGCAGCTGGCGAAGAAGAACTTAAAGAAATAAGCAGAGAATACGATGAAGTTGTCAAAAAAAGAGACACAGTATGTGTTTTGATTAAAAATGCAAATTATTATATATTATTTCCTAACTATTTCTTTCTTTTAGGAAACAGGGGGTCAGTTACAATCTTTGGAACAAGAATTGGAAGAGGTAGAAAAGAAGCAATGTAAATTATCGGCTGAAATTAATAGTAGCAAAGAAAGCATGAAAGCTGCTAAAAAGGATGTGGAACGATTAAAGAGTGACATAAAAGATGACGAAAATGCTTGTACATTAAAGCAGAAAGAATATGCTAAAGTCGAAGGGCTTTTCAAACAATTGAAAGAGACAGATCAACAAGATTGTGAAGCTGTGCAGGCTGCGCAAGAAAAGTATCAAAAGATTACGTCTGGTTTATTGGAAAGTCAAGATGGTGAAAATGCAACATTGGAGCAGCAATTAATAACGGCAAAACAAGCAGCTTCAGAAGCACAGACACAATTTAAACAATGTAAGATGATATTAAATCATAATAGAGAACAACTAAAAATCAAGAAGTCGGATTTGAAAAATACTGGAGATGAGTATAAAAAATATACTAAAGATCTTGATGAGAAGGAGAAGGAGTTAAAAAATTTGGAAAATCAACTAAAACGATTAAATTATCAAGATGGAACCATAGAAGCATTAAAACAACAAAGACATACACTGAGAAATGAAATAAGATCGTTGGAAGAAAAAGTAGATCACTTTGAATCCAGACATCCACAAGTTAGATTTGAATATCAAAAACCTGAACCTAATTTCAATCCCAATTCGGTAAAAGGAGTGGTGTGCAAATTAATTACAGTTAAGGATAAGAATGCCGCATATGCTTTAGATATTGCTGCAGGAGGAAAGGTACATAAATATTCCAATTTTAAAGTACTTTTCTTAATTCGGTTTACTATTTAAAATTAGATGATTTGTTACATTTCAGTTGTATAATGTAATAGTTGATACAGAAACTACAAGTAAAAAATTACTTCAACGCGGTCAGTTACAACAACGCGTTACCATTATTCCATTGAACAAGGTAAATGGAAAAGCAATGGATAATCAAATGATTAATTTGGCACAAAAAATAGGCGGAGTAGAGAATGTGCAACCAGCGTTGTCACTTATAGAGTATCCAGAAGAAACTCGATCAGCCATGACTTGGATTTTCGGACAAATTTTCATTTGTAAAGATATAGATGTTGCTAAAAAGATTGCTTTTCATGAGAGAATTATGAGGAAATGCGTTACCTTAGAAGGCGATGTTGTTGATCCTGCTGGTGTACTATCCGGTGGTGCAGCACCGACGTCTGGCTCTGTTTTATTAAAGCTAGAAGAGTTGAAAGCTATACAGAATGAATTGGACATTAAACAACACAGTTTCCAAAAGGTTGAGGCCGATTTGGCAAGTTTGACTGGTATTGCTGATCAGTACATGTCGTTAAAACAAACGTTCGATTTACGGAATTTTGAAATCGGCGTGGTTAAACAAAGATTAGAACAGACAGTCTATTATAAAATAAAAGAAGAGGTATGCTTCAACGGTTTGAAGTAGTGAAATACATAGATACGGATATTTTTTAATTCAATATGTGTTTGGATTTCAGATTGATGAATTAGAGAAAGGTATTGAAGAACTTACGCAGAAAATGGCAACAGCAGAAAAAAATGAAGAAGCGAATCTTAAACGTGCTGGAGAATTGGAACACCAACTGAAGGACTCTGACAATATTCGTGAGAAACAATTGAAAGAAGCTGAGAAGGAACTAGAAAGACTGAAGAAGAAGGCAGAGAATAGTCGTAACGAGTGGCAAAAACGAGAACAAGAGGCAGAGACACTTGAACTAGAAATAAAAGAATTGCAAAAAAGCATCGACACCGGGAAAGAACAATTACAAGCGTCTGAAGAAAAATTGAAGTCAGAGCAAGAAAAAGAAAATAAGTTGGAAGAAGAATTAAAAGAAGTAAAGAGTAATGTGAAAGAATTACAATTAAAAATAAAAGAACACAAAGATGTTATTAATCAGCAAAGCGCTCATATGCGAAAGCTTGCAGCAAAAAAAGATGAAATTATAAAACGGAGCAAAGATGCAGAATTAGACATTAAGAAGTTAAACCATGAAATCAGTTCAATTCAAAGTTGTGCTACTGACTGTAAACAAAAAATTTCGGAACTTCTACGAAAGTACGAATGGATTGAACAAGATAAGATCTACTTTGGAAAAGCCGGTAACTAGCAATTTATATTGAAACGGTATATTATTTTTATATATTAATATCTAATTTCAATTTTTTTTCTTCATCTTTGCAGGAGGTATTTACGATTTTGAAGTTAATAAACCCGATGAAATGAAACTGAAAGTACATAGATTACAAACATACCATGAAAAACTAAGTCGGAACATTAATACGCGCGCTGTCAGCTTATTTGATAAAGAAGAAGAACTATATAATGAAATGCAGAAGAAAAAGAAAATTGTTGAAAATGATAAAAGAAAAATATTGGAAACAATTAAACACTTGGATGAGAAGAAGAGAGAAACTTTACTTAAAGCTTGGGAACAGGTAATGTCAACTAATATTTTTATAAGAATAAGTAACAATATTGGAGTTACACAAAATATTTAATTAATATTAATTTCTAGGTAAACAAAGATTTTGGTTCGATATTCAGTAGTTTGTTACCAGGAGCAGATGCGAAATTACAAGCTCCTGAAAATCAAACAGTCACGGATGGTTTAGAAGTAAAAATTGCATTTTCCGGCATTTGGAAAGAATCACTCGGTGAATTATCTGGAGGACAGAGATCTTTAGTAGCATTGTCATTAATTTTAGCCATGCTTTTGTTCAAACCCGCGCCTCTTTATATTTTGGATGAAGTTGATGCTGCTTTAGATCTCTCTCATACGGAGAATATTGGTATCATGTTAAAAAGGCATTTTAAACATTCACAGTTTATTGTTGTATCATTGAAAGATGGAATGTTCAACAATGCCAACGTAGTTTTTACGACTAGGTTTGTTGATGGAATGTCAACAATATCTAGACATGAAAGAACAAGACAGAATTAATCTAGACTTATTTATACAAATAAGATAATATTTTTTTAATCTATGTCAATTAAACATTATGAAACAAAACTAAGGAGTTATTTAATATAATGTAATAAATGTTTTGTAAATAACAGTTTTTACACAATGACGGGGGTTAGAGCATCCCCAAATCCTTAGAACATTAAAAAATTAGAAAACAGCATCATGGCCGTAGTGGTTACGGCTAGCGGGTTCTGTTTTTCAAATATTTTTATAATATGTTACAATTGCTAACAGTTTTTACGGAGCTACGAAATAAAATTAAATCTGAAACATGGAGAAATTTGTTACTGCGAAATATTTTAATCATTATGTATGTATTTTTTTATGAAATGTTCATTACTTCTGTTTTTAAGTACATAAATTATACTACAAAACTTTGAAATTTTAAGTGTTTTTTCTGGGATTTGTACAGATATCCAAATGGATTTGTTACCAAACACTTTGCATACTGTACTGTTTTCTAAAACGTGTCTACCAAACTTGACCAATTGATTTCTTTAAAGAAGGGATGTTGTTTTATCTCTGGTATTGTCAACCTTTCATTTGGTTGATATTTCAGTATCTGAAAATTTACAAAATTTGTTGTATAGAATTTATTTAAAAAAAAAAAAGATACGATTGATTAATTATTTAAGATACTATTTAGAAACTTACATTAACCAATAAGGACTTGGCATTTTCCGATAATTTGCAAGGAGTACTAAGTAGGGAATGTGAGTGAAATACACTTGGATGTTTTGCTTGAAATTTCTGAAACATTAATGTAGCTTATAATATATTTTCATTGTTGCGTATTGTTAGTACACATTTAACTTTGATTTTAACTTACATTGCCTACTATTAATTCATATAAGATAACACCAAAGCTCCAGATGTCTGTGGCTGGAGTAAGGGGAATCATCGGCGAGAACATACATAATTCAGGAGACGCATAAGGGTGTTTATACTTCAGTAAATCTATATTATGACTCGGCACAACGTATGTCAGCTGAACGTGTCCATTATCATCCAGTAATATGTTATCTGGTCTTAAATCAAAAACTGTAACTTCTTGTTGGTGTAATGCTTCTAATGCTAAAAGTATTTCAGCAGCCCAAAGACGAATTACATTTTCTGGTATTATCCACAGTACTTGTTCAACATCTGCAATGTTGTTCTTTTGTGTAATGTCGGTATACTGTATCTGTTGGCCGATTGGAGTGTAACTATTTTTTCTTTCAGTTTTGCCATGAGATTTTGTAGATTTTTTAAACTCTAAGTTATTTGTAGTGTTATCTGCCTTATTACTTTTGAGATCTATTGTGTCGAGCGCATCGATGGTTTTTAAGCTGTCCGTTGACGAACTCGTCGACTCTTTGTCATCGAAACTAAGGTCTTTGAAACTATCGCTTAACGATGAATTGCCAGTACTACATTGGCTCCTTTCTTTTTTATTATTATTTACCGATAAGTAATTAGGAATTATCACATTGTTTTCAGGTATTTTTTCGGTCGTAGTATTTTTGTCTATCCCATCAATTTCTATTGATATCTTATTAATGTCCGCTGGTGCATCAGTCCAAGTTTTGGACTGGTTTATACTGTTTCTTAAATTCAATAAATTAGTGTTCTGCTCATGGTTTAGCAAGTAATCAGATTGATGTACTCGATTTACTACAGTGTTACTTTCTTTTAATGTTGCATTAACCGATTGTAACAGTATCTGCGCCTTTTCTAATAATTGTGTAGTAGATAGATTCCTATATATCTCATTTGTTTTATCTACTGTCGTTGGGTCTATTTTTATTTGTACTTTGGAATTTGTACTAGTTAATTTCACGTTATCTAGAGATGTAGTTTCTTTATTTTCAATTTCGATGCTATCTTTCTCCAAAATAGAGTTATTATCGTTGACTGATTTTCCAATATTATTTTCCACAATTCTTTTATCACATCGGTTGTTGTTAGAGGTATAGTGTGATAATATAAAGTCCCACAACTTTCCACGGCTGAAATACAATTACAAAATCACATTTCAGTTGACTTTAATAAATGACAGATAATGACACAGAATGGTAGTATCAGCATTTACCTGAGGTGTTGTAAAATTAAGAATACTGTTGTTTCGGTATCAATGCATGCATGTAATTGTACCATATACGGCACCTGTCCACGTAGTATATAATCACTTATGTTTTCTTTATTGGTGGCTGACTTCTCTATAGTCTGAAAAGACAAATTTATCATTTTAATTGCTTCAGCATATATTTTACTGTATATTGTTGTATTATGTATATTGTAGTGTAATATCATTTCTGAATCGTTCATACTTTCACAATATTGAGGCAGTTTTTGCGGATATCTTTTACAAGCATCGCTGTTTCCAAAATCTTTAATACTTTATAATGTTGAAGTTCTGAAATGGGCTTACTTAACAAAGAAATATTACAATTCAGGTATCTATTATAAAGTTTTTCAGCCCGTTCCAAATATTTTGATATTTTTTCCTTAATTATTTCTGCTCTTATTTTATTAGAATCAGATTCAACTCCAGATCGTAAACTAGAGATTCCCATTTTATACTGAGTAAATGCTTCCTCGTACTCTGTAAGATCTTCATGCTTAAAGGCTGCGTTCATATGTGCAGCTGCAACTAATATGTATTGGGAAGAGTCTGTCCATGTTTGTGGTAAATCAGAACCGTCGTGCATAGTCGGCGAAGAATTCGCGTCAGCCGTAAATACATCGGTATTCGTGTCGCTACTTGATGTCTGTATAATTACACAATCATTGTCATTTTGAAGATTATGATTTGAATCTTCATAGCAGTTGTTATTTCTATTACAAATTAATTGATTATCTTCTAAACTAGATATAATTTTGTCTATATTACTATCTCTTACAAGCAAATTGCCATCTGTGTTTCTTGTGATGTATGCTTTTTTATCCTCGATCTTAGAATTTGTGTCATTCAACTGTGCATATTGTAATTCCTTAGATTTAGAAGCTTCTTGAGATTGCTTTGTTTCATTTTCAGTTGAGGAAATAGGTAGTATAGAACTGTGAATAACTTTAGTTTCAAAAATATTTTGAGAAATAATATCGTTAGGTGGCGTATGATTTATATAAGCATGACGATCATCTTCCACTGATGTATCGGAACTAAGAGATTGCGAACAATCATGCACAGAAAAATCTGCGTGACTAGTTTCAAAAAATTTTATGAAAATATCGCTAGAGTATAAATACGAGTGCCTGCCTACAAACTCTAAAAATTTTAATGCACATTCCCTTCTTTCTTCTATAACTTCAGCCTCAAACCTGCCAAAAAATTTTGGCTTAGGGAATGATGGGTAACTCTCCTTAATTTGAGATCTAGCGCAAAGAATGCTTAATTCTGAGTGAAGCTTCTTGAAGTCATTGTAACGCTTCCATACAGACACTTTAGATATTTCTTCATGAGAAGATTTCAAAAATACCTAAAACATAATGATTACTGTGAGTTACAACTTCAAATAAATAAGAAACAGATATATTAAAATATTAATTTATATACATATACTTTTAATCTACATTACATTCTATATCAATTAGTATTTGTAATGTATGAAATTAGGATCACTTAACATCTAATATAGAACATTAATTGAATTAACTTTCTAATTAGTTTCATTCAGTATTAAAAAAATAATTAAAAAGATAATGTCCAATGTATGCCATACCACCGAAGTGACTTTGTAGATGGTAAAGCCTTTCTTGTGTCGTGTCGTTTCGGGAATAATAAAACGCCTCATCCATTTGTCTCTCGTGGGTGCCATCGTTTGTATAATTAAACTATAAAACCAGAAGCTCGATAAATTGATCGCTTATCGCTTGAACTCGCACATTTCTACCATTATATTTTCACGTATTTGGCTTTTTTCTTCGTTTGCGAGGCATGTATAGCGTAATTGATTAATTGTCAATTACTGTCATTCACATGCACTTATATTTATCCATGTCATAAATATACCCATCGTTTGCAACAACTGTTTGTAAAGTATGCGCTTACAAGTTTCAGTAAGACGCACGCTATCACCTACATAATTTAAGATCCTTCAAATGAATATTAAGTGGAAATCACTTTTTAGTTTTCCATTGTTTTAAAAATATAATTATATAAATGGTACGATTAATTAGGTTACACCATTCCTATTATGAGTGCATGTCAGTGCTATCTTGTTTCACTATTCTTACATTACAAACTGGATAACTGTCAGTGAATTAGTGAGCAATATACTTGCTTCGATCCTTTCTTCGTCACTGCATGAGTGCTACTGCGCGTGCGGTAGTCTGTTACGAACTTATGGAAGTCAAAAGTGGATATATAGAATTAAAGTAACACGAAGGAGGATCAATTAATGACGTTACATTACAAATACTCTTTACTGATCATTTGTTACCTTTAAAATATGTCTAAAATAATGTAATATTTTATTCTTTACTACATGTATAATAGAACCATCGACAAGGTGTAGGATCACCTAGTCGGTGATGATAGGTCTATCCTATTCTGTAGTTGAAAGCAGTGGGTTCTTGTGCATGCTGGAGCGTTGAAGCTGGTTCTGATCTATGCTAAAAGTTATCCAGGTTCTGTTCCATGCTAAAAGCTGCTCAGGTCACCGACGAGGTACTGTCACCGACGAGGTATAGGAGTAGACCAATCGCCATATGGGATTTTCTGTCTCACACAAAAACAACTCGTTTACTTACGCCCTCTACGCTGACAAACAATAAATGTTGGAACTAGATCCACAAGAAGCTTAAACCATATATGTACCTATCATAAATGGAGGGACCTCCGATCGGAGGAATGACAAGTTTAAGCAAAACCTAACACCAGAACACGAGAGCAAAGCTAATAACCCCGAACACGAGTGCGGTCTAACCAACAAGAGTTCAACAAGGGTAGAAGTCAAAACTTTAAACTATAATACTAACTAAAATAGGAACGCATACAGGTAAAGGCGCTTCGGGGTATTCCGGGTTCGGAGGAATACCAATTTTAAGAAAAGGAACTTTTGAAAAGTTCAGAAGCAAATTTCAATTAGAAATCGAGAAAAACAGTTGATGATGTCAATGAATGACAAGGTAATCCGAAACAGAAACTATGTGTTTCTTAATTGTAGGGAAAGGATCTTACCAAGAAGCTAAAGGTGGACCTAGGGAAAACAAGGAAAGTACTGAAGGCAAATTCAGACACAATTCAATACACAAGTTTTTATTATTAGTAAGTCTTAAATTTTATTTTACAATGTTATCGCAAATTACAATTGTGCAGCTATTAGCTCGATGTTATTGTCTATTTGTAAGATTACTAGAAATCCTTACAAATAGAGAATAATACCGATTGCCCGGGTCTCACCACGAGGAGGTTGCTGCACGAGAGACCCGAAAGGAAGCCAGAAGGAATTCACTACGCTTCCTTCCGACTCCCTTTCTTACAATGGCGATTTACTGTCTTACAAACTAAATTTCGCAAATCGCTAAATGGGAAAGATCACTTTTCCACAGACGGAAAAGGTCACTTTACCATTTAGCGTATGTCGAGTAATTATTGCGGAGCAAAAGTTGTGAATCGGAGAAGAAGTCTCCGATCCACGGGGGATCAAGAACGAATCAGGCAGAAGGCTCCGATTCTTTCAATGGGACAAACAAAACCGAACCAGAGCAGAAGGCTCTGGTTCGAGGGTCACCCTCCCACCCTACCCACTGGTCACAGCAGAAGGCTGTGACCCAAATGACCAAGCGAATTTAACAAAATCAATCTAACACAATAATTGGTCGACAACTATAACAAACTTATAATTAAATCGCAGTCTTCTTTTAAATCGGTGTCTTCGGTCGAAGCGTTGTCCTCGGTCGATGATGAATTTTTTCATCTATAGTAAATAATCTGAAACAGACTAACAATAATTAGACACGATATACAAAATAAAAGAAGACGACGAGGAAAAGTCGAAACGATGGCAAGATGAAACGACGAGATACAACTCTAAACCCCGTACACGAGTACGGCCTACCTAACACGCACAAGAGTGCGAATCTAACCAGCTCACGAGAGCCAAACCTAACTCCAGCTCACGAGAGCCAAGCTAACCCCGCACACGAGTGCGGCCTAACCGACAAGAAATCAACAAGAGTAGTTGAAGTCAGAACTTCAAACTACTGAATTTGTGGCTCGGGGAGCCCCGGGTTCGCCAATACCCGTACTCACCCACGGCCCCATCCGTGGTGAGTCCCTGAGGGACCTCCGTTCGGAGGAATACCAATTTTAAACCAGATATAATAAATTTTAGAAGAACTTTGGAAAGTTCAGAAGAAAATTTCAATTAGAAATACAGAAAAAAAGTTGACGATATTTATTGAACGTTAACGTAATCCGAAACAAAAACAATGTGTTCGGTTAATAATTGGAAGGAGCTTACCAAGAAGCTAAAGGTGAACCAAAGGATAACAAGGAAAGCATTAAAGGCAAATTCAGAAACAATTCAATACACAAGTTTTTTTTATTATTAAAATTTTTATTTATAGCAAATTATAACTTTGCAGCTATTAGCTCGATATTATTCTCTATTTGTAAGATTACTAGAAATCCTTACAAATAGAGAATAATACCGATTGCCCGGGTCTCACCACGAGGAGGTTACTGCACGAGGGACCCGAAAGGAAGCCAGAAGGAATTCAATGCGCTTCCCCTTCCGACTTCCTTTCTTACAACAACGATTTAAAATCTTACAAACTAAATTTCGCAGATCACTAAATGGAAAAGATCACTTTTCCAAAGACGGAAAAGGTCACTGTACCAGCGTTGGTACATTTCGCAACACTAAGACAATCGCGATATCAAATTCGCAACGCTAATTTCTCAAGCAGAATTGTTTTTATTAATTGATTCGCGAGGTATGCAGGAAGAGTGACAAAGTCTATTGGTGAAGAGACCCGGCTCATCCACCATTTTACTTTGTCATTAACAAAAGCGGTAAGTAAAAAAATTCTGTTTTATTTTTCCGCAATACAAATTCAACCCGTTGTGATTTTTTCGCAACTCTAATCGAAATAATAATAAAATCTTTATATTTTAAAAATTGACAACTAGCAATCAAAATTAAATGAAATGGAAATCGCGATTTAATTCGCAACACTAAACTAGAAACAATCTAAATTGCGAGTATTTTCGCAACACTAACTTTGATCTGTTCAAAATCATTTAATACAACGCGTGTTTTTTTTCGCAACGCTACTGTCAAAAATAGAATATAATATAATTTCAGAATACCGATTTTATGTCAAAAAACAATATAATATAACATAATTTCGGAAAACAAATTTCACGTCAAAAATATAATATAATATAATTTCGGAATACTAATTTATTTATTCCGACGCAAATTCGAATTAAAAATACAGAAATAATAATTGACGGCGTTCGTTAAATGAACACGCATTGCAAAACAGAAAATGTATATTTGTTTGGGTACTTACATAGATCTGCTGAAAGTTGACCAAGGTGAGCGTTGACAGATTCCAGGAATCGCTGACCGATCTCGAGGCAGCTTAAGGTGGACCAAGGTAGGCCAATGATGTCCAGTGATGTCCACTGCAGCTATGGAGAATCCCTGGTCCACTCGAAGGTAGGCAGGAGTAGTCCAGGGTGGTCAGGGTAGGCCAGAGCAGTTCTGGAGAACCAACTGTCACTACCAAGGTCGTTTGCACTCGCGGTTTCACAACACTTCCGCTCACTTTAAATCGCGCACTTCGACTGACGGACCGAGCGTGACTGCCGAGAACAGGTGCGCGGTACGCAACTTCCCCACCCCAACTAATTTCGCAAAATTATCGATCGCCAAGATAGTAATTTTTGATAAATTTATTATTTCTGGCTGCTTAATGTTTATAACAATTTCTTTTGGTGATGATATTAACTAGCACTCCCTTGACCATCTTGCCATCTAATTTTTTAGCAAAAATAATTAATAGAAACCGAGATACAGAATAACTTTTAAGCCATGAATATTCGCACGCATTAATTTATCGAACACAATCCACTGATAAATTTATTATTTCTGGCTGTTTAATGTTTATAAAAATTCCTTTCGCCAATGATGTCGATAAGCACTCCCTTGACCATCTTGCCATATAATTATTTAATAAAAGTAAATTATAGAAACCGGGATACAGAATAATTTTTAAGGCATGAATATTCGCACGCATTAATTTATCGTACGAAATTCACTGTTAAATTCATTATTTCTGGTTGTTTAATGTTTATAACAATTCATTTCCAATGATGTCGAACAGCACACCCTTGACCATTATGCCATTTAGTTATTCAGTAAAAATAAAATTCAGAATTAATTCACTGAAAAATTTATTAATTCTGGCTGTTTATTGTTAAGCTCGGGGCCGAGGCCGAACACACGAACACAAATGTAAAACTTTTGTTTACGTCCTTGATTCGCTGATCACTTACGCACGCATTAATTTATTGAACAGAATTAACTGGTAAATTAATTATTTCCAGCTAGTTAATATTTATAACCATTTTTTTTGTCAACTACGTCGACAAGCACTCCCTTGACCATCTTGTCATCTAATTTTTTAGCAAAAATAATTAATACAACTTAAGATACAGAATAACTTTTGAACCATGAATATTCGTACGCATTAAATTATTTCTGGCTGTGTAATGTTTACAACAACTTCTTCTTCCAATGATGTCGTCAAGCATTCCTTTGACCATGTTACTACCTAATTTCTTAGAAAAGGTAGGTAAGAGAATTCAAGGTGATTCAAGGTACAGAATACGATAAGATAGAGTGCGACACGAAACAGCATAAGGTGAATCGAGAAGGTGAATCGGTTTCGCGTCGCGCGATACAATATACTATAAACAATACATTTTTACTGTATCAACCGATTTCGAGAAAATTTTCAGCATGTGTACAACATAGATCTACAAAACATATATTTTAAATTTTCATTGTATAGGCTCAAATAGAAAAGTTTTAGAAAGTGCCCTTTTGTTTGCTTTTATAACTCCAAGCAATCAAAATCGTTTTTGCACGTCATTCGGTAAACCAATTCTTCGAATTGCTTGAGAAAGTTCTGGTCGTTTTGATCAATTTAAAAAAAGTTACAGTGCTTTCAAAGGCGTTCGAATAGCTTTGTGAGCCTGTGTATATGGGTTTTTTCTATGTGCGTGTGGTTACACAGAGTCGGCAAGACGGCAAGGCGGCTATAAGAGAGAATGTAGGCCGGAAATTATTGCGAATAAGTTAAATATAAATTAGTGTATACTTGCGGACAATTTGCGGAGAAACAGTCAATATGTCACAGTGTAAATTTATGGGCGACAAGTGAGAACCTTGATTTAAATGGGAAATAGCATCTAAAATAAAAAAAAAGGCGGCACAGCGACCCTCGTAAACAGGTAAGAACCTGCCTTTGTCACGTAACAATCGACGCCCCTACCCTTTGCGCCGATCCCACTTTTGACGCGTCGCCGATTTTCCGGGAAGCCCCCAATATTCGGGCCTTCGGTCCCCCACCGCCACTCTTACCCTCGCGGCCGCGACTTCAGTTTGATAACGAAAGTGAAAGTGAGTGGTTGTGTGTGACGTGTATCTCCGAACCACCCTCGTCCTTGTCGACCGCGTCGGTTATCAGTGACACATATAAAGGATATATTACGACGCAAGACAAGGACCTTTACATGGTACGTACCGTTTCTATATTTTATCATTCGCTAGAAGTCGATTATTTATCGTAATTTTTATTAAAATTAATACCGTGCTCAAGTGAATTATTTATTTTTAATTTTTAATTTATTTAATTCTAATTTATTCTCGAATCGTGTTGCCTTCTCGCGATAATTTACTGTTGCGTCCTGACGATGAAAACAATTTGTTTAATTTTGACTTTGTATTCAACTTGGACTATTTATTTTCTATTAATTCGGATGTATTCTTTGACGGCTGGTCGATTGAAATTAATCGAATTTGTTCTTTATCAGTCTTTATCATTCGCTAGAAGTCGATTATTTATCGTAATTTTTATTAAAATTAATACCGTGCTCAAGTGAATTATTTATTTTTAATTTTTAATTTATTTAATTCTAATTTATTCTCGAATCGTGTTGCCTTCTCGCGATAATTTACTGTTGCGTCCTGACGATGAATCAAGTTTGTTTAATTTTGACTTTGTATTCAACTTGGACTATTTATTTTCTATTAATTCGGATGTATTCTTTGACGGCTGGTCGATTGAAATTAATCGAATTTGTTCTTTATGTTACAGAACCTGAGGGGAAAAATAGGCTTCGATACGAAAAGGATATATCGATAGCCAGGTTCGAGATACGATTTCTTCGAGCAGGAGAGGACATGTGAGTACCAGCAGTACATGTTACTAATTAAACTTAGTTATTCAACATTTTATATTATATTTCAATTGTGTTATTTTTCAAATATATTATTTTCCAGACGTGGTATTTCTCAAATAGGCTATTTTTCAAATATGGTATCTTTCAAATGTGCGTTTTTTTAATATGGTATTTTGCAATTGTGCTATTTCCAAATGTGATTTTTTTTAATTTGCTATTTTTCAAATCTGTTATTCTTTCCTAATTTTTTTTTCATGGACTAATGTAAAATTAACAGAGTTGCGTATAAAAATTCAAGTGCACGGGAGCATTACATAATATAATATTTATTAAATTAACGTTACGAATAACAATGCACACTGGTCGCGTTTCGAGCAAATTTTGAGCTCATAATGAAGTTTTTCGATTATTTAATTCAAATAACAGTAGTTTCCAAAGTACTATTTAATCGCGGTTCGACCTTTTTTTAAATATTTTTTTCATGAGTCAATTACGTGAACTATTTGTTGATTCATTTGCATTTTATATATTTGTCGTATGTTTCTAAACGAATTTTAATCTATATATCTCATATTTATATTTTACAGGCTACCTTAACTCGAAGAAAACACCATTGAATATTACGTTAGCCACCCTTGTGTTCGATATATTTAAAAGTTGCATATAGTAGAGAAGTCCGATCGAGACGGTGGAGGTCCGCACCTACTCTTCAAGTAGGGGTGACCTCGCAGCTTAAAGACCGCGGCGCACCATCTCTGGCAGATAATGCCAGCGTTACTAGGCCTCGGTCTATACTCAAAGCGGCCAGCTCGTGGAGTGTATACTCGCGAGTTGGAATCACGTTTTGAGCGAAGGGGCGCATCTGTCCTGGCGTTACGACGTCCAGGCAGGTGGATGGTGTCGCCTCGCGTAAGAATCCGGGGTTGATTCTATGGGCTTGGAAACCCAGTCGCTAGCCGTCTCGTTTCGCCTCTACCGAATTAGATAGAATTTGTTCATATTGCACTTTGAATATATTGGAAACAAGGGCAGTAAGACTAACGTAATACAACGCATCGTAGTGCTGTCTTCAAGGGGGAGAGAATGTAAGTATCAAAAGACATATATTTCCAATTAAACTATCTTATTGATGGCATTGTACGAACCATTTTTTAACATCTTGTTCCTTTTTTTGATTCCAGAACGATTCCAGAACGATTCCAGAACGATTCGTAACGCAGCTTTCGCATCCCCCCAACAAGTAGTAAGTGCACAAACAACTGTCTTTTTTATTAATATAATTGATTAGTAGTTGATTTTTTTACGAGTATAGTGACCGTGGAAAACGCCTGGCGTTTTCCACGGGTAGTAATATGTTTCCTAGGTAGGTAGGGTCTTTTTGTACGTCGCGTTTTTTTTTTCTTAATAAAATAATTTCTATAACGGTGTCACCAAATTTCGGGAAGATAAAAATCTTCCGTAATTTGGTATACCAATAACAAGAGTAACTTTTTATTATCAAAATAATTATTTATCTTTGAAATATATTTGAAATGAAATAAAGTTGCTGTTTAACTTTAAGATAATTATTGATTTTTTAAATTCATTTAAAATTCAATACAGATCGTTTCTTAAAATTATTTCGAATTGCTCAGAAGCACTGGGTCTCTTGCGTACAAAAAGACGATTCGCGACGGATAGATCCTCGAGACAAAGCAAAATTATCAATTTAACTTGGATTATTTTCTCGAGTACATTACATTTAGTATAGTACTCTTTCAATAGTTTCGAAACTTTGCTTTGTTGAAAGGATCGACCGAGGGTTCTTTAATATTTTAGCAAAAATTTCAAATCATTAAATTAAATTAATTAAAATCTTTGTCTTTTTGCTTAACGATTAATGTTTTCTATTAATTCTTTGAATGATTAATGATCTTCAAATACCTTTAAATTTCGATTCAATTTTTTTTGCAAGTTTGTATAAATATTAGCCCGTATACTAATGAATTCTTTTAGTTAGGATTTTCAGGATATTGAGGTTCCCTGTTCGTTGCTCAAATCCTCTCGCGTGCCCAGGTGCTACTCGGGAGGGTGAGAGCAACGGGCACATGGAATATTGTTTTAATAATATATATTTGTGTGGCGACTGACAATGGCCAGTGTATCGTGCACGACGTATTTTCCACTTGTGTGTGTGTGTGCGATTAGGCAGTGGAATTGCGTCGGTTCTTTCAATTAGATTCAATATCGCATATTCCTGTCGATCTGTGACATGCTACATAGATCTTCATGGAATATGTTCGCGAGTAGCTTTTCTAAAAACCACGTTTGTAACATTCAGAATTACACGTAGTTCAATTGAGTCTCGAAAATAGTTTGTTATTTCAATTTACCGATTTATATCGCAAAGGTCACTACCATTGTCAGTCGATTTCAGTGAAACTGGTACGTACCTTAACTGTGTTTGTATGAGGTTTCGACGTTAGGGTGTCGGAGGCGTCCCGGGACGTGCTCTCTAGGTATTAGGCTTTTGCACCCTGGCGTCTGAATGGGAATCGTTGAGTGAATGTGTTGGTGTGCTTGTATTTTTTGCCATTTTTTAAATATAGGACTAGGTAGGGTTAGGTAACTTGACTTCTTGGTGTGAATGCTAATTTTAAGTAGGTAGGAGCCGGGGCTGGCTACCGTTTTCTCTTTCGGGTAGGCCGTGATTCGACCGGTAGACAGTTCCTGGAAGAGCTTGAAGTATCGTTCTCGAATCGAAATCGAACGAGGCATGACGTTCGATGGATGATTCGTCTTCGATTCTTCTTGCTCGCATAGCTTTTCGCGGACGCGGACGCGAACGTAAACGCGCGCGGATTAGGGCCTCGAAACGTTGCGCACCTGCTCGATTGCACCAGGGGAACGATCGGCTTCTCTCGAGACTTGTGATTCGTCTCGAAAGTCGTCCATCGTTTTCCCTGCGAGCACGTTTAGGGTTTCAGATGTTCGGCGGAGCACGAAGAAAAAGAAGAGGCCCGACAAACTGTCATTCAAGAGGGCAGCAACTGCATGCGTTTTATCGTTACTACCTTGTCACTATACTCGTCAGTAGAAATATTTGAAGTAGTTGTAGAAAAGTAGTTAGTTGCATCAATGGGCAGGCCTCGCCGCCCCAACGATCAGCCGAGATGGGCACATCCGCGATTTGCAGTAGCGTTGCGAAAAAAAAACACGCGTTGTATTAAATGATTTTGAACAAGGAGGATCAAAGTTAGTGTTGCGAAGATACTCGCGATTTAGATTGTTTCTAGTTTAGTGTTGCGAATTAAATCGCGATTTCCATTTCATTTCAATTTTATTGCTACTTGAGGCAATTTTTAAAATATAAAGATTTCATAAGAATTTTTATAAGTAAAGTAGTTTTTTTTTCATTCCTCTGTTCCTTGAATTAGCGTTGCGCAACAAAAAAGAATCGCGTTTGATTTCGAGTCATTTTCGGTATTTCAGGCGCCCATGCTCGAGCTGCAACGAACCCTCCCTGGTATGGTGCAGGCATTCGCGTTTTCGAATAGAGTTGCGAAAAAATCACAACGGGTTGAATTAGCGTTGCGAAAAAATAAAACAGAATTTTTTTACTTACCGCTTTTGTTAATGACATAGTAAAATGGTGGATGAGCCGGGTCTCTTCACCAATAGACTTTGTCACACCTCCTGCATGCCCCGCGAATCAATTATCTTTTAAACACAATTCTGTTTGAGAAATTAGCGTTGCGAATTTGATATCGCGATTGTCTTAGTGTTGCGAAAAATACCAACTCGTTGTATTAAGGCTGGATTATTTTCTTGCATATTGGAAAACGTAAAACCTGAGATTTAATGGTTATACTCGCGACCGCGTATATAAAAGTAAATGTTTAACATTGCAGAATTAGTTGCGCAAGAATGCATACGAACATTGAATTCTAGAGATTTTGTTGTTTAGATTTTCGAGTAATATTGCTCGAGTTCTGTATTTCAAGTTTAAAGTTTTTGAAATGTGGAGCATGTGTCCACCGGGCCGCTACACGTCGAGAAAAGAAACGTATTGGTACGTTCTAAGATCGCAGTTAGCGCAAAATCACGGTGCACGTTGCTACGTTCGATTCCGCGCGGTGTGCCCTAACGCACGATTCGTTTGCCGTTCCAGCAATGGAACATGTATATCCGTTTCCGTATGACAGTACCATACACAAAAAGAAGACGTATTAAGTTACGTCACCTGTGGTGGTACGCACGACAATGCCATGGTGACCATTGTATTAGTATCTAATGCGATGCGAGCCATGGTGTTGACGTGCCTTACGATGACGGAAATCACTGTAGCTTCACCTGAACGTAGCGACGTGTGCCTTAGCCATTTGATGGTGTGTGAGCGCTAAATGCTAAGAACCTACCACTGCGTTTTACAAAGCATGTATTTTTTTAACGTAGTGGTCCGATCGGGTTAGAAGACATACACTTTGTGTATGTATAGCGTATCGAACGCCTCGTCGGCCCGCAAGGTAAAAGACGGGGTATCTTTACGTAGGGACCGCGCAGTAATTTTGTCGATGGAATTCAGTGTTCGTTGCACCATGGAAAACTGATTTTGCAATGTTCGAATTTGTAATAATAGTAGGGAGCGCGAAGTATATTTCCCTGCTCGCGTGATAAAGTAAGAATTAGAGATTCGTATCGATCTAATATGAATGTTTTCCGATATGCAAACGGTAGAAAATCCTGCCTTTTAGTGTTGCGATAAATGAAATGCCACACTTCACCCTGACATAACTGCCCCTGATTACTTGCACAATTTATATGAAATTTTGATTTATTCCTCGCTTATCACTTGATAGAGATCAATTGAATTTGTATTTTGTGTTCAACAGGTCTTCATCTATACATCACTTCCATTGTTACTATAGCCTATTACTCTTGTTTCCATATCGTAGAGATTAGGATACGTTCAGAGTTTATCGTTAGGGTTCGGGAACATTTAAAATTATCATTAGAGTTTGATTGCTTGGCTTTGTTTGTTTATTTCCACCCGCTTCTCGGGTATTTCCTTTTATGGATGTCTTTAAAGGAATTTGTGCGTGGATGGTATGTATTTACATTATTGGGGTTTGCTGATAACCGATTGAGGTCACTCGCCGATATGCGTTTGGCTTCATTCGTTGATATCGAAAATTGTCTGGGATTCGAGGTACTGTGACCCATGGGGGTAACATGCAGTCTCCGGTACTTAGTATTGCGGTCCTTATGGGCCGCAGTCGGTCCGGGGACTAAGCTGTTGCCGTCATGTGCCGCAATGCCTCGCTCGAGATACTCTGTGACCCATGGGGGTAACATGCGGTCTCCGGTACTTAGTATTGCGGTCCTTATGGGCCGCAGTCGGTCTGGGGACTGAGCTGTTGCCGTCATGTGCCGCAATCTCCCGCATCCCTTACATGTTTTCCCCGGTGTAAATACTTACTCCGCCGCTGGCTTTTTGGGGAAACCCAGCGAGACCCCGGGTCGAGAATATGACATATATATATATACAATAATTTATATATGTATGTATAATATATTTATATATTATATATATTATATTTATGTTGTAATATATATATGTTCAACCCGCGATTAAATATTAAATGTATACATGTTATAACATGTGCCAAGCTTGTAGGTAGGTGCGACGAAGTTAAATGGATGGATCTTTGATTTGTCAAAATCATTGAATTTAATGGAAATCATAGATCGTTACAAGTCGTTTGAATGATAGTTTTTACGCGTACCCCTCTGTCGGGTAGATCGGAGAGCTGGCGATGGTACAGCTCGACCTTGCTAGAGGATTAGGCGAGGTCTTGGGCCTCAACAAGGCGTACACAATCTGGCCGTGCTTAGGCAACGTGGGCTTTATTGTTGAGGCCCTTGCGACACTCAGAGGTTTTACCGGCAGGTCCGCGTCGTAATTATTATATTACTATCAGCCGACATAATTGTAACGATCTCTTAGAGCGCGATCCTCCATTTCACTTCGGATAAAACGATCCAGCAGTAGAGTCATTTGTTTTTGTTCGAGGGTATAATACGCGTTAGAGTAGAGTCATACAGATGTTACAGATGCAAGATGGATTAACCAGTCACGCTTCCGATGCATACGTTGTTGTATCGGGCAGGGTGCATTGGTTGATGCATCTTGCATCTATCCTTTGCCTAGCTGGATCCATTGTAAACAAAGATTCATGGAAAATTATCGCATAAAAGACTTGGCTACTCGACTTTGCCATAGCTATTTCATACCTCCTGTCTAAAATAGACGAGCCAAAATTAGCTAAGTGGAGGTTTAGAGACCTCGCAGCTCATGACCGCTGTGGTAGCATTTCTGGCATAGCCAGCGTTCCTGGCCTCTTTCAACCGCTCCTCCCCTTTGACCCAGAAGCGGAACTCCTGCCCTGGGCGAAGGGAGGGAACGCACTCAACTGGCGTTAACTACGACCAGAGGGTGGATGTTGCCGCAGTGTACGGATCTAGTATCTAGATCTACGGATCTAGTAAATACTATAGTAATCCGAGTGGCCTGAAAAACCACTAGTCGCTAGCTTAGCTCATTTTGGTGGAGGGTAAGCTAATTCCATAGGCATGGCCCGCCTAATAGACCTGCACAAACCAGACCGCGGCTATTACGCCGGTCATACCCCAAAGCGCCTATATCAGTCGAGGTTCCACATTTGGAGGTCAATGTCATGCGATAATTAGAATTCGTTTAAATTATTTGGTCGGTATTTGGGAATAGTCATTTTATCGGAATGTTGGTAATGTGACTCAACACTAGATGTATATGTACCCGCTCTTCTACCCGGTACATTCGATTTCGATTGCTGGCTTCGGTTGGTACCCAGCAATCACCTGCTTGCAGCCCGGAGGTTGATTCTTTTGATTCCTTTGGCTTACTGTGGCGCCGAACAAGGGTATAGGTGGACTCCTGCCGAGGACGGTGGTGGTTCTGGTCTCGTATCCTATCGCGTATAATCGTAATTGTAGAGATATTGTCGCATGGTGTCTCCCCGAATGCGCCATGCCACATGGGCTCAGAAGTACGATCGTAAGCCTTAGGTCTCCGTCCTATTCGTGCCCGGCCATTGGAATTTGTAGAATCTCCTCTTTGAGCGCGCAGACCGGTCTGATATACATCTCTGTAGAGTCCCAACATGCGGTAAAGGTTTCTCAAATAGCGTTACCACTTTTTTCCGAATTACTAGGTGTACTTGCTCGTAGCGTATTTCACTTTTTTCTACACTATTGTTTTTTTTTCGGTGATAGAAATGGGGAATGGGGAGCTAGCTAGGTTTGGTTGCCAGCATGTAGATTCCCGCGATATTTTTCATATTCAATATTTCGATATTCAAGTCTAAGTAGAGAAGTCTGATCGAGACGGTGGAGGTCCGCACCTACTCTTCAAGTAGGGGTGACCTCACAGCCTAAAGACCGCAGCGCACCATCTCTGGCAGATAATGCCAGCGTTACTAGGCCTCGGTCTATACTTAAAGCGGCTAGCTCGTGGAGTGTATACTCGCGAGCTGGAATCACGTTTTAAGCGAAGGGGCGCATCTGTCCTGGCGTTACGACGTCCAGGCAGGTGGATGGTGTCGCCTCGCGTAAGAATCCGGGGTTGATTCTATGGGCTTGGAAACCCAGTCGCTAGCCGTCTCGTTTCGCCTCTACTTCTTTATATCTAAATTCGTTTCGTTTATCGCATGCTGGTAATGTAGTCGTATTGGAAACAAGAGTAATAGGGCTGTAGTAATTTCATCGTAGAAGAAAGAACCTCGAAGCAAGAAGTTGAAGAAGTACTTCCGATTATTACGTTAGCCAATTTTGTTGTCGATGTGTTCAGAGTTGTATTTTGTTAGAGATTTGAATATCTGTGATTAATAGAGAAGTTCGATCGGGATGGTGGAGGTCCGCACCTACTCTTCAAGTAGGGGTGACCTCACAGCCAAAAGACCGCAGCGCACCATCTCTGGCAGATAATGCCAGCGTTACTAGGCTTCGGTCTATACTTAAAGCGGCCAGCTCGTGGAGTGTATACTCGCGAGTTGGAATCACGTTTTAAGCGAAGGGGCGCATCTGTCCTGGCGTTACGACGTCCAGGCAGGTGGATGGTGTCGCCTCGCGTAAGAATCCGGGGTAGATTCTATGGGCTTGGAAACCCAGTCGGCTAGCCGTCCCGTTTCGCCTCTGCTTTAAGCTTTGAACACATTGATAACAAAATAATAAGGCTAACGTAATTAATCGTGGTAGAAGTATTAATCCTGCTCATCACGAAGAGTGTGACTTTTTCACGGAAGAGAGAATGTGTGAGTACCAATCTATCTTTACAACTACACTTTGTTGTCTAACATTTTCGTTTCGAATTATTCATGAAAAATGAATAATTTATCATTAATTTACTATCGTGCAAAAAAGCTTATTGCGAAACTGTTCGATTATTCGATTGAAACAACCTTTTCAAAGCTAATTTTTTCGGCCTTTTTTTATATTTTTTTATGAATCAATTATGTTAATACATTATTGATTGTATTGTATACGTTTGTTGTATGTTACTAAACGAATTCTATATATCTCGTGTTTATATGTTGTAGGCTACAGTAACTCGAGGAGGGGAATTTCCACTTCCATTATTACGTTAGCCAACCTTGTTTTCAATGTATCGAAAGTTGCATTATCTTAGAGGTTAGGATATATTTGATATCATATTAGTAGAGAAGTTTGATCGAGACGGTGGAGGTCCGCACCTACTCTTCAAGTAGGGGTGACCTCACAGCCAAAAGACCGCAGCGCACTATCTCTGGCAGATAATGCCAGCGTTACTAGGCCTCGGTCTATACTTAAAGCGGCCAGCTCGTGGAGTGTATACTCGCGAGTTGGAATCACGTTTTAAGCGAAGGGGCGCATCTGTCCTGGCGTTACGACGTCCAGGCAGGTGGATGGTGTCGCCTCGCGTAAGAATCCGGGGTTGATTCTATGGGCTTGGAAACCCAGTCGGCTAGCCGTCTCGTTTCGCCTCTACCGAATTAGATAGAATTTGTTCATAGTGCACTTTGAATATATTGAAAACAAGGGCAGTAAGACTAACGTAATTAATCGTGGTGGAAGAACCACTCCTCCTCATCACGAAGAGTGTGACTTCTTCAAGGAAGAGAGAATGTGTGAGTACCAATATATCTTTCCAACTAAACTTTGTTGTGGAACATTTTCGTTTCGAATTATTCATGAAAAATGAATAATTTATCATTAATTTACTCTCGTGCAAAAAAGCTTATTGTGAAACTGTTCGATTATTCGATTGAAATAACCTTTTCAAACCTAATTTTTTCGGCCTTTTTTATATTTTTTTATGAATCAACTATATTAATGCATTATTGATTGTATTGTATATGTTTATTGTATGGTACTATACGAATTCTATATATCTCGTGTTTATATGTTGTAGGCTACCGTAACTCGAGAAAAGGAGCCTCTTCCATTATTACGTTAGCCAACCTTGTTTTCAATGTGTCGAAAGTTGCATTATCTTAGAGGTTAGGATATATTTGATATCATATTAGTAGAGAAGTTTGATCGAGACGGTGGAGGTCCGCACCTACTCTTCAAGTAGGGGTGACCTCACAGCCAAAAGACCGCAGCGCACCATCTCTGGCAGATAATGCCAGCGTTACTAGGCTTCGGTCTATACTTAAAGCGGCCAGCTCGTGGAGTGTATACTCGCGAGTTGGAATCACGTTTTAAGCGAAGGGGCGCATCTGTCCTGGCGTTACGACGTCCAGGCAGGTGGATGGTGTCGCCTCGCGTAAGAATCCGGGGTTGATTCTATGGGCTTGGAAACCCAGTCGCTAGCCGTCTCGTTTCGCCTCTACCGAATTAATTAGAATTTGATGATAATGTGCTTGAGATATATTGAAAACAGGTGTAGTAAGACTAACGTAATACAACGCATCAATGCTCAGATTCAGAGCCAACGGTCGCTGACTTCAAGGGGGTGAGAATGTAAGTAAGAAAAAACATTTGTCCAAATAAACTATCTTGTTGATGGAATTGTACGAATCGTTTTTTAACATCTTGTTTCATTTTTTGATTCCAGGACTCTAACGCAGCATTCGTATCCCCCCAACAAGTAGTGAGTCAAAAAATAACTTTTTTATTATTATATTTGATTAGAACAGTAGTTGAGTTTGACGAGTATAGTGACCGTGGATAACGCCAGGCGTTTCCACGGGTAGTAATCTGTTTCCTAGCTAGGTAGGGTCTTTTTGTACGTCGCGTTTTTTTTCTTAATGAATCAATTTGTATAACGGTGTCAACAAATTTCGAGAAGACAAAAATCTTCCGGAATTTGGTATGCTATTATTAACTAAGAAATAATTTCTAATGGAAAATTTACTTGTAAATTAAATGAAAAACGTATTTTAAAATCAGTTGTAATTTATTGAAAGTATTAGATTTTGCGTACAAAAAGACGATTCGCGACGGATAGATCCTTGAAACAAAGTAATTACGCATACTTTACATTTGGTAAAGTGCTGTTTTCATTTTTTCGAAACTTTGCTTTGTTGAAAGGATCGTCCGAGGGTTTTTAAATATTTTATTAAAGATTTTAAATGCATAAATAAGATAAATTAAAGTCTTCTTTAATCTTTTTGATTAATAGCACAAATTTTATATTTTTCAATATTTCAATATATCATTTAGAATTTCAGATTAAATTTTGTGATAAAGTAGAGTCATATTTGAAGAATAAATAAATATTAGACCGTTTACAAAATTTAATGAATTCTTTTAGATAGGATTTTCAGGATATTGAGGTTCCCTGTTCGTTGCTCGAATCCTCTCGCGTGCCCAGGCGCTACTCGGGAGGGTGAGAGCAACGGGCACATGGAACATTGTTTTAATAATATATATGTGTGGCGGCTGACAATGGCCAGTGTATCGTACACGACGTATTTTCCACTTGTGTGTGTGTGCGATTAGGCAGTGGAATTGCGTCGGTTCTTTCACTTAGATTCAATAACGCATATTCCTGTCGATCTGTGACATGCTACATAGATCTTCATGGAATATGTTCGCGAGTAGCTTTTCTGAAAACTACGTTTGTAACATTCAGAATTACACGTAGTTCAATTGAGACTCGAAAATAGTTTGTTATTTCAATTTACCAATTAATATCGCAAAGGTCACTATCATTGTCAGTCGATTTCAGTGAAACTGGTACGTACCTTAACTGTGTTTGTATGAGGTTTCGACGTTAGGGTGTCGGAGGCGTCCCGGGACGTACTCTCTAGGTATTAGGCTTTTGCACCCTGGCGTCTGAATGGGAATCGTTGAGTGAATGTGTTGGTGAGCTTGTGTTTTTTGCCATTTTTTAAATATAGGACTAGGTAGGTAGGTAGCTTACTTTCTCGGTGTGTGTGAATGTTAATTTTAAGTAGGTAGGGGCCGGGGCTGGCTACCGTTTTCTCTTTCGGGTAGGCCGCGATTCGACCGGTAGTCAGTTCCTGGAAGAGCTCGAAGTTTCGTTCACGAGTCGAAATCGAACGAGGCATGACGTTCGATGGATGATTCGTCTTCGATTCTTCTTGTTCGCATAGCTTTTCGCGGACGCGGACGCGAACGGTAAACGCGCGCGGATTAGGTCCTCGAAACGTTTCGCACCTGCTCGATTGCACCAGGGGAACGATCGGCTTCTCCCGAAACTTGTGATTCGTCTCGGAAGTCGTCGATCGTTTTCCCTGCGAGCACGTTTAGGGTTTCAGATGTTCGGCGGACCGCGAAGAAAAAGAAGAGGCCCGACAAACTGTCACTCAAGAGGGCAGCAACTGCATGTGTTTTATCGTTACTACCTTGTCACTATACTCGTCAGTAGAAATATTTGAAGTAGTTGTAGAAAAGTAGTTAGTCGCATCAATGGGCAGGCCTCGCCGCCCCAACGATCAGCCGAGATGGGCACATCCGCGATTTGCATTAGCGTTGCGAAAAAGAAAACGTGTTGCATTAGTCCATTTTGAACAGAGGATTAAAATTAGTGTTGCGGAAAGAATCGCGATTTAGATTGTGTATAGAGTTGCGAATTAAATAGTCGCGATTTCGATTTTATTTCATTTTTTTTTTAAGATAGTAAAATTATATAAGAATTTTTATAAGTAAAGTAGTCTTTTTTCATTCCTCTGTTCGTTGAATTAGCGTTGCGCAGCAAAAAAGAATCGCGTTTGATTTCGAGTCATTTTCGATATTTCAGGCGCCCATGCTCGAGCTGCAACGAACCCTCCCTGTTATGGTGCAGGCATTCGCGTTTTCGAATAGAGTTGCGAAAAAATCACAACGGGTTGAATTAGCGTTGCGAAAAATTAAAACAGAATTTTTTTACTTACCGCTTTTGTTAATGACAAAGTAAAATGGTGGATGAGCCGGGTCTCTTCACCAATAGACTTTGTCACTCTTCCTGCATGCCTCGCGAATTAATTGATAAAAACATTTCTGTTTGAGAAATTAGCGTTGCGAATTTGATATCGCGATTGTCTTAGTGTTGCGAAAAATACCAACGCGTTGTATTAAGGCGGGATTATTTTCTTGCATATTGGAAAACGTAAAACCTGAGATTTAATGGTTATACTCGCGACCGCGTATATAAAAGTAAATGTTTGACATTGCAGAATTAGTTGCGCAAGAATGCATACGAACATTGAATTCTAAAGATTTTGTTGTTTAGATTTTCGAGTTATATTGCTCGAGTTCTGTTTAAAGTTTTTGCAATGTGGAGCATGTGTCCACCGGACCGCTACACGTCGAGAAAAGAAACGTATTGGTACGTTCTCAGGTCGCAGTTAGCGCAAAATCACGGTTCACGTTGCTACGTTCGATTACTCGCGGTGTGCCCTGTCACACAATTCGTTTGTCGTTCCAGCAATGGAACAAGTGTATCCGTTTTCGTATGACAGTACCATACACAAAAAGAAGACGTATTAAGTTACGTCACCTGTGGTGGTACGCACGACAATGCCATGGTGACCATTGTATTAGTATCTAATGCGATGCGAGCCATGGTGTTGACGGGCCTTACGATAGCAGAAATCACTGTAGCTTCACCTGAACGTAGCGACGTGTGCCTTAGCCATTTGATGGTGTGTGAGCGCTAAATGCTATGAACCTACCACTGCGTTTTACAAAGCATGTATTTTTTTAACGTAGTGGTCCGATCGGGTTAGAAGACATACACGATGTGTATGTATAGCGTATCGAACGCCTCGTCGGCCCGCAAGGTAAAAGACGGGGTATCTTTACGTAGGGACCGCGCAGTAATTTTTTCGATAGAACTTAGTGTTCGTTGCATCATGCAAAACTGGTTTTGCAATGTTCGAATTTGTAATAATAGTGGGGACCGTGAAGTGTATTTCCCTACTCGCGTGATATAGTAAGAAATAGATATTCGAATCGATGTAATACGCATGTTTTCCGATATGCAAACGGTAGAAAATCCCGCCTTTTAGAGTTGCTATGATTGAACTGCCGCACTGCACCTAATGACTGCCCCCTGACCACCTGCAGCCAGTGTGGCTGCCCCTGAATATACCCCCCGCAGCCAATTCTTCCCCATTAGAGTTGCGCATAAAGATATTAAAGTGCACGGGAGTTTTTTGTATCGAAACCAATTAAGTAGTGTCGCGATAAATAATGCACTGGTCGCGTTTGTTTCATTATATTTATTATATATTGTTAATATACTAGTGTTGCGCAAGAATAATTCGGTTTGATTTCCTCCCCATAAATTTAATGGCTGCTATCGCGATTCAATTTAGTGTTGCGGAAAAAGAAATGAAAGTGCACGGGAATTTTCTGTTATGAAAAATATAAAATAGTGTTGCGGTAGATAATGCACTGGTCGCGTTGTTTGGAGATATACAATGTACAGTTTTGTAGAGTAGTGTTGCGCAAAAATAGTCCACTCGCGCGTTTGTTTGAAATTTATCGAGTGGACAACCATTCTGAATTTTTTTTTTATTTTAAAAATTTTTTTCTGGATAGGTGACCACCCCCTTCCCAAAATACCCCCCGCAGCCATTGCTTCCCCATTAGAGTTGCGCATAAAGAAATTAAAGTGCACGGGAGTTTTCTATATCGAATATAATAAATTAGTGTCGCGATAAATGATGCACTGGTCGCGTTTGTTTCGTTATATTTATTATTTATTATTAATATACTAGCGTTGCGAAAGAATAATTCGGCTTGATTCCCTCCCCATAAATTTTAATGGCTGCTATCGCGATTCAATTTAGTGTTGCGGAAAAAGAAATGAAAGTGCACGGGAATTTTCTGTTATGAAAAATATAAAATAGTGTTGCGGTAGATAATGCACTGGTCGCGTTGTTTGGAGATATACAATGTACAGTTTTGTAGAGTAGTGTTGCGCAAAAATAGTCCACTCGCGCGTTTGTTTGAAATTTATCGAGTGGACAACCATTCTGAATTTTTTTTTTATTTTAAAAATTTTTTTCTGGATAGGTGACCACCCCCTTCCCAAAATACCCCCCGCAGCCATTGCTTCCCCATTAGAGTTGCGCATAAAGAAATTAAAGTGCACGGGAGTTTTCTATATCGAATATAATAAATTAGTGTCGCGATAAATGATGCACTGGTCGCGTTTGTTTCGTTATATTTATTATTTATTATTAATATACTAGCGTTGCGAAAGAATAATTCGGCTTGATTCCCTCCCCATAAATTTTAATGGCTGCTATCGCGATTCAATTTAGTGTTGCGGAAAAAGAAATGAAAGTGCACGGGAATTTTCTGTTATGAAAAATATAAAATAGTGTTGCGGTAGATAATGCACTGGTCGCGTTGTTTGGAGATATACAATGTACATTTTTGTAGAGTAGTGTTGCGCAAAAATAGTCCACTCGCGCGTTTGTTTGAAATATATCGAGTGGACAATTATTTTGTGTATGTATGTTTTCTTTTTTATTTTTTTTTTTTCATGTGCTAACGCAATATTTAGTCTGTTTCAGATATTTCATTCCTTGACAGGGTAAGAAAAACAAAGTAACAATAAATGATGTTGATTCATATATTATGTAATATTTGAAATGTCTTTTTTTACATTTTTTTTTTCATGTGCCAATATTAAAATTAATATAGAGTTGCGTACAAGAATAAAAGTGCACGGGAGTTTTGCGTATTATAATATCTATTAAATTAATCTCACGAATAGAAATGCACTGTTCGCGTTTGTTTTTTTGAAACGTTGAAGAGACGTAATTTCTAGTTTAGCGTTGCGAGAAAATAGTCCACTCGCGGGTTTGATTCAAATATACGAGTGGACAATTATGTTTCAAATGTGTAATTTTTTTTTTCATTTTTTTTAAATGTTTTATTTTTAATATTGATTATATTTGATATGTGCTATTTTTTTTAAATGTGTGCTATTTTTCAATTGTTATTTTTCAAAATATTTAATTTCTGAAATATGTAAATTGTATTTCTTAAATGTCATTTGTTATTTTTTTTCATGTACTAATTTAAAATTAAGTTTGTTTCAGATATTTTGATTTTCTGGTAGGCAATGGAAAGCGAAATGAGAACAGGTTATAATTATTATCCATTGCCTAATAATATTAGGATGTGCATAATGTTGATTATGCGGTGGTTATAAAAAATGAAACTGGTGAAACCAAGGTAAAATCAAGGTAAAACCAACGTAACAAATTTAACTTTAAGAGAAATTTTATAATTCAAATATGTTCATTTTGATTGTCACATAATTATACTGTTTTATGTAATTATTATCTGTGCATGCTCGTATGGTGTGTCGCATGTGTTTGTACATGGTTGCGGGTTGTGTCGTATGTGTTCGTACATGTTCTATTTAATTCATTGAACTTTTATTTCAGCTTTGGGTTAGCTACCCATTAGGTACCTAATAGGTACACATATAATTACAATACAAAACACTTGATAGGCATAAAATAAATAAAGATTATATAATCTTTGAAAAAAAAACAATAATTAAATATGCATATTGGGGAAAAAATTAGTGTTTAGACTAGGCAGGTAGTAATTCGGCGGGTAGGCTTTGCAATGAGCTCTTCTTGGTATTCGTTTGCACAGTGATCAAAACTAGAGCACTGTCAAATGTGTATTAGGAAGAGTGGGGACAAAATTACGGCTTTTTTTATTATTTTGTAATTTTGTTAACTTTCCGTCGGGTGGGACGTTGTTGGCCTTGTTCAAACACGGCGGAAATTGCGCGCTTTTCGCCATGTCTGGACGACGCCAAATACTATGTGGGTGGGCGGGTCTCCCTCACAGCAACCTCCACGTGGTGAGACCTGGGAAATCGGTGTGATTCTCGATTTAGAATATTTTGTTGAGCAATGATTATACCAATTGCTCTATAAAATATTAAAAATCGACCATCACATCGAGCCAATGGCTGTGTTAATAAAATGATTCTTTGACATGATTTCTTCTCGACGTTAGTTTTCAACGAATATTCTTTGTTGGATAATTATTTTATATCGGAATAATTTCCAAATTAAATGTAAATTCTGATATTTCTTTCTAATGTTACTTTCATATTGCCTACATTTATAAACTATCGATTATAAAACAATGATTACAATGGTCAACAATAAGGAAAATAAAATGGCAATAACAGTGTAATGAAATTACACAATTAAAAGTAATTATTTTGCAAGCCATTACAGAATGCGTTTATTTACAACCGATGTCACTGATATTTCTTCCGTAGTTCACGAGCAAAACGTTCTATGTATTCAGGTAGCGAGAGCGTCACGTTTAGCGATGTTGGTATTTGAGATCAGTGATAGTTCCACGTTCTTAGTTCCACAACCGATGAGAGTATCTCGGCAGAGGGGCCGTTACCGACCGCTCCCAGTACCCACTCAGGACCCACTTTAGGCCCGCAGTTTAACACGGGGGCTGGCAGTCTTTCAATATATCTCGTCGGTGATTGGGACCGTTACCGACCACTCCCAGTACCCACTCAGGACCCACTTTGGGGCCCGCAGTTTAACACGGGGGCTGGCAGTCTTTCAATATATCTCGTCGGTGCTTTGAGGCTCGCAGTTTAACACGGGGGCTGGTAGTCTATAAATATATCTCGTCGGTGGAAATACTCTACCATCGACAAGGTATCTTCGGTGGTGAGACAGAGAAATACTCTACGTTCACTGTTTTATCGATTATGTGTTTGCTGTATACTGATAAATTAGGAATCTGTAACGAATTCAAGTCTTCGAATGTTTATAAAAAGACAATAATTTTTCTCGCGTCAGTAATCACGAAGTATGGCCAGCAATTTTGGCAGCATTAGTAAATTATGTATTATGGTTTCGATTGAAATTTTACGATGTTCGAGGGCTGTGCGGGTGTATAAATTGTATTGAGAAAATTCCGTCGTTTCGTAATGAACGTTTTATTCAATTACAATAATAATCGCCATCGTCGTAGTGATGGTAGTAATCATAATAACGATCCGCAATAAACAGAAACGCAACCGCAGTGACAATAATTACACTCATCACTTTCAATGATAATAATAATGACGATAACAAGAATGAACAACAACAATCGAACGGACAATTAAAGCATACGCGATTAACAGTAATTTAAACAACACGATCGTACGATTTGCACGTTGAATTCGATGAATCTTGTCTTCTTACGTATAATACATGCGAAGTTTTGAATGTCGTGTATGTGTGGGCAGGGTGTAAAGAGACTGGCCATTACAAATTTTCGCAGGCTATCCAACGTAAACAATTAAATTATAGTACACAATTAAATACTGTTCTTCACACACTAAGTAAAGAGGATTCCATTGTTTCAAGACTTCGAGGCGATTCTGCGGTCATAGCTATTAAAACTCAAGGTCAAACAGACTCTCCTAGAATTGTCGAATAAATCGCTTTATGGCAAGCAATTTTCTAATTACAAATGAATCTACTGTCGCCTCATTTCACTAATGCTTGCTCAACATTGTTCTCTCAAACAATGTGTCGCAAAATCCATGAAAAATTCTTTTTATATTCCTAATTAATCCCTGACGCTTTAACAAACTGTGAAACCCAAGAAAACTGAATTCTCGATGGTACAAAAACTCCGTCAGGAGCGCGTCAAAGTCGAAAAAGAAAAAAAGCTGAGCAAAAACCGTGGAAAAAATCTTCTCTGCACCCTGCGTCCCAGTACCGTGTACAAAGTGTGCCGTTCATGTAACCATTTCATCCTCGCTATCATAATCGTCTTCGTCTCATGAAACGATGAGCGTACGAGTCGTTAATTAACGCGAGACGACTCGTCGTTTCCATCGCGCGGATCATACTTGTGTCCGCTCGCGCATTCACACACGTTCGCATTAAATTACGTGTACGCGTGTGTAAGAGAGAGAGAGAGAGAGAGTGTGTGTGTGTGTGTGTGTGTGTGTGTGTATGTATGCTTGTAGTGGAGCATCTGGTACCGATCATGTGTACTTATGTGTGTGTGTGTGTGTGTTTGTGTGTCTGCGTTCGTGTATACGTGTTCACTAACGTGTATACGAAATCGGCTGCAAAAGGATCTATGAAATGCGTATGAACGAGCGTAGTTTTTCTTTTTTTTTCTTTTTTGTTTGTTGCTTATGTACAGTGTCCTTTTCGAAACGTTACGAGTACAGTCACATCTGCTTCACAATTCGGTCAACGGTTCGCTGAACATGGTTGTCGGGATCGGTTCCGCGTTTATGCTCCGATGATCGCCGTCTCGCGATGATCGTCCCCTGCCCTCATCGCGTTCCGTCATTATGCGACCATTCTCTCATTCGCGCGGCTCTTCCTCCTCGGTTCGGCTGCGGGGATGTGAACGAAGCTTAAGCCGGAGATTCGCGAGCTTTTCCCACCGATCGGCCCCCGATTCGCAACGATTTTTTATTTTCCCATTCGTCGCCTGCTAACCGGGCGCGACGAGTTAACTCGTCGTTCATGATCGATGCTAACAAACAGTCATTTTCTTCTTCGATTTGATAATTAGTTTATTAAAATTGTGCTGTTCATACCGACAGTGACTACACTTCTGTTACTTCGATTCTATTAGTCTTGTAAATTTTTACACTCGAAGCTATATCAATTACAAATTAACACGTCAGAAACTTGTAATCGAAGCTTAGTACACGATTCTACGAAATGCCAGAATTGGCGGAAAGATAAGTTCTTTAACACTTTGACTGCCAAACTAGAAGCTTCAAAAATTCCATAAAATCAAAGTATTATTTAATGAAATAGAAATTGAAAAAAAATTAAATGTATAACATTCAGTAGCCCTCCAATTTTTTACAATTAAATTTGGTACAAAAAATGTATTAACATGAAAATTCATTATAAAACCTGGACAAATAATTCCGTCACCCACATATGGGTGACACATGGCAGTTAACGTGTTAAGTCAATTTCTCTCAGGATTTTTAACTTCGTAGTGCCCCCACTGAAATATATTTATTCGCATTTCGAAAAAGAAAATGAGAGGTCCATCGTGTGTGTTAATCACTGGTTTTTCATTTCTCTCGCGAAACAAGCTACTTAAAATGGAAAAAAGACTCGTATCGAATCGTTCTACTAAACACACGATCGTTCTACACGAGCATTAATCGCGCGCCGTTGATCGCGGAGCCACAGTCAAAATCATATAATTATCTCCGATCTGTGCGTTCAGTAATTCATCCATTTAACCGCATATTAATATCTTTGATTCGACGCGGCGGACGATAAGCGTCCACAACGTGTGGAAAAATCGTCCGGCTAACAGGACGACGCCCACGCGAACGCCTATAAATCCCGTGATTTCACTTTTAATTATGGTTGCGGGGAGCACGGCGTGCAGAAGAAAAGACCAGGATTCCTGTCGAACAGCTGGTTCGGCCGGAAGAAAATCCGCCGGTGTCCTTTCATCAGCGTCGCTCTGAATCGCTTTCGAGCGCTGTCACAGTCTAATGGCAGCGAGCACCCACGGGCCGATCCGGTGAAAAAGCAAGTTTGCGGAATGGTGGAACGTGCGAAAGCTGAACTGGTTTTATGGTACGAGTCTGTGTGCCTCGGTTTTGTCTCTTTCTCTCGTTTGAAAAAATAAATCACTTTGCTACGTTTACTTTCTTTCTCGCTGCTGCTCCTTTAAGCCGCTTGCACACGCCAGAACACGTTGCCGTGCATGCATCAGCGGTATCTGCATCTAGGTTTCGCGAAACCTACATATTCGGCCTATTCATTCAATGTCTGCGAATTACTAACTCGTCTCAGTTATTATTTGTAGGCAGCGGATTTTGCGCAGTTATGACTAAAACGAATGGATGCGGTACGAAGTTACGAAATACAATAAACGAATTTAATCTGTGGCTCTTCCATGGCTGGGAAGTCACATAGTGATTTGTGGACTGTAGAACTTTATGCGAAATTAACACTTTGACTGCCAAACTAGAAACCTCAAAAATTCCATAAAATCAAGGCGTTATTTGTGCCCATGATTATGAAAGTGGTCTAAGTCAAAATTAAAAAAAAAAAATGAATTTATCACTTATTTCACACGACATGATTTTAAACTAAATTTATTCAATGTAATTTTTTTTTTATGACAGACCACTTTCATAATTATGGGCACATTTAATGAAATAAAAATGGAAAAAAATCAAATGCATGATACTGAGTAGTCCTCCAATTTTCATGCATTTTATAGATCCTAATCAAATATATCCTAATCAATATAATAACGTAAAAATTCATTTTAAAACCTGGACAAACAAACTCCGTTACCCACATACGGGTGACATGGCAGTCAACGTGTTAAAATTGTGTCTCTCAATCGCAAAACATAGGGGCTAATTAGAAATTCTCTTTGTCCATGAATTTTAAGAAGTTGAAAATTACATATCCAACAGCAAAATTAGAAAAATAAAGGACTGGAGAAATAGAAAAATTGATAAATTTTTCTTATAAACCCATAAAATTCGCAGTCTACTAATTTTCAAGTCTAATTTTGTTCCGAATCCACAACGCGACAAAATTGTTTTATTTTGTCCCCTTTTTAACTAAAGACTTGCTGCTTTCGAGTTACCATAAACCCTTTTACATTTATAATAAAAATTCGACGTTATGGTTCAGGATCGCCTATGCCTAATGGAGGATTCCGATTCCCGTTGCTTCTGAATTAAATGCACTCATCATCACATGTGATGGTGGATTGATGCATGCATTGGAACGTGTTCGAGCGTGTATAGAGGGCTTTAGACAGCGTACTTTTCTCTCAACGTCATCTGCGATAGCTAAACTATGGACACCACACTACGATGCTCGGGTTCTCGCGTTACACTCGCCGGCCTCGTCTAATATTCTCTACCGGAAACACCTACGGATCTATATCGCGACTGTTAATCGGCTGGTTTTCTGGTTCCTCGTCGATGTGTCGCTGGTTCTCTACTAGTCGAGAATTCTTCTTGTTCGACTGTCGCGTTTGCACCTACGAACTCGATCGAATGCTTTCTGTCCGCCTTAATCCGACCTCGATTCGCCATCCTTGACATTACACAATTTTCCCGGTGAGAAACGAACTAACTTGAAAAGTATGGCAATGGTGTTTTGCGTCGTTACGCATTTTTGAACTTCCGAAGAAAAATTTTGTCTCGTTGAAAATCGAGGTTTGTGAAACTTTTAATACGAATTAGAGAGACATTTGTGAAAAACGATTAAATAAAATCTAGAATATTAAAATCCAGAGGAATGCCAGAAGGTGTAATTTTGTGTCTTAATATTTTTCGAGGTTTGACCAAAATCGGATTAGGATTGAGGAAGCATGATCGAATTCGTGGTAAAAGAAGCGTCGGCTTCGCTATCTCGCGGTCTACGATTACAGGATCGGTGAAGCAGCAAAGGCCGCTGAAGCGGCGCACAGCGGAAACGTTTTGTCACTTCTCTGACAAAATTGCAGAGCAAAACTGAAGCCGGTGTGCCATGAAAAATGTTCCTTTCGCTTACAGTATTTTTTAAAAGCGAATTTTTCTGTCTTCCATAAACAAGTACGGTAATTGTTTACTTTAGGGGCTTCCTCACCGATTTTGATGACCTTGAAATATGTTGTCAAGGTCATGATTCTGAACAACTTTTTCCTATACATGTTACCGCCGCTCGCCTTTAGTTTCCGAGATAATCGCAAAAAAGTGTCAACATCTCGAAAAGTGATCGGAGTAGGTGTGGGTTAGGGTTAGGGTTAGAATTAACAGATTTCTTAACAGATTTCTATTTGAAGTGGTGTATATTTTATAACACCATTTTTTTTTTTTTTTACTAATTTTGAAATTACATTGTGTTTTTATACGTCTTTTGTTTCGATTTCTAATATAACTAGTATTACGGCATCGAAAAATTAAGTTTTCGCGATCAAGTAGTATATTTTCGTCGCACTTGATACAATTCATCGTGCCATGGATCACTTTACTGTTAACTAAAAAATCTATCAACTTTTCTTGATTGTTGCAGATATCCAAGAATTCGTATAATTTCATGCTTAATACTCAGAACAGACAAGACAGTGGGTCTCAACTAATTGAAGTCGTTTTAAGTTGTGGCCATAATTTCAAATGTAACCCACACCTACTTCGATCACTTTTCGAGATGTTGACACTTTTTTGCGATTATCTCGAAAACTAAAGCTGAGCGGAGGTAACACGTATAGGAAAAAGTTGTTCAAAATGATGGCCTTGACAACATATTTCAAGGTCATCACAATCGATCTAACCCACACCCACTCCGATCACTTTTTGAAATGTTGAAACATTTTTGCAAATATCTCGTAAACTAAAGGCGAGCGGCGGTAACATGTATAGGAAAAAGTTGTTCAGAAACATGACCTTGACAACATATTTCAAGGTCATCAAAATCGGTGAGGAAGCCCCTAAAGTAAATAATTACCATAAGTACAACCGTAACAGGAAACCTCATACCTTTTCAAGAAAGGTCAAAATCAAAAATTATTTTCAGTACGAAATCTTGTCCGCCGCAGCTCCTTCCTATTTTTCCGGTATCGTACGACACCCGAGCTTCGTTTTGCAACAAAAATCGCTTCTCTATCTCGATTCTGTCAGAAGTTCTGCAATTTTATCGGTGAACGCGTCCGCCGCGCTCCGCCGGAGACCTGAACGCGCGATCGCGCTTCGAGGAAAATCTTGCAAACGAATTTTCCCCGGGTGCTCGGGAAAAGGCAAACGCGTCACATTCGTCGGAGAAAGGTGGCGATCGATCGTACACATGATTCACGCATAGAAATCGGCGTCGTTCTCCACCTGGTTCACACCGTTCATTTTTTTTCCTTCTCCTTCCTCTTTTAACGCCGAACGGTTTGCTTCGCGCGATGTGCGCACGGACGCGAGACGCTTTCATCTTTCCGAGGCGAATCCCATTATCCGCGGATCATTTTCGCTTTTCGCGCCAGGGAAATTCAAGGAGGTTTTTGCTAATTGGTGCACACTGTATCAATCGTATGTATTTTTTTGCTTATTTTTCGAGAGAGAGACAGAGAGATAGAGATAGATAGAGAGAGAAAATTGGAAAGCGACCGATCGAGAGCGAACGCTTTTACGCTTCTGGTCGATAACGTCCGCTTGGCAGGGATTAACATCGTGTGGAAAAATATCTACCGGCGAATTATCTACTTTTTTCACTATTCACCTTATCATCGACAGGATTGCTCGGGCCAGCGACCGTGAGAACTATCCGCGAAACCTTCCTGATATCCGGGTAATTGTTTATGTTTGGCAGTTTTTTCCAGTCCCTCTGCTGTCGTCTTCGTGAACCGAGTGCGTGGAACAACACCCAAACAAATAACCGTTCGTGATTTACAATATACAGATTTTTATAGCGTAGAGCTGTGTACAACTGACTTTCAGCCAATTTTTTAACACTTTGGCTGCCAAACTAGAAACCTCAAAAATTCCATAAAATCAGTGTTATTTAATGAAATAAAACTTGAAGAAAAGCAAATGTATGATATTGAGAGTAGTCCTCTAACTTTCTTGCATTTTACTTATCCTAATCAAATTTGGTACATTGAATATATTAACGTAAAAATTTATTTTAAAACGTGGACACATAATTCCGTCACCCCGTGTTAAACAAACCTGCCAAAATACAATTTTAAATGGTCAGCTGAGTACAGCAAGAGAAAATGAATGAATTTTCCTCCGACGAGCGTATGAAGGTTATATTTCATTTCATGGAATGCTTACTGAATTTTGTGCACTCTTATAGCATAAGAGTGATCTGTATAATGAACAATTTTAGAAAGTTTAGTTTACTCTATTTTAGATGAAATCTTCAATTCTGTAGATAAACTTCTCTTTAGCTCCAGAAAATTCATTCATACATATTCTTCGTAAAGATCTTCAGTTGAATAATCGCAAACAGTAATACAAATTTTGTAATAAATTAAATGCATGAAAGTTTCTTCTAATTTTCAGATCATTAGAATGGATCTTACCGGCGATTTTTATAATTCGAACTGCAAGTAAAAGTTTGTCAGCTTCTCTGTCACCGAATTACCATTACCGTTCGATTTTGCGTATGGCTGGATGAATTTCTCAGTGAGCTCAGCAACGAATTCGAAGAATTAATTAAAGAAACAACTGTCCAGGTGTTGGGAATCGTTTCTCCGACTCGGTTCACGGCAGACATAAATTTTCTCGCGTTCCACGTTCGCTGACCGATCGGAAATTCGGATGAACAACAATTCCCTTGCAGCAGCACCCCTCGATCAATCGCGGCGCTTTTCCAAGGATTAATTTCTCGTTGAAAGCGGTAAGGCATTGTCGGATATGTCAGCTGAGATCTTCGAATCGCTCCATTGATTGCGGTACATCGAATGCTTTACAAAAATATCATCTGGCTTCGTCTTATTTTTTCGGGCCCCGGGTTGACACACCACTTCCGTTTTAATTTTCGTCCCCCCCCACTTTTCCCGGGGCTGCGGAGCTCGGTCCTGGATGCTTCGTTTTATTATTTCTCGTTTTTCGTTTTTTAGAAAAATTCGCTTCGAAAACAGGAAGAAATACTATAGCAACGAGGTATATTTTTTCAGCCGGAAAGCAGCTAGCCAACGTTGATTCTTCGCTTCGCTCGACTTCGCTCGCTTCTCGATCCGTTTTCTCGATTTTTGTTCTTTTTTTCTTTCTTTTGTCTCCGCGAGCGCCGCGACGCTCGCTTCTCGCGTCGTTCCGGATAGCTTATGGTTCTCCCTGCTGCCTACTGGGGTCTTCTTCGGGTCAGTTCTTCGCGTTCTTGTCCCCTCGAGCCTTGAAATCTGTTTGCTCTTCGAATTTGCACGCCGCTTTCGCGACTCGCTCCTCGTTTCGTCGGAAATGCCAGGCTACTGCGTTTCTTCTAGTTTGCACTGCTGGTTGTCGGTTTGTTTGTTTTTTTTTTCTTTTTTGGCACATTTTACCAGAACGTGTCCTCGCGATGGCACACACCAACGACCAGAAAATTCGATTGTTGTCGGGATGAGCTTTCGATCGACTCGCGACAAGCACGACGACCAAGTACCCGGAATTTCGAGAGATTTGAATTTGCGAATTTTGATCTCTGATTTTGTCGGATCGTTGAAAGAATTTTGGTTAGCGCGTCGTCGGTCTTGCCGCAAGCCGATGGAACGGAAAATTAGCTCGTCGTGTGTCTCGATTGATGATCGTTTATTGAGAATCATGTGTCTAGATTGTGAAGTGTAAAATGTTAATATCGGTAGAGAATATATCACAAATTTAACGTGAGTGGAATCTTAACAAAATAACACGTTCTTTTCGAGTGACGTGATTTTGCCTCGCTCGATTAAGTACCGTTCGCTACTCTATCGATTCGTGTGTCGCATTGCAAACCGAGTCAACAGATTCGACTCAACGACTATCGAGCCACTCGTTGGACACTTTAAAGCCTAATAGAATTCTCAAACTTAATTTTTCTGGGGCCCTGCCGAAAACCCTAACGTTCCCAACGATTTAATACTGCGAGAAGGAATCGATTCCTTCGTTACACTCTTGACACAAGTCTGATACTGTAATCTTTACTTTCTAATCCCTTTTACGACTACTCAGACGTTGTTATATCGATCTTAGGCTACACTGCGAACTTCAAGTATTTACAGTGAACATGTGGGTCAATCTTTAAACAAACGAAAATTTAAAATGCTCTGATTTCTCCCTTTATTCGGGATGTTTCACCTAAAACAGGCCATTGTCGTCTGAGAGAGAAATTTTTTAATGAACATCGTCTTTTACAGGTCTTCTCAAAGATCTATGATTTTTTATTCACACATATGCGGATTATTTTGTCTGCTATCATAGTGCATTCATACCTGGGTATATGACCTTCAAATGACCTTGGAGTCTATAATCTTCGAGCCTGTATTTTTCTAGCTCACGATTCTAAAATGTAATTTTAATTTTTAATCTTGGGACTAAGGAATGTTCGAATTTGCATGGAACTAGTTCGAATGAAATTTTAGGTTCCAAAAAATATTTCCTATACTTGCCACAAAGAATCTAATTACAAGTGACCTGTTTGAAGCGAAACATCCTGGACAAAATTATGAAAATGATGTTTTTGTCCGATTTCACCCACTCGAGATCGATTTTCTGGCGTTCCAACTTCGCCTAAACTTCGCGATCGGTTTGCAGTTGACGTCAACTCGGTTTCCACTGTGCAAGCACAACATCCGGTAAAAATATCATGAGACGTAGCTCGAGTAAATCGCAGATAGAATCGATCGAAGGTGACAATGGCTGGAATTTTTGAATCGCTGGTGCCTCTCATCCGATCGTTCCTTGTTTCCTAACTCCAATCGACTCGCCGTCATCCGATTCGGCTGGCTGGCTGGCTTTTTTTCAATTTTTCGTTTTACACATACGCGCGACAATTCTACTGAAGCTTTGCACGGTTTGTTTATGTTTTTAAAATTTTTCTCGTATATTTTTAAAAGCGAGACGATCGCGGACGATCGGTGTCCGATAAGATGGCGCGGGGATTCGTTTTTTTTTTGTTTATTTGGACTCGGTCGCGTGAAAAATTACATAGAAACTGGTATAGCAGGTAGATAAATAGAGAGAGAGAGAAAGAGAGAGAGAGAGAGATACATTAAACAAGTGTGTCAATCATGACTATCACAACAACGATTCTACGTTTACTCACCAATAAACCACTATTGCTCGTGTAAATTACAATTATTCGCGAGAACGATTACGTTTACGAACGTGTTCTAGCAAGCCGGTACTTCGGAAAAACGATCATCTACGCTCTAAAAGAAAGATAACAACGAATCTGCGATCTCGAAACTCTAAGCTCGAAAATGAAATCCCCCACGCAATTTACTCGATCACTACCACATTAAACTTCTCGATCTCAATGAGAACTTATCCTACGAGCTGAAACGTGGCTCGCGTGAAATCAAAATTCGTGCGCGTTCGAAACTTCAAAACCGAGTCAGTCGTTCGATCATGGTCGCGAAATTCGAGGCCCGAAATCATGCTAATTAGAGATCCATATTTCACGCACATGTACTTCAGCAGGTATCATTTTACTTGCTCAGTATGTTCAAATATCTGCACGTGTATTTGGTTACATTTCATGTTGTTTTATTTAATTGTTGGAACGTCGACATTAATATATGGATCGATACTGTGGTTTCATCAATAAAAATTGATTCAAGTCTGTCTGATGCAAAAGAATTAATACATTCACTGTGTCTGGTAAAAACTGACTTGTTGCACAAATGCTTTTGTATTAAAACAGACGAATCATTAAATAAATTTTACGAATGACAGATGTTTTAATTTATCCTCGTACCAACAACCTCGAAATTTCGAGAATTCGATCCATATGAATTAATATTAATGCTCTAAAAATTACACGTGTATCGAAACACTTTTCCAAGATCTCTAACAAATATTTCTTGTACAAAATGTTGTTCGATTTTCAAGAATTCCGTTGTAAAAAATTTCAGATTTTCGCGGATCTCGTGAAGCATGTTTTCGGCAAACTCGAGCCTCGCTCCCGTGGATCACGCGATCACGTGCCGTCTCTCTTGAAAAAAAGGAATCACCGCGACTCACGGTTGATCCACTTTTCTGCAAACAAACGATTATCCAAGACCGTGAACAAGGTTTCACACTTTCTCGAGCGGTTCCCACGGAATCCTCTCGTTTTTCATCCGCCCACGCTCTGGCGATCGTCCGCGATCCCTCGAAGGCTTGAACACCGAATGATCAGGCCCGACACTAAGTACGCGATCTCTATGTTTAGGTAACATTTTCAAAATATTCGCACATTTATAGAATTTTTTTTCCGTTTTTCTTTTCGCCCGGCCGTCGGTCACGCACCTGTTTCAACTCGCCTAATCCACCACGGCGAACCGGAAGTGCCGGGACAGTGCGTGCCCGACCGCCACCCGGTAGGTACAAGTTGCAATTCCACTACGATAGTCAATAATATAATCATATAATATATATGTATGTATAATATACTTTGTTAAGCCTCAACAATTCCCATAATAAGTCTGTATTAGTCGCGGGCTCGGATCGGGCTCGGGATTTTCGTCGATCGCGCTGTCTTCTTGATATTGTGCTGACGTTCTTGCACTGTTCATAGCGAAACTAATAAATCAGAATTTTTCTTACTACATTATATTAAAGTTGCATCAAATGGATTTACTCGTTCTGCGAAATTAAGTGGAATAAGAAGTTGAATTACAATCACTTTAATAATATGAGCACAGTATATCGATTTCTGCAATAATCTAAATAGGTCCAACAATATTGATCAATTCCTTTAATAATTTTAATCCGTGCAACCTAATTTCTGTGACAATCTCAATGAGTTGAACATAATCTGTCAAATTCTTCCATAATGTTAGTAAAGTGAACGTAACATATCGATCTCTTCAATAATTTTAATAAATTGGACATAGTGTATCAGATTCAATTACAATTTCAATAAATTGGACATAGTATATCGTCTTCAATTTGTATTTTTCGCAAATTGAACATAGTGTATCGTCTTCAATTACAATTTTAATAAATTGAACATAGTATATCGTCTACGATTACAATTTTAATAAATTGAACATAGTATATCGTCTTCAATTACAATTTTAATAAATTGAACATAGTATATCGTCTTCAATTACAATTTTTTTAAGTTGAAAAAAGTGTATCAATCTTTCTAATGACTTTAATAAATTGTATATACCATATCGATAAATCGAACGCAGTATATAGTCTTCTCCAGAACCTGTTATAAATCTATGAATTTTTCTAATGATTTTAGTAAGTGGTGAACCCATGAATTTCCTCAACAACTCTAACAAATTATAATATTTTTAAGTCCTTCTAACCTTTTCTACCAAATTCGATCTATGCCTTAACAAACCGTTCCCTTAACAAACAAACAGCTACAATGCTTCTCAAACCATGAAACCAAAGTAAGACACAGGTTCGATCACGTCATCGACATCTCGCAGCGACCGATCGACGAAAATCCGGGCCAGCATAATCGGCCAGTGTCTTCGATAACGCATTAGTCAACAGTGAATGATCCGTGTCTGGTGCAGTCGCGGCATGATCGACGTTCGATCACGCCGCCAACCGCCGTTGAACTTAGGTGTTCGTTTCTGTTCGTGTCCGTGTTAGCATCGAGCTGAGAGTGTCCTGTGGGACTCGGTCGCATCTGAAACGCCGTCTGATCAATCCTGCCAATAAAATCTGACGAGTCCCACACGTCGGTAATCTGGACTGAATCCTTTCTGGATCGAGGATCTCCCTTACGATTACTAGTATATCATAATTACTATACACAAAACAATCCCTAATATTTTGGCACAGTCAACTTCCGTATCCGGCTGCGAGTCAAGATCCTCACACGTTAAAGTGTCTGTCAGCACGAGTGTCCCTCGTGGAGACCTGTTCCTGTCTAACATCCTCGTTTCCCTACATCGTTTCTGAAAACACATCCTCGTCGCGTCCTCGAAGATCGGCTAAAGCACGGTAGTCTCGTTCGAACCGTTAGCCTACTCGCCAGCAAACGAGGACAGCGACGATCCTACAACGATCGTCCTACGAGCCTCCATCAACGCTAATGTCCTCCACTTCTCGTCTTCTTGTTCGATGGTTCCCACCATCCAGGGCCAGGTTCGATTAGCACCTAACCGAGAGCTCGAACGTCAAATTGAGCACAAGGGGAGAAGATGAAGAGCAGGCACGTCGAACCTCGTTCCCTTTCTTGCTCCTCGAGGTTCCCGGACGTGCCCGAGACCTGTTCCAGATGCGATGTTTTCGCTTTTTCAAGATGGTGTCCTAGCGTTTCCCTCGAGGTCTCTTCAGCTTCGCCAGCTTGATCGCGGCGCTTCAACGTCTAGGACGATCGGCGCGCGTTAACGTTCGAACTCTGGAGGCGTTGGGCTACGGTGGCTCCGGCTCGGAGGTGGGAGATTCCTGCTACGCCTCCAAAAAGATCAGAGCCGTCGGCTTCGGCTCAAGGTTGCTCTTCTTCGCCTCCACCACCAGGAACTCGATCTCGTTCCGGTCCCGACGAGCGAACGACTCCGCGATCAGCCTCGCCACCTCCTGATGATGCAGACCTGAAACAAGTACTTTGTAAAGGCTTCTGCGATTTTTACTTCATCCTCTGGCACGCCTAAGATTATTGGGTTAGGACTCGGGGACTTTCCAACGAGGCTGCGTTGGCGTGCGATGGTCCATTGTCTTTGATTTGATTGATTCGAAATGATTTCAATTTCGGTTTTGAAACGAGGCTTGATTGAAAATTGTCTCCTTATTCTTGGGAAGTAGCGCTTTGAATTAGAGATTTGCAAGAAGTGAGTAGATTTTTTTGGGTATGACTTGCGGTCTGCTTGGGGATCTCTACGAATTTATGGCAGGTGCGGATTCGAAATGATTTCAAATTCATTTTTAAATCGAGGCTTGATTCTTTCTTTATTCTTGGGAAATTGGAATTAGAGATTTGCAAGGAGTCGGTAGATTTTTGGTAACCTCCATGCCCTTCACCGTGGCTTGGAGTTGAATTACAGATCTTCAAAAATTGGTAGCACAAGCGAATTTCTTCGGTATTATTTTTATGACACGGGATGTTAAATGAAAGTGTTTAATTTTTGCAAAATTGAACTCTACAGTTTCAGGTGACTTACATGCCTCCTTCTAGTTAGAGAGACTGTCGATTTTTATTAGTTTGTAAGATTTCAAGGTTTAATTTTTATGTAGGAAGAAATGCCGAATTGTTTGTTATTGTTGTTGATTGGGTATTGGTGACAAAGCGAGCCCAGGATTGACGGTGTTCCTTCATTTTTGCCGACACAAAGGCGAAATTCATTTTCTCCTTTTTCAAGCTCGAGCTTCTAACGACACAGTTCCGAAGTAACAACATAAAAATTCCAATATTAGTTCTGAAATTACCTTCGACTTTGTGGCCGTCAACTTCTAGAATCAATTGACCGACTTCCAGCCCGCCAGCCTCGTAAGCCGCTCCATTATCCTGTGAACACAACGACTTATCAGCACTTCGCGACTATCAACATACAGCCGCGTCGCGTCGGTGTGGCTTGTATTGGTTGTTAATATTAATATTAATTGCTAAACTCTTTTAGCCAACTGAGTCAATAAATACGAAGGGTCAATATGTTCTATGAGAACATATAACTATTGAACTAGTTATCTCCTAGGAGTGAAATTTGGATTTTTGGCATGTATTGGCTATTAATATTAGTAAACGGGAAAACATTGCTAAACTCTTTTAGCCAACTGAGTCAATAAATATGAAGGGTCAATATGTTCTATGAGAACATATAACTATTGAACTAGTTATCTCCTAGGATTGAAATTTGGATTTTTGGCATGTATTGGCTATTAATATTAGTAAACGGGAAAACATTGCTAAACTCTTTTAGTCAACTGAGTCAATGAACATGAAGGGTCAATATGTTCTATGAAAACATATAACTATTGAACTAGTTATTTCCTAGGATTGAAAGGATTTTTGGCATGTATTGGCTATTAATATTAGTAAACACGAAAACATTGCTAAAGTCTTTTAGTCAACTGAGTCAATAAACATGAAGGGTCAATATGTTCTATGAGAACATATAACTATTGAACTAGTGATCTCCTAGGATTGGAATTTGGATTTTTGGCATTGTCTCGCCAGGATGTACAGGGTTAGAAAAGTAAAAAATTTCTGGTTTCCTCGGGTGAAGTTTAGCCTTCAAATTAATTGAGTAATTGATGTGTTTACTGACATGTATGTTGATAATCCTGGGCAGGGGATGCTTGGTGTTAGCTCCGCCCTCGATGGCAATGCCCAGGGTGGATTTGGTCTTCTTGACGGTGATCCTCAGGTTCCCTTGATGGTCAGGCACCACCAGGGCGCCGTCCTCCTCTCTTCTCTCGGACATCTCGCTTCTGGTCAGCCTTTGAACGCTGTGGTGTCTTCTGGGTGGACCACCAGCACCACCGGCCCCGGCGGACCCGCCACCGGAGCCACCCTCTTCGAGGAGCTGAGCTTCCTGCATGTCGAAGCTCCGCGAGAGCTTGTGCGCGAGTTCCTGAAACGGGCAAAGCTACGATTCACCGGCGGTAATCGACCGCCTGGTCCGGCTTCCGGTTTGACCCTGCGACCTCGTGACAGCCAACCTCAACATCCGTAAACATCATTCTCAGGATCAGACAGCTAATTTCTGCTCTTCTTCGTACCGAATTTGTTCTATGCCTCTTCAATTTCGGAATAGCGTTGATAATTCTCGAACGATGCAAATGTTCAAGCTCGTGCATAGCCTTCAGGGATCGATAGATCAATCTTTGGTCTTCGGAAATCATATTTTTCTCTCAATTTCGAAAGATGTGCAGTGAAAAAGTATGCAGCGGTGCGATCAGCTTTGGAACAACGCAGATTATTCTTCTGATAAAAATCGCAAAACATTGTTAACTTCATGCACAACTCTTACGAATAGTTGTTATCAATCTTTGGCCTTATTTTCGGCCTAGTTATGCTCGACAAAAATATTAGAAATTCATTCGGTTCATGCATGATTTTCAGAGTTTGTGAAATTGATTTCCACACCTTCCCAATCTTCAAAATATTTAAGAATCGTGGAATTAATTCGAAAAACGTGTAGATTATTTTGCTTATAGAAATTAAAGAGAAATCGTCAACTTCATGCACAGCCTTCAGTAGATTTTAAAGTCCATTCTTCCTCCAGTTGACTTTAAAAATATGCAGTAGCGACATAAAAGGAATGAAAATGAGTATAACACAAGATACATGCTTCGATTTCGAGAAAAGCATTGGGAAGTTGATGTTGGTTTGAAATCCTTAAGGTATAGCATGAAATCAATTATTATATTCGCCTTGTGCAATCGTTAGGCTGTAGAAAATAACAAAGTAACAAAGTTGTATAATATCTTGAAATTATATTGAAATTTAGCGTTGGCGTGTAAAAATTCTTTCTCCATTTTTCAGTAATTCTTGCGGTTACATGAAAACACTGGCTGACTGAAGGATTTCATAAGTGACGTTCCTCTGTCTGGCGCAAAATTTAGATCTCTATAGTATTCGAAAAGATTTTAAGTAATTTCGGAGATTCGATGGCTGTCACGCAGCCTGTCAAAGTCACATCCGGCACGCTCGCGAACGATGGCAGCACACAAGATCTAAAAAGGCTGATGCTGACGAGTTCGTGTGCACGCTGTAGTCGAAGAGAGTCCTGGTAGTCTGCAAAGTTGCTTGCGAGATGAGTTTCAAGCTCGTGTCAAAGTATAAACGAGAAAGTACTGCCTAAAATTACCAAAGCGTCTCAATCCCTTCAATTTATCCAGAAAACAAATCAATTAAACACGTCTCTCAATTGAAAAAAATATGTAGGATGATTCTAAATTAATTGTTTCCACTATCCTACATTTTGAATATATTCTAAATTTTAACTCTGTTAAATTCACTATCGAATTGCTATCGATTTATTTTAACCCGGTTAAAAGCCACCATAAATTGCAACAGTTAACAATTTAGTTATTCGTTTCAAAGTGTATTCATTTCAGTCACCGATGAGGTGATATTAATGTAGAATCATCCCGAGCAATTCTGACCAGAAAATAGAATTCTCAATGACAACGCGAATTTTCTTCGTCCCAGTAATTAACAAGGCTAATAGGAGAGATTAATAATGTCCAACTTGGTTCGTCTACCGGCTTCGCTTCTCCACAACGGTGCACATCACCCGGTACCTATATGCAATCGTACATAACATCGTGTTGGAACGTAAGTCATGACAATACGTATCGATATAGGTCACAAGAGTAATATTAAAAAATTAAGTCATGCTTGCTGATAGGCTGGTAGCAGTTGGGTGTTGGTGGTGCTCGGACAGAGTGGTGGTGGTGGTGGTGGTAGTGGCAGTGGTAGTGGTGTTTTTGTCGCGCAATTATTCGGTTAGCCTAACTTTTTAATTGACCTGCAACTGCACGATTGATCTTAAACAATGCACATAGACGACCGGCGTAGCAAATGTCGTTCGTGACGTGTGTGGAACGAAAAGTCATGAGATCATGGGGAGAAAGTGTTGAACGAAGACAATCTCCAAAAATTATTAACAAACGTTCTTCTGTAAAACGAAAATTCGAAATCTTCTCTTTCCACAAGGTTATTCAAATTTTAATCTCTCTCTGAATTTGTATTATATAAAATTTGGAACTTTTTCTTTTCGATAAAATTGGTTTCTTTTTTTTAACCGGACTAATATCAAAATTACGAGAACAGAAAAATTGCAAAGTGAGACACGGTATTTATTTCCGATTTATCCAAGCAGTTATTAAGATTCTAGAAATTGAGACTCGGTTGCGTTTTGAAAATTTATTTAAGAAAAAAATGGGAAGAATTCGTCTGAAATCTCGCAGCGCTCATTAAGAAAATTCTTAATCGAATTCCTCCACGCACAGACCTAGCATTAATTTTCCACCGCAAGTAAAACAGCCGAACTTTTACAGTAACTCGAAGCAGTTCGTTAAAACGAACGCTTCCGTGCATATCAAATTTCCAGCGGGTCTCTTCTTTTTCTCTTCCCCTTGCATCTCCGTGCAAGAATCCATTTTAATAATTCCGATGAAAACAAAATTTCACAAAGTTGAGTCGGGTCTTCGTTGAACATCTCCGCCGAATATTAAACAGCCTCGAACTCTGTACCGGTCCTCGCGGAAATTCGGAATAAATTCGCTGGCTGTTCTGGAAGCTCGTCGTATTAAATAAACGCTCGTCGAATTGGTTTCGATATCGTCGGAATCATAGTTCACGGTCGGCGAACATGAAAATCGAGTCGATCCTCGCGGAGAAACGTGAACCGCGAACGGAGAAAGTGTTTCGCGTACACGAGACACGCAAATCCACGCAGAATTTCTCTTCCTACAATTTTCTGCCTTCCCGTAGTCGCCGAAATCATTTCCGAATCATGGATCACCTCGATCCGCGAAACGAACCGCGAAAACGGAGGACGAAATCGATCGACACAAAAATGGAAATTTTACGTATTTGATCTGAGAAAATATAGTCCTCGAAATTATTATATAAAATCAGTCTTCAAATTAAATTTTACTGTTTCGATCCGTCTGATTTATTTACTGCAAAAAGAAATTGATTTCTATGCCCGAGTGCAAGACCACGATACCGTTTAAAGTGTTTAAAAAGAAAATAAGGGAGTTGCAAATAAAATGTATGCTTGAGAGACTGTTATCTCGAACGAATTTTACATTTGGTATTAAATGTTGAAGTTATTTCTAGGTTTTCTGTGTTTTACTGAAGAATTAGTATCAACAAAAATGTCAATGGAGCAGACAAGTCTTAGTTATTCTAAAGTAAAATGGTTCGTCTTCAGAGATTTTCAAATAAAATAGAAAAATTGTTTTCAGCTGTATCAGACAAAAATGTCAATGCAGCCGGGGTCGTCAAACAAAATGGTTCTTCTCCAGAGATTTTAAGTGACGAATTTCATCGAGTCTCTTTCCAAAAAGACGCGCGAAAAATGAACTCTGGATTCGCTGTTCGAACGAAACAGCGATCGGAAACATTTCCCGCGCCAACCGATTGAACACGGATAATTTCTCCGTTTCGTTTCACTAAAAACGCCCGCGTGTGTGTGTGTGTGTGTGCACGGCGAAAAAACAGGTTCCTCGATTAGCGAATAAATTATTATCCGCGGCTGCATTCATTGCGAATCGTTCGAACAAGCTTTCCCATCTCCACTGAAAGAAAAAGAGAAAGAGAGAGAGGGAGAGAGAGAGAGAGACAGAGTGAGAAATAGAGAGAAAAAACTGTTCGAATTCCCAGCTCTGCTCGAATGCGAAACAAAAAGGGACCGGCGTGTCGGTACAGGGAAACGAAAAAGAAATTAATTCGAACGATGCCGATGATCGATCGGAATCGCGGCGATTAATTGCGTCGCGATGCGAAACGCCTGGGCCGCCCAATCACCGAGACCCATCAGGAAATCGTTGCTTCACAGATTTTCCGGGTGTCCCCCTCCCGCCGGGGGGTTTCCTTGTTCGGTGAAAACCGCTGTGTCTCGGACTTTCTCTGCTGATTTACCGTCATCGATAGCGCGATTCCATTAGTCTAGCGACTTTCTTCGCTTTGTTCCCTTCTGCGGGGCGTACTACTACGATTGGTCACTAGGCGGGAAGATCTACGGACTCGGAAGATCGGATTCTTGCTTCTCTAATGTGGATCTAAGGCCTGGTGCGCACGAACTTCCGCCGGCTCGTCGCCAAACCCTCATTTTACCAATGATTCCAAAAATTCACCCTCTCTCCTAGCTTCTGAAATTCTTTCCCAACATTACCCATCAATTTCTTTCTTAAAAAGAAATATTAACACTTTGACTGCCAAACTAAAATCCTCAAAAATTCCATAAAATCAAAGCAAGTTATTTAATGAAATAGAAATTGAAAAAATTAAATGTACGATGTTGAGTAGTCCTCCAACTTTCTTGCATTTTACAGATCCTAATCAAATTTGGTACGATGAATATATTAACGTGAAAATTCATTTTAAAATCTGGACAAATAATTCCGTCACCCACATATGGGTCACATGGCAGTCAACGTGTTAAAGGAAAAGTTCTGTTAAAATTGCAACCTGATTTACTGTACAGAAATATTCTATAAAAATTGCACCGTGATTGACTGTACAGAAAAGTTCAGTTACAATTGCACCCCAATCGAGTGTCTAAAAAACTTGTATAAAAATTGCATTTAATTTGACAGTATCGAAAGCACTTTTCTAAAATAAAATAAGATAAAAATTACACAATTGAAGGCTACAGAGTACCCCAAAAAATGTCCCCTGCAATTGAAAGTGGTCAGACGTAGTTTGAATTTTTCCTGATTGGGTTGATTAAATTAATTGGAAGTTCGTGCGACCAAGATGGCGTCGTTGACCAGCTACGTCTACCGACTATGTCAACGGTACATGTGATGCCGGCCTAATGTCTCTCTAATCGTTTAGGCGAGCAAAGTTTTACTTTCGACAGCATCTACGCGCGGATCCTTTCTCGCTATACTTCTTTCTTTTCCCCCCGTCCAACCCCCCCCCCGAATTCTATTTTCCCTTAATTTCGATGTGAGTAAAGTGATCGTGCATGCCAAGACATCTATGTAAATATACTTTGATATATGGACACGTGTATACATATAATTATACGGCGGCTCGCGACGGCGTCCCGCTATAATTATACATATCGTGTACAGTAGTCGTGCTTGAATATAATAAGGACAAATCGAAAGTAGCATGTGCAAGACATCTAAGAAAAAACACGTACACACCTATCTCTATTTCGACTAAGTTCGCTAGCTCTAAGAGCAAAAAGGAAATTGATCTTGGTGGAGACAGATAAAATAGAGAAAACGTGAGTGAACAAAGTGAGACAGGGAGACAGATAGAGAGACAGAGAGAGAGACAGAGAGAGAGAGAGAGAAAGAGAGGAAAAGAAAGACAGAGATCTAATTGGGAGAACTTCATGCCGAAGGGGATGATCTTATCCGATGGCTTGAATCGTGACTGGATAATAGTTTGATAATTGGTGACCTTCGAACAGGCCCGAAGATCTGTTACCCATCACGCACTCTGGCAGGGGATTTGTTTATTTTTCAACGAGACTGTGTAAAAATCCAATCAGAACTTAAGGGGAAATTGCCAATTGGGGATTAAAAAAAAAATATACGAGGGTCAAATCGTAGACTGAATGTGTACTAGAATTTTGAATATTCCGATGTTCTTTTTGCGTTTTGCAGATTTGTGGGGAAAATTTGATTTTTGCCAGGGTGAACGTGAGTTCAAGGAAGATTGAGATTGTTGAGTGGCGCAACTCTGCAGGAAGCGTCCCTGTCATCTGCCAGAAACTAAAATCATCATTAGAGACATTTATCATCTAACTATCTGTACTACTCTCTAGTTAACGAACCTTCTGACAGGGAACGTCTAGATTCTAGATGTTGTTCTATCTAAGTTTGCTATTCACTATTATTCAGGCTATCGTTGGATCTAGGGGATGAGACTAACGATGAGTAAGGTAAATCTAGATTGTTGAAAGTTTTCTAAATCCCCTGAACACCCGTTTATTAATTCCACTCGATATTAATCGAATTATTTAGTCACGATTTAAATTGCAAATACTCGCGAAGATATTTTAAAAATATTAGCATCAATGCAACTCTTTGTGTAACACCAAGGAAATTAATAGAGTAGAATAGAACATCGCCTTTATTTTCGTAGAGAAAAAAAAAGAAATAAATTACAGGCAAAACAAGACACAAATTATTCAAATACTTTCCCCCGCGCGAGACGGTCTCGTCGAAAACTACCCTCGCTGTCTTCTTCCCTCCCTATCCTCAAGCCAAAAAACAGTGATGAGTCAAGTGTCTCTCTTGCGAGGGTCTCGACGCTTCGATCGTTCGAATCGCAAAAAAGTCTCGAGGGATCAACGAAAAAATGATTGAACTTTACAAATAGTCAAACAATCGAAACATTTCATTTTCTGGAATCTTCACAGAAAAATTTGCACAGTTTCGAGCATACTTTACAATTTTCCATAAACGGTTCGTCTGAAGTTTGCAAATAATTTCTATTGGGTCACGTCAAAATACCGTAAATCAGTTTATAAACAAAGTTTCCAAATCCGTGTATCGAATTTTTCCAAACTTGGCGAACTGAAAAATTCTAAAAATAATTGCAAGTTCTAGTAAGGTAAAGGCACCGGTAGTTGACTATTTTATAGAAAAACATAAAACACTTTGATGAAAGTGAACCTCGGATGCCATGCCGTCTGTTGTTTAAATTTCAAAACAATAAGAATATTTCAAACCTTATTTTTTATGTTTTTCTATCAAATGGTCAACTACTGGTACACGATGGTCAAGTACCGGTGCCTCTACCTTACCAGGCATACCCCTAACAAAATAATTTCTACCAGCCCCGGAAAGACTCGAAAACCCTTCCGACTCGTGATACTAAATTTCCCAGAATCCTCGAGCAGATTTTCGCGCGCTCGAATAACCTGAAAGCGTCGGGACGCCGCCGTCAAGGGAGTACCGGAGCGACAAAAGAAAAGATGAGAGAAAGTCGTGACGGAAGAACGAAAGAAAATGAAAAAAGAAAGAAGAAGAAGAAGTAGAAGAAGAAGAAGTATCTGTGCGTGGTAAGATCTGTGTGTTGTGGTTCGTTTGATTAGAAAACTTACGAGGGGCCTGGCGCCCCAGTACCAGGATTTGACACGTTGCGTCAGCCCACCGAGCAAATGGGACCTCCAACCACCGAAACCTCCACCACCTCCACCTTCCGAGCTCCTTTCCTCCCTTCCTTCGTCCTCATCCTCCTCCATATCGCGATCCCTTTCCGTTCCGCCTCCGCGTCTCCCGTTACCGATCATCTCGGCGTCGCTACCATCGCAACCACCGTCGCTCTCCTGCGTCGCGACGCCGGGAGAAAAAATTCGTAAGCCTCGTGTGTTAGCCGACTAAAGCTCTCGTGCAATGCTACGCTCTCAATCGCCATTCAAACTCTTTATTTTTTTTTTTTTTTTTGTGCGGTGGAAAAAATTGTTTCTCGGGTGCTCTTTCAAGCCCCAAGTCTCAACGATTTTTCAATGAACAGAAATCAAGGAATTTTCTGGGTTGGAGGATAGCGATAGGTTGTGATGGTGCTAAGGATATAATTTTGATCGGTACTGTTGTCTCAATCGTGTTAGATTTGTTGTAGGTATTACCAAAGAATGTTAAAAAATTTGATGAACGGATTTGGCACTCTTGTATTTATTTGTGAGAATAATTCCGACTTTGTAGAGGGCTCGAGAGTGTTTTAAGATAAATTTCTTCATGTTGTAGAAAAACCAAATAAGAAAGAATTCAATATCAAGAGTACGTATAAACAAATTGATATTGATATTTCCAGTGTTGTATGATTGTTTTCTGATCTAATCGTGTACTACTCTCTGCAATTTCAATGGTATAGCGCAGTAGGTTCTCTTTATAATCGTATCGCCATTTGTGGAACATTTCTCAACCCCGGTACAAGTAAACCCAGTAAAACAAAAATCCAAGAAGATAAGAATAGTTCCATCTAGTTTTCTTCCTTGTTCTTACCTTCTACAATAAAACAAGAATCTATTAAAGAATTCTAGGATAACTTTCATGGACTCCGTGTTTATACATATTCATATTGAACTCTTTTTAATTTGGTTTGTCTACAATATGGTTATTGATATTTCTAGTGTTGTATGATTGTTTTCTGATTTAATCCTGTACTTCTCTCTGCAATTTCAATGGTATAGCGCAGTAGGTTCTCTTTATAATCATATCGCCATTTGTGGAACATTTCTCAACCCCGGTACAAGTAAACCCAGTAAAACAAAAATCCAAGAAGATAAGGATAGTTCCATCTAGTTTTCTTCCTTGTTCTTACCTTCGAAAATAAAACAAGAATCTATTAAAGAATTCTAGGATAACTTTCATGGACTCTGTGTTTATACATATTCATATTGAACTCTTTTTAATTTGGTTTGCCTACAATATGGTTATTGATATTTCTAGTGTTGTGTGATTGTTTTCTGATTTAATCGTGTACTTCTCTCTGCAATTTCAATTGTATAGCGCAGTAGGTTCTCCTCATAATCATATCGCCATTTGTGGAACATTTCTCAACCCCGGTACAAGTAAACCCAGTAAAACAAAAA